>CAOLHI010000319.1:0-704476 GCA_948474755.1 Ctenosaura bakeri | reverse complement strand
TTTGTTTAATAAGTTGCTCAAAAACCACTTACACTTAAAAAAAAAAAAAGGAAAAATAGCCCCCAAAACAACTTCCAGAAAGAAACTTTTTAGGAGTAATGTGATTTGCTACACTGAAAATGATAATAGTGTTAACCCAGTTATGTTACATGTGAAGTGTTACTTTTTGGGGTAGCCAAAAAGTAACACGTTACAGATAACATCATTGTGTGTAGTGCATTGCTTTCTACTTCTTGGTATTTGTCAAGCTTTGCTAGTCTGTAATATTCGAAAGGAAATTTTACATTTCAAAAAGCCTGGCCTAGAAAATAGCATTTCACAGTATACAGGAGTTACGTTCAGTCATTTTATCTCGTCAGTTCTGAGCTCCACTTTGTTTTACAAAAATATAAGCCATCTCCAGGGATGGATGAATTTGTCATTTTGGCTTTCTTCTGTAGTCACTTAAAAAAAAAATCTCAAGTTCTTTCCCACTGATCTGTGAAGGAGTTTAGAATGTTGAGAAATTAACATTAGAACCAAAGTGAACAAAATTCTTAACTTTCTTAACTGAACAAATTCAATGGGTATAGTGAGTCTAATCACTAGAGAAGTCCATGCTGTGCCTTCCTGCCACATCTGCGGCAGATGAGGAGATTCTCAGAAAAAATGGAAGGTAACCACAAACACAGTAGAATTCATAGGGATTCAAAGCCAGACATTTAAGCATGCAAAGCCTTATATGAATAGGTATGTCTGCCAGTTTCTCTTTTTCCCTACATTGCCCAAAAATCAATTTCAAGTTCTTTCTGTCATGTTTATGATGAAATCTGGAAATTTTGGAATGTTCCTAATGAAAGCAATCCACAATTTTCACTATGGTCACCAAACTAAAATCTGGAAATGGCTCTTGTGTTGCTTGTCATAAAACCACGTTAACAAGCAATGCCTGCTGGAAGTTCCTCCTCTATACAACAGTTAAATGTACAGGATCTGGAAGTGTCTGGAAGCCATGCCCTATGAGGAGTGTCTTTAGGGAGCTGAGTATGTTTAGTCTACAGAAGAGAAGGTTAACATAGGACATGGTAGCCATGTTTAAATATTTGAAGAGATGTCACGTTGAGGAGGGAGCGGGCTTGTTTTCTGCTGCTCCAGAGACTAGGACAAGGAGCAATGGATTCAAACTGCAGGAAAAGAGATTCCACATAAACCTCAGGAAGAACTTCTTGACAATCAGAGCTGTTCAGCAGTGGAATATGCAGCCTCAGAGCATGGTGGAATCTTCTTCTTTGGAGGTTTTTAAGCAGAGGCTGGATGGCCATCTGTTGGGAGTGCTTTGATGTGGGTTCCTGCATGGCAGGGGGTTGGATTGGATGGCCTCTGTGGTCTCTTCCAACTCTATGACTCTATCTCTCCAGTTTCAGTCTGGCAACCCTAAATCTCACCAATCTCCACCTACCACCAAGAAAACATATGTGAGTCATTATAAACAATGATACAGATGTTCAATATCATTGGATCTAAACAGCAGGAACACCTGGACAATGAAGAGCATGGAAGACTGCCTACTGCACCCCCACTGATGGGTGTATACCCACTTACATGCCTTTTCTCTGTCTTGAGAAGGAAGAAAAACTGCCAGGAGACATGACTGTTGACTGTCTTTCCTGAGAAGGTCTAGCAATAATGAAAACATCTGGCTCATGGCCGTTAATCTGTTGACCTATTTTCAAGGCCATGTGCCCTGTTATAGACATGGAGAAACAGCAACACCACCAAAGCTGGTGGCAAATAGGTTTTATACAAGATTATCTCCACATTCTGTGCTTCCAACAGCTACTGCTCTTGAGAATTCTAAGGGAGTGAGTCTTGGTGGGGGGGTTTCCCCTACAACAGGTTAATTCAGTTTTTATTCCAGGTATCCATTTAGCAGTGGAATGCTCTGTACACAAACCTGCACAGAACATTCTCTTTTAAAGAAAAAAATAGCAACCTTCTGAACTTCCAAGGTTTTGAATCATTCCACGTATTTGTAAATATTGTGAAATGCTTTGTAGGCATTATTTATTTGTTAAATTTAAACTGTTTTTTTCCAAAGTTTTCAAGATGACATAAATATAACCTTTTCCTTGAAAGGTTCTCATTCCTCACCAGTGCCAGAAGCTACACCAATCCCTTTATCCCCAGAAGAACTGAAGAGGCAAGAACTGAAGCTTAAAATGAAACAGGAATACTTTGCTTCCCTAGAGCATGAAGGTATATAGCTATTTAAGTTCTGCGAATTCAGGAACATTTCAGGACTGGCAATTTGAGCAATACCAGAGCTGAAAATAGGCCACAAATTCTTTCACATGTTACCATAACAGTTGCCTGAGCACATTGCAGACATCATGCTTAAGCATCTTTAAAGCTAACCACAATTTACTGCCGTAACCATCTTAGGAAGTGAATCATAGCTGAGCTATCTAGTGTGGCTCTGAATAAAGTTTTGCACCAGAAAGCTGTATATGAGAAAACACTGGATTAACTTCTTTTTCTTTAGCAAGCAGAGAGAAGCTTTGAAGTAGAGAAACACATTAACCATGTTTTTGCATGGCCTAATGTACATTTGAACTATGGTTAACTCATGCCACTCAAACTGTGGTTCCACATTGTGTACGTAGCTAATCCATATCCAGTATTTAGCTATTAAGAGATAACACTAATCATGTTTCTAAGTCTGCATTGGACCTTTGTTTGAAGAAAAGAAGTTACAGAAGTCAGATTGTTTCCTAAATAATAGCTTATTTTAAGTGTCAGAGCTGTAAAACTGCATTTGTGTTTGCATTTTTACTTATTCTACCCCAACTTCTTAAATAGCGGAAGCTGCAAAATCTCGACTTGAGCTGTTAAAAGTTAAAGCACTAGCTTTGACTGAGGATCTACATTCAAAGGCAGAAGTAACATATAGGAATATGGAGAAATGGCTTGGAGAGAGATTTCTGGCTGAAATGTCCAGGTAACTGGTGGTTAAATTGATGTTTAGTTTTATATTATTTTGAATGAAACCTGGTGAAAGATCTTTTGTTAAACAAAAGTCTATGAGAAGATAAATTAAGGAGGGCCTCTCAACTCTTTGGAGAAGAAGTGGGGCTTGGAGCTGGTAGGGATGTTAATATTCAACTCTTCCACCTCATAAGTAACAACAAATAAGTTCTAAAGTTTTATCCCTGCTAAAGAGAAAACAGTTTTTTTTCTACAGTTCTTATGCAGTATTCACACATCACCAAGTGTTTAAGGAAATGATTATGTGCAGAAATACATATAGTATTTTGAGTAAGAATTGTGGGCAGTGTGCATACAAACAGTAGACTTTGGCTAGACAGCCAAGTGTGTGTTTTGTAAAAGATCACTGTTCTCTATGCAAAATACAGTAATCTTCAACAGTGTTGTGCAAAATCCAGAAATCATGTGCAAAAAATACATGTGGCTGCCTAGAAACTGTTTTTCCCCTCTCTAAACTCCCCAATTCTCATGCCAAAAAAACAAAAAAATGTAGTTCTGTGTAGAATCATTTCCTAAAATGCTTCAGATGCTCAAATACAAGGCAAAAATGAATAAAATTCTCATAACTATATTATTATTCCTGACTGGGCTTCCCGAGTGTTGGGAAACCATTTTTCTGGAACAAAATGAAAAATAGTGAATATTCTTTCCATCCCTAAGGGCAAGGGGCTCCAAAGGGAAGATGAAATCAGTGGAAATTGCTTCTTCCATTCCATTAGTGGAAGCCTCCATAGATGAAAAAACATTCCATCAATGGGCCATTCTTTAATATGAGGGAAGGAGGGGAATTCTGGCTTTCCAAGGGCTGATGGGTTGTAGTTGATTAGTAAAGCCAATTATGAGCTGCAGCTTGCCAGCAAAGGCCAACAGCATATGAAGAGGCACTGTTGTCCTGGCCCCCTTTCTAAATTACGATAATGTTTGGCTTAAGATTGTGAAATTTCATTCTCACAGCCAAGAAGAAATAATTATAGTGGACCCTCGGTATCCACTCAGGTTTGGTTCCAGGACCTCCCCATGGCTACCAAAATTCATGGATGCTTAAGTCCCATTATGTACAATGATGTAGTAAAATGCATATAAAATGCCAAAATCAGAGTTTGCTTTTTGGATTTTTTTTTTTTCGTTTGAATATTTTCAGGCTGTGGTTGGTTTGAATCCACGGATACAGAATACACAGATATGGAAGGCCAAGTGTATATACCATTATTCGTCACTGTGAGAAAGTTGCTAAAATTTGCATAATTTTTAAATATTACTATAGCTCAGGATTTATTCTGTATTTTAAAAAAAATGTGGGTTTTTTGTTTAGAAAACAGCATTTTCTGCACAGCAAAAAGTTTCCTTGTTTTCTGTTTTTTCAGTCCATACAATATCATCTTTATTTTATTTATTATTAATTAAAATATTTCAGTCTATGCAGCAGTCGTTATTTTATTTATTATTTATTAAATAATTTCTATCTCTCACAATATCGAAAAGATCTCAAAACAGGTTACAAATAAAATGAAAACAATGTAAAACAATAAAAAATAGTTTAAATATATTAAGGATAACAAACATAACAAATGAGTTAAAGCAGATTTAAAAGATAAAAACAGTTTACAACTACATACATTTGTATTTGAGAAGATTCAATGAAGCCTAAAGGCTTTGATGAACTGCCATGTTTTTGCTTGGTGGCTAAAGGAAATCAGTGTTGCTGCCAGTTGAGCCTCCAAGGGGAGGGCATCCCATGATTCGGGTTCCACAGCTGTGAATTCTCTCTCCCACCTCCCCACACCTCACTAACCTCGCCGTAAAATGAAAATTTACAAAGATTTATCTTCCTACTTCATTGACTTTACTGGTGGGATAGAGATGAAAACCTCCAGCAAACCTCAATCCTCAGGCAGTCAGGCACATGTAGGGAGAGGTATCATAATGGAGGTATTACATGACATCTAGCATCAAATAGCTTAGGAGCTTACTTCTCTATAAATATGCAAGACTCTAAACCTACACTAGTTCTGAGACCAACACAAGTCTCTTATTTGCCCATTAATAAATTAATGAATATTCATCTGACAGTATTTGGTTTTGTAAAAACAAAATACATGCTCAGTAATGGATTTTCTTATTGTACGTGCTCCTATAAGAGGGTGAACAATAAGGCTGTACATAAAATACATAAATTATTTAACTCTTTAAACTGAAGGCTGGAGGGGAGACATATAACTACATACACCAAGTTCCAAATATGACAAAACATTTGTAGTATAGAGAAACTCAAGCTCTATCAGATGGATTGTCTTATGTGTAGGAATTTTTTTTTGTCTATTTGCAAAAAATCCGACACAATCGTATGTTTTTTATTAATTCAGAATAAGTCCTGAAATGTGAAGATTCTTTCCTTGTCTAAGATTCTGTTCATCTTGGTTTCCCAGTACTCGAGATAACTGTTTTTCAACAATTTTTCAAATAGTTTCAAATATTCTTATTATACCTGTCTGAAAAAGCAATGGATTAAAAAAAAATAAAAAAGAGATAAATTTCACCCTATGCCAAAAATTACTGAAACATCCCTCTTTTCACTTGGAGCCAGTAGGTCATAAAAGGGTTTTGAAGACTGTTTAGCCCTGCACTGAAACCAATTCTAGCTTTCTGAGATGGCCATTCCAGTATCCAATGGTCCCAATTACCCCACTGTGCATGGAATATGGTCTTTATGTGTACAGGTCAGGGTGTAAACAGATAGCTCTCTTAGATGTGGCCCTAGAACATCCAAAAGTACAGAACAACTAATCTTCAGTATAATTGAATTTTGAAGAATTTTTGAGTCTTCTTCTTTCTTTCAAAATTATATTTTTACAGTGTTGACAAATTAACTGAGGTTGCCCGCAATCACATTGAAACTTCATCCAAAATCCAATATGAACTTGTTCTTGAAGGGACAGAGTTTTACATTAATGGGGATATCAAAGTGTTTCCAGATCTAGTCCCTCCACCTTGTCCTCCATCTGTAGAGACTGCTACAAATGGTGGTCTGACTATTTCACAGCTTAGCACTCTTCATAAGCAGTTTCTGCAAGTGGCACCTAAAGGTAGGAAATTGCCTTCTCTGTTCATTGGTCAAAACAAATTAATGACCTTCTCCGCCAAAAGTCTTATATCCGTATCATTGGTGATAGAATTCTTTGTTGTTTATACCAGTATTCAAAGTTGTTTTTGTATGTATGCATGTACTTTCAAGCTGTCTGTCAACTTATGGTGACCCCATGAATTTCATACTGTTTTCCCAGGCAAAGAATACTCAGAGGTCACTTTGCCAGGTTCCTCATCTGAAATATAGCCTACAGCACCTGGTATTCATTGGTGGTCTCTCACCAAGTACCAACCAGGGCTGACTCTGCTTAGCTTCCAAGATAAAAAGGATTTGGTGCCCTCAGGGTATTTAGGCAGACCAGAGGTGTTTCTACTTGATTAAAAAACATACTGATAAGCTATTTAATGTGAAATACATTAAATAGCTATTTAATGTATTTAATAGCTCTTTAATGTGAAACACATTAAATAGCTATTTAATATGACACACTAGCAGTGCAGTGCTAGAAAGACCTCATGGCTATCTTTCAGGAGGCAGGCAAATATTTTTTTATTTCAGCAGGGCATTGAGAACTGATGGTGGGGAGAAAGGCTTTTAATAAGGTGCTGTATTGTTTGCATTTCTTCTTGTTTCTGGTGGGTCTGTTTTTAAGCTTATTTTAATTTTATTTATAGTTTAATTATATTTTAACTTGCATATGTCTTAATTATTTGGAATGTTATCCATACTTGTTTTAATTCACTAAGCCAATCCAAGTCCCAAGGCTGAGGAAAAGGCAAGATGTAACTTAATAACCTTTACAATAATAATAGACTGTGACATTTATTGGAAGTAAGACCCTTGTATTCGTCAGTGTTTACACTCAAGAAAGGGTATTTAGGATTGTAAGCTTAAGCTCTTTTAAAGCTGAAGAGATCATTTTCTTCCTTGCTTACTTGCTTAGGTAGTATTTATTTTCAAAAGATCTTACATTTAAACTATATTTGTTGCCTGATGTCTAAAGATTTGTCAACAGCTGAAGAAAAGGGGAGTGAAGTTCCTTATTGGACATACCACTTCTACAAGGCCCTTTCTTGAAGATCTACATGTTAACATTAAAGACATAGGCCAGAATCTTGATGGGGAAATATGCTCATATACTCTGGGGTTATGTGAGTGTATATCCTTTTTTTGAAATCATGGAAAGAAGTATTCAGAATCTCCTTTGGGAGCCTTCAGTGGAGTTTGGGACAGGTGATATCAGCTCTCTACTTCTAGCTACAGAACTGCAGAAAGATTCTGAGCAGGCACCTTCTACCCTTCCCAGACCAGTAAATGGCCGTGCTTTGGCACTTGCAAGCTGACCTCCAGAGAGGAGAGAGAGAACTGCATGAACAGAAGTAGCACTTTGCTACCACCACAAAATGGAGGTAGCATAATGCATAACTTTGTAAAAAAGGTGTGGGGAACTTTGCCGGGTCTAGGAGCCACACATACCACCATTATACATGGGAGGAATAAAACTCCCTCCACTCCCTACTATGCAACCTGAGGGTCACACTTTGCCCTCCTCTCCTATAAACAAAAGATTACAGAGCCCCAATCTACGTGCCAACATTCAACTGCTACTCCCAAATGGACCAGACCCATTGAATAATTGAGATTTACATACGTATTGGTTCATCATTTAGCATTTTATTCAAGGAATTTCCTCTAATTGGAACTAGCGATTGCATCTTGGCAACATCATTTTTAGACAACTTTTTTTTAAATTGCCTTGTAAGGGTGGAAAGTTCTATGTATGATGGCCTTAACTAGACCAGGTGCCTAGACTTTTGTTTTAGCACTGTAAAAGAAAAGCAGAGATGAATGTGATGTTTTAACATGAGGTATATTTAGATCAGTTGGCCACTAACCTCACTTCAGAATTGGAGGGTGGTAGGAAATCTAGATTCAGTCGTCTCTAGAAGATCTCCATGGACTGGTTCATCTATGAATTTGAGGCTCTTCAGACACATCCTACTCCTAACCTATTTTCAAAGAACTGAAGGTGATTTGGAAGAGTGGCCTATGCATTGCTGTTGATGGCAGAAAGTAGACCAAGTATTAATATAGGCGTTTTTCCTGCCATGTTTATGGTGCTTAGTTGTTTACAGCATTTTGTTATTTTAATATGGTTATATATAGTATAATATTCAGATCTATTAACATGTACATTTTTCTTTAAAATCCTTCAAATTTAAAGTTGTGAAAACATTGGAACATAAGAATTATGTATAATTTTTCAATTCAGTTGGAATTTTCCTAAAATTGGCCTGCACACATGAAACCTAATGCCTGAAAAAGTAAGGCATCAACTTGCTATAAATTTCTTTGAGTGGGAACAACCACTGTTCCCTGCTGCCAGTAATGGAACAAGCTTTGTACATTGTTTTTCACCCCACAACAAGAACAGGGAGATCCCTCTGTTACTAGTTGTACTTTAGCGTTGGAAGATATATAGCCTGGGGGCTGTATGAAGCCCACAGGGCTACCCAGACCTTCTGAAAGTTTATCAAGGGAAAACAATCATTCTTTAAAAAATCTTGAAAATGGTTTTTCACACAGGATCTGTTGCTACAATCTCATATGTAAGTTTAATTAGACGTAGATCATTTTTCTCGATGATCGCTTCTAGTTAGATGTGATACATGATATTCTGTTGCACCACTGATACTGAGAATAATGGACCTATTTGCATTTTCATACGTTAAAAATGACCATATTGTCTTTGCTGACTCCTTCAGACATATTTCATGAAACAGGAAGAAAAACAGTGTTATAGAGGCAGTCAGCAGAAAAAAAGGAAAACCATAGAGGGAAATTTCTGTTCTGTTTACCCTGTAATATTTTCACTCACAGCTCAACTAATTTCTGTGGCCCCAGAGTATTTGTAGCCGCAAAAGAAAGATCAGATAATGTAGAGAAGTTCAGCAAACAGCATGGAAAGCACCTAGTTTTGCTATAAGAAGCCAAAAGCTTTATTACAAAGTTCTTTCTGCTGGAAAGAAAACCATGTTTAGGTAGAACATTGACTATCTTTATATTTTTCCTACAACATTTCCACTGACCAGAAACGATAACCTTCTGGACTCACACGGAGCATAATTTCAACTACAAACACTCTTATTTTTGCTTTCTGCACTGCTCAGTTGGGAAGAAAGAGGGAGAGGAAAGGAGTTCTTCTCCAGTTCAGATTAAAGTGTGAACAAGAGAAGAATTTCTACCTGTAATGCTCATCTTTTTTAAAGAAAACGAAGATTACAAATTGCTGAGATTCATATGCTGAGCCAAGGAAAGCTGAGGCTAGATAATGTCTCTGCCACTGTTAGGCAGATTGATCAATTGTCTAACTCAGTATAAACCAGCCTCCTACAGACTACTATGTGATGTATTGCTCACACAGCATTTCAGAAAGTGCAGCTGGTAGAGAACTTTTTCTATAGCACACTTTCTGGAATGACTTGGAAGTAGCACAGTGTTAGAGAAAGACTTGCACTTTCATGAGTGGAGTATGTGTTTAAGTTTAAGTTGACAAAGTAAGTGAGGAAGCAGGAATATCCTCTCTATATGCAGTAACCTACCCCAATGTTCATGCCCTCCAAGAAATGAGTAGATGATCAACACCTCCCATCCCCTGTTTTCATGGGGGTGCAGAAAATTGGAAGGTGACCCCAGTTCTCTGTGTTTGCAAAACTGAATAAAGGAATTGGCAGTCATGTCAAAACCAGACCAGTTCATGCTGGGAGAGGGATGATTACAGTGCACACATCCCCAGGCAGGGAACAGCCCTGTTGACAAGTGCGTATTGTATTTTAAAACACTGATTAATTATATTTTAAAATTATTTTTAAAAAAAATCACAATGAAAAATCGGTATCAAGAATAAAATGTGTAATACTGAGTTCTGTTGAAAATATTTATAGCCATAGCAGCCCTGAAGCAATTTAAAAGCAAGAATGTAACCCCCGGCAATCAAAAGTATTTCAAGAAGACCAAGCAGTTTCAGAAAACATGGCTGTCTAAGTACCCTTGGCTGAAACATGACAGTGAAAAGGGCACAATGTATTGTGCTTTATGTCGGAAACATAATGTGGATTTAGGGGAGAAGACACACAACTTTTGTTCTGGGACTGATGATTTTATACTTGAATTAATCAGTGACCACCAGAGCAGTGAAGCTCATGCATGGGCTACCTGTATGGAAGAAGCGAGTAGTTCCAACCCAAACACAACTACCACTGAGCAAATGTTAAAGAGCATGAGTAAAACAACGCTAGGAAGAATAGAGAATCTCTTCCGAACATGTCATGCTATTGCCAAAACTGGGCGCCCCTTCACAGACCTGGACTGGATGTGCAAACTAGATGATATGAAGGGGGTGGATATTGGTTCTATATTTAGAAGTGATAAAACAGCAAGAATCTTCATTCATTTTATTGCTGAAGCAGAGCGAAGAGCCTTGAAAGAGAAACTGGAAAAATGCAAGTTTTTCTCACTCATTAGCGATGGTATTACAGACAGTGCAAACAAAGAAGCTGCCCTGGTATATGTACGCTTTGCAAACCAAGGGAAGGTCCACTGCCAAATTGTTGGAGTTCAGTCTGTAGAAAGATGTGATGCTTCCACAGTGAAAAATGCTGTCTTGAGACTGTTACAAACCAATTTGCAGCTCAGTTTGCCAAGCCAAGACTGGGCAAGAAAACTTGTTGGCTTTGGGAGTGATGGCAGAGACATTATGGTGGGACAGAATAATGGTGTGGCTAAATTACTGAAAGAAATCCAGCCATGTGTTCAGAGTGTGCACTGTCTTGGGCATCGTCTTGAAATTGCTTACAAGTCAGCACTCAAAAGCATCCCACTATACATGACTGTAAGTGGTCTCTTGAAAAATGTATACTATTTTTATCACAACTCTCCCCTGAACAAGAGTAACCTCAAGCTAGTTTATGAAGCTCTCAAACTGCGAGTGGTAGTTCCTTCTCGAATTGGTGGCTCCCGATGGCTTCCTCGCTTGCAGACTGCTCTTCAGATCCTTCTTAAAGGATACCCGGCAATTGTCCTACACATAAATAAGGTAAATACTCTTTAAAATCATGCAGAAGTTGAAGAAATAAATTAAAAATTGGTGTTATTTTGGTCAATTTCACTGATATTTTTTTCTTCCTTGCTGAGTTCCAGATAGAAGAGGAGCCATATTCCTCCAATCGTCAGAAAGGCAAAGATTTCTTGAAGTTCCTTCTGAATACTGATATTATTAAGTTTTCTCACTTCTTGCTGGACGTCATTAATGTCCTCAACATTTTATCTCGTGTCACTCAGGATAAGAACTCTTCTATTGCAGATGTGTTTGCAACATTCCAGTCCACGCTGGAAACCCTCCAAATGTATCAAGCAAGGTTGCACATATTTAACAAACACTGCTTATTACTGACTGTATTTGAATTAAATATACACAGCCTATGGCTTAAATATGATATTTTTCAGATCAGGACCAAGGGAGCGTCTGGTTGAAACTATCACACACTTTCATGGATATCACCTTGCAGGAGATGGCAATATATCAGCGGTTCGGATAGAATTATTAAGCACTCTTTTGAACCAGCTGCGTGATTGTTTTTGTGATGCTAGTGAAGCTGTTTTGAGAGCAAGTACCATTGGAAGTTTTAAGCTGTGGCCAGACAAAATCAAACCAGGTACAAAGAAATTCAATATGACTACCTCTGCATGAATATTTCTTTCTGACATACGATGATTTTTTTTCAATTAACATTCTCATTGCTACAGAATTTGGTGAGGTAGAAGTATCTGTTCTGTCTAAGTATTATGAACCAATCCTGGAATGTGCCAGTGTGAAAGTTAATGAAATTGAAACCGAATGGAACATGTTGAAAGCAGAGCTGTATAATCGGTAATAAGCAGATTAACATAAATTTAAGCTTGTTAAAACTTATGAATTTTACAGATAGCGTTGGTGGGGAAACATATTTAATAACAAGAGTTATCCTTTCTAGGTATCAAAGCATCCGGAGCCTGAAATGGGATTTGGTGAACACAGATTATTTTCACAAATATCCAAACATCCTGACACTCATAGATCTTGTTCTGACACTGCCAGCAAGTTCTGATGAAGCAGCACGAGGTTTCTGTCAAATGAAGCTTACAATGACGCAGAAACATTCAAAACTAATGTTTGAAAGCATGACCGATCTCATGGTCATTCAGATGAATTCTCCAGATATCAACAGCTTTGATCCCCAAAAGGCTATTCAGTTGTGGAATATTTCTTGGCAAAGGAAAAGAAAATTGCAGGCTGGTCAATGGATGACTGAACATGAAAGAGCAGATTGTTCATCTGACTCTGACTGGGAAACAGAAAGCTCACTTGAAAGTGATTAGCTTGCCTTCCATAAACAATTTTAGCAATGTGCATGGATTTTTTTTAACAAAAGTTGGTATCTTGTCACTAAAAACAGGCTGCATAAATTGTGAGCCCCTATTAAGTTGATGTGGTAGGAATATAAAATGCATTTAATAACTTCAGATTCTCTAGCTCCATATTCATTTAGTTATAAAAATGGAATGTAAAATGTAAATCAGGCAAGGATCAAAAGCAATTTCAATACTAAAATACAATCTTAAAAAGGCAGGAAGTACATATTATCCTAAAGTACTGGGGTATTTCTGTTATGTTTGGAGAGAGGAATTGCAGAGTATCATAGGCCAAAATGAGAATGAGCTCTTCACCAAATGGCAGTGTTCTTCAGACTGTGGACCATGGCATTGTTTTTGGGTAGATTGTCTCCAGCTGCCAAGGGCAATAACAAAGAGGAAGTCTTGAGTGATTACAGCTTGTCCTGCTCTATTCAGACAAGACTCATCACATCTCTGCTGCTGCTGCTCCTCCTTGTCCTCCAACCGCACTTGCAAAAACTGCTGGCCAGCCCTGAATGACAACAGTTACTACACTGATACAACTGAGGCAAGTGGATTGTGGTCCATGAGAGCTCACACTAAAATAAACTGGCTGGTCGTAAAGGTGCCACAAGGATCCCTTCCCCCTGCCCTGTCCCCCTTTTTTTAAAGTGATACAAACTACAGAGGCTATCTCTGAAAGCAACCTGGTCATCTCTTCTTCTTTCTTGACCTTGGTAGGTTGTGGTGCCACTCTTAGTGGAAAACTTAATCTCTTGTGTTTTGTTTCTCAGAAAGAACAGAAACCAATTTCTAAGCTTGCCAATAAAGCCAGTTAATGGCCAGCAGAGCTTTTCAGATGATCTACTTGGTTGGATATCTTTTTAACAAAATCCAAAACTACTCATAGACCCAAACCATACATAGCCCATATACACCTGCTCAGTTTAGGGGGAAAAAAATCCCAAAAGGTAAAGGAGTCATATTAGTTTGGTTTGGGGATATCATACAAGACCTGCAAATTGTTAGTTATTTAGGATGTTCATTATTAACATTTTTACCACCAGGAGGAGAGGCATTCAAAAGTGAAGAGAAGTTGGGGGTAATACAATCCTGGGTTGCCATTTTGTTGTGTTTTTAATTTCTCTTCTATTGTGCCACCATTTTGTGCCTAGTAGACCTCAGAAATGTTCATGTGTATCCTCAGGATAGAATCCCTCTCCCTCAGTGATGGAATAATATTTCTCCACAGATGACATTTTTGATGTCTTTTAATATTAAAGAGAATAAAAATAATCACATGGCTACTTGTGAATGGTATATAATACTAGTGAAATTTAGGAAGATATTTTTATACTTTATAATAAGTGTAAGAAAAAAAGAGAAAATCCAGGTAAGATATATCTATATAGACAATGTTTGTTAAAATTAGAACACTGTGGGAGAAATGCAGATGAAACAATTAAGGGTAGCACTGGATGTAGCTTACCATGAAACCTATGAAGCATTCTGATGGACTGTATATGAGAAATTAGTAATAAAAGGAAATGTTGGGCCTTCTTTCAAGAACTAGAATTAAAATTGACAACTGAGATGCTGTATGAAGGTTCAGTATGGAAGAGTGTGGAATGCTTTCTTTGTTATAAAGTTGGCACATGCATTTAGATTTTTAGAGGAGGAGGAGAAATGCATTTGCAAAGATAGATGTGGTCAGAATCTTTCTTTAGAACAAGAGTGGGAAAGTTGTGGTCTTCCAGATGATATCAGGAATCCTGGCCCACTATTCATGTTGGTGGGAATTGACAGTGCAACATGTGTAGGAACAGACTTCCAACACCTATTGTACAGTTTGTTTTTTTCAAGGATCTTGGCCCAGGGGTGTAGCTATAGGGGAAGGAGGAAAAATGAGGCACTGCCCCCCCAAATATTAATTCTGCTTCCCCAGTGAAATCTTCCTTAATCCACAAATTCCTAGCATTCAGTTGAGCATTTACAAATATAGTTTGGCATCCAAAGAAAAGGTCCCAGTTAGAGCAGACTCGTTGAATCAATAGTTGAATTGCAAGCCAAAGAGGTTACGGTAATCCAGTTATTTCAATGGCTCTACTGTAATTGGGACTAACCAACAGGATTCAGGCCTTTGTGAAACACTATGACATATATGTAGTATTTGGTTGGGAAGTTATTGAGCATAATATGTATATGTTTGCACAAAATAATTTTTAAACCATTAAAGCCACATGCTTGATGAAATGGAAAAAAAGCATTAAGTCTTTTTTTCAAGGTTCTTAATCTGCTATGAGATTTAAGTTGTCATGTATGTCTGAGTAGTGTTGGATTGTCCAAATTTATTTAAAGAAAGTTTTTTAGAATACTGTGATTCTGACAAGTTTCTTAAGAATTGAGAACATTTTGTTCCATATGATTGTTTATAAGGATGTATCATATTATTGAAATGTTTTAATCCTTTTTATGACTCACATGGATGAATAATTGTTATTGTTCTTCTTAACGAATTAGCCTTATTTCCTGTTGATTTCTATTATTCTGGACATTTGTTGTTCAAAATGATGTCTTGCATGGGTAAATAAGCACTATTTATAAATTGATGGTTGCCTCATCATTTCAGCTTTCAAAATGGTTCAGAAGGGTCACCGTTGATTCATTCATTCAAATGTTGCTTTATTGTTGTGTGGATTCAAGTCAACTTAGACTTATGGTGACCCTATTGTAGAGTTTTCTGTGCAAGATTTATGCAGAGGAGACTTGGCATTGCTTTCCTGTCAGGCTGAGAAATGACTCACCTGAGGGCATTCAGTGGCTTTCTATTGCTGAGTGGAGATTTGAAACCTGGCCTCCCAGAGTCGTAATCAGACATTTGAACCATTTTACCATGTTGGCCTTTTCAAATGTACTTAATGTTTGGACTGGGGATACCAGTGTGAGCAATTATTCTTTATCAGTAGTTGCTATAGAAATCCTATCGCTCTCCCAAATTGTTGCTTCTGTGGTCTGGAAAAGTAATCAAAGAAATGGGACTTTTGAGAATAGTTCAGTGCAGCAGAAATTTCAGAGAATTGACAGTATACACACACAGGAATATCTTCATAATGAAAACCAATTGAGGATATTGTCTTTCTCCCTTATATCTGCAATACACTCTGGATAAGACATCTTGTAAATGATCCTGGAGCTAGAAGGTATTACAGCATCCACATAATCATCTTCTCCACTTCCTAATGCTTTCAGCTGCTGTGATTGCAACTGTAGATGTAGAAGTTTGCTACCTTCAAATGCATGCCTAGTTTGATTAGCCAACTGATCAATGAAGTAAAGCTTGCTAGTAGTCCTGCTTCGCTGTGCATCAGCAGAGGGGCAAGTCCTTCTCCACCCCTTATTCCCAGCTTAATAGTTGGCAGTGGAAGCTTAGGAAATGAGCAGGGTCTTAAAGAGAAACCTTGTTTGGGCAGCCAAGGCCCTATATTTCCTGCCTTCCACACTGGAAGGCAACATTTTCAGAGTAGGGAAAATTAATACAAATAGTTGTTTCTGTTCACATGTATATCCATTCTTTGTATGTGATTGTAGCAAATCTTTACCAATTTCTCAGTCTTTTGTAAACTATATAATGTGGGTGGACAAGTTGTGTGGGTGCAGAGGCCAATTTTCTACCCAAAGGAACCCAATGCAGGCCACATCAACCACTCCTCCAAAAAATGAAACCGGAAGTGGCCAGAAACTTACTTTGAAAATCCTCCTTGGGGCAGCTGGAGGAAAACAAGGTGCAGAGGAGTTGTGTCTTCTTTTGCAGAAGAATTGCTGCTCCTGGGTGTTTCCAAGAACATTGTTTTCAGCAGGAGGAGGGGCAGGGAGAGACCCAGGTGGCAAACATAGCCACAGAATAACATATTTGATTTAACATATGAAAAGCAGAAGGTGTTTTTCAGTGTGGCAGTAATGATACTCTTGGGTTTTCCCCCTGCAGAAAAGACCTCCCCGCCTCCTGTCTCATTTTAGAATCAATTAAATTTTCAGATACTATGGCTTATTTATTATTGTATGTACTACTTCCTGCTGAGGATCAATTCACACAATCAAATGAGAGCTTTTTATAGAGATCAGCTGGATCCATGCAGTATTTGGCAAAACCCTCCCCACATACGTTTTGCTGCTACAGGAATGGCGGAAAATTGCTGTTTGTTTGTTTGTTTGTTTGTTTGTTTCACTGTACAACGAACTGCAGCTTTGGCATGTGCCCTGTGAACTCATCAGCAAGTATGAATGCAAATCCTGGATAGGTCAGCTTAGCTCCATTTCCACTGTGGTATTTTGCTTGAGTAAGCCATGCCTGAGAACCAAAGACTCATTTAGCATGCAAATTTTTTCCCCAATGAACATGGCATCAGTGGAAATGGCAAAACAGCTACAGCCTTTGAGGGCCGCTTATTTCCTCCCCTGATTATAATCCTGACAAAAATCCCTCTTTCAAAATTGCTATTTGCATTGGGAAGAAATCTGCTGTAGATGTCAGTGTAGGGATTTCCTTCTCTGAACCCTTTCGGAGGAGATTGGTTGGTTGATTTAATTTCTAGCCCACCTTTCTTCTAGTATAAGGCTCAAGGCTACTTAGATCAGTTTTGTTTTGTTTTTTGGTCAGGATTGCAGGGCTGCAATTGCCCCGCAGTTTCCAATCATTATTGCCTCTCCCACGCCATGGCAGTGCTATTTGCACTGGAAAAAAGCCACCACCAACTCTGCATTGTGGTTAGTCAGGTGCTAGATAAGAACACCTTTGCTATCTTTCGCAGTTCTAGGAAAGCAGGAAAAGCATTTAGCAGGCCACCATACATGGCTGGTGGGAGGACTACATCAAATTATGGAGGCTTGCCATAAACCAAGGCAGCTTGGTTAACCTGTAGCTTTGTGATTGTGAAAAGACACAATTATATACCATACTGATTACAAATAATCTCCCTTTTAATTGCTGTAAATATATTTAAATTTATCCTTCAAAATTTGAGTCAGTTCTCCCCTAGAGCTAGCCTTCTGTAAATTGCTTGGCTTTTGTATTTAGCCATAGTTAAAAGCTGTGCTGCATGGGAGCTATTTTTTCATCATCATCATCATCATCATCATCATCATCAACATCAAAAAATAAAGCTAAACTATTTATTTGTAGTGGCTTTGATTCCTTTGCAGGTAGAATGTAATTCCTCTAAAGATCCGCACTTTATCCACTAGCTTATGTGAAATTGTAACTTTGCTTCTTGTATATCATTCCTCCTTCAATGAGCAAAAGGCAATATATGTGCTTTGCCCCCCCCCTTTTATCCATACAACAACCAAGTGAGGTAAGGTAGGCTCAACCCCCTCTTGGGCCATAATAGGGGGGAAAACCTCATTACTGTACATGAGCAGATGGTTTTATTTGTACCATCATATCCATATTGCTTCTTGATAAATGTACTTTTCCTAACTGGATACTTCACCAATAGCCTTGTGGTCCCCGGGAGGAAGGCACAGCAACCAAAGGATATTCAAGACTTCCCACTCTGTGAGTGGCAGAGGAGGAAGTCCACCATCTGGAACCACTTCATTTGGATGGCAGAAAGCTCTATTGCCATTGGCCTAGATCCAGTTATCAGTCCCAACCAGAAGAGATCAGTGGAATCAATAGAATTTACATAATGGTTGGCTTACCAAGTTCCTTTTGATCCAATGGTTCTGCTCTAGCTGGGGCTAAAAATTAGATTGAAACTGGGGTCAGGCAAAGTGTGTTGTTGGGCTTCTAGATGTTGTTGGATCACAACACACTGAATTTCTCTTCATTAGCTGCTCTAGCTAAGGCTCATAGAAGTTGCTGTCCAACAACATATAGATATATACTCCTTTCCTCATCCCTGTTTCTTGTTAGGCTGTTGCTCTTTGCCTGTCAGGATTGCAAATGTGGAAAGCGTGTGTGCTTGGGGTGGATCAGGATAGGCCTTGCATCAAGCTAGATCTAAAGCGCTCTTGTTCTCCCTGCCCCCTGACATGAATAATGACTGGAGCGGAAAACCCCATAAATCTTTGAGCATACAGATATTTTTCCTTCCGCTAGAAGGGAAAATTTTAAAAAGTCCACTGTGGCTTTTAAAATAGTAAAGAAAATGGAAATGGGTATCTCCACCATTCATTCTGATAAGAATGAGCTTGGGAAATATTTTGCCTTTGGTAGTTTCTCTACCATTAAACCTTCTTCCTCTGCTCCCATATAATTGGTTTGTCAAAACATATCCACAATAAAGAGTGCTGAAGATTTTCAGAAAAAGGACTGATGACATGGTCCTACAAAGAACTGTATTTTTTGTGGTTCAAAGAAACATAGGAAAATGTCCTTGAAGTCCAAATACAGGTAGCTCAATCTTTTGCAAGTAGAAGTGGTAGCATACTAAATGTACATAGGATTTGTCTTTTAGCATAAGAATACTCTGCCTGAATTTTATTTATTTATTAAATAAGATATTATTCATTTACTAAAATATTTTTATCCCACCTTATATCCACAGATTTAGGACAATAAATAACAAGCAATTTTTAAAAAAATGATTAAGATATATATTTAATTATAGTTAGAAGTATCTATAATCAGGTAAAGGAGAAAAATAAGAAACATGAGAAAGCAATATGCTTATTATACAAAATAAACATTAAAACCAGTTTATATACTACCTATTATACTTTTTTTCAAAATGACTTTTAAAATGCTGTTTATGCAGCAATCCTACACATATTATTTCAAAGTGAAACTCAGTAGACACACTGGGATTTACAAATGAGTGAAACATGAATAGAACTGCCTTTTCATACAAGGTTATTGAAAACATTGGGTTGATTAATGGCACCTACATATAGCATGCATTTTTTTTAAAAAAAATCTAAAACTATTCAACAGTTTGGAACTCTGCAGGAAATTATACTTGCAGAGTGCACATAAGTGGGAAAGAAGAACTGAAGAGATTTACAATATACCTGATTAGGAAGTGAAAATATTATTTCTAAATAGTTTTTAAGAATTCCATAATGTCATTCCACCCTCTCTTTATTTTGTCCTTTTTTTCCCTCCTAGGTTTGATGCTAAGCAAAACATTCACTGACATTATTTTTGACTTGGTCACATTGAACCTTGGCTCAAACATGCTTCCAGATGCCTGGATGCACCTCTCCATTTATGATGTGAGTATTGACTATGCTTTCCATTCCTTTAGTTTCTAAACCTGAATTTACTGCTGTGTTGCTTGGGTGAACAATTCCGATGTTATTAAAGGGCATAAAACTGTAACAGAATACATTATAACATCTGTTTATACATTGAGGTTTCCATTTCATTTACTTATAAAATGGAAGGAATTTCCCCCAAGTACACTGCAAAACTAGTATTTTCTACAAGTGTAGGTGCTTTTCTAGATAATGTTGTATCAGTTTGTTTAATGTATGGTATATGCCTGGCACCCATGGAAAATCCACCCCCTCCTATCTTCAAGGATTGTTAAATATCAGTACAGGAAGACATACATGTCTGTGTCCAAATGTGAAATGTGATTTGCCTTGCTTTCTGTCGGAACACTAGCTAATATTATGAAGTAGATTTCATGTATTTAGAGTAATAACTGTCCTGTTTTCACACATGCCTTGTAATCTTCATCACAGAATATGTTCATACCACATTTCAATGTTCTATATATTGGAGAAGTACTGTGATCACTTTGTGATCTATAGCAAAGGCAACATTGAGGTTGTAACCTCACTTCTGATAGTCTCAGATACACACACACACACACGCATGCACATACACACACATATACACATATTGGCAGATATGTTTAATTGACATAAAATAGAAATCACATACAATGACTGGTTAAGGCCATGTGAAAAGAGAACTGACTGGAAAAACAGGTCAGAGATGATCTCCGAGCATGGCTAAGTTCAACTTAATGGCCTTTGCAATGTAGAACAAAAGTCATCCAGAGAAGAGCAGAACCCCTGTGGTTTGCGTATCCTCTGGAAAGCCAAGCCAGGAAAACTGGCCACCAATTTAATTTGACTCCCAATTGTTGGAAACTTCAAAGAAGGAGTTTTTGATTGATAACTCTGGTTCAGGAAAACAGGAAGACTTCAAACAAATTCCTGATTGTACCATCCTCACACCTATCTTTTTCCTGATCTCTGATTATACTGCCATGAAAATCTTTTACCCCATCTGCCTGATTCTGCCATTTGTCCTTTCCCAGGAACAGGGGTCTGCCCTCCCCCCAGGAATGCTTGCAATATATTTATGTTCCTTGTTTGGGGCTTTAGCTTCTCCCTCTCTGTCTCTGTCTCTGTCTGTCTGTCTCTCTCCTCTCTCTCTCTCTCTCTCTCTCTCTGTTTTACCGAGCTGTCTTGTGTTTTCCTGAAACAGCAGCCTTCAAGATCAGGTGCTGTATATTTGTTGTGTTCTCTCAATTTGTCTCTCTCTTAAGATTTTCAAACTTAGTAGTCCTTGTGTGCTTGTGTGAGTGAATGCTTCAGGTGTGTGTGTGGGTACTTTTGCCGATTTTACCAAATAAAAGGCCATTTAAACGGACACTTGACTTTTCTTTCTTTCTCATGCAGTTTGACCCCATAGACATAAGATAAAAGATCTCACAAGTTGCCCTGCCCTTCACTTTGCTAAAAGCAGTGCTCCGCTAATTTCCCCAACTTTTATAAAATTCAGGTGTTCCCCCCATCCAGGGACCCCCAGAAGCCAGGGTAACAGAGGTGACTTTTTTTTTGAAAATGGAAGCTTGGCTTTAGTATCAAAGATCATCCCAAATAAAGATGAAGTATTGATCAAGGAAATTACATATCAAATACAGAAGGATGGAGTCTGCTGGTTACAGCTACTCAAGTAAGACAAAAACTAATGAAGTTTTTCAGGGAGAGGAGGCATGAGAGGAAATGATATCAATATGTGAGTAAGCAAATAGTTCAGACCAGAGACTGAGGGAGCATTCCCTGGCTACCTGTTTCTTCTGCTGCTTTCTGTAACTATGTAATTGCTTGTTCCAGTGTAGTTGCCCTTTTCCATTTCCAGTGGATCTACCTATCTATCAACAAGTCTGGCTGGCTGGCTGTTTCACATACATACACTCTCTCGGACATATGGTATCCTTAAATGTATTAATTGGCTCTGTCCTTAACCATTCAGCCTTCTTCTTAATATGTTAAAACAACTCTGTTTATGTGTGTAATTTTCTGTTACAGTTACAAAGCCTGGCATCGCTACTAACTGTGGATGTGGACACTGTGGACTGGCGTCGGTTCTTACTAGCTGCTTCCCAGCCTTGGCCAATGCCTTCCGTGACAGAGCTGCTTGAAACGCTGCAGAGATTCCAGGCTGTGGATACAGAAGGATCTGGCTTTGTTACACAAGAACAATACAATCAGGTTCTACTACTTTCTTTTTTTTCCAATTTAAGGCTCTGTGACAGTGTGTACCATACTGAAATAGCCTGCTAATCTTCTCAGGTTCACACACTGGCCACATCCTCTAGATACGCATGCGTCAAATTCCACATGTGCATTTGGGAGCTTTGTTTTATTATGTCCCACAGCTCCTAATTGCAACCCTGGTTTTCTCCTTCGTTTCTTTTCAAGTAAAATGCAACACACGGACCCAAAATATTTATTTCTGTATCTCCTTCTCCAGGGTTTTAAGCCAACAGAGAGAAAAGCTTATTTCATACTTAAAGTTAGAGCCTGGAAAGTTACTTTTAAGATGAATAAATGTAATGAAGCCATCTTTCATGCCCTGGATAATTCACAATCCACAGACTCCATTCTGAGGTAGACAGTGATGTTTATTTGTAGCAAAGCAAGCAACACAGCACACTTCTTCCAAAGTTACTGAGACTAAAACATACATGAATTTCACATTATACCTACACATACAAATTTTAGGCATGCAAGGCTGTAATTGGAAAGGATCATAAATTTTATACCACCCCGCTTCTTTAGACAGTTCCTAGACCTGTAGTTGTTTATCTTCCTTTCATCTTTGAGGCAAGAACATATTTCCTGTCCTTTATCTTAGACACTTCAAGTTCCCAAAACACTTTTTAACATTTTCATTTTCACCCACTATGATCTTCTCCCTCTCACCAGATACATTGTAGCAATAGCCAATAAAGCAATTAAACATTTGATACATTGTAATACTGCAGACCGATACAATGTTGCAATCATCAATTAACAGTTGAGACTTTGTAGTGTTCTAGCTAAACTCTAGGGAGGTTTTTGGCATTTCCTCTATCTACAGTGACTACCATACACTATTTCAATATACATCCAGTAGATCCACATATAACAGGAGCTATGCTTCCTGACACCGTCCCTAAACCATTAGTGCTCATAACTGTTCAGTTCTTCTTCGTGGTCTCTGTGCCTTACACATTAGGAGCTTTTGCGCGTGCGCAGTAGCGTTCGGAAGATTCCAGAGCTTAGCAGCTTGGTGGGAACCCCTCCCCCATGCCAGTACTGCGCATGCTCCTCCCACCAAGCAACGGTCACTCCTCAGTTCTTTCTTGTCCGTCGTTGCAAACGGAAGGTTCCTTGCTTCTTTCCTGCTGTTCGGATTTGCTTGGTCTTTACCAACTGTTTGGATTGGATTTTTGGACTTTGCTTCTTGGATTTCGGACTTATTTCTGGTATTTGGACCCTTCTTCCCCCTTTTTCGTCATCTTTCTTCGTTCTTCACTATACTTTAGTCTCTCCAATTTTTCTCCTTTCTATGTCAGCACTGTTTAAAAAGTGCGTGACCTGCGAACGGAAGGTCTCTAAACGACAACCACTCCCAGTGTCTCTTTTGTTTGGGCGAGACCCACAACACCAGGTCTTGCCCAACCTGCCGTGAGTTTACCTCCCAGACCCTTAGAAATCGGGCGTCGCGCCTTAAGTCCTACTGCTGGGAGCAGTCTCTGAGGGCGAGGGAGGAACCACCACATGTGATGGCTGAGACATCGGGAGCGAGAGCGGCCTCATCATCTGCGGCATCGGCGGCTGCCGTTCCGTCTGTAGCGTTGGTACTGGGCTCAGTACCGCCATCAAAGACACCAATCTCTGCTCTTCCGAGGATCCCCAAGTTGGCGGCAGCGGCCAAGACATTTAAGGGGACCTCTTCAACTCCTAAAGCCTCACACCCAGCGAGACCTCTCACCGCGGCGCAGAAGAAGCACCTCGCTTCTGATGCAGCGACGGAGAAGGAGAAAGAGAAGTGGCGCTCTCCACCTCGGGAGACTCGCCCTCCCACTCCGCCGCCGACCCAGCTCCCTGAAGACCTGAGGGAGCTGTCGGAGCCAGAAGAGGCCATCGAGCTGTCCGACGAGGAGCAGGCTGTGGAGGCTCTGCCCTCAGAGGAACCGCCCGTCTTAACGGCGGTGGAGTACCCGCCAAGTCACTGAAGTTCGGTTGACTGGTGGGAGGAGGTGATGGTGCACCACCGGCCCTCGCCCAGGCACCGCCCGGCCTCGGGCAGAAGTGACTCCCTCTCCAGAGAGGAGAGTCCGGCCACCATCACCGCAACGTCGAGAGGGGCGTGATGAGCCTGCACACTCCCACCGCTCTTCTGAATCCCTCTACACCTCCACCTCATATATTGCTAGACGTGAGCGCAAGCCTGAGTGGAG
Source organism: Ctenosaura bakeri (assembly GCA_948474755.1). NCBI lineage: Eukaryota > Metazoa > Chordata > Lepidosauria > Squamata > Iguanidae > Ctenosaura > Ctenosaura bakeri. The sequence goes on along the minus strand of CAOLHI010000319.1, from coordinate 680,245 downwards.
GGAGTATCCAGCATCGTACCGATCCCATTCGCCATCCTACTGGGATCGGTACCACCCTGACGCCAGGCACTGGGTGTCTTACAGGCGATCCCACTCACCGACTAGGAAGCGTCGGTATGAGCGATCCCGGAGGCGCTCGCTGTCTCCGCGCTACCGGAGGTCAAGGGAGCCCTCACCGCACTATCGGGCCGTCTCACCGCCCCCGCGGGTGACGTCGACTGTCATGCGTCCCGTGCAAACTACCTCCGCACGGGCGTTGCGACCAACTACAACCGTGACCCAAGCGGCCAAGTTGACCCGGCCCTCAGCCATTCCAGTCTCGTCGTCTGCGGCTGCCCGACCAGCTGTGACGACCACCACCACGTCTGCGCTACCTGCGGCAGTGCTGGAGACTCCCTCGGTGCCTGTCTGTCAGTCTCCTCAACGCGTGTCCAGAGAGAGGTCTCCAGAAAGGTGTCCAGATAGGTCTCTGACCCTGTCTTCTCAGTCGTACGATTTGGAGACGGAGTCGGAGGAATCAACCCCAGCATCTCATGAGTCGCCTCCCCTGGGGTTTGGCGAGCCGGTCCCGGAGTCGGCGCCTGAGGACGTGCAACAGTTCTCAGCCATTCTCCTCCGGATGGCGGCGACCTTGGACCTCAAAGTCGCGGAGCCGGAGCATGAGGAAGAGGACCCGGTCTTCCAGTACATGGAATCTCGGCAGCCTACCACCGCTCCGATTCCCGTACTCCCGAAGATTATGAAGGCCATTAAAAACCTTGGGCCAAGCCGGCGTCCGCCCAGCCTATTCCCCATCGGCTGGAGCACCTGTACTGGACGCAGAAGGAGAAGGCGGACTTCCTCTTAGCCATCTGGTACTGAACTCCATTGTCATGGAGTCGGCCCAGACAAAGGGAGGCAACATGACCCATACTACACCGCCGGACCGCGAGGGACAGAAGTTGGACACCTTTGGCAGGACGTTTTACACCGCCTCCTCACTGATCATCAGGGTGTCCAACACCCAGGCCTGCCTTGCTGCCTATCTTCACAACACCCTGGACCGGTTTGCTCCTCTATTGGCCGCCATTCCAGAGGACAATTGCCCGGCTGCTGGCCAGCTCCTGAACGAAGCCGTGGCGATTGCGAACCAACAAATCATCTCCTGGAAGCACACCGTGGAGGTGGCTTCACGGGTGATGGTAGGCTCGGCTGCACTCTGTCGACCCGCATGGCTGCGATCGTCGGGACTGCAGGAGGACAGCCAGAAGCGGATTGAGGATCTCCCCTTTGACAGGCAAAGTCTCTTCAACTCCGCGACCGACGAGACCATGGACTCCATCGTCAAAGCCCGACTAACGGCCAAGAAGATGGGGTTGAACCAGCCATCGCAGGCTCATCGGTCTGCAGCCCCACGCCAGTCTTGTGCAGGTCCTCCGCCTCCTCTTTTCCTCAGTGGTCCACGTACTCTAGCCAGTCCTGACCATCGATTCCCCCCTTAACACGAAGATCATTCAGACGTCCGGCCCCGTCGTCGAAGAAATCTTCGTCCGAGGCGAAGTCCCGATTTTGAGGGTTTTTGCAGGTCGCCACCACTCCCGACCTTCAGCCTGCCAGCAGCCCTCCGAGATCAGCCAGGCCTGGCCAGACACCTCGTTGCGTGGCGTCGTGTCACCATGGACTCTTGAGTACTTTCCATTGTCCGTCTTGGCTATGCCATAGAGTTTCAAGATATTCCACCACGAGGTGTCTACCTTTCCACTCCGGCCAGCCCGGCCCTGCTGGAAGAGATCCAGTCCCTCCTTCAAAAGGGAGCGATCGAGCAACTTCTGTCTGCAGCCAGCAACACCGGCTTTTTCTCCTGGTACTTCACGGTACCGAAGGCGGACGGAACTTTGCGGCCCATCCTGGACCTCAGGGGCGTGAACGACTACATCCGCCCCAGGAAGTTCAAAATGGTAACGTTATCCTCGTTCCTGCCTTTCCTTCGCCGAGGGGACTAGTTCGCCTCCATCGATCTCAGGGACACTTATTTTCACATAGCCATTCACCCGCAACACAGGCGGAACCTGCGGTTCGCGGTCGATGGCACCTGTTACCAGTACAGGGTGCTGCCGTTTGTACTCTCCGCCACGCCCAGGGTCTTTACCAAATACATGGCCCCGGTGGTATCCTACCTGCGGATGAAGGGCGTTTCCATCTATCCGTACCTGGACGATTGGCTGTTGGTGGCATCCTGCAGACAGAAAATTTACGACAACATTCACCGGACTCTGACACTTCTCATCCGTCTCAGGCTCCGGGTCAACCCGAAGAAGTCCCACCTTGAACCGGCGAGGATGCTCGACTTCATCGGCGCTACACTGGACTTGATATCGGACAGACCCTACCTGCCGATGGAACAAGCACGGACGCTGCGTCGGACTGCGTTGGCAGCCTACAACGCACCAACAATGTCAGCCAGGGGGATTCAACAGCTCCTCGGCTACATGGCTTCCACCACTGCCGTAACCTACCTCTCCAGGCTCCGTGCGAGACCACTCCAGCACTGGTTCGTCCGAGCTTTCAGCCTGCTGCGGGACGACCAGAGACTGCATTTCCGGCTGCCTTCGCAGGTTCAATGGTCCCTCCTGTGGTGGCAGGCCTACGACCACCTCCTGTCAGGGATGCCCTTTCGGTAGCAGGCTTCGCAGGTCACGGTGACCACAGACGCCTCCCTCCACGGGTGGGGAGCTCACTGTGACGAACTCAGAGTCTGAGGTCGGTGGATGGACGACGAGACCGTCCTTCACATCAACGCTCTCGAGCTGCTCGCCATCTTAAAAGCTCTGTGGGTGTTTCGCCATCTTGTAACGGGCCGAACGGTGCTGATCCTCACGGACAACACGACAGCGGTCTGCTGTGTCAACAGGCAGGGAGGCACGCATTCCACCACCCTCCTCAACATAGCCGTCGATCTCTGGGACTGGTGCGTTCTGCAAAAGATCCATCCCTTGGCTGTTCACCTGGCCGGGCAGGAGAACGCCACAGCAGACGCGCTCAGCAGGGACACCTCTTACCACCACAAGTGGTCCCTCTCCAACAGGGCATTCCAGATGATCCAAGACCGCTGGGGCAAGCCGACCACTGACCTCTTTGCGACCAGCGAGAACGCGAAGTGCTGCCGCTTTTGTTCCAGGGCTGGTCACAATCAGGGCTCCATCAGAGACGCTTTCCAATTCAGGTGGGGCTTGTGTACGTGTTCCCTCCATTTCCCCTCCTCGGTCAAGTGATAGCCAAGATCCTCGCCGACTGAGCGGACATCGTCCTGGTGGCCCCATACTGGCCGAGGCAGCACTGGTTCGCGCCCCTGCTCGAGGCGACGCGTGACCAGCTTCTCAGGCTCTCGTCGACGCCGGACCTGCTGTCCCATTCTGACGGCTGCGTACTCCACCCAGACCTGCCGCTCTTGGCCCTCCATGCCTGGAGGATATCGCCTTAGCTGATCCCGTCATCGGTAACATCTTGACGGCGGCCAGGAAGGAGTCGGCACGCTGCAACTACCACTACAAGTGGCGGCGCTTCGTGGCCTTCGCTGATGAGAGAGGGGAGAAGGTCAACCTGCCTACCGTGCTCCACTTCCTGTTACACCTTCGCCAGTAGGACTTGGCCTTCCCATCCTTGAAGGTTTACCTCGCCGCAGTCGTGGCATACCAACCGCCACGATCACCATCAGCAGCACTCTTCAGGGACAGTACCGTCAAGCGGTTCCTCAAGGGCCTCCAGCACCTATACCCGCTGGTATTGCCGCTGCTACCGCCGTGGTCGTTATCCTTGGTGCTGTCGCAGCTGACGAGATCATCCTTCGAGCCCATGGCGACCGCTGACGACAGGCTGCTTACGTTGAAGACTGCCTTCCTGGTGGCTGTCACCACAGCCAGGCGAGCTGGGGAGCTCACAGCTCTACAAACAGACGAGCCCTACCTCGTCTTTCACAGAGACAAGGTGGTCCTTTGGCCGGACATTTCTTTTTTACCAAAGGTAGTGTCCAGTTTCCATCTCAGCCAGGACATCATCCTGCCGACCTTCTTTCCGGTCCCGACAACACCGTTGGAGCAGTCCCTGCACTCCTTGGATGTTCGTTGGGCTCTTGCCTTTTACAAGGACAGGACTGCCCCCTTCCGACAGACCCCACACCTTTTCATGTGCTATGGAAGACGTCGTAGGGATCACAAGGTGTCCACCCAGCGTTTCTCCAAGTGGGTGGTACAGACTATACAGCTGGCATATGAGCTTGCTATGAAACCTCCACCAGCCTTCCTTCGGGCCCATTCCACTAGGGCCGTGGCGACATCTGCAGCTCTCCTGAGAGGAGTTGATCTGCATGAACTCTGCCGTGTGGCGACCTGGTCCCAACCATCGACCTTTGTGCACCACTACAGGCTCGATTGCTGGTCTCGCAGAGATGCTCGGTTTGGATGTGAGGTTTTGGCTTCCGTTCTCTAGGACCTGACCCTCCATCCAACTGGTAAGCTACATAGTCTCCTAATGTGTGAGGCACAGAGACCACGAAGAAGAAGAACAGGTTGCTTACCTGTAACTGTAGTTCTTTGAGTGGTCATCTGTGCCCTCACACATACCCACCCTGCCTTCCCCTCTTTTTCAGGTCCCTGTGTTTCTATGGCGGACTACAGAACTGAGGAGTGACCGTTGCTCGGCGGAAGGAGCATGCGCAGTACCAGCATGGGAGAGGGGTTCCCGCCAAGCTGCTAAGCTCTGGAATCTTCCGAACACTACCGCGCACACGTGAAAGCTCCTAATGTGTGAGGGCACAGATAACCACTCGAAGAACTACAGTTGCAGGTAAGCAACCTGTTCTTATGGATGGTTTTTCAGCATGTCATGTCATTCCCCTAAAAAGTAACTTTCCACAGGTGGTCTAAAGGGATATTCAGGAGTGAGGGAAACTGGCACTGGAGACAGGAAAGGCATACCAAATGTTCCCTTCAACTGTCTTTTGTTCCCTCATATATCTGTGTTAAACATCTGAGGTGCTAGGCCCCAGCTAGCTGCAGTTTCATATCTATGCATTCCTCCACGTGAAGATAACATGCAATTTGCAGAGGGGGCTTCCTCTATCTTCTTTAATAAAGAGATTTGCCTGCATACTTTATCCCTCCCCCACTCTCACGATATGGAAGGACCCAAACTTGTACTCTTTGGGTTTTCTAACAACTCTATACACAGGACTTTATGAACACTGAAAATGACAGTAGATGGTTCTTATAAGGAAAAAAAAAGCTGAAGCTGCTGAGCAGTTGATGAGCAGGTAGTGCTGGTCAGTGATCTGAGGTGAACACATTGGCACATACTGTTTTGTACGTAAAGGCTAACTCTAAAACAGATGGTTGAAGCAATGTGTTGTTTGCAGAGCTGCCTCTTGAAGACTTTTTGGGAACTTCAAGGAGTATACAATGTAAATAGTGCTAGACTTTTATACAGCTATTCTATAGCTTGCCTTTTATTTAGGACTTTGTAAGTATTTTGTGTTTGTGTTAATTTTTGTAAGCTGCCTTGAGTCCCAATATTGGGAAATAGAGAAGATAGAAATTAAATAACAACACAATCACACATCTTTTCATGTTTCAACAGTTCTGATTACAGCCACTCTTATTTCTGGAGACAGTTTATCGTCCCAATAAATACCTAGTTACAGTCGTCATTTTAAGGTTACCTCCTTCTTTAACAATCCCGTGATTGTCCTGATCAGTCAAAGATGATGGCTAGAAATAGAGGCATTTTGATCATGTCACCCTATTTATCAGGGATATATTTTATTTTTAATATCAGGGTAGGGGACTTGGGACTCTTGAGGTGTTGCTTGACTAACAACTTCCATAATTCTTCACTGTTGACTAGATAGGGCTGATGAGAGCTGCAGTTCAAAAACACCTGGAAGGTGACACATTTGGTTGATTGTGTTCCTCTGTTAGTGTAATAATAAAGACTTGTGTAGAAATTATCTAAAATAGATAAATAGGCGGAAAAGCTTGAAACTTGAAATTTTATTTCAGCATTGGTTAGATGTCCACAAATGGCCAACATACTTGGACAGAAATATGGTGTGTTTTTGATTCATCTCCCTTGAGTATAAAATCAGCTCCTGGTTAAATAGTTAGCAGCCTCTTTCTAATATATGTGTTTTGGGATAGCTCAGCAGTGTTCTGAATGCTGGCACTCATATTACCCTCTCTAGGGGTGAGAAAGTAGTGAAGGCAGAATGCTAAGAATTAATAAAATTTCTGAGGGGTTTTTGTTGATATCTAATGATATTAGTAGAGGGACATTCCCAGGAACCAGAGATAGGACAAGCACAGCTCTCAGCTGGTTGTTCTTATTGTCTCTGTGTCAAGGTTTCTACAAGAGAGAGTTCTCTTGTGAATGATTCTTCAGATGCTCCAAACAGAACATCTTTCCTGTTTCCGTGATAATTAATTCACCAGTATTCTTTTCCTGCTACAGAAATACCTGTTTCCTGAGCTTTGACACCTCTATAACCATTGCAAGGTGGGGAATTTGCAATCCTTCAGATGATATTGAGCTGCAGATCCCATCATCCATAGCTATTCTAGTTAGGGACAATGGAAGCTGCAGTCCAAAGTGTCTGGAGGGTCACTTGTTCTTCACTATCCTATAGCTGTGAAGATTTTTATAGCGTAAGAAATGTACCTACTGAATGTCACTGCAGGCCATACCTTCCAGCTGCATTTCACTGAACAGGTTGACTGCCTCATTACAGCTGCTTACCATGGCCAGGCTCTGGTTTATTGCATATGTAACCAAGTTACCAAGTGGTAAAGTTTTCTGCACAATTTTGCTTCACTGCCTGTATTAAAGAAATGGAGTGTGTGTGTGTGTGTGTGTGTACACTTGCATGTGTGGTCAAAATCAGGAACGTTATCAAATAAGATTTCTCCATATTAATCACTTAGAAAAGTGGTCATCAAGTGATTAATGTGAAGAAATCTTACCACTTGATAATGCTTCTGAGTTTGACCACACATGCAAGTGTGTGTATACGCACACACACAGCCCATTTCTTTAATATAGGTAGTGAAGCAAAAATTGTGTAGAAAACTTTACCCATTGGTATCTTGGTTGCATGTATGCTATACCAGATTTTGGCCATGGGAAGCATCTGGATTGAGGTAAAGTTGATTGAAGTGATTGAGAAACAGTGTGGTGTGGTGGTTTGAGCATTGGACTATGACTCTGAAAATCAGGGTTCAATTCCCTGTTCAGCCATGGAAACCCACTGAGTGACTTTCGGCACAGTCTCAGACCCCAGAAGACCCCTTGATAAGTTTGCCTTAGGGTTGCTACAAGTTGGACATGATTTGAAGGCACATATCAACAACAAAGCGGTCATCTCTGTTCACCACAATTTATTAAGGTAAACATGTGGCAATACAACTTGTTACAAAAGGAAAAGAAACAACCCACCATCTTGTGGCAACACAGGTAACCAGAAAAAGGAAAGGAACCAATCCTCACTAGGGATGGAAAAACCACAAAGAGATGCAGTGCTTAATTTTACACCCACCTACACAGTGTTGTGGTATTTTGCTTAGCATGAGTAGAGGTTAAAAACAAACCAATAGCTCCAGAATCAACACAGGAAGCTAGGTAGAACATTTTGGGTGTTGGGTTTTTTTGGGTGTTTTTTTTTTTTTTTTTGGAGGGGGTGTTGGCTCACTATCTGATATGCTTCCTCTGATGTAGAAACTGGTAGCTCTGAGCAGCTGAAGTTATTTGTTTGGTGAGGGAAATAATTTATATTGGGAGTTTTTAAGGAAAATAAAATATTTTATTTATTCCCAGGTGGAATGAATGTATTTTATTTTATCCCAGGTATAACACATTGGAAGTCAAAGACATTTTACCTCCAGTTGAGTTATCTAGTTTGGAGGTGATGTGAGGGATGTTGTATCACTTCCAGATAACACTAGCAAGCTTTAAAAAAATGTTAGATGGTAGATGCAGACTTAGTTTGTTGCGGCTTTAAAATGAATATAGAGGCTTAACAGACGCTCTCTCTGATATGAGTAGCTTTCAAGACAACTATTGTACTAGAGTTTGGAAAAATTACTTGTTTGATCTACATCTCTTGAAATCTTCAGCTAGTATGGCCAATAATTCTGGGAGTTGCAGTCCAAAAAATTAACTTTTCCAAGTTCTGAGTTCCACCATGCTAGAAACAAACAGCAGTTTGGGGTTTCTGATTTAGGGTTTTCTTTTCCCCTAGGGAGCTATAGTACAGCTATCCTTTCTTGCAATTTGTGCCCTCAGGACTTTGGTAACAGTGCTTCAAAGCACTGGAAATCTTGTTCACAAAGACAGTAATGGAATGAGTTGTGCTCCACAGGCAAAAATGCCTCCACCACCATACCAACTCCTATTCTCATGCAAAATTACTGTCTGCAACCAGTGACAAAGAATCATTTCTGTAAATCCAAACTTCTAGCATGGTCCCACTCTCCCACACACACATGCAAAGCTTTGTCTATTTCAGCAAAAGAGGTGGGAGATCATTTGGTGCCCTTCAGCTTCTTTAGGTGTCTTTTGTCCTTCATCTGAATTGTCTTCAGATCCAAACATGGCAGCACAGCATATGTGTGTGTGAGTCTATTGTTCATGTGTGTAGCTTGGAAAAGTCTTTTTTTCCTCCTACATCACAAAAAATTACCTCCCCACCCCGCCGTCAGCAGGACCTTGCTAGCTGGAGCACTCTAGGAACTGTAGTCCAAAAAATAATTTCCCCAAGTACATACATCTATTGATAGCTCAATAGATTCCCATGACCTTTAAGAGACATCCTCTAGAAACATCATTATGGGAATCTAGAATAGCTTTCCTTTGTGGGGACTGGAGGTCTAATTCACAGGCTCACAGATGTCCTACAGGCCCAGAATATACCAGCAAGACTTGTTCTAGCATCTCTAAATTTTGTGGGATCCCTAGCTATGATGTTTCCCCATTCCTCCCTCTACCACAATTCTTGCTTCTGCACAGGAAATTCCAGCAGGAATTCTGGATTGGCATATGCCACCCAAGGCACGCATCTCTCTGCTTCTCACACAGCAAGCCTCAGAGTTTCTGCTACAAGCATTGTTTTAATTATTTCTCTCTTCCTTCCTTCCTTTCCTCCCACTCTTCACTGAATGCTGAGGCCCTGCTCTCTTCTTAAACTCCTTCTCTTCCACTGCTGCATCCCATTCAGACTTCTTGTATGTGTGCGGAAAGTGCCAGAGCTATAAAGTAACATCATGTTTTCTAGGCAATGGCATCACCATTCTCGCTACTTTGTACAACTGACTTAATAACTGGTAACATTTCTTTGGGGAAGGAGAGGTGTAACTCCTTCCCCAAAGCAATGTTATCAGTTACTCTTAAAATGTTATTCTTAAAATGTTACTTCTTGGGGGATTATGTGGGAAATTTTAGCCATTTTTATAGTTACATGTATTTTTAATACATAATTTAAAAAATTGTTGCTAATGAGTATCATAATGAATTACTCCTGTTTTAACATGCAGGGAATAACTGTTATGAGTTCCTTTTCTAGTTACTTTAGAAAAGTAAAGATTCATGCATTAGAATACAAGCAGGAATTACAGAAGCCTGAATACATTATTTTTGAAGAGTATGTCAGGAAAGCATGTTTATCTCTTGAACTAGAAGTTCTAGAGTTTGGGGTACAGTCTTATGTTTTCTGCCATCTAAAGGAGGGTCTTAGCCAACCTGATATGAATTGATGTAACAGATTCCTGCAGCCAGTTGTTCTTGTATGTCACATCTGGACATGAAGATGCCAGGTTGAAGGAGAATGTTAAAAACACTGTTCTGTTTCTGAAACTCCTAGCAATTTCCCAAGATCTAGATACACCACGTAGATGTTCATGGAATAAGTTGACATAAACATACTATTAAAATGGCCCATAATTTAGGCTTATTTGGCGTCTCTTGGGTAACAAGCTTATGACCTGAGCTAGGTCTCTCTGCATCCTCAGGCCCTTGGGAATTATGTCAAGTTTCCCTCAAAATACATGGGCCTTGTCTACATAACATTATTATTAGCAGAGTTCTGCATGAAAAATGAAGTTAGACATTGGCCTAGTTCACATAAACCAATCCTCAAAACTTTGTTTTTATCATCCACTACTGTCAAATTATTTATTTCTTTCTCTTTTGCTGATAGAAGCAGAATCACTGACTCATATTTTGAAAGACAAGACAGTTTCATTTAATGAGTCATTTATTGTGTAGTCAGTAAAGGATGTATGTGTCACTTATACTATTTAAATAGGAAAATGTAGTTTAGGTCATTTCAAATGTATCTAGAAATAAAATACCCTTTAATTGGTAAGGAAGGGGAATTACACACTTCTGCTTACTTAATGTAATGGTTTCTTTCAGTAGTGGCATAGCAAATATATTCAGTCAGTTTCTTCAAAGATAAATATTTTCCACCTCAAAATCCGTCTGTAGTTGATTTTGAAAACAATGTGTGGCTTCATTAGTTTTTATTAAAGAAAAGCATACCAACCAGAGTACAGTTGGCCCTCCACATTTGCAGGTTTAACATTTACGGATTTGATTATTTGCAAATGTCTCTAATCCTTGCCACCCCCATCTCAAGTACCTATTTTTCCAGAGAAACTTTCCCTCTCAGCAGCTTCAATCAGGCTGCACAGCCCTTTAAAAACCAGTCTCTGATCCTTCTCTTCCTCCACCGGCCACTACCTGGCTGCTTGCATTCTAATTTCTCAGCACTGTGAACCCTCCCCTAATGTCCCCCCACACCCAAAGAAGGAGATGGGCAAGAGGTAGGGCCAACGTGCCAATCCATGCTGGCCTCCTTCCTACAGATGCACACATATATTTTGATGTTTGAGGTTTTTCCACTTTTGTAGGGATCCTGAGCCTCTATCCCTAGCAAATGTGGACGGCCAATTGTACAAAACTTAAAAATTAAGTCAAAGGGTCTATACAGATGCTAATAAATTCACTTACAAGCCTTGAAGGGAGGGCCATCACTGGAGCAAGGAAGCAGTAAATGTCTTGTAGTGATATGGAGCCCTGAGCCACTTTTGAGAGCCAACCTAAAACATAGTGGCCTGATTTAGACAAAGAAAAACATGCCACAGTAAACCATGGTTTATCAGTCCAGGGATGAATGGTGTCCTCATGCCTCTTCCTTCCACTTGTGTGCCAACATGCAAACTATTACTAGTAATAGTAGTAGTATCATTAGTATTATCATTATTATTTTAAAAATCAGAGGTTGTTAAACTACAGATTCCTATTAAATCCAAATTCAGATTTCTGACTGAAAACCAAGATATGAAACCAACACATTGCAAGTAAAAAAGAGTTTCTGGGAGTTGTAGTCTAAAAAGCAACTTTTCTTAAATATGAGATCATAGGAGTTTGGGTGAATAGGAGCAAAGGGCCTATCTGCTCTGAAAGCACCAGATCCTGTCTGATCCTGGGTCTGACCCAAGCTAAGTTGGGTCAGACCCAGTCACTACTTGAATGGTGGGGGGAAACTACCAAGAAATACCAGGTGCTACAGGTGATATTTCAAAGGAAGGCAATGGCAGACCACCTCTGAGTATTCCTAGCCTAAGAAAACCCTATGAAGTCCATGGAGTCACCATAACTGGACAGGAAGCTTGAAAGCACACAGATAAACGTAGGAAGTTGCCTTATAATGAATCAGGCCTCATGGCCCAGTTTTGTCAAATTTGACTGATAGGGTAGATTGACCCCCAGCATTTCAGGCAGAGTTCTTTCCTAATTCTACCTTGTGAAGCCTGCCTTTTCCTGGTAGGCTCCCCATAAAATAGTAACTAGGCCCAATCCTGTTTAGCTCCTAAAATCAGTCACTGTAGGGTTTGTTTAGTGTGGTGCAGCAGTATAATGGAATCATGCAGCTGTTCAAGTAGGGCTTCTTTTACATTTTCCCATTAAATTCTTAAAATACCTATTAGCTCAAAACAGTGGTATTAACAAAAGACTTAAAATGTGTTACTTTTAGGCTGGTCTTTGGTTTGGCAGTGAAGATATAGTAATTCCAGAAAGTCCTACGGAACCATTACCATTTAATCGCCAGGAGCATCTTATAAAAGTAAGTATAAAAAATTGATACGCCAAGACAGAACAGAACACACTGAAGACCACTTAATTCAGTTGGCTCAAGAGTGCCACTATGTTTAAGGTTGTCAGACAAAATTCTGAAGTACTGTCATCCTTCTACATTTGCAGGTTTCACTCTCACTGATTTGATTATTTGCAAGTTTCTCCAGCTCCTGCCTCCTCCTCCAGTGCTTCTTTCCTGGGGAACCTTCCCTCTTGCTAGCTCCAATCAGATCATGCAGCCCTTTAAATACCCACCTCTTGTCTTCTTCCACCAAGGACTGCTTGGCCAGCTAAGGATAGATCACAGCCCAATTTCTCAGCAACATGAACCCTCTCCTGATACCCTTCCCACACCCAAAGAAGGAGATTGGTGAGAGAGAGGAAGTATAGGGCCACCTTTCCAACCTACTCCCTCTCCCTGACCTGGTTTGGACCCTGGGTGCCTGCTTTCCACACCATGTTTCAGCCCCATTCCTACAGACAGACAACACACACACACACACACACACATTTTGATATTTGTGGTTTTCCCATTTGAGGAAGTCCTGCACCCCTAACCCTAGCAAATGCGGAAGGCTGACTGTAATAGATGCTGGGTTTTTTGGTGGTTTTTCAGATATGAGCTTAGTTTATTCAAAGCTGTTAAGTTACTGACTAGTTTAGTAGCCATTTACTGTGATTAGTTCTGGGAGCCACAAACTGCATAATGGCAAATAAATGCTCAGTGTGTTTTTCTGGAAGTCATTCCTAAATATTTTAGTGGAAGGTCAGCTTTCTGTCTTTTGCACAACCATTACAGGCACATTTGTCGTGGATATGAGATAAAGCCTTCCTGGTGGCTGGTCCCATGTTGTGGAATTCCTTCCCATGGGAGATTCATTTGGTCACCTCTGCCCTCTTTCTGCTGGCAGGCAAAGACATCTTTATTTAACCAGGCCTTTGGCTCTCAATTCATGTGGCAGAAGAATCTTTTAGCAGGGCATTCTGTGCTTTAATCTTTTTGTACTATGTTTGCTTTAAACTGTTTTTTACTTTGTGCTTTGAATAGAACTATTTAATTGTTAAGTTTTTATTGATAAGTTTTTAGTTGTACTTTGTTTTAATTTATTGTAAGCCATCTTGAGTCTCATGCTGGGAGAAATTTGGGATATAAGAGAAAATAAATGTCCAAGAAAGTGCTGATTTTGAGCAGTTGAGAGGGGGAACTATGAGGTACAGAGTTCTGGACCTAGTAGTTTTCCACACAATTAAGTTTGTCCTTCTGCAGTAAAAACAGACTCATTGTCTAACTGAAGTGTTATCTCTACCATCTCTTGATCAGTATGTCATGCTTCTGTAGCCAGCTCCATGTTTACTGGGGGTTCCAAAGCAGTGTTTTTTAGCTGCTGAGGGCAGTGCAGGTAAAAGCTATGTGATCCACATTGACAATTAGGGTCTGTGACCCCCTGCAATCATTTTAGTTATCCATAGTGTTCCTGAGTTCAGTCCTTGATATCTCCAAGGAAGAAATATCTGCAAATATCTGGAGAGAATGTGTGGAGGGCTTTAGTATAAAAATACCCATAGCGTGCTCTCCCATAAGCAGATTCAGTGCAGATCATCACATTGACATAACAGACACATTCTCTTTTCTCGGGGCAGGAGATGTCCTCCACATGTACAACATGTACTAGTGAAGCATTCCTAATCCACTGTGCATGTCTCAGTAGATTCTGTTTATTCTTAGACTGTTAAAAGTGATTATATGAAATCTCTGGTACCTTAATTCACTGAAACTTGTTTCCTTTGTACAGTTTTTCTTCATTTTGTTTGCCGATCCTGAAAAAGACCCTCCCAAGCTGAACTATGTTGAGATGCTCCTTTATTTTGCATCCCATCCTGATGCTATTGATGGAGTCTACCGGGCCCTCAGTGTTGCAACAGGAACGTACATCCAGAGGGAAAAAGACAAATTTCCTCTTTTTCCCCCGTGTGGTAAAAGTGTTATTCTTGATGAGGACAGTAATTCAGTGTCAGTTGACAAGGGAGATTTTTAGCCCTTAAATCCAAGCTCTTACAGCCTTTCCACTTAACTAGTTTAAATGTCATTGTCCTAGACAAAAATGAACATGCAATGCCAGCTCTTCAGACTTGCTCTTAACTGTCTGTAATGATTTGTTCTTCTTCGTGGTCTCTGTGCCTTCATACACTAGGAGCTTTAGCGCCTGCGCGGTAGCGTTCGGAAACTTCTAGAGCTTGTTCGCTTGCGGGAACCCCCCCCCCCACGCCGGTACTGCGCATGCTCCTCCCGCCGAGCAACGGTCTCTCCTCAGTTCTTTCTCGTCCGCCGCCGCGTACGGAAGGTTCTTTAGTTTGTTCCTCTCACGTCGTGCTTGGCTTGCTGTTTTTTCACGGTTTTACGGACTTTCGGACTGTCTTTGACCTCTCTTTCGGACTCCCCCTTCGGTTTTCGTCTTTTGGATTTCGGAGTTTGGCGTTTCTTCGTCTTATGTCCGCGCTCTTTAAGAAGTGCGTGTCCTGCGGCCGCAAGGTTGCCCTCAACGACGGCCATAAGGAGTGTCTCTTCTTTTTGGGCGAGTCCCACAACATCCGGACTTGCCAAATTTGCAGGGATTTTACTCCGCAAACTTTTCCCAACCGTTCCGCGAGATTTCAAATCTTTTTGTTGGGAGCAGTCTCTGCGGGCGATAGACGAGACCTCCACCTCCAAGATGGCCGACAAGAAACGACCACGCCATCGACGGATCGGCGGCTGCGTTCCGTCCACCTCGTCGGTATCGGGCTCGGTACCGGCAAAACGCCGATCTCGGCGTTACCGAGGATCCCGAAGCTGTCGGCGGCTGCCAAGTCAGCTAAAGGATCCTCGACGGCGAGGAAGGCTGAGGCTCCCCTTACGGAGACGCCCCCCAAAAAAGCGCCCTGCTCCGGACGGAGGCAAGGGCAAGGAGAAGGAGAAGAAGAAGAAGAAGAAGGAAAAGAAGCGCTCCCCGGCTGGGGACGCTGAACCTCCTACTCCTCCTCCTACTCAGCAGCCTTCCAAAGGGCGAGGCGAGTCCGTCGACCTCTCGGAGGATGAGATCGAGGACGTTCCCCAACAGCGCCCGGACTCGCCTGTGGCAGACCCTCCAACCCTGGTGGAGGAGCGCCACCGCCCTCTTAGCCGTCGCAGGTCGGCCGACCTAGCAGAGAGAGCCCTCTGCTTCTCCGGAGCGGCGTTCGACCTCCTTCAGGTCCCGGTCCCGCTCTTCCGAGCGTCCGGTGGCCTCGCCGCCTCCGAGGGAGACAAGAGAGGAACAACCTCGCTCGTCTGCCTCCAGATACACCTCGGCGTCCTACGTGGCCAGGTACGCGAGGGAATCTGAGTGGAGAGAGCGCCCGGCCTCCTATCGGTCCCATTCGCCATCGTACCGGGATCGGTACCATCGTGGCCCGAGTCGCTGGGGGACCTTCCGGAGGTCCCGGTCACCTCGTCGACAGCGCGAATCGCGCTCGCCTAGAGGGGACGAGGCTGGTACCGTCGACGCCGAAGCCGATCTCCGTTGGACCGCCGCTCCTTCAGCCGCTCTCCCTCCCCCCGATATCATAGGGCGAGGGAGCCTTCACCACGGTATCGGGCGATATCGCCACCTCCTAGGGTCACGGCGACGGCGACGCGCCCTCGGAGTCGGTGGTGACTGAGCGGGCTACGACGACGTCAGCCTGCCCAGACTCCCGGTCACCACCAAGAGGGTGAAGTCCGTGGTCAGCCATCCCAAGCGGGACGCTGCTGCTACCACCGCCCCGGCTGCGGAGAAGCCTAGGAAGGCAACACCTGCGGCGACTACGAAGGAGCCGGAGAGCGAGCGGCGAGAGGACTCACCGAGCTCGGAGTCGTACGACTCGAGTGCGGAGTCTGAGGTGTCTGAGGCGGCCTCCCAGGAGTCTCCTCCGTTGGGATTCGGGACCCGATCCCAGATTCTGCTCCAGAGGACGTCCACCAGTTCTCTGCGATGCTGCTCCGCATGGCCACTACCCTCGGCCTTAAGATCGCCGATGCGGAGCCGGAGGGTGACGATCCAGCCTTCTCCGTTTTCGAGGAGAAGCGACCTTCCACGGCCCCGCTGCCTCTCCTGCCCCGGGTATCCAGACTGGTGAAGGCCGCCTGGGATAGACCGGCCTCGGCTCACCGATACCGCAGCGGTTAGAACACCTCTACAGGGTGCAGAAGGATAACGCCGGTTATCTATTTAATCACCCTGCACCGAACTCTGTGGTCGTCGAGTCCGCGCAGACGAAAGGCTCCGGCAGGCAACACACCACCCCGCCGACAAAGAGGGCAGGAGTTGGACGCCTACGCAAGGAGGTTCTATTCGGCTGCCTCCTTGCAGATCAGGCTGTCCAACACTCAGGCTTGCCTCGCGGCGTACCTGAAGAAGGTGCTCGATCGCCTGCAACCAGCGATGGAAGCGGTACCGGAGGACATCCGCCAAGCCTCCTCCGTGATCTTCAATGAGGCTATCTCCATCGCTCGGCACCAGATGGCCTCCTCCCGGCACGCAGTGGAGATCGCCTCCCGGGTCATGGCGGGATCCGTCGGCCTCCGCCGCCATGCTTGGCTTCGACCGGCCGACATCCAGGAGGACACCAGAAGGAGGATTGAAGATCTCCCCTTCGACGGTGAAGGCCTATTCAATTCGTCCACAGACGAAGCTTGGACAATCTCGTCAAGGCGAGACTGACCGCAAAAAAGATCGGGCTGCAGCCGGCCACGCAGACCCGCAGGGCCTCCACCTTCCGACCATCCTGGCGACGATCTTCCACCTCGTCGTTCCAGCGTCGGCCCAGTCTGGACAGTCGAGACCGTCCTCCGGCTCATCGGCCAGACGCACGATTAGGCGGCGCCCGCCTTCGTCGAAGAAGTCCTCCTCCGAGACAAAGTCTCGGTTTTGACGTGCCTGGCAGGACCCGCCAATACCCACTCTTCAGCCTACCATCAGCGCTCGGAGACCGACCGACCCTCGCTCGACACCTAGCGGAGTGGCAGTATGTCACTACGGACTCTTGGGTGCTTTCCATCGTCCGTCTTGGCTACGCCATCGAGTTTCTCGATATTCCTCCTCGCGGCGTTTATTACTCCACGCCGTCGAGTCCGGGCCCTCCTGGAAGAGATCCAATCCCTCCTCCAGAAAGGGGCGATCGAGCGGCTCCCGCAAGAGGCCAAGACCACCGGCTTCTTCTCCAGGTACTTCACGGTACCGAAAGCCGACGGTACCCTCCGGCCGATCCTAGACCTCAGAGGGGTGAACTACTACATCCGCCCCAAAAGGTTCAAGATGGTCACGATACCGTCGATCCTACCCTTCCTACATCGAGGGGACTGGTTCGCCTCCATCGATCTCCGAGACGCATACTTCCATATCGCCATTCGCCCGCAGCACAGACGGTACCTCCGCTTCGCAGTCGACGACACCTGTTACCAGTACAAGGTGCTGCCGTTCGGACTCTCGACTGCCCCAAGGGTCTTCACCAAGTGCATGGCCCCGGTGGTATCCTACCTGCGGACGAAGGGCGCTTCCGTCTTCCCCTACCTCGACGATTGGCTGTTGGTGGCGTCCTGCAAACAGAGACTTTACCACGACGTCCACATGACGTTGTCACTCCTGACCCGCCTTGGTCTACGAGTGAATCCGAAGAAGTCCCACCTCGAGCCGGCGAGGATCTTGGACTTCATCGGGGCGATGCTCGACTCGACCTCCGCCAGGGCGTACCTACCAGAGTCTCGAGCACAAACTTTGATCCGGGCCGCCGCTCACGCTCGTCCGGCCCCGACGTTTTCTGCGAGAAGCGTCCAGCAGCTCTTGGGCTACATGGCTGCGACGACCGCTGTGACACATCTCGCCAGGCTGAGAGCAAACCTCTTCAACACTGGTTCGCCCCATTTCGCCCCCCTGCGAGACAAACGCACTCCGACTGCAGCTGCCGGGAGACGTCCGCTCATCCCTCCGATGGTGGCAGTCGCACGCAATCTCATGTCGGGGATGCCTTTCCAACAGCCGACACCGAAGGTGACGGTAACACCGACGCCTCCCTGTATGGATGGGGTCCCACTGCGGCGATCTCAGAGTCCGCGACAGATGGACCGACGACGAGACCGCTCTCCATATCAACGCGTTGGAGCTGCTTGCCTTGGAAAGCCCTCGGGCTTTCCGCCATGCCGTGGGGGGGCGCACGGTCCTGATTCTGACGGACAACCCACCGCCGTCTGCTACATCAACAGACAAGGTGGGACTCATCCCCGACCCTGCTCGACATCGCGCTGGGCCTGGGGGAAATGGTCTTTCGCCTGCACACGCATCCCGTGGCGGTTCACCGGCCGGGCAGGAGAACCCCCGGCAACGCCCTCAGCAGGGACACCTCATCCCATCACGAATGGTCTCTCTCCGGAGAGGCTTTGGGGACTGTGGGGACGCGGGGGCGAACCATCGATCGACCTCTTCGCGCCCAGGGAAAACGCGAAGTGTCGCCGTCTGTTCCAGAGCGGGCCACGATCGTCCTCCATGGGGGGCCTTTCCAGTTTCCGTGGACCCGGGGGAAATCCTCTACGCGCCCCCCGTTCCCGCTGCTCGGCCGGACGATATCGAAGATCCTCGCCGACCGGCCGGCGATCCTGGTAGCCCCGTACTGGCCGAGGCAACATTGGTTCGCCCCCCCTACAAACCGCGCGAGACGACCTGCTCCGGTTCCACCGACCCGGACCTCTCTCCCCCTCCGGCGGCCGAGTCCTCCATCCGGACCTGCCACGCCTGGCCCTCCATGCCTGGAGGATATCGCACTAGACGATCCCTCCTAGTCCTCTCGCGGGCCCGGAAGGAAACCACCCGTCGCAACTATCAATACAAGTGGCGACGCTTCCTGACCTTTGCTAAAGGAGGAGTGAGCCGGTTCCCCGCGGGGCTCTCGACCGTCCTGCACTTCCTCCTGCACCTCCGGCAACAGGGCCTGGGGTTTTCCCTCCCTGAAGGGTATTCTCCGCGATCGTGGCATACCAACCGACTGCTCCTCGGCCTTCTTCAGGAACGATACCGTTTTAAACGGTTCCTGAAAGGACTTCATCATCTCTACCCGCCGGTATCGCCGCCGCTACCGCCGTGGTCCCCCGCTGGTGCTCTCGCAGCTGACGAAGCCGCCCTTTGAGCCGATGGCGACCTTTGGGTGACAGGCTCCTGACAATGAAAACTGCCTTCCTGGTAGCGGTGACCTCAGCAGGCGAAGGGGTGGATCACAGCTCTTCGTTCCGATGAGCCCTTACGGTCTTCCACAGGGACAAGGTGGTCCTGAGACCTGACATCTCGTTCCTGCCAAAGGTGGTGTCCAGTTTCCATCTCAACCAGGTATGCATCCTGCCTGCCTTCTTCCCGAACCCGACGACACCGTTGGAGCGGTCCCTCCACTCCCTGGACGTGCGTCGGGCATTGGCTTTCTACAAGGACAGGACTGCTTCCTTCCGACAGACGCCGCATCTCTTTGTTTGCTATGGGCGGCGTCGAGGGCCTAAAAGTGTCCACCCAGCGCTTCTCCAAGTGGGTGGTGAGGACTATTGAACTGGCGTATGAGCTCGCGAGGAAGCCTCCGCCAGTCCTTCTTCGAGCCCACTCCACGAGAGCTGTGGCTACTTCTGCGGCCCTCCTGCGAGGAGTTGACCTGCATGAACTCTGCCGTGTGGCGACCTGGTCCCAACCATCGACCTTCGTGCGCCACTACAGGCTCGACTGCCGGTCGCGCAGAGATGCCCGGTTTGGACGTGAGGTGTTGGCTTCCGTGCTGTAGGACCCTGACCCGCCGTCCGACCGGTAGGGCTCCACAGTCTCCTTATGAAGGCACAGAGACCACGAAGAAGAAGAACAGGTTGCTTACCTGTAACTGTGGTTCTTCGAGATCGTAGTGTGTGCCATCATACACACCCGGCCCCTTCCTCCCCTCTTTCTCAGGTCCCTGTAGGTTCTCCGGCGGACGACAGAACTGAGGAGGCCGTTGCTCGGCGGGAGGAGCATGCGCAGTACCGGCGTGGGGGAGGGGTTCCCGCCAAGCGAACAAGCTCTAGAAGTTTCCGAACGCTACTGCGCAGGCGCTAAAGCTTCCTAGTGTATGATGGCACAGATGACCACTCGAAGAACCACAGTTACAGGTAAGCAACCTGTTTCTTTTTATTTCTGGATTGTTTTCATACTAACACCTGAGTTCTTGGATTGCTCTCTTTCATTCACTCACTTTTTTCTAGAGGTTCCAGATGTTACTATCACCCACTGCATTCTAGTTTTCTCTCCTCTAGCTCCTCTGTCCTTGATCTGTGAGACAATATTTAAAACAAACAATTCGTACTGCTAATTTCTCCTGTGTGAGCTGCTAAAGTGCTACTGAGGCCTTTCAGAAGTACTCTGCCTTTAATGATTAGCCGTGAAAGGCTATGTGGGACTTTCAGGGCTCCTGTGCCTTTCATTAAAATCTTACTGTTTGTGAACTCTATAGCCCCAAATTTGATATGTGGCCTGCATAGCATGTATTGATGAATAGTCTGTTTACTTACTGACCTAAGTAACTGCTACTTCAGGGGTTTTTTAAAGCATGCCATTTTACTGTTATATGAAAGAGATCATGATGGATATTATCTTGAATCTGATGAGGTCTCTGGGTAGCAAAACTTGACACCATGTTCTTTCTAAAATCTTAGCAGTTTACAAGAAGTTTCTGAAGGGTGTGAAGGTGTCCTCTTCCAGCAAATCCTTGGAAATAATCTTAATCCTGCAAAGCAGGCTAATCATATTTCATCTGACTTTTCATCAGCATTACAAAATAATAGTTCTTGAGTTCTTTCCCAGTACAGACATAGCTTGAGAAGCTTCAACACTTCAAATAAGCTTGCAGGCAAAGTTCTCATAGACAAAGAGACAGAAAAGTATAAACGATAGGAAAAGAACTATATTTCATTATCTTACCACTTAGTCGAGGCCTAAAAAGAAATTGTACAATATTATTAGGTTCTTCCCACTAATCTGAGTAATTCAGAATTCTATGACACTACTAAATTTTCTTTGAGAAGAGAGAACTGGAGGGTTATTGCATACGAAGAGAAAGAGAACCCCAATCTGGTCATCAGGTGTGCCCTGGCTAGTGGCAGTAGTTACCCACCTTAATCAGAGGACTGTTGGCAAGCAATCCAGAATCAAGTGTGACATTATGTGCTTCTCTTCCCCAGTTTACTCCTTCTGCTGAACGGCTGATAACAACTGATGCCCATGATGAGCCAGAAGAGGAGGACGCTGGAGAAGAAGGTGAAGAGGAAGAGAAAGAAAAAGAGGACGAGGCCCAGTCTTTTGCTGATGAAGGAGAAATTTCTCTAGCCACGCTGCTAAGAGTGTTCCAGCATGAAACAAACAAAGCAGCTGATAACCACAGATTTAGTAGCTATCTGACACCAGAGGACAATTATGAGGTTGGTTAACTAGTCAATGGTACCTACATGCTTTTAGGAAATTGGAGACTGCCTTATACTGAGTCTGACTATCCAGCCCAGTCCTTTTGATTGGTATCAGCTCTCCAAAATTCTTGCAGGATCCTTTCCCAACCCTACATGCAAATGTTAAGTATTGAGCATAGAAATTTCCACTTACAAAGCATGTGCTCTATTATTGTAGTAGTATTAGTAGGAAAGGCTTCAAGATTATTGAACTTATATACTCAGATATTTATTGGAGCCAGAAGCAGCTGATACTTCCATTGTTGCAGAATGGGGAATGCACCTTCAGTTTTACCAACAGCCTTCTATTATAGCAGCAACACCTCTGCAGTTGCTCCAGGTTATTTGTGGGCTAGCCAGCTGCTGAACCCTATTCCCAAGTCGGTTCAGGACCAGGAGAGCACCCATAAAACTTGGAGTAACTTTTGAGGCACTGCCATTAAAACTTAGGGCTGCCATCAAAGCTGAGGGTAAATTCTTCACTTTGCATTAATCAAACCAACAGCTGCCCCTTGCTGGGGCTGAATCCACAAAGACATACAACATTAAAGCCTGTGACCGCTGTTTCTCACAGTTTGTAAAACTACATTGTTTTCTTTAGCAGTAAAACTGTGACCCATATCTCAATTAAAGATAGCTTCATTCATTTAATTGGTTGAAAATAATTGCATATTTACTTTTTCAACTACAACTCCTAGAGTTACCCACCCAGCATGGCTACTGGATTGTGGATGTTGTAGCTTTGGTAATATACGAGAAAAAGGAAAATATCAATGTGGGTAGATGTGGGATATTTTAAAATGTGCTGTAAGTTTTTAAGTATTGCATAGGTAAAGGAGAAGGGGATAAGTTTTGTAGCAAGCTATAGCTCAAACCCTCAGGCAACTATCTGGAGAACAGAGCAGCCCCTGTAGCAATAAAGATTGTTCATTTCAGTGGCTATAAAGGTTGTCCATTTCTGTCTTCTATCACAGAAGGTCTAGCTGTTGCTTTTAAACTAGATTATTTTCCTAATAAAGCAAGCTGTTTTTTTTTTTTAAAGCACTTCATTAAAGTATACAGGGATCTTGGCTCTGAAGAGCTGGAACCTGTCAAAGTGTCACTCCTTTTGAAGCATCCCTTCATCGAAGACTTAATTAACAACTACCAGGCATACAAACTTCATGTAAGTGTTCTTTCCCATGGCATCTGGAGCCATGTTATTATCAGTAAGTATAGAATGCTTTAGAATGAAAGCATCCTTCCCAATATACAGTGACAACAGCTGCAACAATAGGTTTTTTTGGAGCAGTGAAGAGGAAGGGTTAACTAGAGGGGTGGGCAACTGTGGTCCTCCAGATACTGCTGGACTACTGTGACTCCCATAAGCCATAGCCAGCATAGCCTGTGCTGGTAGATTATGGTACTCATAGTCCAACAACATGTGGAAGATCACAACTGCCCATCTTTTGAGCAAGATTAATCTTTAAATATTCATCTTGAACTGACACATCTATCACTGAACAAATTACTGTAGAGGTAGATAATAGATAAATAAAACATATGTGTCTTGTTGACAGCTTGCACAGTCATATTGACATTTGTGGCCTTTTGTCCCACCGGTTGCCATTCCTTGGCACCATATTCCTCCTCTTCATTAGCCCTTGGTGTCCCTGGCCAGACTTCTGTTAAATTAGCTGGATTAATTTGATTTAGTTTATAAGCATCCTTTATATTATCTCATCAGATATAGTGTTGTGATGTCACTGACAAACTCATATAGGTCATCATAGCCAATGTTAGAGTAAGGAAGGAGAAAATTGGTATAGAGAACAATGCTTTAGAAACATGGACATATTTTCAATAAGTGTAAAGCCCCCCAAAAATTGTTTTTTGACACTCAGAAGAGAAATAAACAGACCAAAAGTCCAGGGTCCTCTCATTTGCTGCACCTCACTGCACCCTACTAATTTAAGTGACTGTGTGGGGTCCCTTTGTACAGATTAAGAAAAAGAATTAGGCTTTTGCCTCTATACCATGAATAATGGGATCTTTCAGGAGTATGATACCTTTTCACTGCAGTGATGCCTTTATTCAGCTTCAGTCCTATCCACTTTCAGTTTTTTCAAGGTAAACTTAAGCCACTGGAAAACAAATTACCTACTTTCAGAATCAGTACTTAAGACCTAGGTTAGTCTAATGTGGATGAAAAGAGGGCTGATTCTACCAGAAGATACACCCAGTTACCTTCCAGAGCAGGCACAATCCAGTGTTTTCAAAAACTTCTCTGTCTGAGGCAGTAGTTGGTCTTTACTTGCTGATAGGCCTCCCTCACCAAATAAGGCTTGATTAACCTGCTGCACCTCAGAGAGGAATGGATTGGTAGTTGAGTAAAATGGGGAATTACATGAGGGAGAATCAAATAGCGTCCAATAATCTGCAAGATCCATGCCCGCAGTGGGATATGTTGATCTTTTGCCATAGGCCAAAGAAAATATAGAAGACCCTCCTTTCTAGAAGGAGGAAAAATAAAAAAAGGAGGACTCATGCTTCCTTTATCCCAGACTGCTTGATGCCATCAAAGATGGTGGTGCAGATTGGGACATTGTAGGAACAAATTCCTAGTAAGGGATGTATCTCCCTCCTACATGTAATGTTTGCTTACTTTCTACTTCTGAGCAATATTTAAAAGAGCCTTGAGTTAGACCTTCCTACAAAGGTATGGGCTGTTGGTAGACGAGGTACAAACCCGTATACCATGTCCAAATTAGGATACATGTTATCTGGATCAGGATGGTATGAACTGGACTTCCACTTCCTTACTCTGAAACCCCTTCTTACTGTCAAGGAATTATTACAATTTAATTTAATTTAATTTCAGGATCATTCAGCTGGGGAGGGTCTTTGAGTTTTCTTTGATTTGAGTGGGTCTGTTGTGGCGAAGATTGAGAATATCTAATCTAAGATAGCCAAATTAAGTAGTCCCTATATAAAAGTAGTAAACTTAAGGCTGGTGCTAACTAAGCTTTGTCCTTGAACAATCAGGCTGTAGAGAAGAACATACTTACAACATGTTGCAGGGTAAAAGTGTTTGATTTCTTAACACCAAACCACATTAAATAAGAGAGAATGCAGGAAAGTATGGTTCCCTTTAAAGAAGAGTCAAAACAAAAACAAGCCCCACAGAGCTATGTTATTGAGAGATCGTTTATGAGATAAGTCGAGCAAAGTTAGGGTGTGGTTTGTAAGGCTGAGACATTGCCACTCGTGAAGCTGACAGAATCAGGGGAGAATGTGTCATGTTGCTGAGTAATACACCATATTGCCTGTTTGTGGATGGAGTGCTAGTATCTAAGCAAGCTGTAACCTACTAAGCTGAGCACAACCTACAACACAGATCTGTTTACCAGGCGTTTGATAGATATTTCCTTTTCTCTCTCTCTCTGTAGCAGGATACTTTATAGTAAAAGGAATTTAACAATAACCAGCCCTCAGTCACTCCCAAGCAACCATACAGAACAAAGAAAAAAGCAGTGCCTGCTTTAGAAGTATATATATACTTGCTTACAACTTTATTCATGGGTACAGAGACAGGCTCAGCTGGAGTGTGGAGAGACAAGCTCCTAAGCTCCAACTACTGTAATGGATCATCAGCTGGTCTTGCCACTTCTCAAGGCCAAGGGGAGATCAGGACTGTAAAGATAGAGGAAAAAAGTCCACAATGAAACAAGTAGGAGCATACATACAGAAAGGAAGTTACATCAGAGTAGAATTTCTCTTAGATTAGTATTAAAAGATTACCTCCTCAAATGCTGCTTGTTAGATATTCATGCACTGCTCAAGTCCAATTTTGACTCAGAGTTTCTCAAAGTGATTGGAATGGGTTGGTCATCATATCTGACCTTTTCGCCAGTTGTACAAACGTGCAAAACCT
This sequence comes from Ctenosaura bakeri, assembly GCA_948474755.1. NCBI lineage: Eukaryota > Metazoa > Chordata > Lepidosauria > Squamata > Iguanidae > Ctenosaura > Ctenosaura bakeri. The sequence goes on along the minus strand of CAOLHI010000319.1, from coordinate 654,680 downwards.
TTGTCAGGTCCATGCATGGCATGTTTGTAATTACAGAAAGTCTAATACAATGCTAGTTTTTTTCCATGGTCTGAATTTGTTTGGGTTTGCTAATTACAGAGTCTGCAAGTGACAAGTCAAACCATTTTAACTCCTTGCATGCTTCTGCTGCAGCTGTCTATTCAGATGCTGTAGAATAGGGCTTTCCAAATGGTATGTTGCGACACATTAGTGTGTCACCTATAGTGTATTGGTGTGTTGCCTCCCCGACAGAGAAGGCCCCCCCAACAAACCTGGCCTGCTGCCACCACTCTCACTGGGACCTTTTCCTGGTAAGAGCAATGGCAGCAGGCAAGGACTAGGTGGCAGTGAGGCTGCTTTTCCCCCGCTGTCAATCTCGCTGGGGCCTTTCCCTGGCAAGAATGACAGCAGCGGGCAAAGCCCGGGTGGGAGGAGGCTGCCTTTCCCCCTGTCGTCGCTCTTCCTGGGGCTTTTCCTGGTGAGGGAGATGGCAGTGGGCCAGGATTGGGAGGGGGCTGCATTTCCCTACCCTAGATACCCCTCTGGCTACCTCTGGTTTGCTAGTGAAGCTGAATTACTGTGTTGTAAAATGATGCATGTTGAAAAAGTGTGTCACCACATGAAAAGTTTGGAAAGTTCTGCTGTAGAGGAAAATGCTATTGCATCTTGTTTATGGCTGCCTCAGAGGATAGGCCCACATCCATATATGAACAGGAAGCCACTGCTGGATTTGTGATCTGAGATGTCTAAATCCCAGCCTGCATTGATATTAGCATACAAGTTTTGGATTTATAACATTTGGCAATTCCAACCTAAGTTCAGAACAGCCTTTACTGCAAACATTTGCTCATTGTCCTCCCAAGTTGCTGAGTTTGTTGGGTAGCACGAACAGATGTAGTAGAAGCATTTTTTTGAATCAAGATGAGCATCAGGCAACTTGATCTGGGAACTGGTTTATATCTGCAGTGTTTTACAGTCATCCTATACTGCTCTCAGCTCTTGGATTCCTTCCTGTATCTTTCACCTCATCCTTTTGCTTAGGGCCAACTGCATTATTGCAAATTGCATTATATGGGACAGATTGTATTATTGTTGATGTTCTCCTGTATGTGGTGAATGCTCCATCTATGGAAGACTGGATATAGTTTTCACTCGATTCTGAGAAGTTTGATACAGTCTCTTGTAAGAATTATAACACATCCTCATGTTCTTCTGGATAATTTACACATTCCCTATTTTGTCAGCTGTGCTTTGTTCATCAAAGCAAACCATGTGTGTGGTACTCACTTTGCAAGTTTTTAAGTTCATTACTCTCTACTCCTTGTTTATGGGAACTTAGCCAATCAAAATACTCTCTTCTGTTTTGGTATTTAGCTTGCGCCATTTTGTTTTGCTTTGCTTGCATCCTGCTAAAGGATTCCGGTATACTTCATGTTACTTTGCCATGCGAAAACTGAAATGGTGTCTATAAGGTGCTTTTGGCCAGAAGAATGTTCTGGAAATAGTATACAGTACAATATAGTACAGTATAAATGCAGTATTTTAGGTCTACTGAGTAGATCAGTGTCAGACAACTTGCATTCAGTACTTTTCAGAAAGGATTTCAGCTTTCTTTCAGAGACCCGAGCTTCCTTTCAGCAATCCCATTTACAATACTTTGAAAGAACATTGATAAAGTTTAAAGCATATCCATTTTTCCTAAATGGAATGCATAGATAGCTGTGTATGAAATCTAGCAATTTGGTGCTTCTCCTTTCAGTACTTTTCTGAAATTAGAACCTACCATCTTTTTATTTAATATAAATTGTGCACCTGTTTATGCCATTGTTTTCCCATTGGTTTACCTTCATACCTGTGCCTAGATTCTATGACTGCAGTTGAAGGATAGCCTTTGGATCTTGATGACCTACAAGCTGGTCTACTGTTCAAGGCTATTTTCAACCTTCTGTGTTCGGGTGACACTTGCTAGCTGAATTAAAGATTTAGTTTATAAACACAAGCACGCTCAAATTCTTGAACAAATGAAACAGGCTTAGCAGGCCAGAAAGGATGACACCACTTGAGTTCCATAGTTTGATCTTCTGTAAGAGAGCAGCAAATGGAAAAAACCATTTGGGATCAAGACTGCAAAAAGTTGGGACAGAGGACAGATAAAGCCTGCATATTAACAAACAGAAAAGGGAGATGCAGAAATGAAGCTAAATCACAGCAGAATGCAGTAGGGTCTGTTTGAGTCTTGCTAGATTAGTGTATTAAAGTTGCATATTCTAACAGTACTTTAACCTACATGTGCAGCTGCTGTTCTTACAAGCCCAAGCAGGCATCAAATCTGAGAGGCTGATTAAACTACCTGGTAGACTCCCATATATGGTGATCTGCAGTTAGCTTTGTGGGTGACAGGTGTGTAGGACTCTGTTTAAGCATACAGATGTAAGATTTTTAATTACCTACAATGGGATGCTAGCCAGTTTACAACATTAGCAGCACAGTCTTGTAGCTTCTATGTTCATGCCCTCCAACTGTTCTGGTTTGGCAAGAACAGCACCAGTTAATCCTTTGCTGTCTAACTTCCTCAGCTGCTTTTAAAATGTCCCGGTTTCTCTTTCCTACAGCTATTTTCCCCCTTTGTCCTCAGTTTACTTCCATTGCTACAGAGTTTCAACTGCAAAAGTAATTTTTATACAATTAACTCAGCAGGAGGGAGGGTGGGCAGAGTTTTGCCCTTTCCAGCCGGTTCATCTGAGTCTTTAATTTTTATAGGCTTTCCTAAACTCAGTACATAAGGTCCAGGGTTTCTCTACTTCAGATTATTGTTTTGTCAGCTTTTCCTCATTTCTAAAATTTGCCCTCTTGTTGCCTGGCCATTTGGACCACAATCTGATTGTGCGTGGCTGCACATGTCCCAGTTTTCATCTGTGAAACGTTGAAGGGTATGCGGTATTACCAGCCAAAGTGGTGTTAAAAAAAAAAAAAAAACAGGTTGCTTTGTACTACAAGCCTCTATTAAAAAAAGCAATTGATATGAAGGCAGAATTTTTCTGTTTACACAAATGTTTTGACTGTCTACATTATCTTTTCATCTTGCGTGTAATCAGAGAACTAACCATGCGTGGTAAATATATGCCCAATCAAGGTAAGTCAGTATATCTTATGTAAATGATCTAGCTACTGCACAAGGCAAAGCTGAGTCCCCAAAGTATTCATTTTCTATTGACTGAGCAAAGGGGAAGAACAGAAATGTAATCACCATTACTAGGGCTAGGAGAACAGAATAGAAGTAGAACACATTATTGCTGAAATACATGTAGAATTAATGTTTTCCCTAAACATGCTCTCTGGGGGAAAATGTAATTGAGCATGCTAGGGAAACTCTTTGGCAATGAATAATTCATGCTACAACAGATTTTTCACAAATATATGTTTTATTTTTAAAATGTAGGGATGAAAAATATTCCTCATATGCCTTAATTTTTTTATGTGGGCAATAGATCTGCACTGATAGTGATTTTAGCAAATAGAGTGTTGTTTTCCTTTCCTGTTATCAGTACTGACATTTCCTTTGCTAATAAGAATAGTGTGGTCTATGTAGTATGTGATTTTTGCATACAGTGCATCTAACCCTTACACTTAAACATCTGTCGTACCCTTCTTCACCACCTCAGATGCTACCATAACCTGATTACAACTACCCTTTATGCTGTCTGTTTATTACTTGAGAGAGTTTGCACCAGTATTCTCAGTATGAGACTATTTTCCAGAACTGTCACTTTACCATGCCATAAATGTACTGCATTACTTGTTGGCTGGGGTATAAACAACAAGCCTCAAGGGTGTACTTCTATGGCTGGGATAAATGTCTCTTCCACACTGCAGTCTTATCGCTTTGATACCACTTTAACTGCCATGGTTGCATTCTTGTAGATTCTTGGGATTTGTAGTCTGGGGAGCCACTAGAGCTCTCTGGCAGGGAATTCCATCCCCATCTATCTTGTTTGACCATCAGTCAGAGGGCATATCTACACTATAAAGTTATTTCAGTCTTGTGTAGTCTAACAATCCTGGCTTCCATCAAAGAACACAGAACACTATAATTCAGTCATGATGCTGAGAGAGAAATCAGTCCATGGCCTCAGGAAAGAAAAAAGTACAGGTTAAAGCCATTCATTTCTGATGGACTGCTTAACGCTTTCATCCCCAAGGGCTGCATTTGAAGTTCACTGGGATGGTAGGGTGCTACACAGATGTGCACATATTCTGTGCATACCCTACAGCTGTCCTGGTTTGTCAGGGACAGTCCCAATTACTCTTCTGTCCTCCTGCTTTTTCAACTGCTTTTAAAATGTCCCAGTTACTCTCTCTTCTTCCTCCCCATGTTCCCTCTTTGTCCTGGGTTTGCTTCAGTTGCTGCAAACTGAGTTCAAAGTATAATAGTAGTTTGCACCCAACTCAGCTGGGGGGTCAGAATCTTACCCTTCCCACTAGGCTCTGGTGAAAGCAAACTTCTGCAGCCTCCTCTGACTTGTGTATTCTTCCTGATTAATAACATTTGTCATCTTGATCATGCTCTGATGTTGCTTGGCCACGTATGGCCTTCTTTCATCTGTGAAATCTTGGAATATATGCATAGGAATGCACATACACACACACGTATCAGCATACACTTTTCCCTATATGCATCTCAATATATTTGGAAACACATCCACAAATACCTTAGCAGGTAAGGGGGAATTAAACCTTTCTCCCTGTCCACTGAGATCTAAGGATCTCCTGGGGAAAGGGGAGGTGAAAGTCAAGCTTGCCACTACACTGCCTACAACTGCATTTTTTTTCCCACTGCTCCTGATGCAGTTGTAGCAAATTTCCCCGGAATGTTAGAAGCAAGATTGAGAGAGAGAACAAGAGAGTTCAGCTGCCTTGCCTAGAGACTGCATTTTCCCATAGGACAGACGAGATAACGCAAAATAAGCCAGCATGCTTAATTTGTACAGTTGAAATATTCAGAAAGAGCAGTCTTTCCTTGTGCAAAGCTTATTCTTATTTTGAACCACAGAGAAAGTATAAGAGCTGATTCTGAGCCATACAGTTAGGAATCTTCTCCCTTCTGTGTAGCACATCACGCTCTGTTACTGCTAAATAAATGTTTAATTCTAGTGAGGCGTCTTGTCAAAAACTCAGCTAAGATCCACGATGGATGTTAGATTATCGTTCCATCTTTCCATTAAATGCCTTTTTTTAAAAAAAATGCAAGTATCATCAGCCTTGGGGTACAGTGATAATGATCAAGAGTGCAGCAGTGTACGCAGGGCATCCTTTCCTCCTGTGGTTCTGATGAAAACTAATTCTTCACAGCTGAAATGTGCATTGGGGAGGACAGAGCCCCCACTGGCTCTAAGAGATTAGTTTTGTCAAAATGCAAACACTATGTTCCATTATCACTTTTAAATAAAGTTGCTTTTTCTTCAGAACCACCATAGGGGAGGAAAGTGTTATATGCTTCCCTCCAACCTGCAGGTTGTGATGCTGTTTGGATTTCTTTTTAAGTGCAAATGTCATATCTTAGTTTGGCCCTGAAGTTAGTCTTTTGTGTGGTCTGCCAATCAAGCAAAATAGGCCAGTAAAAATTATCCTGAGCCCTCTGTTCTGAGTTTTTTCCCTTCTCTTTCTCCAAATGTCCCTGATACTTTGATACTCTTATCTACCTCCAGATCTTACCATGCAACCAACCCAAAGCTGCAGTTAAAGGGTTCCAGGATTTCAAAGCCAATACCAGTTGCAGGTTTGGGGGCTTCCCATAGCAAGACACCTGTAATGTGGGCCCAACCCAAGAGCTTGTTTCTTCCCCAGCAGATGTATACTTTTCACTTACTTCAGCCTGTCCTAGAAATATTTACTTGATAATATTTATTTTACTTGGATTTATAATGTATTTTTTTATTTGAATTTGAGGACTGTCAGCTGCAATATGTACATTTTTGGGCAAAATGATGGGCGATAGATTTAATAAACACACAGAGACACATAAGCATGTCTTCCTGTTTCATCTATCATTCTTTGTTAAAAAATAACAAGAAACAGGAAGATGGTAGATAATATGTACATGTGCTTTCTATTACATTTGTAGCCCATCTTTTTGCTGAAAGTGTCACTCAGGACATCTGATAATACTGAAATAAAAACAGAAACAAACATAAAAACATAAAGTTAAAAATAAAGAACAGCACCCAACCAGTTAAAACCCCTTTCAATGGCAACCTAGCTTAAATGCCAAAGGCCTATCTGAATAAAAATATTTTCCCTTGGCTGGCTGGAGGATAACAAAGAGGGAGGCAACATTTTGGCAGGGAATTGCCACTCTGGGAGTCCTAGAGAAGATCCTTTCTCTCATTCTTATCAGCCTTGCCTCTAATGATCACTGGAGCATGAAAAGGGCCTGCCCTAAAGTTCTTAACTCCTTGATGGGTGTGTATAGGAGTATATAGTTTTCCAAATAGCTTGGACCCAAGCTGGCACTTTTGAATTGTGTCTGAAAGTGACTGGTCACCAGTGAAGTGTTGCAACAAGGAAATTGCCTTCTCCTTTTAATTGGTTCCAGCCAACATTGTGGATCAGCTGAAGTTTCAGAAATCATTTTGGAGACAGCCCCATACAAAATGTGCTGATTATCAATGGGATGTTAGCTTCACCATGAATGGATCTAGCTGGCACACCATACCTGTGGAAATGCTCCTTCCTGGCCTGTGCCAGAATATGGATTCCCAAGAACCAGTTCAAGGCTGACTCTGAGAGTACATCCAAACTGCAGATCTGAGTCTTTGATCGGTGTGTAACCCTATGCAACTTTGGTCAGAAGATTTGAAGTTCCTGCAATATCTCACTGCAATGGGAAATTATACTGGTAGGCAAACCAACCTACATAATGCTGCACAGGGCTGCTGCTATTGCTCCCCTCCCCACTTTGCCCAAGGCTTCCTCAGGCTTGAAAGCAATTGGAGCTGAAAACAACAGTAAACAGATGGCAGCCACCTTTCAGCACTCAGCCACTGATGTCATTCTACTGTGATTTTGATGATATTGGCACTGTGATAAAGGGATACAGCATGGTAGCAAAGGATCATGGCAGTTTATTTTTCAGGGAAATTTGCTCTCCATTGTTGGTGTTTCATTGAGGAACCTTTATTAAAGGCCATCAAGGAAATCCAGGTTTCCCAGAAGCGTGGTTTAAAAACCACAGGTCTGGCAGAAATTTCTTCATCCCTTGATGGGTTATTGAAGAAGGCATGAGTCACTTCAAAGTCATTTCAGTTCTTCATAGTTAACAACCAGTTCCTTGAAGTGGTAATTTTCTTTGAAACACATTTCTCTCAATTCTGAATCACAGTCAGTTTTTGCTTCGTCTTATTTCCCCCCAGATAGCATATATTTGTTACTTCTTTGGCAGAAACACACTGTCTCAGGGACAGATTAATTATCAATAGATTGTGGTATGTGAAATTGTCAGGATGATAAGCTTGCTGGGACTCAGCCTTGATGAACTATTAATAAGAAATCTGTGCATCCTTGTACCAATTCTAGAAAAGTTACCATGCGCTACATGATGCATGTCACTGTTTCGTATGCCCACATGTTTCTGTTTCACTCACTCATTCTTTCAGATAAACACCATACATGTATCATATCCCATGTCCTTTCAAATATATACACATCCCTCACTTGTATACTTTCCTGATGTCATTATCTCTCACATCTCCTGGAACCATTCTCTTTCATACATATATATTTTTTTTAAAAAGTATGCTCTCTGAGCATACAGCCATTCAGTGCAAACCCCAGACTCAGAATTTCATCTCTTTCCTAATTTCTCATCCCCTTTGCACTGTTATCTTTCATTCATTCATTCACTCATTCGTGTGTGTGTGTGCATGTACAAGCCTACTTGTACTTATTCTCCATTTTGTGTAAACACAGCCTATCTTTTTTTGACCCCTGTGAGCAGTAATGTGGGTTTTGTGGACAATACTGAATCAGAAAAAAATCTGGAAAAATCTCTTCATCACACACACACACAGACACACAGCATCAATGCCAACACAACTATGTACTTCTCTGGAAATGCTGATATATCATAAGCAAAAAATTTTAAACATATACCATGATAATTTTAGGTTGTGTATAAATGTATCTCAGAATTTTTTCAAACTATTTTTCAAACCATTTTCAAAAACTATTAAAACTAAAATGTCTGATTGGAGGAAAAAAACAATAAAGAACATTGAGTGTTCTTGAATGAACAATTTTCATTGTTATAGTAGGACAAATTCAAAGTTTTTTCTTGCTTGTTATTTTTATGGAAATATTTGCACATATTGGAAGACATACAAACTCAAATTGTATATTGTTTCTGTATATGATTTAGATTTTAAGGAAAACATAGAGGCTTTGCTAACTGTTAATGTATTGATTTCAGCACACCAAAGAGGTGTGCACTTAAATTTGTGTACTTCTTAAAAACAGTCATTTGGGGAAGTTTACTAATTACAACTTTGATTTGACTGGTATTGGACCCATTCCAGCTGTTCCATTTGACTTGTATTATGTGCATTTAATAGTTTGGTTCCAGGTTAAAGTTGTGTCATTTTTAGCAGAAAGTTGGGATAGGACTTTGATAGGTGGATTGCTGAATCAGTCAATATAGTGTAATTAGTTCCCATTGAAATCAGTGGTACCAAAGTGTAATTTAATCTGTTCTTCATACATACCTATTATTGATTTTATTAAATCTTTAATTTTCAGTTGTTCCAGATAAAAATCAGAGCTTGAAAAGGTTACTTATTGGACCATCACCATCAAAATCCCCAAACTGCCATGATCAGTATTGGGAGCTGTAGTCAAGAAAGTAACTGTTCCAAGCTCTAATAACAATGAAGAATGTGCGCTACCTTCTTGTTTGTGAGTTCAGCCTTGTATCTCCTCACACCTGAAGATTTCACTCTGAATCTCTTGAGCCTTTTTATTTCTGTCCTTTGGGATGTCTTCTCCTTTTGATTCCTCACAATACAATACTATATCCCTGGCCTTGCTAAGTGTGTCCAGGCCAACCTCCTCGCTTTTTCCTAATCATTACCCTCCCCTTTGACTTAGTCCTGTCTCAAGACCCATCTTTTTAGAATCTAGGCATTCCAGCACCAGGTAAGAAACTGAGACCTTGTGCTTCTCAAAGCCTGCTGCCCTACTGACTTTGTAGCCAGCAATTCTTGTGGACTTCCCCACTGTCATTCATATGCCTTAGCCTTTTGTCAGCCTGGCCTTTTCCCAGACTCTGCTTCCCCTCTGCCATATTGCATGATTCTCTCCTTTTGGCTGTGCACCCAGACAAAGTAACCAAACAAGGAGAGAATCCAAATTCAGATGGAGAAATTTCGTTTGCTGGTTTGTTTGTTTACCTGTTTGTTTTTTTGCAGACAATTTACGGGACAGATGGAACGCTCCCTTGGGTCAGGGTCAGCCATCTGGCAGGGTTGAGCAAATGGAGCGCATTGATGATTGTACTTAAAGGGTTGAAATGATAGGATTTGCTCCAAAAATAACAACTTTTAAAATATGAACCAACAAAGGTAGAGTTTTGGTTGGTTTTGAACACCTAACCTGTTTTGTTTTGTTTCAACACTGCAAAGTTACTTTATTACTGGTGGAAGGAATATTTGTTGGTTTGAAATATAAATAAGACAGAATCTAGATGAGATATTATCTTTAGTTATATAGATGATTCATAATTATTTTATTAATTTAGGCTTTAAATTTTGGAAAAAAATGTGCACTATGTCCTTGGAATACTACTTCTATACCGCATTCTTGTGTTATAGTTCCATAATAAAGGCCATAAATTATTAATTATGAATGTCAGTTTTGGAAACAGTTGTAAAATGCCCTTTAATTGTATTAATAAAGGAAATGAAGCCTTCTTAGATTTTATAACACTCTCAAGTATATCATATGATCATTATATAAGACAATTGGAAAAGTTTTCCTCATTAGTATATTCCAAGGACTGACTCCAGTGCTAGTTTTCCACAACAGAAGAAAGTTTTTTTCAGTTAGCTGTACATAAATTAAATGTATTAGAAAACATAAGTTAGGTATAAGCAAGCAATAGACATTCCATAGATAAGTGTATTTTTCAGATGAATAGTAGGAGAGTCTACTTCAGTACACAGCAGTCAAGTGAATGTATGGTAACATCTTTCTAACTTTTTTTCCTTCTTTTCTTTCTGTAGGATTTTAAAATGCTTATACTGAGAGCTGACCAAACACAACCAACTAATGGAGATACTATTGTTTCAGAAAGAAGTTAAAATAAGGGGTCTGAGAGGAACTCTGGAGAGTTTTTCATTTCATGTTTTCAGAGTGTAGTTCTGAATGTTGGGATTAATTTCTTCTTGCTTGTATTACTGGATCCTTCAGTTAGAATAGTTATATTTTGTATTCACTCTGTTTTAAAATAAACTTGTATTTATTTTAAGCCTGGCAAATTTATTTCAGGCAAATGAGACAGTACCATCCTGCAACATAATCTTAAATTACTGCGGCAGTCTTTTCGATCCTGGATGGGTTGTCCCTGGTAGTAAAGTTTTCTTTCTACATCTGCAGAGAAGGAGATCCACAGCCAGACAGGGAGACTTGTCTTCACAAACTTCTCAATTGCTGTCATGGAAATATCCACAGTTCTTGTGTCTCCACCTTTGGGTCTGCAGCAATGGTACCATGAAAAACGGAGTGTGCTGGGGCAGATTCAGTGAGACTATGGATCCACTAGATCAGAACTCCTCATTCCTGCAATACACCCCTGGAATGGGGAAAGGAACGCGTCCATCCTGAAATGGTAGAGACCCACAGTACTTAGTCAAGAGCCACAATGAAATCTGGCTCCATAATGAGCCTGAGTCTTGATACCCATGTTTGCCAACAGCCAGCATAGGCTTGTCACATCCACACTACACACATTTTAGGAATATACTTCATAGAACTTAGGGTAGTGAGCATATCTATATAAATGAGTTGTGTGAAGTCTCCTGAAGGCTTCAGTGCTAAACATCCTAACTTGGAAGTAAATCCCATTAAAATCAATAGAATTTTTCAGTCAACTTATTTAAACTCGAACCCTTATATATAAAGAGAGTTTTAGTGGAGTGACCAGTACAATTTGATACTGCTGTGCTGTAATCCATGGTGACAGCCATGGTAGTTTCTGCATTGGGCTAGAACTCTGGCAGTTGTTGCTGTGTGTCTTCAAGTCCTTTCTGATATATGGTGAACCTATCACAGGGTTTTCTTGGCAAGATTAGTTCAGAGGGGATTTGCCTTTGCCTTCATCAAAGGTTGGGAGAATGTGACTTGCCCAAGATCACCCAATGGGTTTTCAAACCCTGATTTTCAGTGCCATAGTCAAACACTCAAGCAACTACACTATGCTGACTCCCATAGGACTCTGGGAAGCTAGGGTTTTAAAACCTGTTTAGCCGTGGAAACCTAGTACACGACCTTAGGCAACTCACACTTTCTCAGCCTTAGAGAAAACAATGGCAAACCTCTGGATACATCCTGCCAAGGAAAAGCTATGACAAGTTAGATTCAGCTTGAAGGCTCGTGACTGCAACATTAACCCATAGTGCCTCAGCATAAACATTCTGTTCTGTGGACTGTGTCAAGTGACTTCTCACACTCATACCTTTCCAAATTCTGCCATACCTCCCTACCTATATGTAGTTGTTCCTTTTTGATTTCCATAATGAAAATCTCCGTAATCTAGTGCAGAGTAGATTGCTGCCCTCTGTGCAAATTGCATAGCTGCATAAAAGAATAGGTCACTAGGCTTAAGATGCAGAAAGCACCAGCATGCAACTTTCTACAATTTGTCATCTACCAAGACCGACACAACAAAACCAATGCAGTTACCGACCAGATGGTAATGCTCAAATCAATACATGACTGGTGCTCTGTTTTTAATGTTAGAGTAGAACTCCAGAAGACAAGAGTTTGAATCCCTGCTCAACCATGGAAATCTTCAGGTTGGTTTCCTCAGCCTTAGAGGAAGGCAATGGCAAACCTCTTCTGAATAAGTATTGCCAAGAAAACCCTATGACAGGGTCCCCATAAGTCAGAAGCAACTTGAAGGCCCTTAAAAACAACACAAAGTCACAGGCTGTTACCTAGAGTAACATCTTCAAAAACTTCATTTAAAGTTGATTTTCAGTCAGTCAGTGTTGAAAGCCAAGTCTGACACTTGTAGTTTCAGATTAGATTGTGGTGTATGGAGCGGAATCTTGTATATGCCTTTTTCTCTTAGCGCACTGTGGTTGAGTCTCAGCCTCTACACCTCTTGTTTATGGCAAACTAACAACTCCAGCATTTCAGACTGAGCGCTGCCTTGCGAACAGCTATTAACCATATTGTGCCTCATAGTTATGAAACCTCAACATCCTTCTTATTTGAACTCATTACCAAACATATTTTAAAAATGCAGACAAGACCACACTGCTGTCTCTTCCAGCTCTTTCCTCTTCTCAGTACAGCCAAAAAGAGTCAAAACTGCACTTCAGACTATTTAGTATTCTAAAACACCTTGAGCTTCTGAGGGGAGAGGATTACGGCAGGCTAGTGCTTGCATGGTTGTAGGAAGGGGGTATGGGTTCCTACCAAGCTACTCGGCTTAAACTTCCTGGGGTCTCTGTGCAGGTCTCTATGTGAGAGAAAAACCCATTTATATAAGGGCAAAGATGGCCATTCGGAGAACCACAGTTAAAGTTAAACAACCTGTTCATCAAAAGTGTCAGAATACCATGAGATGTCTCAAAGTGAGGAATCATTGAAATGGGGTCAGCACACCCATGTATCAGTTTTGGAGTTAGCACATTCAGCAATACCAATAAAAGCAATGGAAGACCTCAGGAGACCATGAAGTCTAGACTCTAATATTACCTAACTGAACCACTCATTCATCTCTCCCCATCTTTTTTGCTTAGTTTCTTATCTTTTCTTTCTCCTTCTTTCTTTCAAACCAATTACTAGGAGTGTACAAGTACATTTGCTATGAGTTGAAGAGTGGTATAGAAATTGATTCAAAACAACAATTTTCTAATCATGACTTGGGGGATAAATGTGAGAAGAAGCTTCAGGATGGCTTCAGAATCAGAGTCGGAAAAGACCACAAGGGGCGTTGTGTACAATCCTCTGCCAGGCAGGGAAACAAAATCAAAGCACTCCTGACTGATGGCCATCCAGTCTCTGTTTAAAAACCTTCAAAAAAGACACCATCACGCTTGGAGGCAGTGTATTCCACTGTCAAACAGCAATTACCATCAGGAAGTTCTTCCTGATCTTTAGGTGGAATTTCTTAGAATCATAGAGATGGAAGTGACCACAATGGCCAGTCCAGCCCCTACCATGCAGGAATAGACACTTAAAGCACCCTGAGCAAATGGCCATCCAGTCTCTGTTTAAAAACCCTCCAAAGAAGGTGACTCCACCACACTCCAAGGCAGCATATTCTGCTGTCAAATGGCTCTTGCCATCAAGAAGTCTTTTCTGATGTTTAGGTGAAATCTCTTTTCTTGTAGTTTGAATTTACTGCTCTGTGTCCTAGTCTCTGGAACAGCAAAAAAACAAGCTTGCTCCATCTTCAACATGACATCCCTTCAAATATTTAAACATGGCTGTCATATCACCTCTTCAACTTCTCTTCTCTGGGCTAAACATACCCAGCTCCCTAAGCTGATCCACATAGGGCATGGTTTCCAGGACTTTTATCATTTCCGTTGTCCTCCTCTGGATACTTCCCAGCTTGTCAATATCCTTCTTGAATTGCAGTGTCCAGATGTGGGCACAGTATTCCAGGCGAGGTCTAACCAAAGCAGAATAAAGTGGTACTATTACTTCCCTCATTCTAGACACTATATTCCTATTGATGCAGCCAGTCAGAACTCTGCAAATTGCATTCAGCCTGCAATTGGTTGAACTGGTTCTCCTGAATTTAATCCTCAAGGACAGAGTGTTCATGGCAACTGGTAAAGCCACTTTCCAGAGAGAAATGCCTCCTGTTTTAATATAAGTCTAGCTGTTGCCTTGTAAAGATTCCTATAAATTCAGACAGGATTGGCTGCTCCCATTCATACTAACCTGATCCCCTCCTGATCCTACCTCCCACCATTGAGCTTACATAACATGATGGAAGGGCTGGCATGGAATTATAACCAAGTTTGAAAATAGCAGTTGTTCTAAGAATTGTGAAGAAGTGGGTATATACTTTTATTGATTTAGAACTAAATAGTGTCTAAAGCAATCAGTACACAAAGACAATAAGATAATAGATTTTTATAAAAAGTATACATTGTAAGGACAAATAGTATTTATAAAACAAGTGCAACATGCATCATTTCTAATACAACCTATTAGGAAAACACATCCATTGATATGAAAGTTCAGAGAATGTGACTGATTAGTTGAATAGATAATTACATTGAAGAAAACACCTACAGTGGCCCCTCCACTTTTATAATGGTTTAAACTGTTCACATTCATAGGTTGTTGTGGGTTTTCCGGGCTTTGAGGCCGTGTTCTATTAGTATTTTTTCCTGACATTTCGCCTGCATCTGTGGCTGGCATCTTCAGAGGATCTGGTGGCATGGAAGTGAGACAGAGTATATATACTTGTGTAGTCCCCGGGTGGGCGGGAGCAATTTGCATGTGTTATAGTTGGCCTGTGTGATGGCCTATTGTTAAATGGAATATCCCTCAAGGTGTATTGTTAGTCAGAGGATATGCATAACAGTGTGTTAAGTACATTAGCAATCCATTGTATTGTTTCCTGTAGAGGGACCTCCAGAGTCTGGGTGGTGTTCATTGGCGTATTTTTGAGTCCTGTTGTTCTTCAGTACTGGTAGCCAGATCTTGTTTATTTTCCGAGTTTCTTCTTTCCTGTTGTAATTGTCCATGTGTTTATGGATTTCAGTGGACTCTCTGTGTAGTCTGACATAGTAGTTGTCAGAATGGTCCAGAATTTCTGTGTTTTCAAAAAGCATTCTATGTCCAGGTTGGTTTATAACATGTTCTGCTACTGCTGGTTTTTCTGGGTGGATCAGTCTGCAGTGTCTTTCATGTTCTTTGATTTCTGTTTGGATGCTGCATTTTGTAGTCCCTATATAGACCTGCCCACAGCTGAAGGGTATGTGGTAAACTCCAGCAGAAGTTAGAGGATCCCTCTTGTCTTTTGCTGAACATAGCATTTGTTGAATTTTCTTGGTCAGTCTGTAGATTGTTTGGAGATTGTGTTTCTTCATCAGTTTCTCTAGGCATTCAGTGACCCCTTTGATGTATGGTTAAAAACACATTCCCTTTGGTTGGCTGCTTATCTTCACTGCTGTGATTTTTTTTCCTGGGTCTTGAGACTCTTCTGATGTCTGAACTGGAGTAACCATTGGCCTGTTGAACCCAGTTTAGATGGTTCAGTTCGTCTTTCAGGAGGTGGGGTTCACAGATTCTTTTTGCACGGTCTACCAGAGTTTTTATTGTGCTCCTTTTTTGTCCTGGGTGATGGTTGGAGTTTTTGTGTAGATATCTGTCAGTGTATGTAGGTTTTCTGTAAACTGTGTGGCCCAACTGATGGTTAGGTTTGCAGATGACCAGGACACATTCAATTGACAGGTTAACAATTAGGTGATCTTGTTGGATTGCATAGTCTTCCTTAGTATTCAAGGAGATAGCCATGTTAGTCTCAGTATAAAATGACATAAAGGGAAGACTAACTGGCTTATTTTAGAATGATCTTTCGTTCTTTCTTTCATGGATAGCAATCCACTTTGGCACTGATCAAGTTTGAAGTACATCCATAATATATAGGGGTACAAGGTAGAACAGAGTGATGGAGTGGTCACAGTGTTGTAGTATGATCCTGGAGCCCAGGGTTCAATTCCCTGCTCAGACATGGAAGCCCCTTTGGGTAACATTAGATGCATCACACACTCTAAGCCCCAGAAAACCCCCTGATAGGTTCACCTTACAGTTGCCGTAAGTCAGAAAGAACGTGAAGGCACACAACAACAGCAGCAACAACATCAACCATAAAGTAGTGGGGGGGTACAATCAGAGAGTAAAGGGACTAGAGAGATGCAAACTATGACCCACGTAACAAAACTCAAGGGCGTGTGAAAGATAAGGTCTGACAAGCAAGGGGTCTGGAGATACACTTAAAGCGATGTTTTAGAAAGCAGATACTTAAAATGACAGTAAATAGTAACATACGAGAGTTGACAAGAACAGTGCTAAAGCAATACCTGAGAGTTAGTTTTGCTTGTCAGTTTTTCACAGTCAAGCAAGCCTTCCAAGAAATCCTCTTCTGGTATTGCTAAGCAACTTCTGCTTTCAAAAGTGAATATTAAATGTGAAAAGTTTGTGCCTTATCCTAAGGTACACTGTTTTGTTTTATAATACCTTTTAGCATATATTTAGGACATTCTGTTCATTGGTAGTAATGATGAGACAGTGCACCCAAGCTTGAATAAGTTGTTCTTATAAAACAATGAGCTATTTCTCTCTGTCAATCCACCCAAAAATGGGATAATGGCATAGCTTGATTCAAGCCAAGCTTTATCAGTTGGAACCCAGGTGCATTTCAAGCTGGGAAAGGAATTTAATCTGCCAGCTCAGCTTAAAATTTGAGCTGGTAGGATGGTAGTGGTCACAGTACTCCAAGTCAAGAAATACAGGTCTCAGAGGGTACGTGGCTCCTTCGAATACAACAAACTAAGCTAGAACATTTGCTTCAATATCTATCTTTTGCGCAATTTGAATTGAAGAATTTGCTGGCTCAAAATGCAACAGAAACAAGATTCAGCTTGCCACAGATCATCATGACTGGTTTTGCATCTATAACATTTCTATTTCTTTTTATGTTTGTATGTTATTAGTGTTGCCCTCTTTTTATCTGCAGATCTAAAGTAGCTGAAAATATACAGCGGTGGGACCAGCTAGGCAAGAATCTATCTCAGCAGTAGATAATTACATGCAAAAATGAGTAACTGGGCCAACATCTTAGAAATACAGACTGAGCTTCTACATCACCTACTTAGTTACGAATGCCTAACTAAGCAACATCTCCTAGCCCAACCCCCCAAACCTTCTTTAAAAGCCAACAGCCACTCAGAGTGATACAAGTCTGTTCTACTGATCATTGGGGTGCAACAGAATGATGTTTCCAACCCCTTTCCACTAGCAAGCAAGGTTGTGACAATCAGAAGTAGGATGCCTGTTGCATCCCTCATTGTACTGTAGAAAAGATACTTCTTCAGCACCACATTTCAAATGACTTGATTGTCTTCCTGTCAGCTTCCTAGTATTTCTCAAAGTGGCTAAATGCAATCAGTGATTGAAGACATTTGCTCTTGTCAGTTCCACTGGTTAGTGGTGGCGCAGTGGTTAAATGCTGGTACTGCAGCCACAATGTTGTGAGTTCGATCCTGCAGGGCATCAGGTTGACTCAGCCTTCCATTCTTCTGTAGATCAGTAAACCCAACTTGTTGGGAGCAATTAGCTAAAATACATGTAAACCGCTTAGGGAGTGCTTCGCACTGATAAGCTGTATAGAAACTGCTAATGGGGAGGGAGGGGGGATTTCAATGTGAATTAGCTTTGCTTCTTTAATTGACTGAGGCACTTGTGAAGGAATGAGACAAGATCCTCAAGTGTAAAGATATATCACTGAATACTAACATTAGGATTGCCCATTGTATTTCTAGTTTCTATGTATGGTTGTGAAGGCTGGGCAGTGAAAAAAGCTGACTGGAAGCGAAAAAAATCTCATCTGAAGTGGAGAAGAGTGTTATGGATACCATCAACTGCTAAAAAAGACAACTAAATGGGTCCTAGCTTGAACTCTCCCTAGAAACCAAGATGACTGAACTGAGATTGTTATGATGAGAAGACATGACTCACTAAAAAAGCCAATAATGCTTAATAAAATAAGAGGCAGTAGGAAAAGAGGCAAAATGTATTACTGATGGACAGACTCAAGGAAGCCACAGCCCTGAACCTGCAAGACCTGAGCAGGCCTGTGAATAATAAGATGACTTGGAAGTATCTTATTCATAGAGTCTCCGTTAGTAAAAGTTGACTTGATGGCAGTTAAATATTATCTTGTACTTGTCATATGACCTTTGAATATTATAAGATTCAGTTTGTTAAGTGCTAGAAATGTGCTCTCCACCTCTGATTTCAGTCATCAAATCCCAGAGAAGCAAGGTGCTAACAACATGGCATCCCATGGGTTGGGAAAAGCTGCCAGTTTGAACAGAGGTCTGCAGCCTATCTTGGATGGGATTACAGTCCCTCTCTAGGGAGTCAAGTGTGCAGTTTGGGTTGCTCTCGTGAAAGACACAGGAGGCAATAGTACACGGAAACATTTTTTTCATTTTGCCAACTGCTTGTCCTAGCTGGAGAAAGTAGACCTTGGCCATTTCTGCACTGGACTGTTATAGTGCTATTATTCCACTTTCAACATCCCATGGAATTCCATCCTATGGAATCTTCAAAGGCCCCTCCGCAACCCCAGGATTCTGTAGGATGTTGAAAGTGGAATAATAGCACTATAACAGTCTAGAATCATAGAATCATAGAAATTCAGAGTTGGAAGAGACCACACAGGCCATCCAGTCCAACCCCCTGCCATGCAGGAACACCGTCAAATCAATCCCGACAGATGGCTATCAAGCCTCTGCTTAAAAACCTCCAAGGAAGGAGACTCCACTACACTCCGAGGCAGCAGATTCCACTGCCGGACAGCCCTGACTGTCAGGAAGTTCTTCCTGAGGTTCAGGTGGAATCTCCTTTCCTGCAGCTTGAATACATTGCTCCTTGTTCTGGTCTCTGGAGCAGCAGAAAACAAGTCCCCTCCTTCCTCTACGTGGCATCCCTTCAAATATTTAAACATGGCTATCATGTCCCCTCTTAACCTCCTCTTCTGCAGACTAAACATACCCAGCTCTCTAAGTCTATCCTCATAGGACTTGGCTTCCAGGCCTCTCACCATTTTGGTCGCCCTCCTCTGGACTTGCTCCAGCTTGTCAATATCCTTCTTGAATTGGGGTGCCCAGAACTGGACACAGTATTCAAGATGGGGTCTAACCAAAGCAGAGTAGAGGGGTACCAGTACCTCCCTCGATCTAGACACCATACTCCTATTGATGCAGCCGAGAATTGCATTGGCTTTCTTGGCTGCCACATCACACTGCTGACTCATGTTCAGCTTGTGGTCTATGAAGACTCCTAGATCCCTTTCACACGTACTGCTATCCAGCCACGTGTCCCCCATCCTATATTTGTGGATTCCATTATTTCTGCCTAAGTGTAGGACCTTACATTTCTCTCTGTTGAATTTCATTTTGTTCGCCCTGGCCCAGCTCTCCAATCTATCCAGGTCATTTTGAATTTTGATCCTGTCCTCTGGCGTATTAGCAACCCCTCCCAATTTGGTGTCATCTGCAAATTTGATCAGCATGCCCTCTATTCCTTCATCCAAGTCATTGATAAAAATATTGAACAGCACTGGGCCTAGGACAGAACCCTGTGGCACCCCGCTAGTCACTTCTCTCCAGGACGAAAAGCAGCCATTCGTGATCACCCTTTGGGTTTGGTCGGTCAACCAATTACAAATCCAACTAACGGTAGCCCTGTCCAGCCCACATTTTACTAGCTTCGTTGCAAGAATGTCATGGGGAACTTTGTCAAAGGCCTTACTGAAATCGAGATATGCTACATCCACAGCACTCCCTTCATCTATCAAGCTAGTAACTCTGTCATAAAAAGAGATAAGATTAGTCTGGCATGACTTATTTTTGAGAAATCCATGTTGACTTCTCGTGATTACCGCGTTGCTTTCTAAATGATTAGAAACTGACTGTTTAATGATCTGCTCCAGGATCTTTCCGGGTGCAGAAATAGCCCTTGTCTCAGTGACCCACGCTCTGATTACCTCCAGACTAGACTATTGAAAAGCAGTGTTTGTGGGGCTTGCTTCAAAACAGTTTGGGAACTTCATTTGGTACAGAATGTGGCAGCAAGAGAGCTAGGGAAATGAAGCATTTTACATCTATTCTGTTAATAAACCACAGTTTCTTGGTTCTGTCTGTCTGTCTGTCTTTGAATCCAGGCAGACTGAAGTTATCATATTCAGTCCTCCCCTTTTTCCCTCCAATGTTGCCATAAGAAAGAAATCTCCTCTCCTCTTCTCCTGCAAGGAAATGAGAACTTCTTGTACCCATTTTTAACTAACTACATTTTAGCATTATTTCTATATCACGCAAATGAAGTGACTCATCTGAGTATACCATAGTTAAGAATAACCACACTTTAGGGATCAGATGTAAAGTTGAAAATGGGAACAAAATCTGATTTCATCACAGATCAGAAAAGAATGTGCAAATTATAAGCATATAGAAGAAGAAGATAGAGTGTATGTACCCACTCCTTGTCATTTAGATAAAAACAAACACAAACAATTACATTTGAATGTACCTGCCAGTAAAATCACAAGAATGGGCTTTCTTGTAGCTGTTTTTCCTCTCTTACCCAGTTTTCTCCTTCCCTCAAGTTTATGAAGACAACAACAAATTCTTTCAAAATAATCTATGAAGCTAAACAAGAAGTGTGCTGCAAATGTATTCAGCACCATATCAACTCCAGATTAATTTTTCTGAGTGCAAGATTCATGTTTCCTTGGCATAGAAAATCCTTTTTAATAAGATTAGTTATTACCCTGCTTATTCTGAGATTAACAGAGGAATTGCACGCAATCACCCGTCTCGTAGGAATCCATTACCTGACTGTCACTGGATTCAAAATGTATCCATAACCACCACTTATTTTATAAAAAGCAAATAACATATCCTGGCAGGTGGATAGTCGAGAGGGATGAACTGATTTCAATCTGTGTTAAGATGTGTAACAAAGAGTTGTATACTAGCTTGAATACTATATTAGTTGTCCTATTTTGCATGTCAACCACATTTCCATAACCAGAAGAACTTGTTTTGCTTGTGCGAGTGTACATCTCATACTGGCTTTCTCGTAACTCGTAGCTTTCTCGTAACATAGGCTGGGGCCTGTGAGGTTATATTCTTTGTTGTAGCTCATAAGCAAGATAGGTATATGCTGGCCTAATTTTATCTGAGGTTGTATGCATTCTCACCCATAGGATGACCTAATTCAGATCTGAAATAGTAGATAGGCTTGTCCTCATTCTGAATTTGGTTGTGGTGTTTCAATTCTTAGCCATAAGATGACCTGATTTAGCTAATCAGATGCAAACGTTGTTGTTCTCAAAGTGGCTATGAATGAAACATCTCAGTCCCCTCTCCCAGCTGATGTTGCTGCTGCCATTGTTAATCTTTCCCTATTTTTGAGGCAGCAGAGAAGTGCAGCACTGTCCTCATACTCTCAAAAATGGATGGAGATTTCTCACTTAAGTCTAGTTTGAGACTACCTTATAGATAGAGTATCTCATCTTGTGATCTTCAGATTAGTGCCCCTATCTTCAGCACTTACGTTGAGGTTTCTGACTTGGAGATTTTCCAGACTTGCTGGATTTAGCACAGTTTTCTTTTTTGAATCATGGGGAATCAGAATCCTCCACTATATTCCCACCAAGCTTAAACAAAGTTCCAGGGAGCCCCTAATCTGGTTTGCAGAGCTTGATGTGTGGTTCTTCTCCAAGTTACCATATTTGCCGGTGTATTGGCATATAAGACACACCCCATTTAGACGGCAGCAGATACTGTTTGCAAGTGTGTAAGACATGTTAGTGTATAAGACGCATCCCATTTTCAAACAGTATTTTTTGAGGAAAAAAAGTGAGTCTTATATGCCAGCAAATAGGGTATACTTTGGCATCAAGTTGTTACAGCTCTTTCTTCTCTGCATCATCTTTTGTTCAAGGTCTACATTCCAGTACTACATATGCACTCATTCTATATCACATTCACTTCTTTAATGATAATTAAAGAAGGTATCTATCACTCATGATTATTGATGCAAGTGCTTAGCTCTACCTGGATATCTAACTGTTCTCACAAATGGATAGTTTCAAACAGTTGTACATTTAGTGAGCCCGATACATTTGAATAAAGCAATGTATTTATTATGATAGAATGTAGAAATAATGACATCTACTATACCCAGTGCAATAAACTAAGGCCCTTTCCACAACTCACCTTTTTGCAGAGCTGGGGTGTGGGGATCGTGCGAGCAGCCTCTTCCAAGAGGCTCTCACGTCCTGGTTCCTTCAGCTCTGTAGCTGCTGCCTGCTTGCTTGATAGCCCCTCCTCTTCTTTCCGCAGTGCAACCTTGGATTTTCCCAGGTTGCGCTGGGGCAGAAAATGCGAGCGCTGCAGCTCCAGAGCTCCACATGCACAGCAAGTGCATGCGGGGCCCCGGAGTGGTGCACGATTGCACACCATTTTCAGTTCATAGTTGAAAATGAAATAGCGCACAGTTGGCACCTGCCAGTCCCTGGAGCGTTGCGTGACTGCAAATGACTGCAAATGCCATGCAAAAAGGGCCTAAGACTATTAGCCAATTTATATGTTACCATACCCTACCACTCCTCCTGAGAGATATGTGATTTTCATAAATTAGACTTATTAATGACTGGAGAATATGATCAAAGTCATGCTGACTGGAGAATGTGTTTCTGGGCTCAAGCTGACCTGAGATGTGTTCAGGGTCATAAGTCCAGAGAGGATTAAGCAGGAAAACCCAATTCTGATGGGTTTGTGCTAATAATTTTACCACTCCAGGCTCTTTGCATTTCCAAATATAATGAAAGATGAACTGTACAGATTGGTGAGCAATCAGACACCATCCCTCAATCTTATCCTACAGAGATCTTCTCTATACACCCTAGCTGACTGAACATTAAGAGATTGTCATGAGTCCCATCAATGTTTTGTTATGCTGGAGTTACGCAATCAGCCCATTCCAGACCCCTTGGTCAATCCCATGGGAAAGCCATTACAGCTTTGTCATCACACCCCTTCTGTCATGGCCTTGCTCCAGAACCCAGACAGGACTCTTCCCAAGAAGAACGCTCTAGAGACATGAGAGGAACAGTACTTACAGCAGCCAGTCTAGAAGGAAAAGGGAGAGCCCAGGTTTCTGACAGTGTTTATATAGGAAGAGCTTGTTAATTAGGCCACAGCTGGCCAGGGCACTGAAGCTATATAACTAGAGGTCAGGATGGCAGAAAGCTGCTGGAATTTATTGACTCCATTGGTGGTGTCAGCTTTGCTGACTCCTGCATTCTTTGCTCATGTTCTTCAGACCTTGGACCTTTGCCTGGACTATGGATTCTGCTTGTGGACATTCTCTCCCTGGACTCTTGGTAAATTCAGACTCAGTAGCTCTGGATTGCTTTTGCCTGTTATAACAAATGCTGTTTGCTAGTTACTACTGATTACACAGCTGTAAAGCCTTGGCATGCTGCCAGCACAGAATATCCTCAGGAAGTGGAATAGTGTATAGAAACACTAGCTTCAGTCCCAGCCAATTGTAGAACTTTGGACATAGTGCTTTGGATGTGGAGCCCCAGACTTCTGTTCCTCTGTGCTACCCACAGACACTTTCTGAGACACTCTGCTGTGGCTCCTTCTTCAGGACTGGTAACTATCACCCTTTCCAACCAATCTCTTTCTATCCAGCTTTTCTTGCTTCACTTCACTGATATACATAGGTGAAAAGATCCTGCTGTTACCCTCCTCTTACAGGCCATAATTCCCCCAAATTCTATGGACTCCAACTTCAATCAGGGTAACATACACATCCTGAAGGATGACTCATTGAACCATATAGATAACATATGCCCTGTTGATCAAGATGAACTATAGCCATGGTGATTCATAGGGAGAGATATTTAGGTTCATCTGCTAACATTTGGGCTGGGAGGGAAAGAAGGAGGGAAAGAAGAAGTTAATGATCATATTTGCAAGGAATATTTTAATATTTAATTTTAATGTAATTTTAAAATGTATTTTATCTAGTTTTGTACATTTTTATGTATGTACATTTAATAATTTTATGTGTATAATATGTATATTTTTATGTAAAACATAATTTTAAATTTAATTTTTAAGAGGTAAGGATTATTTAAATTCTTTAAAAGAACTGCTAGAATATGTATAGTCATAGCTAAACAAAGATAATACAGGTATGTGTAGACAATGTGTTGTTCATGATTCCAGCACAGGTTTCAGATTGTTATAACACTCTTTATGTGTATTTGTCTTACATGACACATTTATGTCTATAGTTGATACATTTGTCTAGTATTGTTGGGAAACCACCAACAAATACCAAGTGCTGTAGGCAATATTTCAAGGGAAGGAACTGGCAAAACCACCAGTTCCAAAACCAAAAATTCTTTGGCTAAGAAAACCCTATGAAATTCATTGGATCACTGTAAGATACACACACACACACACACACATATACTTTACCAGAAGAACCACTGGTATGCCTTGATGAACAAACTGTAGAAGTGAATGACTGTGGCATGCATGTTTCTGATGATTGTAGAGAAGAGTTCTGTCATAATTTCAGTTTTCTTGGAGACATTACAGACAAGTAGTAGCCTGCACCCAACTATTTTAAACAAATATGTGGAAATTATCAGCCTCTTAACTTGTAACTGTAGTTTAAGGGTAGATGACCATCATGACCATGCCTTCACGGTGATGCCTTCAAGAAGAACTTAAAAATGCAAATACCTGTATTGATCTATACCAACAAATGAAGCTTCACAGTTTAAAATACAATTGTTAGAGACAAAGAGAGGAAACCCAAGGAATCAATGGGAACCTTAAATCAAAACTTACATAAGTTTCATTGATTCAATGTATCCAATCTGGGTGGAACCAGCAATTGGATTTAAGCCGCCATCTCCATCAGGAGCAGATCTTTTGTAAAGCTAATGGGTCTTAAACTGTCCCAAAATAGTTTCTATTTCAGAAGGAATAGCTCATATCTGTGCTTTCTTGCTAGGGAAATCTATCCCAAGACATCCTGAGGAAAGAGAGGTGGGTAATTAAATCAATTTAATTCTGAACTCGGAAGGTTGTGCTGGGCATTACTATTGTTCTCCTCCTGCTGCTGTTTGATATATGCATGAAACTGCTGGGGTTATTTGGAGCTTTGACACTCAACTCGTTCTCTTCTATTCATCTAAATCCAAGAAAGCTGTCTCTGTACTAAACCAGTGTCTGATGTCAGTAAAAGACTGATTGAGGGCAAATGAACTGAAACTTAATCAGAAAGTCCTAGGCAGGTCCTAGTCGGTCAAAAGGCAGATCAGGCACTTGGGATACTGCCTGTGCTAGATGGGGTTACATTCCCTCTAGAATCTCACATTTATAGCATGGGTATGAACAATGATTGGTGTAGTGATTTGAGCACTGGACTACAATCCGAGAAACTAGACTTCAATTTCTTGCTTGGCCATGGAAACCCACTGGGTGACCTTGGGCATGTCACACACTCTCAGCCCCAGAAACCCCCATGATAGGTTTGTCTTAGAGTCATCATAAATTGGAAATGACTTGAAGGCACCAGCAACACCAACAAATGTGTCTGGATTGAACCCTGAGCCTGAAAGCCCAGGTTTCAGCAATGCCGACTCCATTTGCACAGCTAAAACTTGTGCGCCAGTTGCACCCATTTCTGGAGATGTTACATCTGGCTGTGGTAACTCATACCTTGATGACATCCCATTTGGATCAGGTGGTATTCTAATGCTCAAACCATTACATCGTGCTAGCTCTCTAACACGTTTACTACTAATTTTTAATTCATATACTTTAACTCAGATGTGAGCCCACCTTGGGTCTCATTCAGCAGTAAAGCTGGCTACAAATTAAATGTGTAAATGAACAAAATTATTTTTTCTGCACTCCTTCTCCTTGCCTAAGAAAATCCTATGAAATTCATGAAATCACCATAAGTTGACGTACAACTTCATACATACACACAGCTCTCCATAATGTTAAGCAGACATAACATATTGTTTCTCATAAAAAGAACTGGGAAAAGGAAACCAAGACCTGCAATTATAATGGTGAGATAAGGTACCAGCCAGTGTGATGTGGTGGTTTGAGTGTTGGACTACAACTCTAGAAACCAGGGTTTGATTCCCTGCTCGGCCATGGAAACCCACTGGGTGACCTTGGGTAAGTCATACACTCTGAGCCCCAGAAAACCCCATCAAAGGGTCACCATAAATTGGAAATGACTTGAAGCCACACAACAACAACAGTAAGCAAACTAAAACAAAATTAAATATGCTACTACATCAAAACATCAATGCTTTAAGATAATATAAATCATTTAAAACCATGACAAAAACAACTAAAAAAATGCAGGATGTAAACCTTTCTACTTAAGGCACTTAGTCACCAAATGCTTGTTCAAATTTAAAAAAAAAGTCTTCACTTGCCCACAAAAGGAGAGCAGGGAAGGAGCCAGCCTGGTCTACCATGGCAGATAGGTTTGTCTTACAGTCTCCATGTTAAGCAAAGGGGTGGAAAAAAACCAAACCACCACCCATCAGTGCCGAGTGTGAAAGGCACACCCAAGCCTCGCACTCAAGGCCTGCCCAGCCTGACACCTCTTTGTGTTCAGGTCTGAACAGCCAGGAAGATCTCTGAATCAAGCCAGGGCCAGGGCCAGGACAAACGGATCTGCCTCAGTTCTCCCTCTCTGAAAACGCAGTCCGTTCCTCACTCTTGTCCCCCCCAGCTTCTTCCTTTCAGGCCTCTCCCCCTTTACTGCCTTCTCTAGATCTGCCCTTCTCCCAGATCAGCAGGATCAGCAGTGATTTATATTTTCCAAGACTATGGTACTGTTGGCACTAAGGTCAAGATGATATTATTGGTACTATGGTAGACACAGTTTTGGGTCAGGCCTGATGACCACAAGGAGTGGGAAAAGAGCAGAAAATTGTCTTTGCAGATGCAGTCTTTCTCTGTGCTTGAAGAAAACAAAAAAAACTCTATAAGCTGAATTGAAAGAATGTCTTGCTTTCCCTTTGCAATAGAAATATAACAAACTAGTTGAAACACTGAAGGCACGCAGGAGAAGAACAGCTCATTATTCATTGTATGGGAAAAACGAAACTAACGCCTCTTGTATGACACAGCTGTAGAGATAATAATACTGAAATGTATAAAGGCTTACAAAGCCTAAGAGAGGGGGTCGGTTTCTTTGGGAACGATCCCAGCCGACTCTTGCCGGCAAATAAACAATCTTTCTAGAACCGTGGGTCTCTATCTCTGTTCTGCAACAGTACCTTGTATATTCCAGGATTCAAAATAAGACTCTGTGACACTGTTTTAAGGAACACAGAACTTCAAACATTTATTGTAACACTGTTGCATAAATTTGTTTTGTATCTCAATGTTTACAAGCAGCACACCATTCCTCTCTCTTTCAGTTCATTCACTATCTTTCGCACACCCAGTTTCTCAGTTCTCTCCTCCACAGAGCTATTCAAATCTCCAACCTCCTTCAAACACACTCCAGTGTGTCACACTCCCCTTCAAACGCACTCCAGACAGTTAAAATCCGTTATTTCCCTCTTTCCACAGCCCCTCCCCTGGGCTATCCAAGGTTCCATTTCACCAGCCAATCAGCTTAAACACTCTCAGTTGCCAAGGAGGCTCTGTTGTCAAGACCTCCTCCCATCAGGTTGGTCACATTGCATAAGTCAGAAATTACTTGAAAGCACACAACAAGAACAACAACACTATAAATAGTCTTACATAGAAGTCTTCCCCATGCATAATATTTAGAAATTATTTGGTGGAAAAAGTTACACCTTGGATGAAACATTTTTTTCATAATTCTAAAAGAAAATATTCCACAATCTATTCCTTCCCCCATTTTTCTGGGGGGGAAAAAAGACTACAGAAAAAAGGGAGAATTCCCCCCCAAAATTTTTCGAGGTTTTTCCACCAATCCACCACCGGATTGGGTTTCCCCCCCCACTCTTTCATATCTGCGATCTGTGTGCCCCTCACCACAGTCACCTAGTGGCCAGGGGAGGGTCATGGGAGGATGAGAGGCATCCAGGCAGCTGGCTAACTCCATTCCTGCAGTTTCTGATAGCAAAAAAAAAATGCCTCTCCCAGGACCTGCTAGGGGTCCTCCAGTGGTCCAGGAGGAAGACATCATCCTTTTGCAGGTAGCTGTAGGAATGGCATCAGCTGGCTGCCTGCCTAGTCTTTGTCCTTCCTCCATCCTTTTCCCATCTCTGAGTGGCCGTGGGAAGTCCACTTAGCCAGAAAGTAAACATAATAAGCATGTAGGGAAGGAGGACAAAGCACATAAAAAACAGTGTTTCAAGGGATGCTGGAGAGAACATTATTCCAAGGCATAGTAATTTTCTGCATATAGTGTTCTCTTGTTCATTCAGAGAGTATTTTCATATTGTCAGACCCACAGTTGCCTTAACTAATTGCCTCTGGTAAAAGCTGTGTCACCTGATTCTACTGACCTTGACCCTGAGATCAAAACTAGATAAAACTATTCTGAGAATTCTGCTGATGTCCTTTTGGGGCCTCACGGTTTGAGCTTTTGAACTTTTTAAACCTGTGTTACCAAAGAACAGGGATATTTGCTGGGAGAAATTACTGTATTCATGAAGCACTATAGCCCTTAACAGCTCTGAGTTTTATAAGACAGTGAAAAGAAGATGAGAATTCAGTCTTTCTGTGTCATCTTACTACAGTATTATCATTTCAGGCTGGTAGAGTCCAGATTTGTTTGTCTCAATCAGCAGTCATATGCACACATGCACGGGGGTAAGTAGCACTGAATTACAGGGGATTTAACTTTGGACGAGATATGCCTACCTTGCGTCATATACAGATATACTGCAGTTAATGAAGTAAAGGTATTCCTGGCCATGACTTCTTTAACAGAAATTTGGTACCACTAACAGGAATAGTATGGAAAGAATTGTGGGGGGGGGGTCCTACACCACAAAAAAGAAAAGCAGTTTGGGATTTCAGGTTGATGTTATGGTGAAGTAAGATTGACCTCACCGGAGCTCAGGGATGAGAGAGATGTAAACATGGCGAATACTGGTAAAGAATTAAATATCTTATCGGGTAAAGCCACTCCAAGAAGGGGAAGCTGAAGGCTTTCCACATATGCCCGTTTTATGTTCCTTAGACCCTGAAATTCTAAGTAAAGTTGGATGTCACAGTGGGATTGTGAAAACAGCTGGCTGTGCCATGTTATAGCTTCCATGAAAATGGGTTGACACTTCGTTAATAATACAACTTCATCAGCACACTAAAGACTTCATTTGGTACTGAAATTATTCTTTCTATTTTCTTCTGTCTCTCTTCTCCCTTCCCCCGTTCCCTTCCCCTAGCTGGCTTAACAATTCAGGTTTTTTTAAAACAATTAAAAAGAAAAGAAAAGTAGTTCAACTTGTTTCAGCAAACTTTTTATCCAAACTGACAATATACATGTGTGAAATGAAAGAGGCAAATCACATAAACCTTGCATAAATAGATAAAAGCATTCTGAATATTTTAGAGACTCGAAACCTTCTTCCAAAATGCATCCAGGGATAATTTTTTCTTTTACCAGCCTCTGCATTTCCTATAATTTGCCTTTTGTTGGCTAAACTTATAGATGATGATGATGATGGATGATGATGATGATCTTCATTTATATCCTGCTTTTTGTCCAACATTGTGCCTCAAAGTGGTTTATATATTAAAACAGTACAATTTAAAAACACACAAATAGTATATATTAAAACAGAATTAAATTATATGAGAATTAAAATGGTTAAAAGGAGATTTTTAAAAAGCTATTAAAATTAAAATTGTACAGCACCCCCCAGCCCATTATTTAAAAACTTTCTGTATTAAAATACCTGCCTGAATAAAAAGGTCTTTGCCTGCCACTGAAAAGTCAACAAGGAGGGGGCCCTTCTGGCCTCCCTGGGAAGTGAGTTCCAGAATCTAGGGGCAGCCACTGAGAAGGTCCTCTTTCGCATCCCCACCAACCGTGTTTGCATAGATCTATGCTTTTTCAGTATGCTGAGAGTAACAGGTGGCATCCTATTCAACAGTTTCAAGGTTGTAAGGTGGACTTACTATCTCATAACTACTAGGGATTTAAGGTTTCAGTTGTTAATAACTGAATGTGACCTCCAAAAACCCAACTTTGCTGCCTGGTGGTGCCACAGCTGAGATGCTTCTGAAGCATTGTAAATCAGAGCACTGGGAAATGATGTCTACAGCAGTCTTCCAATCACAGGACACTTTTTGTTAGTTTTGGTCCAGTTCTTCAATCTGTCAAGATTATTTTGAATTCTGATCCAACCCTCTGGAGTATTAGTTACTGGGTGTCATCTCTAAATGTGATAAGCATGCCTTCTATTCCATGACCCAAATAATTTATAAAGACACTGAATAGGACCCAAGACACACTGTGGCACCACATTAGTCACTTCTTTCCAAGATGGAAAGGAGCCATTAGTGAGCACCTTTTGGCTTGGCACGAATTGTTTGGGAAAATACAGTCCTTCAAATAACCTGGACCTGAGCACTGAGCTTTATAGACCATAATCAGCATTTTGAATTGAAATCAGAATCAGACTGATAGTCAAAGTTATTTTTATAAAAGTTATGTTATACCCAGTACTCAGTTCTGGTCACTGGGACGATCTATGAGATGTGCTGGTGCAGGCTTCTGTATTTGTTTGTATCTTTAATGGTGGCAGCCCAATAGAAAGATAGAGATAGCTCTGGTTTATGAATCAGCCAGTGAGCACAGTTTCACTGAACAGGTGAGATTGTTTAGAAACTCATGAAACTTTGAAACTGGAAATTCTGAAATTCTTATATCTCTGACTTTCTGAAATCCTTGAAATTATTTAAATTCTGAAATGCATGGAAGTCTTCAAACCAGAGTTTCAAACCTGAAACTCTAGAACTCATGAAAACTTGTGGCATTCATGAAATTGATAATATTTCAAAATCTCAAACTCTGGATGCTTTTGAAACTCACACACACATAAATCTCTGATACTCTTAAAACTCCTGAAACACTGAAATTCATGAAGCATGTGAAACTCTTGAAATTTGTTAAAGCCTGAATCTCTTGAATCTCTTCAATCTCATACAATCTGCAACTTTTTAAAGCTTGAAATGCTTGAAACCCATAAAAACCCAATACTCTTAGAACCCAGGATCTTCTTAAACTTCCGATCCTTTTGAAACTCCTTCAGTTCTTGAAACTTATGAACATCTTGAAACATGCAAAAACCATGACGTCTAAGTCTTACAACTCTCAAACTCTTCATGAAACCTCAATATACTGAAAACTTAGGAATTCATGAAATCTATGAAACCTTGAAACTGTTGAAACTCCTGAAACTGGAAGCTCTTGCACGACTCGAACTGTTTCAGTCATAAATATCTGCAGTCTTGATCTCTTAAAAATCCTCTTGAAATGACCCAACTCCTGAAACTCGTGAAACAGTTGAACTTCTTGTAACTCATTAAAAGCTGAACCGCTTGCCACCCCAAATTCTGAAATTTCTGAAACTCTGGAATCTCACGATTTAGTGGGTCTACTCTAGTTGATACCTAACTGACAGGATTTTGAGACTGAAATTCTTTAAAAAAAATGAAAACTCCTAAAATCATGACATTCTTGAATCTCTTAAAACTGTCATACCTGTGAAACCTTGAAACTTGCAAAACTATTGAAATGGTGAAACTCTTCCTCCTTGTGACATGCTTGTAAGTCATGAAATTCTGGGGGGAAACCCTCATAAATCTATGAAACTGTACTCTAGAAACTTCAAAGACTTGAAAGTCTTCAGCTCTTAAAACTCTGAGATTTTTTAAAATTCTTGTCCTCTGAAACATTTGAAACTCAAGATCCTGAAGCTCTTAAAACACTAACATTCTTCAAACTTTTAAAAACTCTTAAAGCTCTGAAACTCTTGAAATGCTGAAACTTATGAAACCCTTAAACATTTGAAATATTAAAAGCCTTGATACTCATGAAACACTCATAAATCCTGAACATCTCGAAACACTGAAAACATGTGAAATCCTGAATATCTTGAAACTCTGAATGTCCTGAAATTCTTTAAATACTTGTAAGTCTGGAACTCATAAAATGCTGAAGCTCATTAAATTCTGAAACACCTTGAAGCTCTGAAATTTGTGAAATTCTTGAAATGCATGGAACACCCAAAACTCTAGCCCTTTCCACAGCACACCTTTTCACAAAGCTGGGGTGCAGGGATCGCGTGAGCAGCCTCCAGCGAGAGGCTCTTGTGTCCCCGCTGCTTCAGCTGCACACGAGCTGCCTGCTCCCGAGCAGGCAGCGCAAGAGCCCCACCTCTTCCTTCCACAGCGCAGCCTGGGAGTTTCCCAGGCTGTGCTGGGGCAGGAAGCGTGACCGTCTCTGCGCCAGAGGCTCTGCACACACGGCAAGTGCATGCAGGGCCCTGGAGCAATGCGCGATCGTGCACCATTTTCGACTGAAAGCCAAAAATGAAAAAGTGTACGAGCGGCACCTGCCCTACCCTGGAGCATTGTGCGATTGTGAGTGCATAGTACAGATCACTCCTCACAGTCACACAATGCTCCAGGTGCCCTTTTGCATGGCAAATGCTATGTGAAAAGGGCCTCTGATGCTCTAAAACGCCTCTATAATTCTGAAACTCTTCAAACTTTGAAACTCAACGCTTCTTGGAATGGAAACTCTTGAAAACTCATGAAAATCTGAAAGTCTTGAAAGTCTGAAATTTCTGGAGCTCCAGATTCTCTGGAAACTCTAGCCAAGGTGCTACCTAGCCTTGGTGAAGGTGAAGTGTAAGACTCTCCCAGGGCAGTTCACTGGGCTGCCTTCTAGGACTCAGAAAGGTTGGGCAACATATAAATGTGCCCCTCAACCCATGGTCATTTAGCATTTATAGGAAAAAAGGCCCTGAACATTAACAAGCTGATTCTCCCCCTGAAATTTGAAGAAATTTCAGAAGAAATTTTAGGAGAAATTTGAAGAAATTTCAGGGGAAATCTCAGGGGTCACACAAGTATGCAGGCGCCCTTCTCTTCTTTCAATGAAGCTGCATTTTAACTGCCTGTCGCTAACCAAGCCTGTAGTTTAGTGCCCCATTAGAGGGACTGATAAGATAATGCTGTCAGGGGATGTTGAAGGGAAAGTGACTACCCAAATGTGTACGAAGTTAATTGCATAACTTCAGTTAACATAACTAGAAGTTTTAAAATTTTAATTAGCAGCTGGAGGGTTACACTAGAGCCTAGAAATGTTTGCCAGAATCTTTTATATTCTGTTTACATAACTTTACCTATGCTAAGAAACCCCTTTACTGAAGTTTGAAGGCATGTAATGGGTCACCAGCAAGAGCTCCTGGTGCACATTGGCACCCTATGTGCATTGGTGCTCAGTGTGCTTTGGTGTGCATTGTGCTCTAATGTGTATTGTGCACTGATGGACGTAAGAACTTTGCGAGATCTTCTAGTAACACAACAGCAACCCTCTACTGGATACAGATTTTACGCAACTGCACAAATCTAATTTCTGCAGACGTAAGTCCAGTTATAAAGATTAAGGCCCCAACAGGATTCCGTTGGTTACTTTTTTGAATTACAACACTTAGAATCCGCCAGCAGGCAGGGGAGATTTTTTTTGGTGGCAGTCATGTCCTCCTTCAAATAACTTGTACTTGTTCTAGGAAGAAAACGTCCAACAGGGAAGATAAACGGCAAATACCTCCAGAAAAGCAAAACAAAGAGCAAAAGGCAGAGCAGGTAAGCTTGCCTTACCAACTCCTTCCAGCGTGTTAGAAAGCATTGATACATAAGTTTGGCTACCAAAATGAAAATCATAGAAAAAGTGAAAGCTGTTGAAAGAAAAAAAAATCATCCCTGGATGCATTTGGGAAAAAGCCTTTAGATGGTTTCCTGAAAGTTTATAATGGGCTACCTCACTTGGTTGTTTCATTTTACATTTTCATTTTATATTTACATGCACCTATTGTTTCATTTCATTTTGAATACATTCTGAATACATTTCGTTTCATTTTGAATACAAGTTTGCCAGAACATGTTGAACTGCTCTTCTCTACAGAATGAAACTCTACTTTTGCCACTGGAACCAAATTTTCTGTTAAAAGAAGTTATGCCCAGGAATACCTCCACTTCATTAGCTGAAGTATACCTGCATTAAAAAAAATAATCACATGATTTTCAAATGTATAGCCTTTGCCATTTAAACCTGAATATACTCAAGAGCAGCAAGCTTTGTGTTCATATGCTGTTAATCCTAGCTCCACTTCTGAAGTTGGTACCTCTTTCAACTTTGGAATATTATCTACTTCTGGTTTGGACTTAGACAAGGCATTCGCTGATGGACGTAATAATCTGTGTGGGCTATGATGCTGTTTTTAATTGAGTGTCTATCTTCTTTTGCAAGCGCATTCTCCCTGGCTTCCTGTTTCAAGATGTACCCACTTCTCTGCATGTTTATGCTTCCCCTTGACTGTGGTTACCTTATCTCAGGGTTTTCTGTAGAGTGAGAATATAAAACAGCAAGCCTAGCTGGTTTTTCCTCTGCTGCAGTCTCTCTTTTTCACATGGAGGATAGAAAGAATGTGAACTCAGGATGAGAATTACAAGACAGATGCTGTATGCTTGTTTCTTGGCTCTTCTTCCTGTCATTTCAGCACAAAGTGGATCTGAAGCATCAACGGACTATGGTGAGTCATTTCATGTTTTTCTCTAAAATCCTGAAATACAGTAGTATGAGATTCACAGATTTGCAGTGCAAATTATGTGGGAATATTACCCATGTTTTCATTGAAACTCTCACTTTCATTGACGAGAACAGTTGAAAGAGACATTGGAAACAGTGTAAACACAGACAAAATAGAAAGATATTTCTCAAAGGGTCTGTGTTTATTAAAATGCTCAGCTCATTTCAAACAAAATCATCAATGGCAGGATAATAAAGAGTCTGTGCACTCTGAAAACAATGTGCATAAGCTTTTGTGTAATCTCAAAAGAGGATACAGATCTGTATGAAAATTGCCTGCAGTAACCCATAAGTATTGATGCAAACTTGAAGAATGTTCTTGTAATTAAGGAGGGGTCAGAAATTTTGTTTGGCTTTACAAAATTTGCACATTTCTTCATATTTGGGCTAGGAAAAAATTGAGATTTCAAAACCTGAAATATGGCAGAAAGTGAACCTGACAGATCTGTCCATTAAAGTCAAGGAATTTGAATATTTAAGTCTTTAACATCTGGCTTTGAATCCCTTGATATACAGACCCAAACAGGCTAAATTAGATTTCCCACTTCTTTTTTCCCCCTGTGTAGCTTTCACATCTTTAAAATTCATAGGACAAGCAAGCAGAATATGACCCTAGAAAAGTTGGTACCTCTACCTAAATAGTTGTACCCAAATTTGACTGGTGTAGATGGGGGAAGAACTTATCATTGTGTTTTTAACTTCCTCAACATTTGCAAATTTCTTCATATTTGGATGGGAAGAACTTGTGAGAACTTGAAAGAACTTTAAACAAGTCGAATGTGAGAGAAATTGGAACTGGCACATCTGCCCATTCTTAACAAAAATAAAAATGCAATACATTTAAACAGTATAATACAATATTGTATAATGTGATACAATACGTTACAGTGGGGAAGAGTGGCAGCTGATACCTTCCATACCAGGGGAGTGGTGAATTTGTTCTGGGGTTAAATCCAGTCTTTGAAGGAGCTATTTGAGATATTGCAACTTATTGCTTGAATTAATACCTGGAGCAGACCGACTGCACTCCTGACATGATTTTGGTGAAGAAAAGTGACCAGATAACCTGTGTGCCTTCTGCTCAGTCTGTTGTCTGGGTGCCCCCCTGTCCTTTTCTTTTAACAGTCCTTGAAAAAGGCCAGGCAAATAGTTGTTAGCCAAAATGCATTGTGATGCTGTGTAGAATAAAGCAGTCCTATTTTGTGTTCTTCCAAATTGGTCTAAAGAACTGTGAGTTCTTGCAATATAACTCTTTGAGATTTGTCAGGTGTTGTAGACTCTGCATCCACTCAAGTCATTCTTAGATCTGCACTAGGTTTTTTTTCTAGAAGAGCCTTTTTAAAAAAAATAGAAATGGGGCATGGTTTGCCAAAATGATAGTATGGTTTGAAGGATACATTTTTCTCCTCTCTGAATTTTAAAAAAAATAGAGTCATAAAGTGCAAAAAGTGTTATTCACTGTTGCACCTGACTTGAAAGTTAATTAAACCAAGGAAGGGAGGAGAAGAAAAGGGAACACATGGTTCTGATATGTCTTTTAATTAAAAAGAAACCTATTTAAAGGTGGGAATAGCATTTTGCAGCTAGTACCAGGAATTGCTGGACAATAGTCCAGGACAAGAGAAATATCATCTGGATATTTTAAAAAACCTCCCAAGAAGTACAGCAACAAATATTGCAACTTCCTGACAACATCTACTGCATCTGGAGGACAACATCTACTGCATTATCTGTACACCTCTCTATCTTTTACTTTTACTTTACATTATGTTTCCAGTTCCTTCTGCTCTCTGGGTGCTGCCTCTTGATAGAGAGGCACCTGTCCCCTCTTGCACTGTTTCACCTTCATTAAACTGGACTTAGACCAGGCAGCCTTTCAAATAAAATACAACTTCAACTACAGATTTATCCACCGGCAATCTCCCAATAGAGGACTGTCTTCCATTAAGTAGGGAACGCTACCATCTTCATCTTAAAGCTTGCCTTCATGGTATGTTACTAAAGAAACCCCAATGCCATCTTTGTGTAACAATATTTTAAACCTGATGACCTACAATAACAACAAATTGTAGCTTATAACGGACGGCTGGCATTCTGCATTGCAATTATGAATTCGTAAACTAGGGTTATAGATTCGTAACTGCTCAGCATTTTAAAAAAAGTAAGACTAAATAAATGCCCCTCTAAGCCCACCTTGATAGGCAGCAACTGCACTGGGCAAAGTAGGTCTGCTGAACTTCCATTTGAGGCAAAAGGAGGAGGATATTTCCACCCCATCCCACCAGCAAGTGAGGCTGTGACAATCATAAATACAATTCACAATTTCCTATCATAGCTTGCCAGTGGGGGTGGCTGGAAGTATTTTCCTCCTTGCACACTGGGTGGGGGATGAACCGACCTCTTTTGCCTGGTTGAGCTACTGGCTGTTAAGATGGGCTATGGGGGCATACATTACTAAGTAGCTGATGTAGAATATCAGCAGAGATATTTTCTGCGTATGCCAAACTATTTTTTGTAATTTTGGACACGGAGTTCAGAACTTTGGTCCACAACAAGGCTGAATGAGAATGAGAAATAAAATTATTTTCTCCTTGTAGTATAATACTATTTTACCCCAGTAGTACTATTTCTGAATTGGGTCAAATACTGAAAGCAAAAGTACAGTCAGGGTTAAGCATTTCATGAGCACACTTTCATAAAAAGCTCCATGCCTCTGAGTGAAAAAAAGTTGGTGCAAGATAGGATCTAATTTCCTAACAGGAAAGCCAGCATGGTATAGTGGTTTGAGCACTGGACTGTAATCCTGTAGACTAGAGTTTGATTCCCCACTGGGTGACCTTGGGCGCATCACACACTCTCAGCTCTGGAAAACCCTGTGATAGGTTTGCCTTAGGGTCACCATAAGCTGGAAACAACTTGAAGGCACACAACAAGGCCATTTCCGCACGACACTCTTATAGCGCGATGATTCCACTTTCAACCTCCTATGGAATCCTAGGATTTGCAGTTTCGGGAGGGGCCAGCTGGCCCCTCCCGGAACTGCAAACCCCAGGATTCCATAGGAGGTTGAAAGTGGAATCATCGCACTATAAGAGTGTCGTGCGGAAATGTTCCAAGTGGCAGCCAAAATTCCTGCTGCTTTCCTTTCAGTTATCCAGAGGCCCTAATGATTTGATACAGAGTGTTTTTTCACCTTAAATGCATTATAATCAAGGTTAATAGCAGGAGCCAAGGAGCACAGCCTCTGCATTTTCAAAAATTAGGAATGTCCCATAAAGACTGTGGGAAAACTGGTCAGTCTCACTTTGTCCCAGATTCATTTTTAAAACTCTGAGGGCCTTTCCACACTACACCGTTATAGTGCTATTATTCCACTTTCAACATCCTATGGAATCTTGAGGTTTGCAGTTTAAGGAGGAGCCTTTAGAATTCTCGGCCAGAGAGCTCTTTGGCCTCAGTAAACTACAAACCCCAGAATTCCACAGGATATTGAAAGTGGAATAATAGCACTATAACAGTGTAGAGTGGAAAAGTCAGTGACTTTTAAAAATGAATCTGGGACAATGTGAGACTGACCAGTTTTTCCCACAGTCTTTCTGGGACATTCCTAATTTTTGAAAATACAGAGGCTGTGCTCCTTGGCTCCTGCTATTAATCTAGTGCAGAAAGGTCCTAGGTTATTTTCCCATCCTGAATATGAAGAAATAGGTGAAGTTTGGTAAAATAATCAAAAATGAACTGAAATTCATACACCAGATTAAACAGGTACAGCTGTTCTCAGCATGGAGAAGAAAATGCGATGTTGCCCCTGCCTGCCTTACTAGTATTGAAGATGAGGCACCTCTCAGAGAAAGGAGTTTGCAACTGGCAACTCCAATTCAGTGTCTATATGGCTGAAAAATATGGACCCAAACCCAGACTTTTTAGAGTTAACCACACAAAACCTTGGGCTTGGAAAGGTAAATTAGTCTATTTTCGTTTCTCTAACATTCTTTTTTAAAAGAAAAGAAAAGAAAAAGAAAAGCTTTGCATCTGAAATATAAAGAAATCCACTAATTTTCACTATTTTTTTAATTAAAAAGGAACTGAAAAGGAATTCTCACCTTTCCTTTAATAAAAGAAAAATTCGATTCAGACCTATCTTTGGTGATTCAGAAAGCAAATATAATTGCATTCAGTTTTATTTAATATGATTTTCTCAGATTGTTTCATGGCTTCTTGGGAGCATTGCTGATGTTGTTGTAGAAACAGGGATGGGTACAAAGGAAAGAATTTGGAGTTGGAGTCAAAGGGGAAGTGAAATGGGTACAGATGGAAAATAATGTGTGAAGTTAGGTAAAGGAGAGCACTTGCTACTGCATCCAGATCCAGCCTAGTACCTTTTAGAATATATATTAATATCTGTATCTCTTACATTCAGAGGAACTGAAAAATGTACAGTATTTGCTGGTGTATAAGATGCACCTGTGTATAAGACGCACCCCATTTATACACTGGCAAATACTATTTGCCACCATATAAGACACACTGGCGTATAAGGCACACCCCATTTTCAAACAGTATTTTTTTGGGGGAAAAGTGAGTCTTACACACCAGCAAATACAGTATATATGAACTGTTTTCACAACCTGGAGCTCTAGAACCTAGGTCTCAGAAGATTACTATAAGAGTGAAATTGATTTAGTCAAATGTAATAAGGCGGTAGGAAATGGTGTTTATTAAAAGCATCTGAAGTTTTAGCTTCCACCTTCTTTGGTGATGTCTACTGGAATGAGAGAGAAAGATATAGCATCCAGTGGCAGTCACTATCCTAAAGGCAGCAGATCCTGTCTGATCTTAGAAGTTAAGCAGATTCAGCCCTGGTTAGTACTTGAATGGGAGACCACAAATGAGTACTGGGCGCTGTGAGCTATATTTCAGAGGAAGGAGTGGCAAGACCGCCTCTGAGTAACTTGCCTAAAAAATTATGAAATTCTTGGGGTTGCCATAAGTCAATAGGCAAATTGAAGGCACGTATATACACACACAAACACAAGATTGGAATTTAGAGAACAATGATGAAAGCAAGAGTGTTATTGTCCCCTGTGTTAAAGCTATATAGCATGCAGTCTGTATGTCAAGTCTGTAAATTCAGAAGTTTTCTTTCTTCTCAGACATTGTAGGATCATGGGGTTTCTCTACTGGAAATATAGTGATGTTGGAAGGATCACTTGTTTCTGTGTCCCTCAGAAACACAATAATCAGCTATACATTGTTCCAGTTTTTGGATGATGATTGTCCTCTTATAGTTTCTGAATCTTGTGTGCAGATAAAGTGGTTATTTCCCACATTGTATGTTGCATCCAAGGCGGTGCTGTCATTTATATGACGTTATATTATATGACATTACAGATATATATATATACACATACATACACACACATATGCACACACACATACATAGAGAGAGAGAGATTTATATTATATTATTGTTGTGATGATGACGACGATGACATTATATGACACTGGTGGAATTTCAAATTCCAAACTGAAATTTGCAAATGTATCAATATATTGTTGGAATCAGGCTCAGAGAGTCTAGCAATGGAGCCCCAGGTTCCCTGCTATGACAGGTTTGGAGGAGAAATCATGGTAGTAAGTAGCTGATAATCATTCAGAACTTGACATATGTTATTTCAGAGTCAGAGGAAGGTTCCAGTGCCCCATCTGGTTGGGTTTTCTCAGACCAGTTTCACTTCTTGTAGCTTGATGATATGGACAAGATGCTTGAATTAGTCCAGCCCACCACATGTAAGCTTGATCTTTGCCTACCTTGGCTGTTAAAATCTATCAGGAAAGGAGTAATTAGGTGGGTCCAGGGGACGAAAAATGCCTCACTATGCCAGGAGGAGGTTCCTGGTGCCTTGAAGGAGGCAAAAGTGTACCCTCTTCTAAAGAGGACCTCACTGTACCCAGAGATATGTGAGAACTATTATCCTATCACCAACATCCTCTATCTGGACAAGTTGTTTGAGTGTGTTGTGGCTGGACAACTTAAGATGTTCTTCACGGAAACCTATTATCTGGTCCCATTTCAGACAAGGCACAGCACAGAAATGCCTGCAATTATTTTGACTAACAGCTTACAGATGAAATATAGGAGGAGTGCCACCTTGTTGATCTTTTTAGATCTCTTGGCAGCT
Source organism: Ctenosaura bakeri (assembly GCA_948474755.1). Classification (NCBI taxonomy): domain Eukaryota; kingdom Metazoa; phylum Chordata; class Lepidosauria; order Squamata; family Iguanidae; genus Ctenosaura; species Ctenosaura bakeri. The sequence goes on along the minus strand of CAOLHI010000319.1, from coordinate 613,596 downwards.
TTTTGATCACGTTATCTGACTGGACTGGCTCTATTAGATGGGAGTAGAGGCATTGCGTCCCACTAGTACAAACGATACTTTACGCAGGGACATAGAGCTGGGATATCTCTGCTGTGGTGCCGTATTAATATTATGCCCTCCCCTCGAAGACCCAGTTGGTATCAACATTGGTCTCTTTTAAGCACCAGGCTAAACTCTGGCTAAACAGCTTTTGGAGGAGGGCAGATCTTATTACTTTTTAAAGTGTTCATGTACAGTTTAGCCTTTTCTGCTGTACTAACTTGGTGATGTATTTAATATCCTTTTACCATATTTCAATTATACTGTTGCATTTTTGGCCTGGAATTGTTTTCACCTGTTTATATTGTTTTATTTGTTTGCTGCCCTGACATCTCATGAGAGCGGGTAGGATAGAAATATTTGAAGAAATAATAAATAATTAAAGCATGGAGTAGATTAATCACTAAATTAATAATATAATAATATAATACTAATATCTAATATAATTACTGATGAAATATACAATATATAACTATTATAACAGATCTTCTGGCTGTCATCATATTGAGCAAATGTGAAATTGCAGGCAGGATTCATGATATTCTAACCTACAGGGAGGTCAACGTTTTTGGTTGTGAAGAAACTGATGTTACCTCCCAAAACTTACCTTCACAATCTGGCAGCTGGCAATCTGGCATCCCAGCTGAAGGGTTTTTGAGGCACCGGAGATGGGAGCACTGAGAAGTGACATCACAGACATTCCAAGTGCTTGAGACAAGCAGTTGTGGCAGGACTCTGTGGGGCCTTTTCAGCTGCCTGTTCTCAAGACGCCTTGTGGCTGGGATTACCCTATAGATGTCATTGCTCTGTAGTCATTGCTCCAGTGCTTCAGAAACACTTTGACTGGGCCTCTGTCAGGTTGTTAAGGTAGGTTGGGGTAGCATTTTCAGTCATAACTACTGTGACGGAACTCCATCGTTGTAGTTTTATGACAAAGCACATAAGCACAGAGAGACATTAGTTGAATGAAGCAAACAAACAGCATGGTTTTCAGGCATACTGTGTGTCCCTAAATGGTAATATAAAATTTAAAATGATTGTGGCCATTTCTGCACTACATTGTTATACTGCTATTATTCTACTTTCAACATCCTATAGAATCCTGGGGTTTGCAGTTTAGGGAGGGACCTTTAGACTTCTCAGCCAGAGAGCAATTTGGCCTCATTAAACTACTAACCCCAGAATTCTACAGGATGTTGAAAGTGGAATAATGGCACTGCAACAGTTTAGAGCAAAAATGGCCTGAGTTTCAGCTTCTGACTTCCTTGGTGCTGTCTGTTGGAACGGGAACCATTAACAGCATCCAGTGGCATTTATAGAACTTAGAGGATGGAAGCACAGAATTCAGAGGCAAGGTGCTGGGGACAAGATAAAGCTATTGTCCTCTAAATTGAGGTCATACATCTCAAGGTATTGCCTTTGTAGATCCAGAGGTTCTCTCCTTTTTTTTAACATGGTTGGACCATGAGATTTCTCTGTGGGAAATATTGCCATTTTGCATCCTATGTATCTTATCAGAAAACACACCTGTGGTATGATTTATCCCTGAGTTGAAATACATGTGAAAAGTCTTATTTCAACAAATCTACACTGCCTTTTGAAGCAAATAGAACCTGATCCAGCTATAGCCTTTAATACTATGACTAACATGGAGACATGGTTCTTAATGAAGGCAATGTGGTATACATAGTCAGTGTAATTGTACAAGACTGCTGCTCCAGAAACAAGGACATGGAGCAATGGATTCAAACTACAGGAAAAGAGATTTCATCTAAATATCAGGAAGAACTTCCTGACAGAGCCGTTTGACAGTGGAATATGCTGCCTCGAAGTGTAGTGGAGTCATCTTCTTTGGAGGTTTTTAAGCAGAAGTTGGATGTTTGTTCCTACATGGCAGGGAGTTGGACTCGATGGACATTGTGGTCTCTTCCAACTCTATGTTTCTATGATTCTATGATTCTACAGTGGCATAATATGTAAACTTGGGTCAAGTGCAGGCAACTTATATCCCTCTTCATATTCATGGACTGCAACTCCCATAATCCCTCACAAATGGATAGCTATCGCTTTTAGGAGATGTATTCCAAGACTATCTAGAGGACTACAAGTCACCCATCCCCAATACACCTGCTCAGATGATTGTTCAACAGCAGTCATAGGGCACTGTCAATTGACTAATCTATGTGAACCCTAAAAATGGTTCTGCTAAATAGCTGATAACTATAAACATTTCTCTGAAAAATTAATCAGACAAGCCAGAATGGAAATTCTTATCAGATGGGTTTAAAAGTTTGAGCAGGGTGAGTGAAATTCTTGTGAAAATGACACATAAGATGCAAATATGACACAAAGTCACTTTATAGTGATTCAGAAATCTGTTAACCTTTCACCATCCCATGAAGTTGTTCAGGTGAGTCCTGCTACTTCCTAGAGCATGTTTTGTAAGGAGATGAGAGGAATGGTAGACTATAACATGAGACATTACTCTTTGGATGGCATTTGCAAAAATCCCCAGCAAGCACAGCCAGTGACCATGATAGCTGGACAATGCTCAGAGTTGTAAACAAAAAGTAAGTTTTTAAAAATCTTTAGTAAATTGGCTCTGTCCCTGTTCTCCTTCTGTTGGCAGAGCAATCCTTTTCCTTCAGGCAAACATTTGGCAAATAAGCTGGACTGTTCTATGGATGAGGCCTTGAATAGAAAGAGTGTTATCTTTTCTTGTGCTGAAATAGTTAATTCTGCCTTCAGTCTGGTTTTATGTTTTGAGGTGTGTATTTCATGTGGTTTTATTGTTAGCCACCTTGCATGTCACTTTTGCCAGAAGGTGGGGGTAAAAAGGTCAAATAAATAACCAACACTTCAAACTGGACCTGGAAGCCAGTGACAACGAAATGAAATACTTTCCCATGAGAAGTCAAAAATCCTTTGTCCCATTCTAGCATAGCTGAAATTTCCAAATGTTTTTCAGTGCAATCCCAGGTAGAATACATTGCCATAATCTGGCTCTCAATATAATTGACAATCAAGCTACATATTACTTTAAAGACGTAGCTAGGAGCTGGTGCTATGTCTTTTATCTCTCCCTTACTCAAAAGTAGTGCCAGCTGGTGGCTCCCTCATCAGAGGGGCAGTAATCTGTTCCGGGTTTTAGTCTGAACTTTGAAGAACCTGTTCAATGTGTTGAGTCTGTTTTGGAGATACAGTCCAGTGCCTTAGATAGCTCTTAGACTAGACTAGACTAGACTGGACTAGAACCAGGAGCAAATTCTGCTGCCCAATGGCATGGAAGCTACCAGTTGCCACAGTTCAAACATCCTTGCTTTAAGGGCAATTGGCTATTAAAATGTACAGGGAGGGTGGGACTGTGTTTTGAGAAGGCTGACAGAGAGCACTTTGGGGAGAGTGCTTTGTCCATTGTGAAGTGGGAACCTAGGTAAGCTTGAGGAGAACGAGTTCATGGAATGCTATGAATGGGGGCCGGTTGCGGTGAAGGATATAACCTAGAGGCTTCTCTGTAAACATGTTGTTTTTAGCAGTCAGAGGCCATTTCTGCACAAGAGAGGAGGAGTGGTTCACTGTGTGTCAAGAGCAGCATTTTTATACTCTGATTTGGAAACCGAATTCAGAAATTCAAAAAATGTGCTGTCTACACCCCCCCTCCATTTACATTGTACTTCTGCTGAGAACAGCGGTTGCTGCATCCACAACAGCAAGTCCCTGGCCACTCCCATTCCCCTTCCTCACCCCACCCTGCCATTGCTGATTGGTCTGGTTTTTAAAACACACACACACATTTTAACACATTTCTGTGTTGCTGTGTTTGTGCATAGGAATGTATGTTCATTGATACGTGGGGGGGGGACATTTTAACAGTCCATTACCAGATCCACTCTCTTCCCACTGTCCGTTTAACACAGGAAGACAATAATGATGGCAGCCTGTCCTTTGATGGGCGGAGAGAGATAGGGATGGAAATGATGGAAGGGACAGCCTGGGAATGCCCATAGCTGGCCACATCTGCGATTGAAATCAATGCTATGCTTCTGTATGTAGGAGAAAACCAAAGCAGAACTGGTTTGAGAGATTTAAATGGGAGTTTTTCTGGTTTTCACATACAACGGTTTCACATTGCAGTGAACCGTTCTAGGAGCTGAAAACATGCTGAACCACGAGAAAAACTACAAAGCTAAAGCAGTTCAACTTGCAGACAGGAGGGTAAGAATTCAACACTGCTACGATGTATCAACCTCGTGCTGAAATGACCAGAAATAGAGATAGAGTCACTTAGAAATAGAATTGAATAGGAAGAGAGAAGTTCTGAGTAGAGTTTCTGGAAGCTGAAGTTGTGGAAAGCATTCAGGGAGAAGCATTACTTTGTCTGAAACTGAGATGTTACTGTGTGTGGAACTGGCCTAAGACAAGATATTTATCTCATTAGCTATACATTAAATCTTTACTGTTTTAATTTTCTACATTTCTGCTTGAATGTTTTTGTGTAATAATTAACAAGGACAACCCCTCATGCTTTACAATCAAGACATCCGCTTGTCTGCTATAGTCCATTTCTGCACTACACTGTTATAGTGCTATTATTCCACTTTCAACATCCTTTGGAATTCTGGGGTTTGTAGCCAAAAGAGCTCTCTGGCTGAGAATTCTAAATGCCCCTCCCTAAACTGCAAACCCCAGGACTCCATAGGATGTTGAAAGTGGAATAATAGCACTATAACAGTGTAGTGGAAATGGCCTAAGTAGGCATCTTGAGGCCCAGTGCCAGCTCTGTGGAGGGATCCTGAGGGCAAAGAGGCAAGATGAATGATAGGACCCTAAGGGTTGGAACTGAGGAGACAAACTGGTGGATAGATGTTATGTTACACCCATGAACAGTTTTTCCAAGGTTCTCTGATTAGTGGGGTGGTGGAGGGAATGGAACAGAGAATCAAAGAATAAACTACTCAATCCAAAGTGAGTTCTAGAGAATTTGCCCATTCCAAAAGACAAGAGATTATGTCAAGAATGACTATTCTTTTATAAAATGTGGTGAAAAGGATATAGGACAGAATTCTCTATCATGAGGTACATTGCACAACTTTATGTCCCAATGTGCATCAGTCCCATTGTTCGTCAGTCCCAATGCACATCAGTCACCTTGCTGGCTCCCTACCTAGTCCTTTACTAGATGCTGATGTTCCAGAACAGCTTGGTTCTAATTCCTGCAGATGTAAGTCCACTTACAAAGACTCAGGTCCATGGGATTCCAGCCATAGTCTTTACAAGATACAATAGCACTCCCTTTGTCATCCCATTTATGCAAAGTCTGTATGCCCCCTAGAAGGAATCCTGTAAGGAAGGTCACTGGTATTCTTTTCCTACTGATGAGGACTAACAGTGAGCCATGCATTCCTTTTTTCTTTTTAAATGCAAAAATGAATAAGTTTGCCTTCATTTTTTCCTTAGTTGTTTTGTAGTGACCATTAATAGAAATGGACTTGGACAAGGACTAACAGATATTCCCTTATAAAACAATCATTTGGCACTAGGGGCATTGTTTTGCATAAAGAATAAGGCAAAGTTGGGTGCAGTTCAATGAAAGGTCACAGTAAACAGAAGTAAAACAGAAAGCTCTGTTTAGAAAGTTCTTATCTACTTTAAATTTATAAGCCAAGCCTAAGTAAAATGGGGATTCCATAGTGTCCTACCTCAGTCCTGGTACAGCTAATAAATCAAACAAACAAACTGAGTATCTTCCAGTTTGTTACTTACTTCCAGACAGTAAGCAAAGAGTCATCAATAAAGTCCAACATAAACAAAGTCCAGCAGGGTTTTATGGCAAGGGAGTTTCCAAGGTCAATCTGAGCATTTGCCAAGGCATTCAGCAAGGTAGCAGGTCAAATAAGCTCTGACAACTCCTGAAGGGGAAGGACACCAGCTAAATAGCCTAGCATAGCTGTGCCTTGATTGATTGTTGCCAGTTATAAATTCCGAGAGAGTGACGCTGAGTCTCTCTTTGCTGCCTGTTTTTTCTTTCTTTCTTATGTTCTCCTTCCAGACATTTCCTGTCAATATGGTGAGGCTAAGGTTGGAGACAGAAGGAGTGAAGTGTGTAAAGCCATGAAATGCCTGAAGTTCTCAAGATTGTCTAGTAGAGGAACATGAAGAATGTTTTTGGCAGAGTTTTGGAAAGTCAGATTTTGGACTATAATTCCCAGAATCCCTCAACCATCATAGCTAAACTAGCTAGAGGATGCTAGGAGCTATAATTTCAAAATTATTTTTTTCAAAGCCTTGGTTTATGTCCAGTCCTGGAAGGCAGTAGGAAAAGAGGGACACCACACTATTGGTGAAGTAATTCAATCAAGAAAACCATGGCAGTTGATGGCTAGGGCTCAGAGGTCTTTCCAGTGGCACAGCTTGGCATGAGCAAGGTAGAGTAGGGGCGAGGAGCAGGGCAGGGCAACAGCACACAGGAGGCAGGCAAGGAGAGGTGGCACCCCCAAAATGTGCCACCCAGGGCACATGACCCCCTCACTTCACAGTCCCTACACCACTGCGTCTTTCACTGATAGAGTCACCTTAAATTAAAGTGAACTTGACAGCAAAGACCAACAACAACAGCAGCAGCAGCTGGAAGTTTGGCAGATATCATGCAAAGTGGTGATGCTTGTATAAAATGCCTGAATATTTGAAGGGCATTTAAACAGAAAACCTGAATGTTAAAAGCAGCAGCAAACAGGGTACAATGAAAACCAAGTGACCAAAAAAACAATGAATCTAATTCAAACAAATCAGAAACAAAATGAACAATACCTAAAAAAACAAAAAGGAATAGAAGAACAAAACTTTCCTATGATTCACGTAAGCCATCTACCCTGTTGGCTGCAATCCCATCAGCTGAAACACACCAAACTCTGCTTTACACCATGGTCAATTAATGTTTATGACCAAGGAGGAACTTGAAATCCTGTGTTGAAATGTAAAGGCTGATGGTTCCAAGGCACAAAGGGAGGAAATCAGGCACTGAGAACTGGTAGTGGAGTCCACAGTTACCTGCTATAGGAACTTGGTAGGAACTTTTAGGAGAAAGTTCACTCCTACCCACTCAGAACTTGATGCCACAGTTATCATACAGTCTGGGAAGATTCCCAGTGTGCCAGCTGGTCAGTTTTCTTGCTATCAGTTTCAATGGTTGCAACCTTATGACATGGACAAGATGCTTGAATTCATCATTCCCATCATATGTAATCTTGATCTTCACTCGTATGTCTCTTTATCAGGGGGAGGGGTCTTCTGCCTTGAAGGAAACTGTGGTAAAAGAACTACTGACCCTTCACTGGCATCCTCCTTCAGGGCAAAGTGCTTGAATGTCCTGGTGGCTGGGCACCTTCAGACATTATTAACCACCTCTCCTGGGGGAAAGATGAGTATCAATCAAAAATAGTAAAAATAAATTGGTGGAAGCAGATAATTGAAACCCATTTCAGTCTAGTTTCAGGTCAGGATATGGTACTGAAACAGTCTTAAGTTGCCCTGATTGACAACCTACTCTGGGTGAACAGGGTTGGTAGTACCCTGTTGATCTTCCTGGATGTCTCATCAGTTTAATCATAGTATCTGACTGGACCATCTTGGCAATTGGGAGTAGAAAACACTGTCATTCTACTCCCATCTACAGTATCATTTCTGGATAGTGGCTTTGGGGGATTCCTGCTGATCTCCATGGTTATTCAGTTTTGAGAGGTCATAGAGTTCCACCCTATCCTCATGCTATTTAACATCAAGTTGTTATGTATGAAACATCAAGTTGAGGTCATTAGGTATTTGGGAATTGGGTGACATGAGTAGTCTCAGCTCTATTTTTCCTTGTTATTGGAGCCAGCTGGAGCAATGCAAGTGCTGAACCAGTCCCTGGATGCTCTTGCTCAAGGTCATGCAGTGGGTTTGCAAGGCTGAGTGGGGATTTAAATCTTTGGCCATTTCCACACGACACTCTTATAGCACGATGATTCCACTTTCAACCTCCTATGGAATCCTGGGGTTTGCAGTTCCGGGAGGGGCCGGCCGTGCGGAAATGTTCTTTGTCTCCCAGAAGCTTAGTCAACATTCAGGCCACTATATGGTGTTGGCTCTTGTGTTATTATGTTATTGTTGGGTTAGCAAAAACTCCCTCAGACCTCTGTTTTACTCAACAAGCTGATGTGGAGAGTGGGGGGAGATATTTGCACAGGAAAAAAAAACCAAGTGGGTGAGAGGATATGTTTAACTTAACTTCGCATGGAAATCACATGTCCCTTCAGATGTTGGTGAACCACAGCTCCCAGCGGCCCTAACCAGCATAAATTCAAGGCTGAGGAATGTTGGGAGCAGAAGTCAGAGGTGTATATAGAGTAAACAACACCTAGGGCAAGCATGGAAGGTGCGCCCCTACTTATGGGGCTGCTTCCTCCTCCTTCTCTGCCACATCCAGAACTGCTTTTTTGAACCATCCCCCCCTGCCCCACATTGGCTCCCAGGGCACGTACCCTACTTGCCCCACCCTAGATGCAACTCTGGCTGAAGTTCAACAGCATCTGAAGGGTCACACAGTTGCCACATTTAAGATAGTCCTTTCCCAGCTGTCCAGCAAATGTTCCCTAGTCTGTTTTTAAAAGCTTTCTGTCACACATACAACTAGGTTTTTAAGAGTAGGAATGAAACATTTGAGAGGGGCCAGGGATTTATTTACAAGGGAAGATTGTCAGGATGGGGCAGGGTTAATCACCAGCTCCTACTAGATGATCCCCCTTCCCCAACAACACTGGCCTGAAAAATTCATGTTACCTCAGAAAAAAATGGTTTTTGGATTCTCAGTTCTGCCATGATGGAAATTGTCTACAGGGCATCTCCGGTGCCAATCTTAGCGGATATTTCTCAAATAATTTTGGAGCAATGATTTTTCTCCACTTGTTTCTTTTAAAAGTCTGCTAAAGGTAGATACAAAATGGAAGCAGTCTGATTTTAAGTAAAGAAAACAAAAAGAAGGAGTCAGAGAGAAGAGGGAATGGAATTCCATACTTAAAAGCAGAAATATTCATGCTATGTAGTATTACTGCAGTATATTCCCTATAGAGTATTCATAACATGGCTGACTGCATTTCAAACTGAAGCATTAATTGTATGATCCTTTCTCCTTAGATACCTGCACCGATGCTGAACTGGACACCAGCTTTGAGTGTGTCATTCAAACACCAGTACGCCCGAAGTATTATTTAATTTGCAAAGCCACAGTGACTGAGTTGTTCCTGAATGAAGCTGACATTGACTTTACTATGTAAGAAAGAACCTCACAACTACAATAAATGATCTTCAATGCTTACAAGGAGCCACTGGAAAGATAGTCCCTAGGATTGCTGAATAATCTGGGATATAACTATCAGGCAGGGTGAACAGTGCCTCTAAATAAGAATTCTGCTTCCTCAAATGAATTTTCCCCCAGTCCCCAAATTTCTAGCATTGCAAAGAATAAGACAATGAAAATCATTCACATCTAGAACTCTTATAGTTGCTGTGTCCATGTCCCCTTGGTGACATTGCCTACCCCTTTTTGTTTGGATATCTCAACTGTATTTCTAAATGCTCAACTGAAGTTTGAAGTTAATGGAAAGCAGAAATTTGGGGACTGAAGGAAAATTACATTTGGATGATCAGAATTATTATTTGTGGGGACAATGCCACTATTTTGCCGGTCCCCCCAGATATTTCTGCTGCATATATTTCCCATTGCTCCTATTAAACTGCCAGATGTGAGTTTTCATATCTTAAACTAGTCTTATGAGTGGTTTAACATGTGGCACAGGGATGTGAATCATGTATCCCTCCAGATTGTGTGGGGATACAATGTCTCACCTTCCTCTTATCAGCTAGAGCTAACAGGATTTCCAATCCAGCTATATCTGAAGGGAGTACATGATTTCCACTCCTGAACTAGGGCCTAAACCCTGAGGCCTTAGCAAGAATCCTTGCAGCCTTTCTTGCAATTTCCCCCTCTTGATAATTTCAGGAAACAAACAAATCAAAAAGCAGGACTGACCCAAGGCTACCTGAAATTCCCTTCCCCTTTCCTTCTATCAACAAGTCTGCCGTCTAGTGGAGGGCATTAATGTCAGCAGACTGCCATCACTGCCCCTCAACACCACCGAGTGCTTCCTGCACGAGGTATCTGCCTCATTCTGCCTAATAGTAGTGATGGCCCTGTTGATTTCTGCTGCAATTGAGACATTACTGAGAATACAACAAATTTGTAACATTATAACAATAGATGGAATTTACAACTGCAGTTATGAATGTGTAACTTAGAGTTATGAACCTAGTTCATAACTGATTTGTATTCCCTACATCTTCAAGAGTGTAGAACACATGTGTTAAACACAAGACCTGTGGGCAGACCGCCAAGCCATTTCATTTGGCCCCCACACTCTCCTGCAACTGTGGCAGTCCCCCCGCCTGACGAGCCCAATCCCCACATTGCAGGCCCCCAGCTGCCGGTATTCTGAAGAGGGCCCAACAGCCAGCACTTGCGATCTACTTCTATTTCTGACTGCTCCTCTGCCCAAGTCTCGCTGTCAGAGCATTGCCATGGGTTATCATGTAGCTCACAAGAGGTGGACAGAGAAGCAGTCAGAAGTAGAAGCAGATGGTGAGTGCTGGCTGCTGGGTTTCTCTTCAGAATACCAGCAGCCAGGGGCCTACAATATGGGGATTGGGCTCACCAGGTACAGAGAGGGGCAGGGATGCAGAAAAAGGCACAGGGGAGGGGAGCAGAAAGAGGCACAAAAAGGGTCTGGGGAGCAGAAAGTGACACAGAGAGGATCTGGGAAGCAGAAAATGGCACACTTTGGACCTTTCTGCACCTTACCTTTTCGTGGCACTGGGGCACAGGGATCAGACGAGCAGCTTCTTGCAAGAGGCTCTCACATCCCTGCTGCTTCACCTTCACAACTGCTGCCTGCTGGTGAGCAGGCAGTGTGAGGACTCCTCCTCTTCTGCAGTGCAGCCTGGGATTTTCCCAGGCTGCGCAGAGGCAGGAAGAGCGAGTGCCACAGCTCTGATGGCTCCGCACACATGGTAAACTACAAGCTGAAAATGAAATAGTGCACAATCGGCACCTGTCGGCCCTGGCAGCATTGAGCAATTGCTAGGACATCATGTGGACCACTCCTCACAGTTGCGCAATGCTCCAGAGGCCCTTTCGCATGGTGAATGCCATGCAAAAAGGGCCCCAGGATATACTGACCAATTCTATGTCACTTTACAGAGGTATAGGGACCATAAACTATGATCAAATATGTCCAAGAAAAGAAAATTGATGCAGAGGGAAGGCAATTTTAAAAACCAGTAATAATCAAACGCAGAGTCAATTATTTAATATGATAAAAGAGTAAATACATTGATATAGTCTTACAGACACAACTGGCCCTTTAAGAGCAACTATAATACTGATGCAGCCCAAGATGAAATTGAGTTTGACATCTGTGGTGTAGATAATACCCAGGGACCATAGAAGTTCCCTAGTCCTGACTTACCAGGCAGCATCCATTGTGAGCAACAGAGATCTGTTGTTCTCTCTTTCAGGATGCAGCAAACTGATATTTCAACCCCCTTCTGCAAATAAATCTCTGGTGTGATAGTCAGAAGGAGGAGCCCTGTCACAGTTCCTCCTCACACCAGAGATTGCACAAGGGAGTGGTGAAAACATAGGTCTACCACAGCCCAATTGACAGGAGAACAGACTCCTGTTGCTCTCAGCAGCTGCTGCCTGGTACATCAAGATTGGGGAATTGGGTGAGGAGACACTATTTAGCTACACAACTAAGGTAGTTATGTAAGTAAATAACACATGTAGACCTCTGGCCATTATTTTAGGAAAATTTGGATGGAAGTTGGGGAGACTCTTTTCTATTGCATGCTGATAACCACAGACTAGAATCTGTTTTCTTTAGAATTGCCTTATACTATAATATACACAACTCTTTTATATTTCAAGTACCTGGATGGAAATCCAATTGTTGGTACCAACAAAAGTAGATCCATTGAATCAATGACAAGTTGGTAAGTCAAAACCTATGTATGTTCCATTGATACTGTGGGTCCATTCTGGATGGGACTAACAATTGGATTTAGGCCAGTTTTCAAAATGCATTCTTGGATAGCATCAGTTAACATTGTCGCATAGCACAATTTTTATTAGCAGACACTTGATGATATTGAAATGTGCAAATATAGGACAAAGTCACCTAATGAAACATGTGACTACATCTTGGTGGTCGAACACAGAGATCTGCTTCAATTAAAAAGAACAACTAATGTTCATCCAGTTTGACATTGGTGAGTGAGATAGGACACATTTGAAGATGCCGATATGGGAAATACAAGACAAATATTTATGTTGTTGAGCATGTACATGTTTCTATAAATGTGATGAATAAATAGATCTTTGCCAGCCAATAAGAAGACAGAACCAAACAATAGACACAATTTCAGTTCCTCATTTAGTTACTCTCTCATTTACACAAACAGAAAAATCACGAAACATATGCTCAGACTTATGTAACAAGAATCACCTAAGAGACGGCTAAACAAAAGTCTCAAGATGCAATCCAAAGCATGTTTACTAAAGGCCAAATTCAATTAAAATAAGTAGGATTTTCTTCTGAGAAACTTATGCCAAATATTTACAGGATTGAACCATAATTTTGAAATTCCATGTTAATGCTAATATTCTCCACAGGTATACACGTTCACTTCGTATATGCAATATGGAGAGCCAGTTAGTAGGCAATTGCTCTGTGAATGTGTATGAAATGGCTCGTTCTGTCCAAGTTTGCTTGGTATTGATAATGATGAAGCAGCGATGCCAGGACTGCAAGAACATGACACCAATCCACATTGGTAAGCTCCATCGTATTGTCTGTCCCTCTTTTAGAATTGTAAGCCTTTTTGTATGATTTGAAAATGAAGACATGGGGCCATTTCATTACTGCTTGATAGATACACTCTGGCTTAGAAGGCACAGCTGCACACCCAAGACACTCACAGACAAGCAGAGAAACACTCTCCCAGAAGGCAGAGCTGACCCTAGATATTTTATTGTCAGAGGGAAAGAACAAGTTTGGTACTCTCCCCTACATTTTCCCTACAGAAGCTGATCAGAATGGTTGATAGATTGATTGATTGATTGATTGAGCAAGTAAATCTTACTTTAACACAAATGATAAAGGGCACAGCTTTCGTAACACCCAAGGGTAGCAGGTTAGCTGAGAGGCCAAATAACAGGCCTCATGTAGTACGCAGCTCCGAGGTGGACAAGCTTCATGTGGTACACAGCTTTGTGGTAGTGCATTTCCTACCAAACATCATCATCTGCCTGGGGCAACTGCCTCACACTGATGGTAGGGGTGGCTATGCCAGGAGGATATTGTGGTGATGATCCATGAAATGGGATCTATTTGCAGAAGTGAAATTTAACATGCCTCAAAACATCTCCCCACAGACTCCACCAATATACTAGTGTATTGGAATCCTTTGTGTGGCATATGTGTGCATGAGTTCTCTTTATATTTCAGCAGTTACACAACAGTCAGTTCATGGCTGTGTGTACCTATTGTGCTAATGTTGCACATTCTTAACTGATGCATAACTATTTGTTGGTCCCTTCAATTTACTGTTTGATCCACTGGGATTGTGGAAGCAGCCTGAATTGCAGCTTCATTATATACATTATATGCACACTCCATTGCACAATGTCAGCATTCGTTACAAGGGTGTTGTAGTCTAACTACTTTGTATATCTGTGTGTGGAGATCTATGTTACACAATATAGGATCTCTGCCATTATGTCCAAAGGTATCTTTCTTCATATCAAAATTTGTTATCTATATCTATATTTATATTTCACTCTTTGTCAAAAGATCTCAAGGTAGGAAACAATAAAATCAGTTTAAACAACTTACTTAAAAAAAAAAAAACACTCAAAGGTTAATTTAACTATAGGTTGTTGTGGATTTTCTGGGCTTTGAGGCCATGTTCTATTAGTATTTTCTCCTGATGTTTTGCCTGCATCTGTGGCTGGCATCTTCAGGGGATATGCACAACAGTACGTTAAGTACATTAGCCATCTAGTCTTTCTGGCTCCAACCATCACCCAGGACAAAAAAGGAGCACAATAGAAACTCTGGAAGACCATGCAAAAAGAATCTGTGAACCCCACCTCCTGAAAGATGAACTGAACCATCTAAACTGGGCTCTACAGGCCAATGGCTACTCCAATTCAGACATCAGAAGAGCCTCAAGACCTGGAAAAAACCCACAGAAGCGAAGATAAGCAGCCAACCAAATGGAATGTGTTTTTACCATACATCAAAGGGGTCACTGAACGCATAGGGAAACTGATGAAGAAATATGATCTCCAAACAGTCTACAGACTGATCAAGAAAATTCAATAAATGCTACATTCAGCAAAGGACAAGAGGGATCCTCTAACTTCTGCTAGAGTTTACCGCATACCTTTCAGCTGTAGGCAGGTCTACATAGGGACTACAAAATGCAACATCCAAACACGAATCAAAGAACATGAAAGACACTGCAGACTGATCCACCCAGAAAAATCAGCAGTAACAGAACATGTCATAAACCAACCTGTACATAGAATTCTTTTTGAGAGCACAGAAATTCTGGACCGTTCTGACAACTACTATGTCAGACTACACAGAGAGGCCACTGAAATCCATAAACACCTGGACAATTTCAACAGGAAAGAAGAAACTTGGAAAGTAAACAAGATTTGGCTACCAGTACTGAAGAACACTAAAATCAAGACTCAAAATATGCCAATGAACACTACCCAGACTCCGGAGTTCCCTCTACAAGAAACAATACAATGGATTGCTAATGTACGTAACACACTGTTATGCACATCCCCAGACTAACAACTCACCACTGGGGGATATCCCATTTAACAATAGGCCATCACATAGGCCAACTCAACATATGCAAATTGCTTCCTCCCACCTGGGGACTACATAAGTATTTATACTCTGTCTCACTTCCATGCCACCAGATCTTCTGAAGATGCCAGCCACAGATGCAGGCAAAACATCACGAGAAAATACTCTATTGAACACGGCCTCAAAGCCCGGAAAACCCACAACAAGAGCTCCTTGAAGACCACAGGCAAAATTTTGCCCACCCTGATATAAGTGCATGAATTTGATAAAAGCATCAGATCTGAAAGGTTTCTGGTCATGTTTTTACTTGGTGCCAGATTGAACCAAAAAGCACCAGTTAGCCATGAGCACCAATGAGGCCTGGAGGAGGCATCATGGCAGAGGTGGTTCTCTTCCACATCCTCCTACAATATGTTGTCCCTTCCTCAAGTCATCTAGGGCTTTAAGTAGCTAGTGCCAGGACCTTGGACCAAGACCTTGGACAGAAGGGCCTTGAGGCCCCTCCTTAAACTGCAAATCCCAGGATTCCATAGGATGTTGAAAGTGGAATAATAGCATTATAACAGTCTAGTGCAGAAATAGCCGAAGTGCAGAAGTGGCCAAAGTTTTGCAATAGTACTTCCACAATGAAGCTGCAGAACATGAGTGATTAAAACAAGATTTGTGAACAAGAAGAAGAAGAAAAGTGCATCTGTTTACTACAGAAGAGGTAGAAAACAGAAGAGATAGAATGAAACCCATCCTGCTATTATCAGAAGACTTACGAGAACACACTACAAGAAATTATGAAAAGCAGAGCCATGCAGAACAATAGAGCCTGAAAATGCAGAGAATCATGTGACTGCTTCAACCAAATGCAGTACTGCAAAAGATTACAGCCACAACAAACAAGCGATTTATGATGGATACTGTCTTATACTGTGCAGATGCAGGAGGTTTGGACCGATTTGAAAGATTATGGTGATGGTGATGGAGACTGTGATGTTGAAAAATGACTAGTGGGCATGAGTGATGATGCAACAACTCCTCACTGGTAATGACAAAAACATTGCAGAGTTTCTTGTTAGAACCTGAACTGATGTTGTGTGAAAATAAAAATTATGCAATATCTATTCCATACAGAGGCTCAGACGATCATTTGCACATTTTGGACTTTTCCGCACTTGGTTTTTAAAATGGGGCGGTGCGTCTTCCTGCGAGGATGTTCGCATTTGGGGGCGAACTGAGTTCAGACTACTTACCGTTTGTCCGGACTTCAGCCTGCTCTGGAACGCACAGAACTGGTGGTCGCCCATGCTATTGAAAGACCGATTAAAAGAGGACTTTCAATAGCACAGTGTGTTCCAGTCCGTCGCTCTGTGAAGTATAGATCTACAGGCTTGCACCAGTGCGAGTCTGCAGATCTTCCGGGAGCGGGCTTCCGGCTGGCAAGCTTTTCCGGTTGGGAGAGAGCCTCCGCCAATCAGAAGCCTCCATTTTCATTGCCGGAGAGTGTGTAGTGTGGGTGCAGGCTGCTCCGGATCGTCGTGGATCGTCGGGGGGAACGTGCCAGTCTGGTGAGTAACGGACTGCCCCATTCCCCCCCCCCAAAGTGTGGAAAAGCCATTTGTGTCATTTTCTGAGCTTAATGTGTATAGGCATACCTCAGTTAACAGAGCCCCTGATAAAGAAACTCCTTTTTACAAATTCTTTTCCCCACTATCCGGCCCACTCTTTTCCTCTTCACCCTCTGTCTAGCTGAAAGTTTTTTTAGTGGCATCAGCATTGGGGAAATGGTGAAGGAGGGCTGAAGAAACACAGACTTTCAGTGTCAGATTACAGCAGTGTAGCTGCAGTAAACTATGCAATAAAGAAAGCCTGAGCTGGGAAAGAGTGGGGCTCTATTCTAGCTGATCCTAGTGTAGCTGTGTGTCCCTCTCTACAACAGGCAAGGCAAACAGTAGCTGCCTACAGAATCCCCTGTGCATGTGGGCAGCAAAACTAGGAGACAAGCAGAGAGCAGATAAGCCTATCTCTCCAGCTACTCCATCTTGTTAAAGAAATATAGATCAATACGTTTAACCACTAAACTGCAAGTGATATGAAAACTGGGAGCTGGTAAAAGATTCATTGCATCAGATGTTCTCTAGAAATTCAAAATGTTTCTGGTTACTTGCACAAGGTTTATCTGACCTCCACGTTTCATTTTGTAATATGTGCTTGTTGACAGCTTTGGACATTTGAACATTTGAACTGTTCTTCTTCTTTGTGACGAAGAAACCCATTCCTATTCTTTTCACGCTATTTCTACCTCTGGTACTGAATTTTCTGTTAAAGAAGTAATATCCAGGACCACATCAACTCCGTTAACTGAGGTATACCTGTATTCACAAGGTATGAACAAACAATACGTCTCAAGCAGAGGCACAATGTATCATCATCACCTACAATGACCTATGCTGGACATATTTATTTCAGCATTGGGACAACTTATTCCCTGCAGGCAGACTTCATGTGTTTGGTAGCAAGTCATACAATGTTCTCTGTGTAGTGACAGGATTTACCTTGGAGATGAAACTCACTACCAATGGGTGGGTGGGTCACTTATGTGGACATATATGAGATTCTTCACCTCTTGTTGTTCCACATGATGGTGAAATGGGGAACAAGAAAGCCATATCTCTAGCAACTGTTGAACTAGGCAACTGCTAAATCGAGGTCCCTTATACCTAGATATCTAAGAATTAAGGAAAGGTTTATCAGAAAACGTTAAAAATCCTCCTGGCCATAGATTGTGTTACCTTGATCTCTAGGGTCCTGAGAGGGACACCTAAATAACCAAGCAACAACACAACTTTGGGGGAAATTAGCTGGAGCACTCACTAAAGCTAGCGAGAGGCAGGACAACTTAGCAGGATCTTGCAACCTAGCGTCTACGGGGACAGGTCAGTCAAGCAGTCAGATGGGTTAAAGTAAAAAAAAAAAAGATGTTTTATTGAGTACAGACAAATATTAAAGACACCACAGTCACACAGATAACTAAAGAATCAGAGATTGACTTGAAATAGGGATTTTTAGAGGGAAATGAGTAATATGACACCTGTCTTGTAGTCCTGGAGAGGTTGGAAGATTGAGTTCGTTGGTATGGAGTCTCAGCACATGGGACTGAGGGGAAGGCTCGCCAGGCAAAGCAGCAGCAAGGCGGTGTGGAACTCGGGAGCGATCTGAGGAAGGTCTTGGAATTAGGTGTTTTTATAGGGTGAATTGTGACTGCAGGCCATACCTTACTAGGTAAGAACAATGCATTTTGGGCGTGGGACAAAGCTTTGGTAAGGTCAGAATTTAGCATGATTGACTTAGAGTCGAATTAACAATAGTGTAGCCAGTATGCAAATGCAGAGCGCTTAGTACAGCTTTGTCAAGTTGCCTGCTCAGGGCAGGGAGCCTTTGTTAGTATCATGCATACGCAATGAAGTGTTTGCCGGAGAGGTCCCTGAAGCGACAAGTCAGCTGTATCTGGCCTGCCTGGGCGGAGAATGGAATGTCCAGCAATTATCGGCCGTGCCTGTTTACGTGCTTGTCCGGAGGCCTCACAAACACGTGGAGTGGGGTGGTAGAGGAAAGCCGAATTGTTTGATAGCAAAGTGATATTGAGTGCTATCTCCGGGTAGGCCTGGACCGCAGTAACAATTGTATTGTACTTACGTAATCCCCCCAAAAGAAAATGCAGGCCCAAATGATCAGCTGGAATGGAAAAGTTTTGGTGTGGTCTCATGTTCTAATGAAGGGCTGTTCGCTGATTTCAGGTTTGTACAGTGCAGAAGCAAATAGGTAGTGTTTACTTCAACCCTTATAGCCATACAGAATTGAACAGACACTCTTAGTTGATAAAATCCCTACAGTGGCTGCTGAAGCTTGCAAAAGACAGCACTGCAGTTTCCATTCATAGAATCTTAGAGTTGGAAGAGACCACATCAGGTCCAATTCTCTACATACAGGAATATCCAATGAAAGCATTTCTGGAAAATGTCTTCCAACCTCTGTTTAAAGATACTGAAGCTGGAGAGTTGATGGAGACAGGACACATGCATACACTTCTGTTTCCAGAGCTCCACCAATTGATATAGCCATGTAGCAGCACAAGTAATGGATGAGTCTGCCCATGTCAACACTGCTGCCACCTCCATGCCTGCCTCTTCTTTGCATGCTGAGCTCTGACTTTGCTGGCCTTTCAGCAATTACTGCAGGGCACACACAGAGAGAGGAGTGAAGCGGGAAGAATGTGAACAAGCAGAGCGAGAGAGGAAGATGCACTGAACAATGAAGAACAGCTATACAACAGTCAGTGCTGTACAACAGTGGGGAGAATGGTCTTGCCACAAGGAGAGAAAAAAAGGAAGGAAGAGGATTCTACCTGACCCACCACACATGACCTCCCTTAGACACCTTCAGCCATCCTCTGCTACAGGATCAAGTTCAGTTCTAACCTGGGTGATGAAACACATGAAAAGAAGTAAAGAAAAACCTCATGCACTGGGATGATCTAAGGAAGGACTCATGTTTAGGGTTCCCAGATCTCAGACTCTTCTCTGGTGGTGGGGAAGGAATCTCAGGATGAGAGCACTGCCTTGAAAAGTATGTCTGTGTCTGTGTGTATTCATAACAGAGGAACTTATCACATCACTTGTTTACACTGTTATAGCAGTGGTTTAGTCCTACTTTTGTCTCAGCCTTACCACATGATGTCTCCTAGTGTTGTTGTGCAGTAAGTAAATGGGAATATGATTCTTTTCATGCTGGAAATAATCTATCAATGACCACATTTGCCACTATGATTCAGTAACCAGTTTGAGTGTGGATGTCTCATTCTGCTCCATGGCCAATTAGTGAGCAAAATATTGATGTGGTCTCGTTTTCCTTCCCTTGGAGGTTTCCAAAGAAAAGTCCAGTAGGGAAGTCTCAGACTAATTCTGGTGCTTGGGCAGGAAGGACAAGACTTTGCAAGAGAATAATTGTGTTTTCTATGCTCTACTGTTTTGAAACTCTTTTTTAGATTCCCCCCCCAATGTTTTAATATAAATCTTTTGCTGTTATAACGCAAGAACAGTGTGAACCTTTGACAGTCATTATTTAGATGCTTTTACTGCACAGGGATGTTTTCCAAAAATTTCTCCACTGCCTTCCTGTGGTATACCACACACCACAGTGTTACTTTAAAAATATTTTTCTTAGTTATTCTTAATTTTTAATGTAACAGTGTGGTAGCGCCAATATGTCATGTAATATGTCATGCCAAAGTAGTGCTGTTACAGCTTAATGAGTATGGGTGGAGTGGTTTTTGAATACGAAAAGGACAGCCTGAAACAACTGACTAGCTTGACAAGCACTCTTGCTTTATCCAGTAGAAAAGTATCAAGTGCACAGTTCAATCTCTGATTCAAGTCCCTATACAAAGCAAGTCAAACTTCTCCTAGTGGTAATAGCAACCCTCCATGATGCACCTCCTGTATAATATAAACAGTTGTTTATAATTGTGAGTAATCCACCCACAGCTTGAGTGAATATCATTAAGTTTGCATGATTTTGATGTATAAATTGAACAACGATTTTTATGAATTCATGAACTAAACAGATGTTATTCTATAAGATAATCAGCTTGTATTGAGACTAGGGCCCTTTCTGCTCAATGCACTCAACCCGCCATGGGGACAGGAGAAGGACAGGCAGGAATAATGCTTATGCACGATGTCATCCTGGTCCCATCCTTCTTTTGTCCCCAAGCGGTAGAGGCCACCAGAAGCTTGAGATCCATGGGACCCCATACCACAAGAGGGCCGCTGATAGCCCATTGGCCACATAGGTCCCATTCCATTTCAATGGGTAGAGTGTGCTTGAATTTCTGAACGTTTGAGAAATGCCTGACACCTTTTAAGAAATCAGGTGAGTGCTCACAACATGACATGGTTTGTAAAACTCATTTGTGTGTCAGCTACAACCTATGGCACCCTAGGAATGAGAGACCTCTAGGATAGTCTGTTATTAACAGTACTGTTAACATCTTGCGAACTCAAACCTATGACTTCCTTGACTGAGTTTATCCACTTGTACCCTAAAGACACCAGATCCCATCAGACTTTGGAAGTTAAGCAGGGTGGGGGGAGGAGCCAACTACGATGGCAGAGAGAGGCTAAATATTCGACTCCCGGAACAGATGATTATAAAATAATTTCAGAAGCCTTTTTCAAAACAAAGAAAGAATGTGAGTAATTAATTGAATAATGTGGGAAAGAATGTAAGATAAGATAGTGGATTGGTTTCGATTCTTCTCCAACTGGAGGGAAAATAAAAGACTCTGTTTAAACTGCAAATAACTGTTGAAACGGACTGAAAGCAAAACAGTTTTTTTTTTCCCCCTTTGTGGTCCTTGAGATATATGCCGCCTAAAAAAAGGTCTATAAACACCCTGTTTGGAAGCGACCTACAGCAACAGATAAAACATATAATCGTCTAGTTAGAGATTTTGAAAATATAAACTTAAATTCTAACGGAGACGAAAAAGTCATTAAAATGGCGGCGAAGAAAGCTGCGAACGGAGCTAATGAAGAGATAAAAACTTTTATACACAAGCTTATTACAGAGTCTAATCAAGCTCTTGTTACTACAATAACATCTAATATAAGGGCAGAAATGGGGCAATTGCAGGAAAAAATCTCACAGGAGTTAAAAGCATTGGACCTTAAAGTGGATGATATAAAAAAAACCCAAGGGAATCAGCAGACCAGACTAGCACAACATGATGGCAGGATTTCTTTGTTAGAGAGACAAATTATCCAGCTCCAAGACCAGAACAGAAGAAACAATGTGAGGATTCGTGGATTCGCAGAGCAGCCACAACAAAGTCAAAAATCCTTGAAAGAGGAAGTTTTAAAATGGCTAAAAAGCATTGTTCCTGAGATTTTATGGGAAGATTATGACATAGAGAGAATTCATCGTGTGTCAGCTGCAAGAAGAGGAATAATTCCCAGAGATATTATAATGAGAATTGCGAATTTCAACAAGAAAGATGATTTGATGAGAGCTGTTAGAAAGAATCCAGGAATATTGAAGTATCGAGATAACACAGTGGAAATTTATAATGACTTATGCCGCGAAACAATAAATTGGAGAAGGGAAATGAAACCCTGCATCATAGTTCTACAGAGAGTTGGGATAAGATACAGTTGGGGATATCCCATCTTTCTGAAATTCCAATATGCTGGCAAATACCACAGAATAAATTCTCTTGAACAAGGATTGCAACTCCTGAGAGAACTGAAACTGATCCAGCAAGAGGAAAAGGAAGAGGAAGGTGCGGTTGGAGGAGCGGAAGAAGGAGCAGTGGGAGGAGCAACTGAAGAAGGAGCAGCGGGAGGAGCAACAGGAGGAGCAAAGAAGAAGACTTCGGGAGATAAACGAAAGGACAGAGGCTGAGGAGGACTGGAAGAAACAATATGATATAACAGAAGAAGAAGAAAGAGAACTTCATAGAGTAGGAGAAGGGTAGATGACTACTGAGTAAAATATATTCTTATAGATTATAAATGCATAGAGATAGATTTATATATATATAAAGCAAGAGGGTAGAGAGAGGGAAGGGAGGAGGAAGAGAGGGAAAAAAAATATGGGAAAGAAAATAAATCGGGAGAGGGTATTGGTCTCTATGCCGGGAGTTGGCATACCTTTACCCCCCCCAGGACCATGGCTGGTCGTTTCCAAGGCAGAAGCGCTTTGGAGGAAGAGGGGGGAGAAATGTTTGTGTGGGGAGGGGAGGGGAGGGCGGGAAGGGGGAGGGGAGTGGGAGGGGGGAAGGGAAGGGGAAGGGGAGCACCATCACATTAAAGAGCCAATGGGGAGTGGAATTAGAAAATTCAAAATATGAAAAATGGAGAATAGATTGAGAATATCAACATTGAATGTGAAAGGTTTGGGGTCAATAATAAAGAGAAAAAGGATAGAATCGATATTAAAAAAAAATAAGGCCGATATAATTTTTTTACAAGAAACACATGGAAAAAGAGATAAAAAAAATGAGCTTAGATTGAACTGGGTAGCCATTTATGAGGAAGCATTTGGTACATCCAAATCAAGAGGAGTTGCAATAATAATTTCCAAAAGATGCAATTTCATTGTAACAAGTGTGGAGTTAGATGAAAAAGGTAGATATGTAATTATACAAGGTGAAATAGATGGAGAAACATATGGTATAATGAATATTTACGCACCTAATGAAAAGCAAAAAGAGTTTTATGAAGAAATATTTAATAAGATCAAAAAAATGAAAGGAGACTATACAATAATCGCAGGTGATTTTAATATGGTGATGGATAGATGGAAAGATAAATCAGATCCATCAATTAGAGATAGATACAATAATATAACAATTTTGAATAAATTAGTGAGTAGAAATGAACTGATAGATGTTTGGAGGCTAATAAAGGGTGAAGAAAAGAAATATACGTATTATTCATCAGTTCATAAAAATTACTCAAGAATAGATTATATTTTTGTTTCAAAGAATATGATACCTAGATTAATAAATACAGAAATTGAAACAATAAAAGTGACAGATCATGCTCTGATGAACTTGGATATAACTATGAAAAGGAATTATAGAGAAGCAAAAAGGTGGAGACTGGATACTAAGTTATTTAATTATAAGGAGATAGTAAATAAAATAGAGAAGGAGTGGCAAGAAATTTGGGATATAAACAATAAGGAAGTAACACAAGATGTATTGTGGGATACAATGAAGGCAGTGGTAAGAGGATTATGCATTAAAGAATCAAGCAAATTAAAGAGACAATTAGGAGAAAAAAAATTAAAATTAGAAAAAGAAATAAAGGAACTAGAGAATGATTATATAATAGATAGAACTAAACAGAAATTAATAATATTACAAGCAAAAAGAGATGAATTAGAAAAGATAGAAATGGACGAAGTTCAGAAAAATCTAATATACTTGGAAAGGGAATACTTTGAATATAGTAATAAAAATTCTAAAATGCTGGCTAAATCAGTACAATCAAAAAAAACTAGAAATATGATTGGCGTAGTTAAAGATAAATTTGGTAAAGAAAAAAGGTTGATGAAAGAGAAATTAAAAATATTTGAGGAATTTTTTCGAGAATTGTATTCAGCAGAAGATAAATCTTTAGAGAACATAGAGGAGTATATTAATGAAAATTGGAAAGTAAGATTAACAGAACAAGATAAAGGATTGATGGAAGAAATGATATCAGAAGAGGAAATAGAAGAAGTAATAAATAATTTAAAAGGAGGAAAATCACCAGGATTGGATGGACTAGGTCCAGAATATTATAAAACATTTAAAAAAGGTCTAATTCCTAAACTAAAAGTTTTATAAATAGTATATTGAGGGGTGAAAAAATTCCATTATCATGGAAGCAGTCACTAATAATATTAATTTTAAAACCAAATAAATTTAGGGATCCAGGTTTTATAGACCAATATCTTTAATAAATCAAGATGCAAAAATCTTGACAGCAATAATGGCGAAGAGGTTAAATAAATTTATTTATAAGTATATACATAAAGATCAATGTGGTTTTATTCAAGGAAGACAGATGGCAAATTTAATAGGGAAAACGAAAAAAAAATAAATATAATGGAAAAAGGAAAAACAAAAAGCTGGAATTTTACCCTGTTTTTAAAGCCTTTGATTGTGTGGAATGGCCGGCATTAAAAACAATTTTAAATAAAATGGGATTAGGAGAGAGATTTAAAGGGTTAATAAATCAATTGTATTCACATAATACATCTGTAGTGATGGTAAATGATGGATTTACAGAACAATTCAAATAACAAGGGAACGAGACAAGGATGTCCATTATCTCCAGTTTTATTTGAAAAGTTATAGAAATGTTAGCGAATGTGATAAGAAATATGAGAATTTGGAAGGAATTGGAGTTAAGGAAAAAAATAAAATAAGCTTATTTGCAGATGACACATTGTTGACAATTGGGTCCAATTGAAAAGATAGAAAAGATAGATAAACATTTAATAGAGTTTGGGGAGAAACGGGTTAGAAAAAAATTTGGGGCCCAAACAGAAATAATGTTATTTAATTATACTAAAGAAGAAGTACAAAAATTTATAAGTAGTAAAAGAGGATTACTTAAAATAAAAGAATCAATTAAATATTTAGGAATAGAGATTACAAAAAATTTAAAAGAATTACGGGAAAAAAACAAAAATTAAGATTAGAAACAAAAAGGAAATTAGAGGACTAAAAAAATTAAAGATGTGGTTTGGTAGAATAGCAGTGGTAAAAATGAAAATTTTCCCAAAAAATTAACTTTTTGTTTAAATGCTCCAATAAAATTAAAGGGGGAAAAATTAAAGGAGTGGCAAAAGATATTAAATAATTTTTGTAATGGAAATAAAAAATCGAGGATTAACAAGAAATATTGGTATAAAAGTCAAAAAAAAAAATGGGTGGGATTTCCAAATTTAAAATGGTATTATTATGCAAATAATTGAGATATATCATAGAGGGGGTTTTAGGAAAGGGTGATTTAGATTGGTTAGAGATAGAAGATATGAATATTGAGACAAAATTAGAAAATATATTTTTTTGGGAATTTTTAAAGAAAGAAATGGAGAAGATAGAAAATCCTTTTATAAAAAATATAATAGAAATATGGAAAAAAATAAAAGAAAATTAATACCGAATATATCAATATTAACTCCGATAGTGATGATGGAAAAATTTCCCAAAAAATTTAAAGAAATAAAAGAGAAAGAAATAAAAAAACAAAAAATTTATAGATTAAAAGAATGGATGAAAATAATGATAAATAAAGATAAATGAAAGAGAGATTCAGGAAACTAAAAAATCCCGGTTTAATTATATACAATTAGAGCAATGGACAAAGAGTAT
Organism: Ctenosaura bakeri; assembly: GCA_948474755.1. Lineage (NCBI taxonomy): Eukaryota > Metazoa > Chordata > Lepidosauria > Squamata > Iguanidae > Ctenosaura > Ctenosaura bakeri. The sequence continues at coordinate 587,640 of CAOLHI010000319.1, read as the reverse complement.
GAAAAAATGTTAAGGTTTTAAAGAAAATACTAAATTTGAACAAATTATTATTCAAAGAGAAAATATGCAAGAAAATGAAATACTAAAAGGTATTACAAGTGAAATATATAAAATATTAGCAAAAGAACAAGAAGAGGATTTTCTTAGAAAAATTGGGAGGAAGAGATAGTACAAAATATAGATATACAAGAATGGAGAAAAATTTGGAAACAAGTCATTTAAAAAAATTATCAATAAGAATAAAAGAGAATTATTATAAATTAGTGTGGAAATGGTATTTTACTCCAGTGAAATTAAATCAAATAGATGAGAAATATTAAGATTATGTTGGAGAGGATGTCAAGAAATTGGTACATATATGCATATGTGGTGGAATTGCAATAAGATAATGGAGTTTTGGCAAAAGGTTTTTAAAGAGATAAAAGAGATTATAGGAGCAGATATACCAGTATGTCCAAATATTGCATTGTTATCTATATATGATAAGGGTTGGGTACTCAAGTAAAGAAAGAATTAATAACAAATTTGTTAACTGCAGCGAGATTAATAATAGCAAAAAAATGGAAAGCAAATGAAAAATTTCAAATAGAGGAATGGGATAACGAATTGGAAAATCGCAATTAATGATAAACTAACATGTAGAATTAGGTTTTGAAAGGTTTGGTTAAAGGGAATGATTTTGAAGAAATTTGGAAAATATTTTTGGATAAAGTTCTGAAAAGAGATGTAATACTACCCTGTCAAAAGAAGAATGGCAATTTTGGAAAGTGGATTAAATAAAAAGTTGGCTCTGGGGGGTGGATATTTTTTTGTTTTAGTTTTGTTTTTCTTTTATGTTGTATATTTTGTAACTCTTAGTAGGTGTGTGTGTTAAACTTGTGATTTATAGATTTTAAAAAGGATAAGTGATGTCAAGGTTTTTTTAAAAAAAAAGTTAAAAGAATTAACAATAGAAATAGATTAAAGGGGATGTGAAAAATATTGAATTAAATGTGAAATTATAATAGTTGAACAGATTTATAAATTTAAGGATAAAGGTGCAAAATAACAATGAAAGTTAGTATTGCTTAAGAGAAGAGAAAAAAAGAAAAAGAAAAAAAAATTATTTTTTTTTAATTCACTATTATGTATATCACATGGTGTTTAACTTTTTTTTCTTGTTTTGTATTTGTGATTTAGTTATATAATTAATAAAAATTTAAAAAAAAAAAAGGAAGTTAAGCAGGGTCAGCCCTGGTTAGTACTTGGATGGGAGATCACCAATGAATACCAGGTGCGAAAGGCTATATTTCAGAGGAAGGAACTGCCAAAACCACCTCTGAATATTCTTTGTCTTAAGAAAATCCTGTGAAATTCATGATGTTGCCATAATTCCACAGGCAACATGAACATATGAACACACAATATGAGCTTCCTCTTCTCCTACTGCCTTCAACTTTATCAAGCATTGTTTTCTTTTCTAATGAGTCATGTCATCTCATAATATGTCCAAGGTATGACATCCTCAGTTTAATCATTTTGGCTTCTACTGAGAATTCAGACTTGGGATCCTTTTGGACCTGTTTATTTACCTTTTTGGTTGTTGAAAGTGTTTGTAGAACTCTCCTCCAGCACCACATTTCAAATTAGTTTACTTTTTTCATGCTTCCTCATTATGCGACTTTCATTACCATGTATAGAAATCAGAAATACTATGGCATGGATGATCTTGGCTTTTGTATTTATATAACTGCGATGACCAAAACTGCTCCTCAAAATTTGCCTTTGGACTCGGGCGGACCCTGAACAGATGAATTTCTGAGGTGTGGAAAGCAGGGTGCTGACCAATGATGCAGCCAGCTCTCTCCAAGTAACAAGGCGTTCTGAAACAGGCAGCAGCAGGGACTTCCATGTGGAACTGCCTGGTTTCATAAGTATGCTTGGGGAGTTAGCATTATGAGCTGCAGCTGTGACAATGTCTTCTGCTGCAAGATTTTGGCCTATTTTGTTTAATAACCTCATAATCTTAATTCTATAACATTTCTTACTATAAGAAATATAATGTGATTAATATTATTCATGATGAAGATTCAAGCTCAGCTACTTAGGCCATTTCCGCCGAGACTGTTATAGCGCTATGATTCCACTTTCAACATCCTATGGAATCCTGGGGTTTGCAGTCTGGTCCTCCCGAAACTGCAAACTCCAGGATTCCATAGGATGTTGAAAGTGGAATCATAGTGCTATAACAGCCTTGTGCGGAAATGGCTTTAGTTAAGCTGCTGCTCAAATCATGACTGGGGGACTTTTACAATCCCTATGTATTCCCTGTACTACGCATACATAGATATCGTGAATATGAATCAGTTACGAATGCATAACTCTAGGTTATGCATCTGTAACTGCAATCATGAATTTCAGCCCACGTTTACATTTTCTTAATCATTTCATAATCTAAGTTCTCTGGGCAAAGCTTTGAAACAGAAACCATTCTTAGAGTACAGAACTGCAAATCAGGGGAAAGGAGGAATGAAACTGAAATGTATGTCACCAGATAAGGATGGAGGAATAGTTCTGCTGCTTCCAGATTTTTGTAAACCCCAAGTTCTTTTTTTTTGCCCAAATATGCAGAATTTTGCAAATTTGGGTAAAAAACAAACTGCAAGAAAATTTGCTCCCGTTTGCATGGCTAAATTCAAGAAGTACAGCTATTTCTAACATTTAAGAAAGGACCAACTTACATTCCCCCACCTTGTAGGTTTTAAAGATGAGGAGCCTCTCAGAAAAAAAAAAAAGGTGCTGGTGATCTTAATTGAAACAGACTTTTAAGAATTAAGACTTGGACATGAGTGGACAAAATCTGATAATTCCAGTTTAGTTGTAGTTTAGTCCCTCCCTAAACTGCAAACCCCAGAATTCCACAGGCTATTGAAAGTGGAATAAAAGCACTATAACAGGCTAGTGTGGAAATGGTCCTAGTCTCAGGTTCTTTCTGTCCTCAAAATGAAAAGGTTTCCAAATTCTGGCAAACTCTTATTTAAAAACGAGATGAAATGAAATTCTCATTTATCCTTAACACCATCACCTAGGATGATATTGTGGCCATTGCAGAAGATGCTTTCCAATCTGCCTCCAACTTCTGTGGCTGCATTTTAAGGAAATGTATACAGTCTAGCTGCTCGGCTTTAGCCTGTTTAAGGGGACAGTTCATTGTTATTATGATGCTGATTGGATTTCTCTTTATGTTGTCATTTACAGTTAAACCTGAAACACCATTTGATTTAAAAATTACATTCAAGGAAAAGGCAAATGAGTACCTTGTCAACTTTTCAACTCTGCATGTACCAAATTCAACCCTTCATGGCAAATTGGTACATGAATTGGCTTATCGACAAGAAAACACAGACTGGACTGTGAGTATGATTGTCTAGTTTTAATTGAGCAAAATTGAGTATGATCGCTCTACTTTTTGAATCGCAACAGGGATAGTTTAAAGTCTGCCCTTCAGCTGATAGCAAGACTTTAGTTGCATTTGGATCTCACTGAAATGATCAGAACTGAAAGTATGCATCATAACTTAACTTTTCTTTTGGATTTCAGTGCTCAGTGCATGGCAATTCCCATTCTTAAGCCATTCTCTTCTGTGGAACAATTTCCATGCTGTTGTTACAATGTGAGAATTCCCCTATGTGGTCCAGTCCCATTTGTTTGTTATTGCGTGCCTTCAAGTATTTTCTGTCTTATGGTGCCCCTAATGCAAACCTAAGAGGGTTTTCTGGGACTGAGAGTGTGTGACATGCCCAAGGTCACCCAGTGGGTTTCCGTGGCTGTGTGGGGAATCAAACCCTGGTCTGCAGGGCCATAGTCCAATGCTCAGACTACCATACCCCACTGGGTCTCTGGCCCAGTACCATTCCACTCTACTAACACTGCTAAACAAGAAACATGTGAGATAGAAAAATTATAAAGAAAAACACATGGGATAGAAAAACAATTCACATGCCAGCAGCACAAATGCCCAGGGAAAAGTAATGTTGGCTTGGGTTGGGGGTCTGCTCATGTATGTTAATAATACCACTTATTAGCTTTGTGTTAATTAGCCATACATTAATAAATTGCCCTAGTTCAACCTAAGCCCTGTGTGTGGTCTCTTCATTTCATGGGTTAGACAGCAAAAACTATGGTTTAATGGTAGAGCACATGCTTTGCAAGAAGAAGAGCCCAGGTTTAATAACCCGTCGCTCAAGACAAGACTGAGACTGTCAGAAATCTGTGGAGTCAGTGTCAGTCATTGTAGACCACAATGAGCTAGCTGGCAGCTTCCTACACTGTGGTATTATTAAGGTAAGGGCCGGCCGTGGGCCTGCCCCAGGGACAGCTCTTATCCTACACAAAAGGGTGCCATAGGTACTCACCAAAACCCTCAGACGCCCCCCCCACAACCTTGGAGACCTATTTAGAAGCCTATTTAGGACACCACCCTGTGAAGCCAATTTCCCAATCCCCTGGTACAATGTAGGTTAGACACACACCCCAACTGTTGTTTTATGGGAGGGAAAATATTCATACCCCGAAGTGACCAGTAATCTTACACTGAAACCATAGGGTGGGAGGGTGAGTCGCAAACAAACAAAGAGACTGAGGAGGGGGCTACTGGCTCTCTGGCTCCACCCTCTTGCCATCCCACTGCGCGACCCTTGTTGCATGGTGATTGCTTGACCTCTCTTCACGGGAGCCCAGCAAAAGCACCTCCCTCCATGCGTGATCATGCAGGCTGGGGGAGACAACTTCTCTAGTGTGTGGCTAGAGACTACAATTCCTGGAAGGGGTCTGGGAGCTGTAGTCCCAAAAGTAGCTTTCCTAACCTCTAGGTGTGACTGAACCTGTGACAGAACTGAGTCAAGTGGAGCTGTTTTTGTTGTTCAGTGGTAAAATAGGAGTAAGGATTACTGTAGTCTATACTGTCCAATCCACCTTTTAAATAGATAGCACCCATTTGCCAAAACCAGAAGTGGACTTCTATCTACTATCTACTTTCAGGTCCACTCTTACGATTTTTAAGCATTTTTGGCAGTCTACACAGGCTCAGGACAACTACAGGAACAGAAAATTGATCCCTACACCTAATACAATTCCCCATCCCTGTTCTAGTGATGTTAGATACTTGGTGAAAGTAAATATTCATACTAAACCAGTGCCTTCTCTCAGTATTGGACTGGAGGAGGGTGAACAAATTGAAACTTAATCCAGAAAAGATAGAAGTGCTCCTATTTACCTGAAAGACAGATCAGGGAATGGGTATTCAGCCTGTGCTGGATCTCTCACCCCCTGTGAAATCTCAGGTTCACAGCTTGGTTATACTCCTGGACTCACGTCTGAGTCTGTATGCTTAGCTCTTGGCTGTGGACAGGAGTGCATTTGCACAGTTAAAACTAGTGTGCCAGCTGTGCCTGTTCCTTAAAAATTCAAATCTAGTTACAGTGCCACATGCCTTGATTACATCCCATTTGGACTACTCTAACATGTTCTATGTGGGGCTACCTTTGGAAACTGTTTGGAAACTTCAGCAAGTCTAAAATGCTGCAGCCAGGCTGTTGATAGAGGCTGATTACAGGGATCATGTGACTCCCTGTTGAAAAAGCTTCACTGGCTTCTGGTCTGTTTCTGGACAGAAATCAAAATACTGGTTATGACCTCAAAAGATCTTTACTGCTTGGATCCAGACTATCTGAAAGATAGCGGACCTACATCTGTGGAAATTAGAACTGTGCTGTTGTGTAATGTCTATATCCACTAGAGGGCTTCTGTTCCATTACTACGTAGCAGAGCCAGCAAAGTGTGCAGTGAACACTGGTGCATGATTCATATTGGTAAGCAATGACTATCAGTGCTCTTCAATGCATCGGAGCACAATGTGCACCATGGTGCATTATGCACTAATGGGCATTGTGTAGTGATGTGCGATGCACAGTGATGTGCTTTCTGCATCAATGCACATTCTACACTGATACACATTGTGCACCAATACACATTGTGCACTGAAGCACACTGGTCCCAATGTGGATTGGGTGCTCTTGCCAGAGTCCTGTTACATACTTCACAATTCAGTAACGGGGTTTCTTAGCACCTCTGCAATGTAGTTTCTGCTATGTAGCTAGGTATACATAAGGACATGTAACATAAGTCACATAGGATTCCAGCATGTATCTCATTATACAGGCCAAATCAAGCTTTAAGATCTTCAGGGGAGGGCTTTCTCTCAGTCCCACCATCTTCATAGGTGTTTGGTACAGACACCAAAGAGACCCTTCTCTGCTTTCTCAGTGGCTCCTCACAGGCTGTGGAAATCTCTTCTGTGGGAGGCCTGGCTGGCCCCCTCCTTGCTCTCTTTCTGCTGGTAGGAGAAGACATTTTCATTCAGGCAAGCCTCTGAATTTTAATGAAGCAGTAGCTTATGTGTGTGTGAGAGAGAGAAGTGGCATGTTATATTACAGTGATGTAGACTCACGTCGATAGACCAAGGCCCTTTTCGCACGGGCCTTTTCTCGCACGACAGCCCCGTGAGCCTCGCAGGAGTGGGAGCGTCGCTCCGCACGACGCACTCCCACTTCCGCCGGGCTCACGGGGCTGAAGCGGCGCGAGCGCGGGTTTTTTGATTTTCGCTTCCAAGCGAAAATCACCCGCGCTCACGCAACGCTCCCGGCGCCCGCGTGCACTTACCTTTCGTGCGGAGCGTCCGGGAGCCGGCCGGGTCGCGCTTCCTTCCCTCCGCCCCTGCAGAAGGAAGGGACGGGGCGGGGCGCTCGCGCGACACGTCCTGCATCGCGCGCGCGGGGGGCAGACGGGACGAGCACCTTTCTCTCTCACGCGCGTGGGGGGGATGGAGGGGACAGGCTCCTTTCTCACGCGCGCGGGGGGGGGAATGGATGGACGCGTGAGCCGCCACTGCCTCCGGGAGGCTGCCGCTTCCCTGCTCGTTCCTTCGCCTGCGGAAGGAAGGAGGGGGAAGCGGCAGCCTCCTGGAGAAGGCTTCATGCGCGAGCCGCCCTCCCCCGCTCGCGCGAGAAGACTTAATGCGAAAAGGGCCTAAGACTCAAGTCAGATTTAATTTGCTTCAGTGACTGGACTCGGACTCGACTCAGCCATAAATGATGCACTGACTCAATTTGACTTGAGACCTGTATATTTTTATTGACTGACTTGATGCCCTTGGTTCAGTAACATAACGCATTCATTCAGAAGCCTTACCTTACAACTTTGAACAACGCCTCCATCTCTTTTTGCCTACTGGTCACATGACAATCTCTCTCAAACCCAAAATGTGGATGCATTTCTCAGAGGGTAACAGCAAACAGGTTAGGCAATGGGCTTGAGACAGGCTTGATGTCTGATCAGCAGCCTGTTCCCACTGCATATCAGAGAAGCCTTCTAAAACATTTCCTAAGAGCAAAAGACAAGACTCACCCCCAGAGTGCAGGGTGCATTTCTCAGAGGGGAACAGCAAATGTGTTAAGCAACAGGCTTGAGGAAGAAGGATCCTTCCTTTTAAAGCTTTTGAATCTTCAGTAATGGGAGTAAGATAGGATCCTATTACCCCCTTCCAAAGCTGCAGATGGCAAAATTGTAAGTATGGAGAGCCGACTCTGCTTAAATTGTTAAAACTAAATTTATTTCACTCTATCCAATAATTCTGGAATTTTGGTTGGGGTATAAAGTTGGCTTCCAGACATGAGACTTCACTTGAGACTTGACTTGAAAGTATCTTCAAGGACTTGAGACTTGGAGTAAAATACTTAAATACATCACTGCTATATTATTTTTAATCTTTTACTGGCAATTGTTTTAAATATTTCCTAACTCTTTTAACCAGCTTTTTAAAAATTGTTATTTAATTCTTTTTTTTAACTTCTGAAAATGAATATTTTAGTTTAATCTTTCAAAAATCATTGTAAGATGCCTTGAATCCTATTTCAGAAGAAAGGTGGACTTTAAACTGAATAAATTAAATAAAGAAATACAGACAGATGAATGAAAATGTACTGGTTCTAAATCTAGTTTTGTTTTCTGACTTTTGGAAAGACATTTTTATTTCCCTGTTTTAGACCAAGGAATTTCCATATGTACCATACAGACTTCTGGGGAGAGAGCTTCAGCGAGGAGCAACTTATGAGATGAGAGTACGTTCCAAGCCCAATGGAGAATATTTCAAAGGCACATGGAGTGAATGGAGCCCTTCTATATACCAAAAGACCCCAGACAAAATAAGTGAGTAGTTTTGTTTTGTTTTTACATTTGTTTTAAAAATTGAGCAAGATTTATATCCTTAAGTATATGAGAGATAAATATGAAACAGGCATCAAAACCTTCTTAGGCAATCCCGACCTATCTGACAGATTAGGGACCAGAGCACTGTCAGAAAGTAGAATTGGTTGAAAAGTGCAAGCCAGTCTTCCAGCAGCGGCGCATGGAGTGCATGGGGGGGCGGGAGGAGGAGGGTCTATGGCATGGAGGTGTGGCCACGGTGCATGCGGGGTGGCTGTGGGGTGTGGGGGCGTGACTGCAGTGCATGAGGGCATGGCTACAAGCCTGGATGCCCCAAAAACATTGTCGCCGAAGGCAAACCTCCCCTATCACCCCTCCATCCCTACCTGCAGTCTTCTGTCAGTTCTTCTCCTCTTGCCTTCTTCCTATAGGGATCATGAAGGAATTACAGAGGCTTGCTTGGGAACTTGCCTCCATAATTCCCTCATGTTCCCTACAGGAAGAAGGGAAGAGGACAAAGAACTGAGGAAAGCGCTTATCCTGCATTAAAGGAATGGTACATGTCTACAATTTACAGCACTCTGAAGAGTGGAATGTTGAAAAATAAGCCAACAAAATGTTGGGGAACCCTGTAGAGAGTTTAATCTGAAGTTCATCACATCCTGACTGAAATGTTTTGATTTGATATTTATGTCACCACCCAATTATTGTGTGTTACTGATTTCTGTTAAAGGTAATGATTGCTGTTTTACTTCCTTCTCTACTCACTGATTATTTATGTGGGTGCTCCACATCCTACCTTACATCAAAAGCCATGGTGGACCCAAGTGCATGTGCCCTCCAACTTTTTCTCATTCTCCTTCTCTCTCTCCTGGCTCTCTGATGTGTTGACATATATGCACACATTTTTTGTGCTGAGCCAGTGTACCAGCTGAGAGGAGATGGCTAGACAGGCCTTAAAGCCACCTCTTACATAAAAATCAATCATTGTACCATAGAAGCATAGAGATGGAAGAAGCACAAGGGCCATCAAGTCCAACCCCCTGCCGTGCAGGAATACACAATCAAAGTACTCCTGACAGATGGCCATCCATCCTCTGTTTAAGAACCTCCAGAGAAAGAGACTCCACCACACTTTGAGGCAGTGTATTCCACCATTGAACTGCTCCTACCTACAGGAAGTTCTTCCTAATGTTTAGGTGGAAGTCTTTCTCCTCCTTCAGGGCTGCTTGCCCTGAGTTTTATCTTTCCACACAAAGATCCAGGAAAGTATAGTAATATCCTGTGATTGCATCCATGACCTGAGACCTAGGAATCCTAAGTTGGCACTCTGTTAGTAACATATGCAGGCATAAGTCCAACTTATGCCTGGTGTGCCTTTCTTTCTTTCTTTTTGTTATTGTTGTTGTGGAGGCCAGAGTTCACCATATCCTTTGTTCAGCAACCAACCCCCTCCCACAACAACCTTCTTTTTACTTGCTGCCTCCATCCCACCTCACCCCAACATGGCTGTTTTGTGCCCAGTGAAGAGTGAGAGATGGCTGGGGAGCATCTGGCTATGTAACAATAGCCAGACACATAAGAATGGTGTTGTCTTCCAACCTCTTTGGAGAACTTATGCCATTTCCGCACTAGACTGTTATAGCACTATTATTCCACTTTCAATATCCTATGGAATCCTGGGGTTTGCAGTTTAGGGAGAGACCTCAAAGTCTAGTGCGGAAATGGCTAGCAATCCAGATAGAAGGAGATATAAAACCACATGCCTACTGTCTGGAACAGGAGCAGACCACACTGCAAAATTTTGTTGCAAGGCCCATCACAGAGCCCTAACTTGCTTTGCCTCAGAGACTTTCAGCAAACAAGCAAAGCCCATGAAAGCGAAAGAGAATTACAAATATCTCTCCCTTCCTTCAATTCTTTTGATGTCACATAATGCACAGCCCCACCCAACCTGCTGAAATTGCACAGAATATTGCTCTCTTTCGTCAGTGTTAAACAAAAGTCCAATCAACCCTGAGTACTCTTACATGTTGTTATCTACCCTGAGTATTGAGGGACAGGAGAGATTATAAATACAAATTTGCTTTCTGTGTTTGTGTCACCTTCAGTTTAGATCTGGGACTCCTTAGGGAGTCCTGCCTCATTTTTCAAGAACCACAGCACTGGAGAATAAAGACAGAAGGCTTTGAACTTATGAAAGTCCCACAATGGAAGAAGAGTAACAATCCTAGGCCCATCTTTGCCAGTGAAACCACAGCTGTGCGCCACATGAGCATGGCCCCTCCCTAAACTGCAAACCCCAGGATTCCATAGGATGTTGAAAGTGGAATAATAGCACTATAACAATCTGGTGCAGAAATGGTCTTAGAGGTCCTAGAGGATGCTTTCATCATTGTGCATCTGGCTACAGTCACACAGTCTGATGCTTCTCAGTCATCTCCACTAGCCACTAAATGGTGGAACAGGGGTGGGGCTGCAGAAGGAAAATGAGTTCTGTGGGAGAGCAGTGAAGAGACATACCATGGTGGAACTTATCCTTCCCAGTATAGGATCTCAATTGTTCTCTGTTGGGAGAGAGGACAGAATTTTTCTTGGCTGGGACCTCTGGATTCTGGAATGAAGGAAAGGTGTATAAATCATTATTATGGCTTGGCAAGGCTACAAGACAAAGGACCAATAAGAAAAGTTACTGCATTTTCAGTAGTCCTATGCCCATAGTATACCCTGATTAAGACCCTTTGATAACGTCCAAGGTAAAAAGGGGCTGTTCATCCTCAGTAAAGAAAAGTGATGTATTCCACTTTTTCACAATTGCTATCTACCAAAACAGAAGTAGATTTTACTAGATCATGAATCTAGACCTGGGAATATACATTTCTTCTCAGTGCTCATAATAATGAATGAGTTTCAGTCATTTGTATGTATGAGTGACATTACTTAGGACAGTACATCAGTCCTGAGAGCATCCTTGACCCACAGAGCCAGGCTTGCTGAAAGATGAGGGTTGTACTGGTGGGGAAACAGGAGGTGGCAAAGTTGCTGGAGGTTGGCCACTGGAAGCCCTGGTACAAAGACACACACCCCATCCATTTACATACGTTTCAGGGAGCTGGATATGTTTAGTCTGCAGAAGAGAAGGTTAAGAGGGGACATGACAGCCATGTTTAAATATTTGAAGGGATGTCATGTCGAGGAGAGATCGGGCTTGTTTTCTGCTGCTCCAGAGACTAGAACGAGGAGCAATGGATTCAAGCTGCAGGAAAGAAGATTCTACCTGAACCTCGGAAAGAACTTCCTGACGGTCAAAACTGTCCAGCAGTCGAATATGCTGCTTCAGAGTGTGGTGGAGTCTCCTTTCTTGGAGGTTTTTAAGCAGAGGCTGGATGGCCATCTGTCGGGAGTGCTTTGATGTGGGTTCCTGCATGGCAGAGGGTTGGACTGGATGGCCCCTGTGGTCTCTTCCAACTCTATGATTCTATCACTCTATGACTTTATGACTCTATGTCACATCTAGCTTGTCTAGAATCCATAAGCAAATATTTAAATAATATATATTATTTCTTTGCTTAGATATGCATAAGCAAATATTTAAATATACATTATTTGTTTCCTTAGATGATTATACCATTTTCGTGATTATAGTATCTATTGTGGGCTTCCTCCTGCTGCTCATTCTAATTCCTTTGATCCCAGTGTTTTGGAAAAACAGGTAATTTTAAACACTTTTCGTGCATATTGTATTTACTAAATGTTGTCTTGCTCCAAAGAGATGTACAGACATTCTTTCAGAACAGATTTAAAGTCACTTTTAAAAGCCAGATTTTAAAATTGCAAAGGCCATAGAAGAATACAAAGGCCTTGAAAGAATATAGGTCTAACTATGTGCTGGAAATTCAACAAAACTGGAGCTGACCTAACTTCCCTTGTGAAAGAATCAAGGTATTGTTTCAGAGAAGTACTTGTCTGCTGTGTTCACCACCCCAGAGATTTGAAAGTTAGCTGGTATGTGCCAGTACATTAGAATTACAGTAAAAAAATTTGAAAATCTTTGTTAGTAACATTGCATTGAGATTGAAAAGGGCTGAATTCATTTTAATTTCATTAATTGTAATCTGGCATTTAAATTTATTTTACCTTACTGAATTAAAAACCATATTGGAAACATGGTATATAATCCCATCCATATTTCCATTCCTTCCCAAATCTGATTCTTGTTTTGAGTTTGGGAAGGAAGGAAGGAAACAGAGTAGGATGCCACTCTATTTAATAAAATTTTTAAAAGTTCTGTTCCTTAGGAAAATAAATGTCTTTTAAAAAAATCTCAAGTTGCCTCTGTTTCTCTGCATTGTAAAATGCCATCCTTTCTTGGACCAAAATCTATCTAGTGAAAAGACAGTTGGTACAGACAAAAACAAACCCCCTCCATCCACATTCTTCCCTCCCTCCTCCTCCTTTCTTCCCTATCTGCTCATCTCTTTCAAGGGCCATTTCTGCACTAAATTGTTATAGTGTTATTATTCCATTTTCAACATCCTATGGAATCCTCAAAGGCCTCCTCCTAAGCTGCAAACCCCAGGATTCCATAGGATGTTGAAAATAGGAAATGGCCAAGGTCTTCCTCTTCTCCAATATTTTCAGCAATATTTGCATCATTGTTACGCTCTTTGGTGCCCTGTTTTCTCCATCTACTTCTTCTTAGAAGCTCTGAATGTCATGGCTGTGGACACTTCCCTCTGATTCTTTTGTCTTTCTTTCCCTGTTTCACTTTCAGTGGGTCTTTCTCTCTCTTCTCAAACTTCTCCCCTCTCTTTTTTCCCCCCATCCATAATTACGCCCATTTCCTCTTTCATCTCTCTTCTTGCCTATTGTTCATATTTCTGAGACAGCATTTTGACATAGGGCCTTTCTGCACTACACTGTTATAGTGCCAATATTCCACTTTCAACATCGTGTGAAATCCTGGGGTTTGCAGTTTCCTGAGGCCAAAGAGCTCTCTGGCTGAGAATTCTAAATGCCCATCCCTAAACTACAAACCCTAGTATCCCATAAGATATTGAAAATGGAACAATAGCACTATAACAGTGTCGTGTGGAAAGGCCCACAGACTCCTTTTCCTGTTTCTCTCTCCTCATTTTTTTGTTCCTTGCCCGTTGCACTTGTCACGTGTAGCCACTCACCACAGACTGAACAACTTTGGAAAGGATGGCAAGAGAGAGAGTATAAAAAGGAGAGAACAACATAGGTAATGAAAATACTCCCTCACTGTCCTCAGAGAAGTGTCTTCAAAATACCAGTGAGATCACACGATATTGCTGGAATCTTTGCTCATGCAAGCCCTGTTGATAGGGCCAGACCAACACATTCTGCTACCTGAGACAAAGGACGAGATGTTGCTATGCTGCTGCTGGTATACCGCAACGCTAATTGACAGATGACATTGTAAGCATGTACCTCATCAGAACTGTAACTGCTTTGTATCCTTTGCCAGAATCAAGCCTGTTGTGTGGCCCACACTCCCTACTCATGAGAAGGCTCTGGATAAACTGTGCAAAAAACCAAGAAAGGTTTGTGTTTTTTCTTCTTCCATTACAAGAAAGCCTGCATAAGACATTGGTTGAGACTTGGGTCCTTTTTGTACGGCATTTTGGAAGTGAAAGGGCCCCTTGAGCATTGCGTAAATGTGAGGAGCGATCTGCATGATGCACTCACATTTACACGACGCTCAAGAGCATGATGTGCAGCTCATAAGCACCATTTTATTTTCGGCTTTTAGCCGAAAATGGTGCACACTGCGGAGCCTCTGAGCCGGTTGTGCTTCCTGCCCCACCACAGCCTACAGCTCCCAGGTTGCACTGCAGAAGGAAGGGTCAGGGTGCAGGCGGGGCACTAGCACAACCAGAAAGCTGCTGCAGAGCCCAAGCAGCAGGGACGCAAAAGCCTTCCTCCAAAGGCTTCTCACGCGAGCTCCACCTCTGCAAAAAGATAAGATGCCAGAAGGCTGTTGGTGTCAAGGTCAGAGACCTGGGCGGCAAGCCAGCCCAGAGAAGGGAGTGTGAGAGCCAGCAAAGTCCAGCTGGGAGGAGACTAGCAAGCACTTTACACAAGGGAGTTCATTTACCAGAGCATCAAGTGAAAGCCATAGTCAGAGTTCCAAAAGCCAAGGGTCAAGAGATCAATTCAAGGTAGCAGGAACCAGGTGCTGGGAGGAAGGAACAGGCAAGAGGAGGGCTTGAAAGAAGTTTGCCACAAGCAAAGGAAAGCTTCCAGGCAGGCAGTGATATAGCCCAAGACACAGGTGTGGCTAGTCACTGCTTCTTGGACTTAATCAAGGAAGTCTCCCTTTGCTCAGCTCTCTTGAGTCTCCGCCTTGTTTGTGGGCTGATTGGCACAGGCTCCAAACCATCTTCAGAATCAGATCCCTGTTGCCCTAAAGGAGCAGGCAGAGGAAAGTCTGAGCTTGCTTGGTCCATGGCAGCAGAGGGAGCTCTTGAGCTGCAGGACTCGTCTCCATCCAGAGCCACAGGGACCAACAGCTGCTGCTCGTCATCTCCACCCTGAGCCACAGGGACCAACAGCTGCTGCTTGTCATCAGCAGCTCTGACAGGGGCTTCAGTTATCACAGTTGGTTACAATGTGCCTTGGAAAGAAAAGATCTTTTGTGCTGATAGAAACTAGTGGGAGGAAGAAGATTTTCAAATAAAGGATTGGTATAAAGAAGTGTGGGAAATTGCAATTAATGATAAGTTAACATATCGAATCAGGGCTTAAAAAGGGATAATGAAAAGGAATGACTTTGAAGCAATATGGAAAATATTTGTGGAAAAGGCTTTAACAAAAGAGGGAAGTCTCACACTTCCACAAGAAGAATTACAATTTTGGAAAGCAGAGTAAGCTGAAATATAATTGGCTCTGGGAATGGGTTCACATTTAATAGGTCAGGGTTTATGGTTAATAACAGGATCATATATATAGTATTAGCAATAGGTTAAATGTAGTTGAAAAGAATAGATTTAAGAATGAAATTACTATAACAATAATGAGTACAAGAAGAATGAAATTTAGATACATGAAATTAAAATATATAATCAATATGATATATAATATGTTGAATAAGTATATGATGATAACGGATCTGGCGAGAAATAGTAATGTAAGCTATTTGTGTTGTAATTTTTCTCTTTTTCACATTTATATTATTTATGTGATGTTTTTGTATTCTGTTATGTATTGTTCCTTTTTCATAATAATAATAATAATAATAATTAATAAATAAACTAGTGGGAGGGGGTTTGCCTGCAGTTAGAGGCAGAACTGTACAATTAAAGTCATGTAGGACTTTCTCCTTTGGGCCTTTCCGCATTACATTGTTATAGTGCTATTATTCCACTTCCGACACCCTATGGGATCCTTGGGTTTGCAGTTTAGAGACAAGCATTTAGAGTTCTCAGCCAGAGAGCTCTTTGGCCTCAGTAAACTACAAACCCCAGAATTCCACAGGATGTTGAAAGTGGAATAATAGCACTATAACAGTGTAGTGCAGAAAGGCCCTTAGTGTCTCTGAATTGGCTGAACAATAATCGTGTATATATCCTCTATAGAATTCTGATACAAGTTTCTTCAGTCCTGAGAACCTGGGATATGTTCACATTCATAAAGTGGACAGCATTCAGGCCAAACCAAAACTGGACTGCTTTCAACCTACAGTTCTGCCTTGGGATGCTGCTGTTCCGGAAAAGCCTGGGAATGAGCTGGAGCAAAAGGACGACATGGTTCTTCTCAATCACGGCTGGCTGAAGCTACCTCTGGCATATGAAGGAATGTGGCCAGCTGAGATGCTGAACAGATGTTTGGGCAGGAGTAACCCAACTACTGGAAGTAACACAGTTATCACCACCAACCTGTATCATGAGAGTGAGGAGAGTAGCACTGGAAACCAACATAGCAATAGCGATGCCCTCAGCAGCTGTTCTACTTCTTCAGTGGACACCATCATTTTGTCTGGATCTGAGGCAGATGCCTGTCATCACACTTATACCAACAGTGAGAGTAGGGTGCCAAATATAGAAGAAGCTTATGTCACAATGGCCAGCTTCTTTGAAAACAAGAGGAACTAGCAATGTGAATTCTTGGCAAGGCAGGGCCTCAGAAGACTTATTTCACAGATCACAGCCAGGAACAATGATGAAAAGGGTAGCCAATTTTGCCTGGTGCTAAAACAAGAGACATGTGTAGCACCTTAAACAAGGACAAATGTATTACAGCATGACCTTTTATGGAATATATAACTTAACCAGATGCACTTAGTGTTATGAGTATATGCGCTCACTCATACATATATAGATATGCCTCAGTTTAAAAAGTGGATGTATTTCTGGGCGTTACTCTTTTCATAATAATGTTGGTACTGGGGGGAAGAAATAAAATGAGAAGAATATATCTAGGTCCCTATACCACAAAAAAGGGAGAGCAATTCAACGTGCTCTTTTTATTGTTGAATGATAAGTTAACATGTCGAATCAAGGCTAAAATTCAACAATCTTTTTATTCAAAACTAACAATATACAATGTGAAATGAAACAACTAGGTCAAGTAAGCCTTGCATAGGTAAACAAAAACGTTTTGAGCTTTTTAAAGACTACTAGAAAGCTGCTTCCAAAATGCATCCAAGGATTTTTTTTCTTTTTCTTTCACAAGCCTTGACTTTTCTTAAGTTTTGGTGACCAGACTTAACAGATCTATGGTTTTGTTTTGTTTTAACATGCTGGGTATACCTGGTAAGGGAGGTTTATCTGTTGTCCCCTTCTCTCTGTTTTGCAGTTTGTGCATGCTCTGTAAAAGATTTGGGAGGCAGCTATGGTTTACCTTGGCTGTACTAGGAAGACACATACTGCTTCTGTAGGATTGGGTAGAGGAGAATCCTACTCTTTCCAAGTGCAAGCCTCATGGCACTTTTTACTGCAGATACAGTACTGCAACCTGCCATTGAATGTCTGTGGCTTGCCAGCCTTCCTTTACCATCTTTCCAATGCCAATGCTGCTAAAAAAATACTTCTAGCTTGATAGAAGACAAAGAAGGCTGGCTGGCAATAAATGGCCTTTGTTAAATGGAGTTTCTCAGAGCCTCTATGAACTGAAATATGCTTGTATATGTGTGCGTGCGTGCAGGCGTGTTTGTCCATTCTCATGCAATAGACATTGCTGGGACTTGAATTGTAGAAAGTCAGGTTAGAGGGAAGTTCAGAAAATATTGGTAGGGACAACGGCATGGTTAACAATGTTTATTCACAAAGCTGTGGCTGATCACATGAACTAGATAAACCAGGTCATTATGTTCAGTGTGACATGATATGTAATCAGATTTTTATTCCAAGCTGGTTTCTAATTCTGCTGTGATGTTTGCTGCTCTGATTTAACTACAGTCAGCCCTCCACATTTGCAAGGTTGACATTCACGGATGTGATTGTTTGCGAGTTTCTCCAATCCCTGCTCCCCCACCTCAGGTACTACTTTGAGGGGGGGACTTTCTCTCTTGGTGGCTCCAATCAGGCTGCCCAGCTCTTTAAAAACCTCCCTCCAGTCCTCCTCCTCCACTAGCCATTGCCTGGCCAGCCAAGGACAACCCAAAGCCTGATTTCTCAGGACCACAAACCCTCTCTCAAAGTTCTCCATATACCAAGGAAGGAGATGGGCAAGAGAGAGGACCACTATGCCAACCATCTCCTTTCCCTGACCTGGTTTAGACCCTGGATGCCCACTTTCTCCACCTGTGCCTCAGTCCCCTTCCCACAGGCACACAAATTTTGATATTTGCGAATTTTTCGCTTTTGCGAGGGTCCTGTGCCCCTAACCCTAGTGAATGTGAAGGGTCAAATGTAATATATGCCATAAACACATTTCACTGTTCCCATCATTGTAGCAACACTGGAAGAAACTGTGCTAGTAAAACCTCAGTCTTGTCTCTTAGCTCTGGAAGCCTACATTTTAGATTTCTACCTGGTTAGTATTTAGATATTTCCTGCAAAGGCAACATGTTTGATGCAGTGTGTCACCAAACTGTACCTTTTCAGTTCCCATAATGTAATAAGCATATACTGGGAGAACAGTTAACTTACAATAGAATTATCCATATTTACTTGCTTGGTTGTTTTAAATCAATTTTTATAATTCAGATGATTATTAAAGCTAGGCAAAGATCAATCAATATACCAAAGTAACCGTAGTCGATGGGGGATACTGGAAGTTGTATTCTAAAAGTAGCTTTTTCTGAAGTACTGTTATAGTTGGTTCAATTGTCTCCTGTATAAAAAACCACTCACAAAAATGGAAATTGCTCAAGAGTACCTATATTCATATTGGCTTCCCTGGGTGCCAGATTTTCTAATTCATCATATAAGGGTCCAGTTCTCAAGTGATCCATGAAAAGATTTTGTGAAATTATGAATAGCCATCTCTTTATCAGGGATATTCTAAGGAATTTTATTCTGCTGGAAGTAGGCATATTGGATAATTTCGTTTCTCCTTATTTTTGAGGAAACCAGTCTAATAATATGTCCTAGACTAACATGCATGTCAAAACACAATTATCTTTTGGCCTGTGTGCATCTCTAAATTTTGCAGTTCCAAATTTTAAAAAAAATATCGTACAGCAATATGATTTTTCCCAGCTTTGTTTATGGCATTGTTTACTGCAGAAACACTGCTGCAACCTGCACCAAATGTCTGTATTTTGCGAGACTTACTTCATTATCCTCTTAGTCCCAATGCTGCTATTAAAACATTCCAGTTAAACACTTACATCCAGATTAGGGAGCTAACCAGAAAATCGATTTATTTCTAAATGGAAAAGTTCAATGGATTATTTAAGAAAGAATGAAGTTGAATTGATGATAATAGGGTTTTAAACTTGCATAAGATCTTAAGGATAGATTTTCATGTTTTGGCATATCATTAAATAAGAAAGGTGGGGGAGGAGCCAACTACGATGGCAGAGAGAGGCTAAATATTCGACTCCCGGAACAGATGATTATAAAATAATTTCAGAAGCCTTTTTCAAAACAAAGAAAGAATGTGAGTAATTAATTGAATAATGTGGGAAAGATGTAAGATAAGATAGTGGATTGGTTTCGATTCTTCTCCAACTGGAGGGAAAATAAAAGACTCTGTTTAAACTGCAAATAACTGTTGAAACGGACTGAAAGCAAAACATTTTTTTTTTTTCCCCCTTTGTGGTCCTTGAGATATATGCCGCCTAAAAAAAGGTCTATAAACACCCTGTTTGGAAGCGACCTACAGCAACAGATAAAACATATAATCGTCTAGTTAGAGATTTTGAAAATATAAACTTAAACTCTACGGAGACGAAAAAGTCATTAAAATGGCGGCGAAGAAAGCTGCGAACGGAGCTAATGAAGAGATAAAAACTTTTATACACAAGCTTATTACAGAGTCTAATCAAGCTCTTGTTACTACAATAACATCTATATAAGGGCAGAAATGGGGCAATTGCAGGAAAAAATCTCACAGGAGTTAAAAGCATTGGACCTTAAAGTGGATGATATAAAAAAAACCCAAGGGAATAGCAGACCAGACTAGCACAACATGATGGCAGGATTTCTTTGTTAGAGAACAAATTATCCAGCTCCAAGACCAGAACAGAAGAAACAATGTGAGGATTCGTGGATTCGCAGAGCAGCCACAACAAAGTCAAAAATCCTTGAAAGAGGAAGTTTTAAAATGGCTAAAAAGCATTGTTCCTGAGATTTTATGGGAAGATTATGACATAGAGAGAATTCATCGTGTGTCAGCTGCAAGAAGAGGAATAATTCCAGAGATATTATAATGAGAATTGCAATTTCAACAAGAAGTGATTTGATGAGAGCTGTTAGAAAGAATCCAGGAATATTGAAGTATCGAGATAACACAGTGGAAATTTATAATGACTTATGCCGCGAAACAATAAATTGGAGAAGGGAAATGAAACCCTGCATCATAGTTCTAAGAGAGTTGGGATAAGATACAGTTGGGGATATCCCATCTTCTGAAATTCCAATATGCTGGCAAATACCACAGAATAAATTCTCTTGAACAAGGATTGCAACTCCTGAGAGAACTGAAACTGATCCAGCAAGAGGAAAAGGAAGAGGAAGGTGCGGTTGGAGGAGCGGAAGAAGGAGCAGTGGGAGGAGCAACTGAAGAAGGAGCAGCGGGAGGAGCAACAGGAGGAGCAAAGAAGAAGACTTCGGGAGATAAACGAAAGGACAGAGGCTGAGGAGGACTGGAAGAAACAATATGATATAACAGAAGAAGAAGAAAGAGAACTTCATAGAGTAGGAGAAGGGTAGATGACTACTGAGTAAAATATATTCTTATAGATTATAAATGCATAGAGATAGATTTATATATATATAAAGCAAGAGGGTAGAGAGAGGGAAGGGAGGAGGAAGAGAGGGGAAAAAAATATGGGAAAGAAAATAAATCGGGAGAGGGTATTGGTCTCTATGCCGGGAGTTGGCATACCTTCACCCCCCCCCAGGACCATGGCTGGTCGTTTCCAAGGCAGAAGTGCTTTGGAGGAGAGGGAGGGAGAAATGTTTGTGTGGGGAGGGGAGGGGAGGGCGGGAAGGGGGAGGGGAGTGGGAGGGGGAAGGGAAGGGAAGGGGAGCACCATCACATTAAAGAGCCAATGGGGAGTGGAATTAGAAAATTCAAAATATGAAAAATGGAGAATAGATTGAGAATATCAACATTGAATGTGAAAGGTTTGGGGTCAATAATAAAGAGAAAAAGGATAGAATCGATATTAAAAAAGATAAGGCCGATATAATTTTTTTACAAGAAACACATGGAAAAAGAGATAAAAAAAATGAGCTTAGATTGAACTGGGTAGCCATTTATGAGGAAGCATTTGGTACATCCAAATCAAGAGGAGTTGCAATAATAATTTCCAAAAGATGCAATTTCATTGTAACAAGTGTGGAGTTAGATGAAAAAGGTAGATATGTAATTATACAAGGTGAAATAGATGGAGAAACATATGGTATAATGAATATTTACGCACCTAATGAAAAGCAAAAAGAGTTTTATGAAGAAATATTTAATAAGATCAAAAAAATGAAAGGAGACTATACAATAATCGCAGGTGATTTTAATATGGTGATGGATAGATGGAAAGATAAATCAGATCCATCAATTAGAGATAGATACAATAATATAACAATTTTGAATAAATTAGTGAGTAGAAATGAACTGATAGATGTTTGGAGGCTAATAAAGGGTGAAGAAAAGAAATATAACGTATTATTCATCAGTTCATAAAAATTACTCAAGAATAGATTATATTTTTGTTTCAAAGAATATGATACCTAGATTAATAAATACAGAAATTGAAACAATAAAAGTGACAGATTATGCTTGATGAACTTGGATATAACTATGAAAAGGAATTATAGAGAAGCAAAAAGGTGGAGACTGGATACTAAGTTATTTAATTATAAGGAGATAGTAAATAAAATAGAGAAGGAGTGGCAAGAAATTTGGGATATAAACAATAAGGAAGTAACACAAGATGTATTGTGGGATACAATGAAGGCAGTGGTAAGAGGATTATGCATTAAAGAATCAAGCAAATTAAAGAGACAATTAGGAGAAAAAAAATTAAAATTAGAAAAGAAATAAAGGAACTAGAGAATGATTATATAATAGATAGAACTAAACAGAAATTAATAATATTACAAGCAAAAAGAGATGAATTAGAAAAGATAGAAATGGACGAAGTTCAGAAAAATCTAATATACTTGGAAAGGGAATACTTTGAATATAGTAATAAAAATTCTAAAATGCTGGCTAAATCAGTACAATCAAAAAAAACTAGAAATATGATTGGCGTAGTTAAAGATAAATTTGGTAAAGAAAAAAGGTTGATGAAAGAGAAATTAAAAATATTTGAGGAATTTTTTAGAATTGTATTCAGCAGAAGATAAATCTTTAGAGAACATAGAGGAGTATATTAATGAAAATTGGAAAGTAAGATTAACAGAACAAGATAAAGGATTGATGGAAGAAATGATATCAGAAGAGGAAATAGAAGAAGTAATAAATAATTTAAAAGGAGGAAAATCACCAGGATTGGATGGACTAGGTCCAGAATATTATAAAACATTTAAAAAAGGTCTAATTCCTAAACTAAAAGTGTTATATAATAGTATATTGAGGGGTGAAAAAATTCCATTATCATGGAAGCAGTCACTAATAATATTAATTTTAAAACCAAATAAGGATCCTATGGATCCAGGTTCTTATAGACCAATATCTTTAATAAATCAAGATGCAAAAATCTTGACAGCAATAATGGCGAAGAGGTTAAATAAATTTATTTATAAGTATATACATAAAGATCAATGTGGTTTTATTCAAGGAAGACAGATGGCAAATTTAATAGGGAAAACGATAAATAAAATAAATATAATGGACAGAGATAAACAAAAAGCTGGAATTTTAGCCCTAGATATATTTAAAGCCTTTGATTGTGTGGAATGGCCGCATTAAAAACAATTTTAAATAAAATAGGATTAGGAGAGAGATTTAAAGGGTTAATAAATCAATTGTATTCACATAATACATCTGTAGTGATGGTAAATGATGGATTTACAGAACAGATTCAAATAACAAGAGGAACGAGACAAGGATGTCCATTATCTCCAGTTTTATTTGCAATAGTTATAGAAATGTTAGCGAATGTGATAAGAAATGATGAGAATTTGGAAGGAATTGGAGTTAAGGAAAAAAATAAAATAAGCTTATTTGCAGATGACACATTGTTGACAATTAAGGATCCAATTGAAAAGATAGATAGGATAGATAAACATTTAATAGAGTTTGGGGAGAAGACGGGATTAGAAATAAATTGGGCCAATAGAAATAATGTTATTTAATTATACTAAAGAAGAAGTACAAAAATTTATAAGTAGTAAAAGAGGATTACTTAAAATAAAAGAATCAATTAAATATTTAGGATATAGATACAAAAAATTTACAAGAATTACAGGAAAAAAATTCAAGAAATTAAGATTAGAAACAAAAAGGAAATTAGAGGACTACAAAAATATAAAGCTATCGTGGTTTGGTAGAATAGCAGTGGTAAAAATGAAAATTTTACCTAAAATTAACTTTTTGTTTAGAATGCTACCAATAAAAATATCAGAGGAAGAATTAAAGGAGTGGCAAAAGATATTAAATAATTTTTGTAATGGAAATAAAAAATCGAGGATTAACAAGAAATATTGGTATAAAAGTCAAAAAGAAGGTGGCCTGGGACTTCCAAATTTAAAATGGTATTATTATGCAAATCAATTGAGATATATATAGAGGGGGTTTCAGGAAAGGGTGATTTAGATTGGTTAGAGATAGAAGATATGAATATTGAGACAAAATTAGAAAATATATTTTTTAGGAATTTTTCAAAGAAAGAAATGGAGAAGATAGAAAATCCTTTTATAAAAAATATAATAGAAATATGGAAAAAAATAAAAGAAAATTAATACCGATATATATCAATATTAACTCCGATAGTGATGATGGAAAAATTTCCAATAAATTTAAGAGAAATAATAGAGAAAGAAATAAAAAAACAAAAAATTTATAGATTAAAAGAATGGATGAAAATAATGATAAATAAAGATAGAATGAAAGAGAGATTGCAGGAAACTAAAATATCCTGGTTTAATTATATACAATTAGAGCAATGGACAAAGAGTATGAAAGATATGTTAAGGATTTTAAAGAATATACTAAATTTGAACAAATTATTATTCAAAGAGAAAATATGCAAGAAAATGAAATACTAAAAGGTATTACAAGTGAAATATATAAAATATTAGCAAAAGAACAAGAAGAGGATTTTCTTAGAAAAATATGGGAGGAAGAGATAGTACAAAATATAGATATACAAGAATGGAGAAAAATTTGGAAACAACGTCATTTAAAAAAATTATCAATAAGAATAAAAGAGAATTATTATAAATTAGTGTGGAAATGGTACTTACTCCAGTGAAATTAAATCAAATAGATGAGAAATATTCAAGATTATGTTGGAGAGGATGTCAAGAAATTGGTACATATATGCATATGTGGTGGAATTGCAATAAGATAATGGAGTTTTGGCAAAAGGTTTTTAAAGAGATAAAGAGATTATAGGAGCAGATATACCAGTATGTCCAAATATTGCATTGTTATCTATATATGATAAGGTTGAGTGTACTCAAGTAAAGAAAGAATTAATAACAAATTTGTTAACTGCAGCGAGATTAATAATAGCAAAAAAATGGAAAGCAAATGAAAAATTTCAAATAGAGGAATGGTATAACGAAGTGTGGAAAATCGCAATTAATGATAAACTAACATGTAGAATTAGATTTATGAAAGGTTTGGTTAAAGGGAATGATTTTGAAGAAATTTGGAAAATATTTTTGGATAAAGTTCTGAAAGAGATAGTAATACTACCCTGTCAAAAGAAGAATGGCAATTTTGGAAAGTGGATTAAATAAAAAGTTGGCTCTGGGGGTTGGTATTTTTTAGTTTTAGTTTTGTTTTTCTTTTATGTTGTATATTTTGTAACTCTTAGTAGGTGTGTGTGTTAAACTTGTGATTTATAGATTTAAAAGGATAAGTGATGTCAATGTTTTTTTAAAAAAAAAGTTAAAAGAATTAACAATAGAAATAGATTAAAGGGGATGTGAAAAATATTGAATTAAATGTGAAATTATAATAGTTGAACAGATTTATAAATTTAAGGATAAAGGTGCAAAATAACAATGAAAGTTAGTATTGCTTAAGAGAAGAGAAAAAAAAGAAAAAGAAAAAAAATTATTTTTTTTTAATTCACTATTATGTATATCACATGGTGTTTAACTTTTTTTTCTTGTTTTGTATTTGTGATTTAGTTATATAATTAATAAAAATTTAAAAAAAATTAAATAAGAAAGGTATTATGAAAGTTGATATTAATTAGTTGCCTTTTTCAGAATATATTCTATATGTAATTATAGATTATAGTGAAATATTGTCGTTCTAAATTTACTAGTAATTTTAAAGAACAAATTATTATTTTGATTGTTGTGTAGTAGTATATTACTGAAATAATTTTTGGTTCAATCAATATGATTTTATTAGTTTGGTTATAAATATAATTAGAACAATTTACTTTATAAAAACAAATTTACATCATTAGTTTATTACCATTAGTGATAGTTCTTTACTTTTTGTGATTACAATTTAAAAATTAAATCTTTTTTGTTTTTTGTTTAAGCTATAAATAATAAGAGCAATGAAAGTACTTAGAATGCAGGTAATGACTTAAGAAATTTAAGTACAATTATTTACTAGGAGCTGTTTACAACAAGGGCAGGAAACAACCTTTTAAAAACTTCATGTTTGTTAGTTTTAGTTTAGCTGCTTAGGTTTGTTTAGTTGTATATTGATAGTTTAGTTAATTAAGGTCTATTGTCATACAGGTGTTGTTTGTAGTGTTTTTTTCTTTTTCTTTTTTTGATTAATTTGATATTTTGTATTGTTTATTTGTGTTTATCTGTTTTGGTTTAATGTTTAATTAAAAACTATTAATTTTTTTAAAAAAATCCAGCTAAACAGAGGAGAATGAATAAACATGCAATTTACATGTACAACACAATTTACATGGAAACAGAGACAACCACCAAAAAGAATTTATGATTGAATAACCTATCTGTGACTGTATTTTGCATTCTGTTTACCAAGGTAACTGCCATTGGATTCCTTCTGAGTCCCGTCAAAAACTCACTAATTCTAGTATCCTACCTCTCAAGCCATTTCCGCGCTAGAGTGTTATAGCGCTGTTATTCCACTTTCAACATCCTATGGAATCCTGGGGTTTGCAGTTTAGGGAAGGGCCGGCAAACTGCAAATTGCAAAACTGCAAACCCCAG
Organism: Ctenosaura bakeri; assembly: GCA_948474755.1. Lineage (NCBI taxonomy): Eukaryota > Metazoa > Chordata > Lepidosauria > Squamata > Iguanidae > Ctenosaura > Ctenosaura bakeri. Next base: position 561,439 of record CAOLHI010000319.1, on the reverse strand, counting down.
GATTCCATAGATGTGAAAGTGGAATAATAGCACTATACCACTCTAGCACAGAAATGGTCTCAGAGTGGTTAGCGTTATAGAGGGGCCACAAAGAGAACATGAAGCCAAACAGCCCACTTTTTTTTTGATTGCTTGCCAATAGTGGGTCTTTAGTGGCACCCTTTGTCTTCCTCTTTACTTTCTCTGTACTTGGGGGTCTTATGTAGCCAATGATATAATTGCTTGCTCAAATTCACATTTGCAATTATAAATGCATAACCTAACATTAGACATAGGGACATGTAGGGACCACATTCATGATCCCTATGTATTCATAACGCAGGGAATACATAGAGATCGTAAGAGTCCCCTAATCATGACTTACTGAGCTGCAGTCCCTGTGAGCAATGAAGGTCTGTTCCCCCGTCAACCAAAACACAGCAGACTGGTGTTTCCCTGCCCCTCGTAAGAGCAATCTCCAACGTGAAGAGGAATTGCGACAGGAATCCTCCTTCTGGCTGTTGCACTGGAGATAACTTGCAAAAGTTGGGTGGAAACATCAGTCTGCTGCATCCCAACAGACAGGAGAAGAGACTCTTGTTTACTAGAATAAATTGTGTGTGTTTTGTGAAGAAGTACTTTGTTTTGTTTGTGCTGGACATTCTGAAGAAGTAAACTCAGTAGTTCATTTTATATTTACCCAATATTGTTAAAACTTGAATGCCGTTATGAACCACTGCTCATTTTTTCTCCACAAGACCTTTTCAAAGACTTATTCAAGATTTCCATCTTGCTGCTGCTGAGTTAGCCCAAATTGCCAAATTAATGTGGGTTTTAAAGGATAAGCCAACTGACGATTTCTTGAAAGGTTGAAAACTGTTAGTGGACTTTTTGGGTAATAAATCTAATGAAGCAATAGTTTGGGGCTATGGTTACTAGTCATTCTAGTAGGATTACTTAGATCTTTAAAAGTAGAATAATGTATTTTTATCTTTTTATCTGTTTTTCTTTCATTACAATTTGGCGTAGGCGGGGTCAGAACCCTTTTGTGTTTTAGTAAGTTAGTGTTTCAAGTCTTAGCTTAGTGTGTTAGTTTTATTTTTTCTTTATTTTCTTAATGTATATTTCTGTGATTTTGATTTTGACTGTAAATTGTTTTAAAACTAATAAAGAAACCATTAAAAAAGAATTCTGTCTTATTAAGTTTCTTGTTATTAAGCATCATGTATCGTGTGCCCTTATGTGAAATACATAACATTCTCAGGTAGTCATATTATACCATCCGGCTGTTAATTATTTTGTAGGCAATAGATTCATATCTAACAGATTTTGAAGTGATGATGTACATGGTTGGGGGTTTTTTAACTGTAAATATAGGACTTCTTTGAAACAAAATTAAAATAAAATCTTTTAAATATAATGGTGGCAATTCATGAACACAGTTATGAATGTGTAATCTATAGTTAAGCGCTCATAACTGAGTTGTTTTAACGATTTCTACATATTCAGTATTGTAGGGGATATGTAGGGATTGCAGAAGTCCTTCCAGTCCTGACTTACCAGGCAGCAGCTGCTGTAAGTGTTGGGGGTCTGTTCTCCTATCAAACAGGGCACAGCCAACTGATGTTTCCATCCCTTCCTGTGAGAAATCCCTGGTGCTACTATAAGAAGCAGAGTCCATGTTGCAATTCCTCCACACATTGGAGATAGCTTGCATGAGGAGGGTGGAACTGCTAGTGTGCTGCCTCCCCAATTGACAGGAGAATACAATTATAATTCACATGTATTTAATATTCACTATAGCTCTCTCCTTCTCCTCATTGTTTCCTTCTACTCTCCTACAAGGCAACCAGTCTTCGACCCTTTGCACACAGCATTTGCCATGCAAAAGGGCCTCCGGAGCATTGCGCGATTGCGAAGAGTGTTTCAAACGATGTCCTCGCAATCGCATGGCGCTGCCAGGGCTGACAGGTGCCAATTGCACACTATTTCATTTTTGGCTTGTAGCCAAAAATGGTGTGCGATTGCGTATTGCTCCAGGGCCCCACGCGCACTTACCTTGTATGCAGATCTCCAGAGACACAGCCCTTGCACTTCCTCCCCCAGTGTAACCTGGGAAAATACCTGGCTGTGCTGGAGAAGGAAGAGGTGGAGCCCTTATGCTGCCCGCCAGCTGGCAGGCAGCTCCTCCAGAGCTGAAGCAGTGGAGATGCAAGAGCCTCTTGCAAGAGGCTGCTCACGTGATCCCTGCGCCCCCGCGTCAGAAAGAGGTAAGGTGTGGAAAGGGCCTTCAATATGCAATGTAAGTGTTTACAGGCACAAGAGTTTGGACTAGGTTCTAAAAATGAATATAAATCCAATGACTTTGTCTCCATTAGTCTAAGAACATTACCTTAAACTTGGAAGTTCTATTTGAGAAGTAATGTGATGTAGGCCTGTATAGAAGAAACACATAAAGACACCCTTCTGAGCAAGGACTTTGTTGTTGCTGTTGTGTGCCTCTAAGTTGTTTTCCAAATTATGGCAACCCTATGGTTAACCTATCATGGGGATTTCTTGCAAGATTTATTCAGAGGGGATCTATCTTTACCATATTCTGAGGCTAAGAGAGTGTGACTTGCTCAAAGTCACCTGGTGGGTTTCCGTGTCCAAGCAGGGATTCGAACCATGGTCCTCAGAGTTGCAGTCCAATGCTTAAACCACTACACTATGCCGGTTCTGTTACTCAGTGTTAATTCAGTTCAGTAGCATAGGAAAGAGCAGCACCTAACTTTCAATATTCATAGTGGGTGGATTTTCCTTAGCAAAAAAAGTGCCTCAGTTCTATTGTTCATCTCAGCTAGAATAAACCCAATAAGTCAAAGGGATTTACCAAAGTGTTGACCTGCCATTCCATAATTTATTCAATGGGCCTATTCAAGTTGGACTAACCCATAGGAATCAGGTGTATGTCTGCTACTATAAGTGGGGATACCTAGTTTTTGCCATCCAACTGCCCATCTGGTAAAGCTTTAAATGCTGTAGAGCAAGAAGTTAGGCAAGTGTGGTTAGAGCCAACCAACCAAGTGGTTCCTAGGTAGGAAAGGATATGACCTAGATGCTTGTTTGTTAAAGAGGTAGTTAGGGACAGGATGAAATAGAGTAAGGGAGTCAAAAATAAATTGTGAGAGCAAGTTAAGAGAACAAGAATGGAGATTTGAACTAGTTTTTGGGGAACTCAGAATGTGAAGAGAGTTCAGGGAGAAGTGTTACATAAAGTTTACTGTGTGGAATTGTATAAATGCTTGCCTTATGTGTTTATGAAATAAATCTTTACTATTTTTATTTTCTACATCTCTCACCTGGACGGTTCATTTTATGCAAGGATACCTTCCCCTAGCAAAGTGGTTGGACATATTTGTCAGATGCAAAACATTGGTATTCAATTCAGTGCTGCAGAAACAAAGGCCATTTCCACACTAGACTGTTATAGTGCTATTATTCCATTTTCAACATCCTATGGAATCCTGGGGTTTGCAGTTTCGCAGTTTGCAGTTTGCCGGCCCCTCCCTAAACTGCAAACCCCAGGATTCCATAGGATGTTGAAAGTGGAATAATAGCACTATAACAGTCTAGTGCAGAAATGGTCAGAGTTGCACAACACTGCCATTCAATACAAGGGTGGCATAGCACAATCAATGCATAATTCCACATGCAGAGATTAATCCTGCACAGCCTTGATGGGCCATTTCTTGTTCAGGTAACCTTTAATGAGAGAAGTAATGCATGGTTTTGTCCAAAGACTGGTCCTGCTAAAACAACAAGAACAGTGATAATGGGAACTAAAATTTACTGTAACAAGTTTTGCAACTGGTCATTACAATGAATGTGATCACATTGCCCCGTGTGCCAGGCAAAGAGAATGTCTGCAACAAGAAGAATAGTCTCATTTTATGCAATCAGATTTTCCAAGCATTTTTCATCATCACAATGAAATAAACGTCGGTGTCTATTGAAGCGCTGACTCCAGCATAATAGTTCATGAATTCATCTGTTGTAACCTAAAGCAAAGAAGTTTGAAAGAGAAAAAAAAAGAATAAACCCATTTATCCTACATGAGACCTGTATTATTACTATCAAGAATCTGGGGAAGGAAACAGCTTCCCAAGGAACATGTATAAGTGTTAATTATCAGAAGGAACCCACCCAAGAAAGCATAGGCATGTGGCTTCATCAATGGTAGAAACCCCCCAAGCAAAGAACCAAACTTATAAAGAATGATTTCCCTGTGCAGCCCTGGCAAGCTATTTTCTTACTCTCTAAGCCAAGAATACCTAGAGCTCTGAAAAGTTCCTTTTTTTTTTTTTTAACTACAGCTCTCAAAATCCTCTAGCTAGTACAGTCAATGCCATGCTGGGGGATCCCTGGAATTGTGGTTCATAAAATTGTGGTTTGTAGCTCTGAGAACACCTTGGGTGCTTCCAGACTCAGGGCTCCTACCACTCTAGTAAAAAGCCACTGTGCACTGATTCTACCTGAACTACTTTATTTCCTGGTAAATAAAACATGGAAGAAACCTTATGAAAACATCAGGGGTTACAAATGGAAGACAAAGTAAAGCTCTTATCTCAAACTCATACCATTTCTCTTTTTTTCTTTTTTCTTTTATCTTAGATTACTCTTCCTTACAGCTATATGGCACGGACAAGAGTACAGGAGGGAAAGGTGTATTAGTGAAGACAAATGAAAAATAACCTACTGGATTCATATGGAATGTGCAGAGACATTCTGCAAATATAATACTGAAGGCCTTCCAACTCCTGCGCTATCTCTTGCAAAACCTACTAGGAGTTTGCATCTTATTTTGACAGTCAAATCAGAGTTAAGCATTTTTTTTTTATCTAATGGATATTTACAGCAGGATTATGCAAAGTGCTACATTTCCAGCCAAAACTAATTTTAGCTTGGAATATCTATATATTCATTCTATGTCTACATCTTTTTGTGAAAAGAAATTTGTGGGGTTTTTTTTTAAACGAACACATTTTAGCTCAACCCTTTTGAAATGCACATTAGAAATTAGCCTTCTAGAGCAGAAGTACCTTGAAGCCTGAGGTGTTGCTTCTCTTATGGAAAGATCAGTATAAGAGAAGCAAGCATTTACTTCCCATGTAAATAATGGTGACTGCCTAAGAGTCAGCCATTGTGACACTTCAAAGATAAAGGTTTGTTATAGCATGAATCTTCACAGACTGTAGCTCATTTCATCAGATGCACAAAATGCCTTTATGGAATTTAGAGATTACCATTTCATATGGTTAAATAAGGTGCTACCGTTATAGACCTTCCTGGATTAGCATGGCAGTTCAACTTCTACCTCTTTCACTTGTTTTGTCATCATTGTTCTTAGCCAATTTGATTGGCTTTTTAAAAAATGGCCAGAATTCTGCATGGGCAACTTATTTATGTTTGTGTAACTAAGTAATGTCAATGGGCCAATCTCACAAGCTTACTTTAACAGGCATCAGCCACACCGAGAGAAAGTGGTCCATTCTGCCAGCAATCAGTGCATGGGTGGATGACATTTCCACCTCCCCTTCTGTCAGGAAGCAAAACTGCAACATGGGAGTGCAACAAGGGTCCTGCTTTTGACTGTTACAGTTACACTCACTGGTAAAAAGGGGAAAGAGACATCATTCATCCTCCCCCTCAATCACCAGCAGAACACATCTCCTTCTCTCAATATGGCTGATGCCTGGTAAGTAGGGCCATTTCCACACTAGACTGTTATAGTGCTATTATTCCACTTTCAACATCCTATGGAATCCTGGGGTTTGCAGTTTAGGGAGGGCCCTCTGAGGCCCTTGAGGCCCCTTCCTAAACTGCAAACTCCAGGATTCCATAGGACGTTGAAAGTGGAATAATAGCACTATAACAGCCTAGTGTGGAAATGGCCTTGGTTTGGAGAGTAGTTACATTCATGGCAGCATCGACCCAATCATGACTACATAAAGATTATGACTACAGATCACTCACAGATATGTAACAACAGGTTATGTATCTATAAATGTGATTAATATCCAGTCAATTTTTAAAATAATCTTGCATATTATCGTGGAACCACTGTTCTGCCAATCTGTATTGTTTTAATTACCTGTCCATCTTTATCATAAGGTGAATCAAAGTTATCTAGAAAAGTTCTAAAAACTTGCTCTTCTGACCATTCTCCATTCTGGTACTTGGGGTGATGTTTTGCATTATAGACTCCTTGTAGATCTTCAATGGTGACAACACCATCCCCAGTCTTGTCTAGTTTTCGAAAGGCTTGCATAATGACTTCTTTCCTTGCATTAGACATTGGAGGCTAAAAAAAAAAGGGCAGTAGAATCATTAGATTTGTCACCTGCTACCCAGTACTCCGTCTGTATCTTACCAATACTATTGTTGTTATTACCAGATATTTCTTAATGGCCAAAGTGTGTGAGGTGGGGCTATGTTTCCTTTAGCATTTTTACAGCACAGAGGAAAAACAAGTTGTGAGCAAGAAAGACTACTTCACAGTGTTGAAGAAGGAAGGGCCAATGTAGTTCAATGAATACAATGGAAGAATTAAACCAGACAGACCTGGCTGGAGATCACTGTTCAGCTATGAACTTAGTGAACGATACAGGATTATATAGCTGAAATCCAATTTTCTGGCCTAACAAGAGTAGACGTATTGCATCTCCAGAACTTGCTGAAGGATTGATTTATTAAGTTCCCATTGATCCAGTGTGTCTACCTAAATTGGGGCTAGTAATTATATGTGGGTCACAGTAGGCAAAGTCAGTCCTCCAGATGTTGTTGGATTGCAACTCCCATCTTTCCTAGCCAATACAGAGGAATGCTAGGAGCTGTAGTCTCACAACCTCTGGGAGCTGCACTTTCTCTCTGCTTGATTTACCCCTGTATTTATTCATTTATTAAAATATTAATATTCATTTATTAAAATTTATTCATTTATTAAAATATCTATTAAAATTCATATCTAGAACCCTCAGCATAGAGAATATACAGTAAAACAACTTGAAAAATATAAATTGAATATAAAATCATGCAACAGGATAAACAGTAGTCACCGTTCTTCAGTTAAATCAACCGTAGAGAACATATTTAGGAGTAGCTGTATTGGCCATGCAGCAAAATGCAACAAAATCCAAAACCTTAGAGACAAAATTATAGGTCTTTCCCTCTGCATGGGAATTGCATAGTCCAGGTATAGCATGTCTAACTATCTATGGATATTTACTCAGTGGTGAGGGGATGTTAGAATGCAGCCACAGAGGAGAAAAATTCTGGTATGTGTTTTCTGTCTTCCTTGATCAGACAGCAACTTTTTGTATTTGTAAGTAAACTTTTCCAAGCTCTGCAAGTGGTTCAATCAGAACAAATTCCAACAGAAAGACTCAACAAGCCTAGGTAATTCCTGACATCTGCTTGTTCTAGAAAGGCTCACCAATTTGAACATCTATTCTCCCTAAACACCCTAGTGCCATTAGGCACCATTGCCACCAGTGTCTGTGATCATTTGGACCTCCCAAATGATAGAACTCTCCCTTACTGTATCCTCCCTCCAGAGGATTACCAGGTAGCACCAGTAAATTTGGGATGATGCCATGCAGTTTCCATGTTTGTTGTTTGTTGCTGTGTGCCTTCAAGTTGTTTCCAACTTATAGCAACCCTAAGGTGAACCTATTACAAGATAGGTTCATCTTAGAGCTTTTCTTGGCAAGATTTGTCAGAGGAAGTTTTCCCTTTGGCCTCCTCTGAGGTTGAGACAGTGTGATTTGCCCAAGGTCACCCAGTGGGTTTCCATGGCTATGTGGGGATTCAAATCCTGGTCCCCAGAGTTGTGGTCCAACATTCAAATCACTACACCATGCTACCAACTACACCATTCTCTTCCATGTTCTCTATTTCCCAAAATACAATGCCATTGGAAAGCATAGTTGTTGTTGTTGTTGTTGTTGTTGTTTTTAAAATAGCTTACTCTTAATGTTATGAGAAATTCATCAAAGTCAATTGTTCCATTCCCATCTTTATCAAAGATTTTGAAAATCTTTTCAGCTTCTTCCTTTTCGATCAACACCGCATAATCCTGGAGGCCTTTCAGGAACTCTTTGAAATCAAGAGTCCTACTGCGATCATCATCCATGATGCGAAAGACCCTGGAGAAAAGAAGGGTGACTGTGAAGAAAAGAGTAATAAGATCATAGAGGTGAGGTGACAATGAGATACAGAATTTAGGATGGAAAAACACCCTCTGTAAGTTCTGAGATAATTGCAAACAGGGCCTTTTGAGTTGTAGCACCTCATCTGGGCATTCTCTCCTAACAGCATCCCCTCTATTTTCTTTGCAAGGCCAGGTGCAAATGTAAAACCTATGAATTATTGATTTGGTCCTGTGAATGGGAAAACCCTAAGGAACGGTCTGTACTTGCTAATAGAGTTCAGAAAGAAAGAGAGAGCTACAGCTGGAGAAGAGCAGTGGTTACCAAGGCTAAGGAATAGGCTAATTTCACCTTGAATAAGGAAGCATGGGGTTTGCAGTTTCGGGAGAGGCTGGATCCCAAGATTCCATAGGATGTTGAAAATGGAATCATAGCACTATAACAGTCTAATGCAGAAATGACCCAATGCTCTCATTTGCTCAGGCATTTAATTTGCCCATGTGACTGTGTTAATTTTCACAATGCATTTCAACTGTCTGTTGTGTTTTAAATGTATCATTACTGATAATTTTGGACTTACATTGTGTATGTGCCTTTTTATTACATTATTACTTTTACATCTTTTTTTTCTTTCTTTTTTTTCCCTATTACATCTTTCTTTACTGAACCATGGCTGAAGCAGAGTCGAAGGCTTCCATTGGAATTCCTCTGAAGATGCCGGCCACAGATGCAGGAGAAACGTCAGGAGAAAATACAACCAGAACACGGTCTCAAAGCCCAAAAAACCCACAAGAACCCGTGGCTGAAGCCTTTAGTTCATAAAAGCCTTTAGTATAAAGATGAAATAAGCAAACTTCTTTGACTATAAAATAACCTCAACCAATGCTTTAAAAAAGCACTGTTTTAAAATGCAGACATATAATTTGAATATATCAAAAAAACTTCACTTTCATCTTAGTCTAAAATCTAATGTTTTCATTTCTCGCTCATTCTCTCTCCCCTTCCTAGTTTCCTTTCCCTTTTCACTTTAAGCCTCTCGTTTAACTTAATGAGCTGTAAAGTTATTTCAGCTACCTCTACAGACTGTACACCATACTCCCCCCACCAATTCCTACATGACCCCAAGGAAAATTGGCTTCCATATCAGCATCTGAGGAACTTTCAAAACAAGGACAAGGAAGCTGATGTTTGCTGGCTTCTGTGCTTCAGTAATCTCCTGCCCTATAGGAAACTTTGACTTGGTTTAATAAGTTACTTCATGAACTCATTTTACCTGGCAAGTCCTTTGATGCCTGCAGATCCCCTTGCCAGACACTGGAGCCGAAGCCTCTCGATTGGATCTGTGGTTTGGGCAAGTTTTCTTTTGGCCTGGATAGCCATCTCCCGGTCATGCCTTGCTGTACCAGCCATCTAGAAGATAAGAGGGGAGTGATATTAAGAAGTAGATAAGAGATTCACGGCCACAGATTGCAAAATATGTTGCTCTAGTGGAGAAAAGTGTCCCTTAACTTTCAGTATATTGAAAAACCTTTAACATTTAGGATTTAGGTCATATGACATTACAGATGTTTTAGTGGTTTAATAAGTGTTTTGAATCTTTGGAACAGACCCTAGAAACTATAGTTGTGGACAGAGAGTGTTAGTTTAACAGAAAATAAAACAGTCTAACCTACTCTAAATCATTAACAGCAGCCTGATTTTCAGATAAATTAATCTTTTAATGGCAAGTGCCAGTAATATCTGTAGATGAAGCTACTGTGAGAAGCACAAAACCTTGCAAATATGTTAGCAAACTCACAAAAGAGTCTTATTTTATCAGGTATGTGGAGCATTTCATTAGTGGAATATATTTATCCCCAAATACAAGGCTGGGATGACATTTGGAGAGAGATTTTTTTTAAAGAATGAACAAAATGTAATAAATGAATGCACAGATATTGAATGCATAAATACAGAGATGTGACACATGAGTCAGTGGCGTGAAGAATATATTCTGTTACCAGATTCAATCACTCTTTCAGAAAGTAAACATAATGTGGACTTTTTACAAGCATCATTTATCATACATAACTATGAAAAAATACCTCAGCTGACATCCTCCTTTTCAGTATAAATATTAAAAGCACGCACAGAAGCCCTACCATACTTTGCAGTCAGTCCCCTTAAGGAAAAAAATGTAGTGCGTCTTTTAGACCAAGGGCTACATCCAACTTCAGATAAGTTCTTCGGGGCTATATTCCAGTAGTGGGCAGAGATAAAAGGAAAGGGTGCAACCAAAAATACCAGCATATTCTAGCATATACAACCAATAAACTAACCATTTTTGAATGGGAGAAATAAAACATTAAAAATGCTAGGAAATGTGGGGGAGGGAGTTTGGCTTCCTGGGAAAACACAAAGGGTTGAATTGGGACCCCAGGAAGGCCAGACTGGGACCCAAGGCCTAAGGTTTACCATCCCTGCTCTCAAGCAAGAGTGGGCAATTGGCAGCAGTTGAAGGCCCATACTGCCTCATCTTGAAAGCCTAGAGAGCCAGAAATCCTGCCATATCTCTACCTACTACCACAATTTGTAAAAAGAGTTTTAAAAAATAAAAAATGCCCCACATCTTTCAGTTCTGGTTTACATCCTGGTTTTGAAAAGGCTCCTTCTAGATCTAATAGAGATGGAGGGGATCTTTGAGGGGTGCTGGGGAGCCTTTGGGGCTCCTAAAATGTGCCTTTGGAGGTCCACTTTGTCTATCCCACTCCTAAAGAAAGAAGCTGGTTGTTACCACACCATACACCCTCTGTGGGATAATTGGACATATCTATGGCTGGAACATATGTTTGAAAGTGTGCTGGTTGTAAGCATATGCCAGGTCAGGATGACCTCAGAGATGATCAGGTCATAAATTCAGACAGGGTTAGGCAGGAAAGCCTGATGCTGATGGGCTTGTGATAATCCTTTCAAAAACTGCAAGCTACAAGCACTCCCAAAAACAAGGCAAAACTGCCCAAGTGAAGCAATCCGGGACTCCACTGTGAGTAACATATTTGTCAGCATATAAGACACATCGGTATATAAAATGCACCCCATTTACACACCAGAAAATACTATTTGCCAGTGTATAAGATACACCAGCATATAAGATGCATCTATTTTCAAACAGTATTTTTTGGGAATGAAAGTGTGTCTTACGCCAACAAATAGGGGATATCCTATGGAGACCTTCCCTATTCCCACTACCCGACCAAAATATTAAGAGGTTGTCAGGACTCCTATCAATGTTTTGTCACCTAGAGTTAAGACAATCAGCCCATTCCAGACTCCTTTGTCAACCCTGTGAGAAAGCCATTACCGCTTTGTCTACATTCCCTCCATCAAGGCAGGAAATAGGGTATAAACATCTCAGCTGCTGCCCCAGTAAATTGTAGTACTTGGATGTAATATGTGGTGCCCAGACCTCTCCTCATTGATACTACCCTCAGATGCGCTGCCTAAGCCACTCCGCTTAGACCTTCTCCTTCAGGACTGGTAACTATCACCCTCTCCACCCAATCTCTCTCTATCCAACCTTTCCTGCCTCACTTTCTGATAGCCTTGTATCTTTTCTTGAAAGTGTCTAATTTCTTGTGTGTTTGTTAATTCCAAATAAAACACTCTAACTGGAGTCCTCTCTACAGTTAGTACAGGAATACACAGGTTAAAAGATCCTGCCGTTACCCTCCTCTTGCAGCCCTCTTTTGAGCTATAATTCCCCAAATTCTAAGGAGACACTGGCATTGTGGGTGGACCTCAACCTCTCTCCCCACCTCTTAAAGCAACAAGATTAGTAGAGAATGCAGGCAGCACCCTGCTCCCCTGACACTTGAATTGACACACACAGCTCAGGAAGGGCAGACCCCCAACCTTTAAGGGTAACACTGGACTGTGCACTGAATGCTCTACAGCATTACACAGGACAACAGGAGAAGATGGGTGAAGAGTTTATGAAGTGTGGAACCAGATCTGACACATATTTCCCTGAAAATAATCCTATTCTGTAATCAGTTGAGTTATTTTGCATGCATCGAATTGCTTCCTGAATAGTTTACTGTCTTAGTTTTTAAATATACAATCCTTCAGGGTTTAGGATAGGAAGAAGGATGTTGTAAGCAGTGTCGTACTCCCATTCTTTTATTAAGATTCCTTTCTGTTAAATAATCCAGAAATAAAGCTAAATAGATACATTTTGAATATGCATGCACCTCAAAAACCTACTGAAATGAAAGGGGAACATTTCTTTATGGCAGTTATCATAATTCAAAACTATATGAAAATACATGCTCTGAGATGCAGGCAATTCTTTCAAAAATAATGAAATAATGAGCAGAAGGGGTTCTATAACCAGGTAATAATATCTGTCTGAAAAGTCATTGTGTAAAATTGGAATTTCAACAGTCTCCTGGAAGAAATAGAAGATTGTACCAAGTATATATAGAGCCTTGCAAAAGTTTCCACCTTGTTTGGCTTTTCTACGTTTTGTGGCATTACAATTTGAAACTGCAATAGATTTATTATCACCCCTTAACTTTTTGTGCCATGCTAAAAATATTTTGTACCTTCACAGTGTTGAGAACTTGTGTACATCAAGTGGTAACAATGTCAGTTAAATCTATTTTAATATCAGGTTGTAACACAAAATGTGGAAAAGTGAAATGTGGCACAAATATATTTGGTACCAACAAGATATTTGATGGCCCAGCAGCCTTGGGATTTTTCAGACCTTCAGCCATTTCAGCACTAGGCTGTTATAGTGCTATTATTCCACTTTCAACATCCGCTTTCAACATCAGTTTAGGCCCCTCCCTAAACTGCAGATCCCAAGATTCCATGGGATGTTGAAAGTGGAATAATAACACTATAACAGTCTAGTGTGGAATGGCCTTCCTTGCAAGTCTTCTTCCTGCAGCTGCATGTAAGGTTGTTATATAATAATGAACAAATGAAGCATGACAGGGCATGAGAGCAGAGGACTGAAGGCTGCAAAGCTTTCTTGTTCCTGCAACACCTCTGGGATGAGAAGGGACAAAGGAAATTCACCAGCCTTGGAGCAATGGGAAACAAACAAGTGGGTATAGTTTGAGTGTTGGACTAGGACACTGGGAGACCAAGACCATCCACACTAGACTGTTATAGTGCTATTATTCCACTTTCAACATCCTGTGAAATTCTGGGGTTTGTAGTTTACTGAGGCCCTCTAAATGCCCCTCTCTAAACTGCAAACCCCAGGATTCTATAGGATGGTGAAAGTGGAATAATAGCACAATAACATCTAGTGTGGAAATGGCCTAAGGTTCAAATCCCCACTCAGCCATAGAGACCAAGAAGGTGACCTTGTCCAAGTCATACTCTCTCAGCCTCAGAGGAAGGTAATGGCAAACATCCTTTGAACAAATTTTGCAAAGAAAACCCTGTGATAGTTCCCCCCCCAAGTTTCATGTGTATGAGATGAGCACACTTTCCATCCCCTAAAACTATTTCAATAAACCCTTTCTGCACCTTACCTTTTTACGGCGCTGGGGTGCGGGGATCGTGCGAGCAGTCTCTGGGGAGAGGCTCTCGTGTCCCTGCTGCTTCAACTCCGCATGAGCTGCCTGCTTGCGCAAGAGCCCCACCTCTTCCTTCCGCAGCGCAGCCTGAGAGTTTTCCAGACTGCACTGGGGCAGGAAGCATGACCGGTGCGGCTCTGGAGGCTCCACATGCCAGGTAAGTGCACATGGGGCCCAGGAGCAATGCGCGATTGCAAACCATTTTCGGCTTCCAGCTGAAAATGAAAAGCCTGCCAGCCCCTGGAGCATCACACGATTGTGAGTGCATCATGCAGATTGCTCCTCACAATTGTGCGATGCTCCAGGCGCCCTTTCGCATGGCAAATGCCGTGCGGAAAGGGCCCCAGACTGGTAGAGTATCTATTCCACTGATGATCCAAACAAACAGAATCAGATTTAGTCTCCTTGAACTCTGGAGCTAGGTCCATACACACACCAGCCACATCGATGATGGAAATTGCCAGGAAGTAAAACTGTTCTGGTGCAAAGAACCACTGGAGAACTGTCAATCTAAAATGGCCTCCCTCTCTGCTGCCATTTTCACCCTATAGTTGCTCCTTTCATAGACGACTGCAATGGCCTGGTGAACATACTCAGCATCATATGAAATTCCATTTAAACATAATTCTATATGGCCAAGAAGAATCAGCAGATTATTAATATAACACCCTTCCCCCAAATTGCAGTGCTATTTAGATCTATGGGCAACCAGGGTGCTTCCAGATAACTTATTTTTTAAGATCCGGGAAATTGTGCAAAGATTACAAATGTGGGTTGGCAGCTTTTGGACCATCAATCAAATACATCACTTAAGCAGCTGCATTTGCTGGGGATTCTGTGAGTTCTAGTGCAAAAAGTAACCTTTTCAAACTCTGGGAATAAAACACAGTAGAAAAACTCTTAGCCCCCCCTCAGGCTCCCCCAAGCAGAATACAGCACTTTCAAACCCTCAGTCCTTTTACAGCACAACTGACTGATGTTGGCATAAGCCAGATGGTAGCCTTCCTGAGCCAAGTGAGAAAAGAATGAGAATAAAAATCCTTTACCTTTATTTTTCCACCTGTCGCTTCTACCTGCAACTATGGACGCTGCTTGGTACACTTTGGGGGAAAGTGTGTCTTTCTCCCCCTGCCTCTCCTCCTCCTCCCTTCCTCCTCTGATTGGACTCCTTGTGGCAATTGGTGCCGACCCATGAAAACAAATGCAATCTGACTGGAAGATTTCCATGTCCATCCATCTCAGATTACTTGTTTACATATCGCTCCTCTGCCTGGAGTTTACCACCTTGTTTCCTAAGCGACAGGAGTTGCTGCGAAAGGCTGAGTGCAACCTGCCAGGACTTTGGTTGCTTCTGTGACTCATGATGCTCTTTTGCACCATCTCCTTTTGCCTTGGATCTGTTCTATGGTGTCTGATGGTGGCAGGGCAGTGTGTGCTGGGGGGACCGCTCTGAAAAAGAGAAGTAAAAAGACAGCAGATCAGAACATGGGGGTGGGGAGAGCACTGGCAAGTAAGAATCTCAATGCAATGCTGAAGATGTTACTTTTCATTTCTTTCTTTATTATTTATCTACAATATTTCTATCCTGCCCCATCTCCTAGGATCTTAGGGTAGTTTTTAGTAAAATCAGTTGAACAATTTAAAATGTAGGGGGATAAAATTTGGAACAATACAAAAACACTAAGGTCCTCTGGGAGGAATTTACTGCAGCCAGTCAGAACTAGGTTGGCTGCGGTTACCCAGAGGACCTTTTCTTCTATTGCTCCCAAGTTAGGGAATGGCCTGCTGGAGGAGACCCGGCATATTACCAGTCTTGACAGCTTTAAAAAAAACAGCCAAGACTGATCTCTTCCGACAGGCTTTCCAAGACTAGTACTCCACCGCCTCCCACCAACTGTCCTCCTGTTCTTTAATGTAGTTAATGTGTTTTAGGGGGTTGGTTTTAGATGGGTTGGTGGCTGGGGAAGATTGGTTATGTTTTAATGCTTTTAATGTATTTAATGTATTGCTGTAGTACCGCCTCGATCCATGGGGAGAGGCGGGATATTATTGTTGTTGTTGTTGTTGTTGTTGTTATTATTAATTTCTCCCCACCAAGGCAAAACAGAAGGTAAGAGGGGCTGGAGGAAGACCCCCTCTTCTATGCCTCTGTGTGGAGAGGGAGGGGGGATGAAAGGAGGGCTCACAATGACACACCTTGTGTATAAGAAGCACCCTGTTTTCAAAGGCTATTTTTTGGTGGGAGGAGAGTGCATCTTATATGTGGCAAATATGGTAACTAGGAAGCCTTCCCCACTTTTTGTGGGGAATCTGAAAGGACCCTGGGGTTGCACTTTACCCACCTTCATGTACATAATCAGCAATGTAAATTCAGGCGCTTACTCATGGAAATGGGGCAAATCCACAGCAGAGGAATGCCACTTGCTTAGCACTGCTGGGCAGCCTTAGCAGAGACAAGGTGAGCAGCACGGTCAAGCTCCTACTGTACTCATGCAGTTCTGAATTCTTCTCCTTACCCTGGCAGCCACAAACTCTGGGAGGAGGCCAAGCTGCAGCTTATCAGTGGGGTAGGAATTCAGAAAATGAAGACACAACTGCCATCAGCTAAGAGGGGGAAAGAAACAAGGGTGTGCTCACAGTTGGAGTACACTTTCCTTTTCCTTCCCCTGGGAACTCAGAGCAACCACATCTTCACTGTTTTAATAGCTACCTCCCTTCCCACCTGTAATTAGCAGTGGCAGCCTGTCCTCAGACTTGATGACTACTGAGGGGGAGATTTTGGATGGAGAACCCAAGTGAATAGCCTCCTGCACCCCATACCAAGAAGAGACATATGTGTGCATAACACATTTACCCATGTATATGTCACTAAAAAGAAGGCACACTTGGAGGGCCAGCCAAATACACAGAGCACAGTGGTTTATCAAGGGCATAAGGGCCATCTTGCTGGTGATGGAACAGCACTTCTACAACTTCCTAGAGCCTACTGGAGGTCAGGTGCTCCAACTGTTTTTATACTTCTTGACTTCTCCAGACTTCCCCAAGCTGCCCTTTCTTTGTCCCAGAGGAAATGGTTAATTTTTTTCTAATAATTTTATTCAAATTTCAATAAAACAAACAATTATCTCTGCAATGTTTACATGCAATGTTTTTCCTTCTTCCTTTCCTTTCTGGATTACAGTTATTAATATTCCCTCTATTTATTATACCATGTATCACAATAAAATGTTAATAATCTATAATTTGTTAGTTCCTGCTGTATGTCTCTACTTTACTTGTTACATGATATTTCATTGACTATTAACCTGTATAATAATTGATATCATGAAAAACGTATTACCTTCTGTCTACCCCAACCCAAATCTGTAACAATCTTCCACTCTTTATTAATGTCTTCATCTGATTTCCCTTTTAGTCTTTGTGTAAGTATATCCGCATTTTTATTTTCCATAAAAGTTGTCCACCACTGTTCAGTTGTAGGTGTAGTTTCATTTTTCCAAAGTCATGTGTACTCAATGCGGGCCGTCATGGAAATGGTTAATTTTTAAATAGGTTATAGAAGGGCTTTGCTATTTATTATGAACAAATACTCTTTTTGTGCCAGGCACTTCCCTTACCTCGCCCTTTTGAATATCTGGCAGTCCTTGTGGCCACCAGACGGCCTCAAGAGCAGAAAACGGGATCTGCGGACTACAGCACTGCGGACCAAATAGATTATTTCCAGTCAGAAAATAAAGGCAGGACATTGTTATCTTTATAATTGTACACAATTAAGTTTAGGGCATTTCTACGAGAGTACAGTCTTTTCATTCAAACAAATGATATAGTTACTACTCCCATAGAGTGACTGTGAATTCCACTTTCTTTTTCATTTGTTGTAATTTATCACGCTGCAGATCATGATACTGCATGAACTAGTAACTTATTAAAAGAAGCGTAGATCATTAAAAGAAGGGCAGATTATTATTTTCTTCTGCTTGGTCTATTAGGTCTTTGGGCATCATGCTCTGGATTTTATGCAGAATAGAATAATAAAATAGCATGCTTTTACACTTCCTGTTAAGGCTTCAGGGTGTGAGTTTCCTCCCATTTCTTATCTCTCACAGAAGTCACGCAAGACAGAACTTTACTCTGCTTTCTCCACCTTGTCAGCTTGGTTCAAACAGGGAGCACTGGGAAAGATTGCTTCGTTGGAGTCACCTGCTTGCTCTAAGTTGTACAACATGGCTATTGTAGAGAACCTGCTTGTAGTGTTATTTTTTTCGCAGCAATTCCTGAACCTTTCGGGATTTAAGATCCTAACACTTGCCTTTATGGGTGAGTTTAGAGCAATGAATGGTATTTGCTTGCAGTAATGTTTTTTTTCTTGCAGGGTGTGTGTCCTCTTCCATTGTATCCAGGATTGATTGCAGACAGTATTGACTGGTGTGATTCAGCGACAATAAAAAAAAAAACCAACAACATCTTTGGACTCTCAGAATCTTTTTCTGAAGGATTTCTGGGAATTGTGGTCCAAAAATATAATGTTTCTAAATGTCAAAGGAAAAAATAATAATACTCTTGTACTAACTGATCACCAGAGTGCTCTTGTCACCTGCTCTCCAACTGTTTGTTATCTCCCCGCAAACATGTTCTCTCCACAGACTGAAATATGGAGCAGACTATTCTTGGTTGTGGGTCCACATTATGGAACTGAACTGGCCAGGAATGCCAACAGCTATGATTTTTCACAATTTGTAGAAAACTGTGCAAGGAGACATTGGGTATGGGGCAATTAGCTTGTTTTGTGTGGGTTCTCTGGGGATTTTAGCATATATGCTAAACTGTGAATGTATTTTAATTTGACATTTAAATCATCTCTAAAATGCATACCTTGCCGATCACTCAAGGTATCTTTACCATAATAGGCCCTGATCCAACTTAAGCTCCCCCTGCCTCTTTTTGGTTGAGTGCAATGCTGAGGTTTTTAATTTTCTTAGGAGAAGGGTAAGAAAAAGCAAGATGGTATATTTTCAGTTCAGATGTAGCACAGTGTTAACAGTAATGCCCCAACACTGAACAACAACAGATTTCATTAAATAAGAACATGCAATCAAAATATCCTGTCATATAGATGTTGCTATAATAGCAAGGCTGAAATCTGTGGAGAAGGATATGGAATGGCTTCAGAATACAGGGCAGAAAGGCTGAACATGACATGGCTTCAATGTTTTTCAGTAAAACAGTAAATTAATCCCTGGTTACAAACGTATCAGTGATTTCAAAGGGGAGCCTTTATTTATTTTGGCACTGTATATGCGTGTGTGTGCATGCACACACCCTCACGTCACCTGTCAACTTACAGTGACCCCATGAATTTCAAAGGGATATTTTAGGCAAGGAATACTCGGAAGTGGTTTTTGCCAGTTCCTTCCTCTGAAAGATTTGTTGGTGACCCTGCAAGTACTAACTAGGGCTGACTTTATGTAGCTTCCAAGATGAGATAGGATCTGCTGGTGCCTTTAGGGTATTTAAACCACTAATAAATATGTAGCAGTTCCTTATTTACAGCGAAACTAGCCGTCTTTCCTCAGAAGTACTTAGAATCATAGAATCATAGAAATGTAGAGTTGGAAGAGACCACATGGGCCATCCAGTCCAACCCCCTGCCATGCAGGAACACCCTCAAAGCACTCCCAACAGACTTGACTTGTCACTCATGTTATCACATTTTCCTTGCTGCCCAACAACCATTAGCATCTACGTAGCAAAGTAATCGCATGTACAGGACAATGTACAGATTTGAAGTAGATGTGCAGATTTGAAGTATATGCCCTCATTAGGACAGTCTGTGTGCTGGAGTGGGCAAAGTGGGCTCCATGGGGAGCATTCAGCCCCTGGATCCCACTGCTGTGACAGTGAAGGCCCATAATACCCTCCATCAACATTCCGCACTATCAATTTTTTAAACAATATACTTTTGGCATGATTATTGGACAATTTTTGCCTGATATCTGCTCAGAAAACCTCAAATAATGTAAAGCAAATGTAAAGCAAATGGCAGGTGTTTGTTTTCTTTTTCATATTTGTTTCAGAGAAGTGCCATGATATTCATTTTTAGAACATTTTGTTAAATAATTGAAGGCTGTCTTAAAATGTTGAACAGGGAATTCAGACATGGACAGCTAAAACAGCTTAATGAGAAATAATCTTTTAGTAGAAAAGTTGGACTGATGGGTCTTATTAACTATCTGTTGTATGGTGTGTTTCTTTCATTTTGCAGTCTTGGGTATTATATTGTATAATCATCTCTTGTATTTCTAAACACCTTTTTTAACTGTCCATTTTAAGTTTTAAAATAAAACAGGGCTTTTTGTTTAAAAGAAGAAGAAGAAAACCTCAAATAAGTAGAAAAACTCATAGAAACCCACAAACCCACATACACCCACCAGAACTGCCAACTATCTCCAGTTACCTCCATTTTTCTCTGTAGTTCTTCTCAAAATGATAGCCTGGAGTGACGCTACATTTTGAGAGGGACAACAGAGGAAAATGTAAGTTATTTGGGTTTCCTGCACGTGTATGGCACACTGGGGGTTCTGTTGGAGGAATTTAGCCCCTTTCCCCCATGTAGTTGCCCACTCTTGCTCTACAGAAACACCTTCATTGACAGTCCAAAAGTCTGTCTTGATCTAAAACAATTTTTATATCTACCAGGATATAAAATGTCACTTTGTAATGCCACTCTGAAATACATTGAACTACAGCAGGGGTAGCTCCTAGCAATACATCATTGCTGGGACATTCCCCTCCAATTACTGTGGAGATTGAGCTACAGAACTCAGAAGGAACGGGGGGATCTAAGGTGAGTGGCAAATGATGTCAAAGATTAGCAAATGATGCTAATCAAAATGACCCAGGTCTTTGACCCTATGAATGCCAGATCCAGAACACCATCCTCTCAGTGTTTCCCCATGATGGTAAGATATACTGTATTTCTATATGTGGGGGCTCAGATGTTTGGATATGCCATTGTACTCATAACCATACATATAAACCCATCCGGATGAATTCAGGCTTCTTTGGAATCACCCCAATCTGTTGATGTTAGGCTGTGAAAGACATTTTCAAATGCCAATCTCTCTTTCTCAACAGGGGGAAGCCATTATCTCCTAATGGATGAAATATCGAACATTCTCCACAAGCGAGGCCATGAAGTTCGAATGTTGTTACAAGAAGGAGTACTTATGACTCCAGGTAAAGCATCAAAATGTCCCTTAAATTGCTTATTACTTAAGTAATACAGTAGCTGTAATAAAAACAGTACATATATTATAAATAATGGTTTGATCAGAGACCCTGTTGGTTAGCTGATAATAACACCAAGGGACTGAAAGTTGGTTTCATCATGGGGTTAGCAAAGTCCGGCTGATCCAAAGCTTTCCTCTCCATTCCTTTTCACCTTTGTATCTAGTCTATAAGATTGTGAACCAGTGGGTGGGGATTGTCTTTTAATAGCACTAAGCAAATTTTGGATATTTTATGAACATTAAACAAGAGGGCATGGTAGTTTTTCCTCAGCAGGGCTGGTGTTAATAGCTGCTTTCCACCCAAAAATATTCCCCGTCCTTACCTTTGTGACCATGTGGTCCACCATCTTCAAGTTGCCCCAAGCAAAAAGTCACATAATTATTTTGGGTCGTATTCTTCTAGTATTCTTCTGTGTAAGCTACACAGTTTCTCCCCCACAACATGGCCATTTCCAGGTGATTGGAGAGTGAAAGGAATCAGTGGTGACCTCTCTCACACTCCCCTCACCAAACAGTTTTAAAAAAAAATTTCCTCAGATGCCCCCACAACATCCTCTAAGGAGTGTGGGAGACTTTTCCACCATATTCTTAGTCCTTTTAAAAATCAGTCCTAGTTACCCCACAATAGAACAATGGTGGGGAACACTTATTGAAAATAGAAATGTTGATATGGTCTCTCAGAGATTAAAAGAGAAATCAGACGATGAGATTCAAAGAGAATGGCAAATTGTAATGGATAATTGCTGGGTACTGTCAGATGGAAATGAGTAATTCATGATTTAGACAATTAATGAGGGAGCTACTGGATATATATCATGAAGCTGGAATGTGGAAATAGAAATGCAAGAACCAACATGTAATATTAGCAGCAAATTGTGGTACAATAATATAAACATGTAAAGAGATAATGAAAATGAAATCTAGACCAGTGTGGAAGATCAAAATAATTCATATAATCTTACGTTTACAATTGTTTGTTTTATACTTGAATTTGAATAAAATGATTAAAAAAAATCACTCCTAGTTTTAATAAAGATGCTGGGCCTAAAATTGTCCAAGAGGTTCCAAAAACATGGCATAACGCCCCCCCCCAAGTCCCCTAAGAATTATTTTGGGGCAAAGAAAATTGACAAAAATGTTTGATCCTGAGGAGCCCTGTGGAGGCACATGTGGGCCATGGGCTCCACTTTGCCCACCCCTGCTTTATCTGGATGCTCCACAAGGACCGCATCTTCAGAGACATCTTAAGTACCTCCAGAAGTCCCTGCTGGTGCCTGTTGAAATACAAGCAACTACAGGAAAATAGCTGGATGCATTGCTGCTGATCCTCCCATCCTCTGACAACCCAGAAAGGGCAGAGCTGGGAGCGAGGATTGTGTGGGTTTACAAGGTGGATTTTTGAGGGGGTAGCACTGGGCAATGTAGTTATGGAGACATAACTATGTGAGACACGTGTCTCCTGATTCAGGATCTTGGCCAAAAGTAAAAAATTATTGAAAAATAGGCCATACAGATCAAAATTACTTTTGTAAAATAAAAACTCATGTATGTTTTCAGGACGGCAGCATGAACATTCTGGTTCCTATCAAGTTACAACATGGTCTGCAAGTGAGAACGTTATCAATGAGTACAACAAATGGTTTGACAACTTTACAAAGGATTGCCTGAAGGGGAGGTATTTTTGAATAGGTTTTTTTCATATTAATTTGGTACAGCAAAAAGCAAGAAAAAGCTTTGATAGTCTGAAATTCTCAAAATTAGATGTGTTAAACAGTGAAAGCTCTCGTCAAAGCTCAAATACTTAGCACTTTTAACTTAAGAGTGAACAATTCAAACAAACATGGTTCAGTTTTTGCTGCAAAATGATTCATGTTTCTTTATTTCTTTAATATTCCATTCTTCTCCCAGGATAAGAGTCAAGGCAGCTTACAATGTAAGTTAAAAACAAGACACAGTTAAAACAAGGAATAGCATAGAGTTAAACAGTTATATTAATGACATTGCAACAATTTAAAAAGCAGTTAAAGAAAATAATTGTGATTTTAAAAAATACATCACAGTTACAAGATCTTTTGTACAGACCAGTTAACAGTCACAGACTTGGGCAAACAAAATTACAGGGCAGGGCATGGCAGAGAAGAGATCAACCTATGCTCACAAGGAAGGGAATTCTACAGTCTGGGAGCAGCCACCAAGAAGGTCTGCTCTTGTGTCCTCACCAAACATGCCTGTGATGGTGGTGGAACCAAGAGAAAGCCCTCATCTGAGGATATTAAAACTTGGGAAAGCTCATATTGGGAAATATGGTCCTTCAGATAGTCTGGATCCAAGCCATAAAGGGCTTTCCGAGTCAGAACCAGCACTTTGAATTTCAACTGGAAATAAATTGGATGCCAGTGAAGCTGTTAAAACAGCAGAGTAATAGGTTTCCTGTAACCTGTAACCAGACCCAGTCTGGCTGTAGCATTTGAATCCACAGCATGAGTCATATCTCAGGTGATTTCTGAGGCTGTAGTTTGGGTATCTTATAGCCAAATCACTGTGCACTGATCCAGAAGAAAAGTATGAAGATTTTAGTGGGCCTATTGCCCACTGTTTTTAGACATCAATGGGCCTAAAGATAATAGAATATTTTATCTTGAATAATATCTTTTTCTTCTTTTAAAAACTAAATATTTGCTAAATGCAAAGGTTAGACAATATAGCTTCCAACTGTCCTGATTTGGTAGGGACAATTCTGGTTGAACCTCTGTCAGTTTCAACCAGAATCAGCAGAGAGGAAAAGGACCACTGGGCAGAATCTTGCCCTTTCAAGTAGGCTCAGGTAGGAGGAAACTGCTGCAGCCTCTCCTAGCTTGTCTATAAGTCTTCAGGAATAACTTTTGTCATCTTGACCGTATTTTGATGTTGCTTGGTCACATGTGTCCAGTTTTCATATATGAAATTTTGGAGGGCATTCTATATCCACAGGTTCAACCAACCACAACTTGAAAATATTAAAAAATAATAATCCAAAAAGCAAATTTTGATTTTCCCATTTTATATAAGGGATGCCATTTTATTACACTGCTGTACATAATGGGACTTGAGCATCCACAAATTTTGGTATTCACTAGGGGTCCTTGAACCAAACCCTAGTTTAGCAGTAGGAAAACTGGAGACAGTTTTCTTTAAGGATTTAAAATATTACGTTAGACACTGAAGTGTTGGGCATAACTGGAATATCAATCCACCCTTGTTTCCCAGGTAGAATCACAGAGCTGAAATTGGGCCCTGAATCAGGGTGGGAAAGAGTCTCGCACCCTCTGTCTTTTTCACACACACACACATAATTACTCTCACACACAATTTTTCCCAAGAGGGAACATCTTCTCAGCCCCTGCTGTCAGCTTGGCTGCAACAGTAGTCTGATCAGATGGAAAAAGCTTTATTGAGACATCAAGATTTTTACAGAGCTTCAAAAGAGAGTTGTTTAACATAAATTTCAGGAAATCTCTGACAGAACAGTGTTTTTTTATATTCATGATAAACATACATATGGTTGTTGATACAATACAGTATATGTTATATTGTCCATTAAATGAAACATCATGGGGGGAAATACTCTCATCTGTCTGTCTAATAATGTCTTTTCACAATATGGTTTAAAACAAGATACATCTAGAACAAATCATAATAATGTTTTTAAAATTTTAAAAACTATTACATAAACTATTTTATTAAAAACAGCAGTAATTTAAAGCAATTAAAGATATGAAAATGATTTTGAGAGCAAATACTTGAAGCAAAGCTTAGAATTGGTTATCACCAGGTCATCATCTTGACACCATGACAAGAAGGAAAAAAAATAGATATTTTCTATCTAGTATGCTTAGTCTATTACTTTCAGATTTGCTGTGAAAACTGCCCAACTTCATACTCTCCAACTGCCTCCATTTGGCAGGAACTGTCTTGATTAATCCTCTGTCTTCACACTTTTTCAGCTACTTATAAATTGTACTGGTTTCTCCCCTCCTCCCACTTTCCCCCTTTGTCCTCAGCTTATTTCCATTGGTACAAACTTGAGTTCAAAGTGCAAAAGCAGCTTGTACTCAATTAACTCAGCAGAGGGGAGGGGAGCACCAGAATCTTGATCTTCCCCTTAGACTGGTGCAAAAGCAAATTGCTACTATCTCTCCTAGCTTGTCTGTTCTCCCTCATTAATAAATTTTGGCATCCTTACCAAACTTGGTCATATGAGTTCCTGTTTTCATCTGTGAAATATTGAAGAGTATGTGATTTTAGTCAGCCTTCCATTTTAGCACTTTTGCTAAATGCTAAATTTTATGTCTGTACCTCTTTGGTCCTGGTATATCCAAGCAATGGGTTCTAGGCTTCTTAACATCTTCATATTTTCTAAAAAATCCTAGTTTTTGTAGTACACAGAGATAATAATAGTTGGAATATTAGTATTTTTGACAGGGCAGCCAAAGCAAACAGCACAATGTTGAATATACAACTAAGCTAATGCAGGGCAAAGTACAGAAGGTCCAATTATTGACATTTAAAGATCCAACCAGATTAGTTACTGCAAGCTATGCTGTGAGTGCTGAGAGCCTCTGACAATATTGGCCTCTTGGGAGTGTTCACAAGCAGGTGTACTCTTACAGCAGGTAGAGAAAATTCAAAGGTTTTGGCACAAGACAGAAGCTGTATTATGAGAGAGCACCAAATTTCAAGGTTCATGATTAACAAAGAAGGCTTACTGGATTTTTTTTTAAAGAATAGTGAGTAACGCACCCACTGAAAGGTTTCATAGAGATTCCATGCCACCAGTGGGTGAGGATAGAATTAGAGCAGTGTGGAAATTGTGTGGCCTGGACTGGAACTTCCAGCATTCTTCACTTTTGGATATGCTGGCCAGGCTGCTGGGAGTTGTAGTTCAACAACATATGGAGGACCATATAGTTCCCACCCTTGAATTGGAGATTAGCAGTACAACCCTAAGTATATCCAATCAGAAGTAAGCCCATTGAGTTCAGTGGAACTTATTTCCAGCTAAACACAAAGAATCAGCAAAATGATCCGGAGAAACAAAGTTGAGGGACTGACCATTTCATGAAACAGTTTCCCCTAGATTTATGGAGTCTATTTCACTTATTTTTGAGTGAAGCACTGAGCCCACCCTCTGCCTTCTTCTAATGACAATACCATTCATGCTAGAGAAAGCAGTTTCACAAGGCAGTTTATCTGAATGATTGTAAATAATTATATGATCAGCATTACTGTGAGAAGAATCAGGCCAAAGTCAACATGGGAACAGTTAATGAAATGCTTTCTTCTTTTCTCCCCCAGAACAACCGTTCATTCCTACCTTGATCTAATGGGCCACTTGGCATCCCAATGCCATTTTGTACTGAACGAATCAAAGACTCTCAACTCACTGAATGATGAGAAATTTCACCTTGCAGTGTTAGATGCATTCAATCCTTGCTCTTTCTTGGTTGCGGCAAAACTAGGGCTACCCTTCATTGCTGTCTATCCTGGGACTTTTGTTAATGCACCACAGGCTGGAATACCAAGCCCTCTGTCCTATGTCCCTATGTCCCAGTCTCTTCTAACCGACCGCATGGATTTCTGGGGACGTCTGAAAAACTGTCTGATGTCATTTTTTTCACCAACAATAAGGAATCAGATATACAACAAATTTGATAATGTTATTAGAGAGCATTTTCCAGCCAGATCCAGGCCTTCTCTCCCTGAGCTGTACTTGAAAGCAGAACTGTGGATTTATGACACTGACTTCTCCATTGAATTTGCACGGCCTCTTCTTCCCAACACAGTGTATATTGGTGGCTTACTGGCCAAACCAGCAAAACCATTGCCACAGGTAAGACTCTGCTGCATTGTTATTATTCTGTGAAGCTGAGGGTAGGGAGATACATGAAAGGTAGCTGCAGAAGGGTAGCTTAGGGGAGGGGGTAAAAAGAGGACACTGCCTCCAAATAAGAATTCTGTCCCTCCCAATACAATTTTCCTTCAGTCTCCAAAATTCTGACATTGTAGTAACTTAAAATTTCAATTAAGTGTTTAGGAATGTAGTCAAGACATCTAAGAAAAAGGAGCAGGCAAAATGACCAAAGGAACAGAAACAAAGCACATATAGGAGTTCTGGGTGTTAATGGTTTTAGTGTCTCACTCTCTGCAATACTAGACATTTGGGGATGAAAGCATACTCTTTTTTGAGGGGGTAAAAATTCTTACTGTGGGAAATGCCCGCATTTTGCCACCTTATCCTTATAGGTACATGCCTGTTAAACTGATTTAAAAAAAAATATTCTACAGGTTGAATATCCCTTATCCAAAAATCTGAAATCCCAAACACTCCAACATCTGAAAATTCTGAAAAGAAGAACCCAGACTTCTTCTTCCTGTAGGGAACATGAGGGAATTACAGAGGCTCTCTTGGGACCGCACACACGTGTGATCACAAATGAGCTTCCATAATTTCCTTACGTTTCCTATAGGAAGAAGGTAGGAAAAGAAGAACTGATGAAGGAGCAGACTCTGTGTTGAAAGAATGGTATAGAATCTTATTATGTATATGCAAATATTCCAAAATTCAAAGCACCTCTGGTCCCAAGAATCTCAGATAAGAGATATTCAATCTATATTTTGTTAGTCAAAAATTTCAGGGTTTTTTTCCAGTTTCTCCACTGAAGTAAAGAACATCCAGTGGCTTACAACAGCGATACAAATACCATTTAAAGCAAGATAAAATATTAAATACCATTTAAGTATCATAAACCTAAAAAAAAAGATGACTGTGGGCAAATATCAATTCAAATCTAATTGCTAGTCACAGACTCACTAAAGAGACCCACTAAATCAGTGGAATTTCCACAACTGTTGATGAATCAAGCAGTGTATTTAAGTCTTTTACTTCAAGTCTCAAGTCAAGTCTCAAGTCTTTACCTTCAAGTCCCAAGTCAAGTATCAAGTCATTGAAGATACTTTCAAGTCAAGTCTCAAGTCTGGGAGCCAACTTTATATCCCGACCTAAATTCCAGAATTTCTGGACAGAGTTGAATAAAGTCAGTTTTAACAATTTGCTTAATTGGCCCTCCACATTTGCAACTTTGCCATCTGAAGCTTTGGAAGTGGGGAATAGGATCCTTCTTACTCCCCCTTCTCAATGTTGGAGGCTTTTTTTTAATTATTATTTATTTGTATCCCGCCTCTCCATATGGATCGAGGTGGCGAACAACTTACAAATAGCATGTATTTTGAAACATTTCTATACATGCCCCAAACAAGCTGGGTACTCATTTTACCGACCTGCGAAAGGATGGAAGGCTGAGTCAACCTTGGAGCCCGGCAGGATCAAACTCACAACCTTGTGGCTTGCAGTACTGGTTAACCACTGTGCCACCAGGGCTCCTGTTGTGCCAATGGGCATAAAAAAAGTCCGCAGTTTCAGAAGTGGGGAATAGGATCCTTCTTACTCCCCATTACTGAAGCTTCAAAAGCTTTAGAACAAAGGATCCCTCCTCCTCAAGTCTGTTACTTAACACATTTGCCATTCCCCTCTGAGAAATGCATCCTGCACTTTGGAGGTGAATTTTAGAAGGCTCCTCCAATATGTAGCAAGGACAAGCTGCTGAGCAGATCTCAAGCCCATTGCCTAACCCATTTGCTATTCCCCTCCAAGAAATGTGCCCATGCTTTGGGCTTGAGACAAGATTGTCATGTAACTAGTCGGCAAAAAGAGATGGAAGCGTTGTTCAAAGTCGAAAGGTTTCTGGATGAATGTGTTATGCTACTGAACCAAGAGCAGCAAGTCAGTTGCTAAAAATATACAAGTCTTGAGTCAAATCAAGTCAGTGCATCATTTATTGCCAAGCTGAGCCCGAGTCAAGTCACTGAAGTGACTTAAGTCCGACTTGAGTCCAAGTCAGTTGACTCACGTCTATATCATTGGTATCAAATTCCCTTTGATTTGGTGGGTCTATTCTGATTGGGACTAGCAACTGGATTTAGGCCAGGGGATAAAGAACATATGGCCCTCTGCATGTCGATGGACTAACATCTCCATCATCCCCACTATGGGTCATACTGGTAATTGAAGCCACATCTGAAAGACCACATGCTGCCACACCTGATTTAGGCAATCATAACCCCTAGGCCCATCATCTAATCCAATATATATCCTGATTAGAATCCTTTTATTACTCCAAATGAACTGCTAGGGCTGTAACAGAAAACTGAAATAATCCAGTGTTCCTCTTTTCTGTTTGCAGGAGTTCGAAGACTTCATTGAAAGAACAGGAGAAGCTGGTTTCATCATTGTGACTCTAGGATCCATGTTATCATCAATCCCATTCCCACAACTGCTAAAGGAGATCAATAAAGGTTTTGCCCAACTTCCTCAAGGTGTTCTTTGGAGGTATCAGGCCTCTCGCTGGCCAAAGGAGATAAACCTCGCTCCAAATGTGAAAACTGCAGAATGGCTTCCACAGAATGACTTGCTAGGTAAGGGGACTGTGAGAGAAAGCATCTTGCACCACCTCCCATTGTCTGCCTTCAAGTTCTTTCAACTTGTGGCAACCCTAAGGCAAACCTATTACGGGAAGAGGGGTTCTGGGGGCTGAAAGCACGTGATGTGCTTTACATTATGTTAAAACAAAAACATATGAGAAGTGGAGTCTTCTAGCACTAACTTTCTAAGTTGTTTTCCGGTTTACTGACAAAGTTTGTTTTTAAATCACATAGGCGTTCACTGCATAGTAAGCTGATATTATGAGCAATTCAATGTGTAGTCCTGGGGTGAGAATCATGCAGCCTTCCAGATATTTTTAGACTATACTTTCCAGCAGCCTAGTGAGTATAGCCAAAGATGAGGAACACTGGGAACTGTAGCTGAACAACACCTGGGGAAAGGGGCACGATTCCCATCCATGATGTAAACCAACTGCAATGCCGCTTATGTTCTGAGTCTATGTTTCTTCATTTGGGCTAGGCCACCCAAAGGCTCGACTCCTCGTCACTCACGGAGGGCTCAACAGTTTGATGGAATCTGTTTACCATGGAGTGCCAGTAGTAGGGATTCCTTTGTTTGGAGATCAACATGACAACATGATCCGAGTGGAAGCCAGAAACATGGGCCTCTCTGTTAGCATAGATCAGCTAGAGGGTGACAGCTTTGGAAGTGCAATGAAGCAAGTCATAGGAGACCAAAAGTATGTATTCACTGACTTAATTCTTGCAGTGGGTTTCAGATATGTAAAAAAAAAAAAACAACTTTAAAAGCAATAATCAAAGAACAAATAAAAGTGCCATCAGCATATTTAAAACAGCCAATACATTAATATTAGCTCATTAAAGTTTTCTTTTCCTTTGAAAGTGGCTTTTGATTTTGTCTGCCTCATTTTCAGGATGCTTTATAATTTATTTTAATGATTATTTTTTTAAACTGTATTTTTATATGCAGCCAAAGATGGTACATGCTTTTCCCACCTATCATTTCTCTTTCCATCAGTTTGCAGCCTCTCTGGTCAGGAGAAGCCACATGATGGAAGAGTTAGTTCAGAATATCTTTCCCTGAGCTTTAATAGAAGTCTGCGTAGTTGAGAAAGATAACTGCGTATCATATAGGACATTTGCACATCATTACTTTTTTGACCACCTCATTACTAACAAAACTCAAGAGCCCCAAACTCTACTCATGAGAATTACACGCGCGCGCACACACAAAATCCTTCTCCTTTGCTTTTCTGAGATCAATTTGTATTCTATGAAACTGAATGACAGTGTTTAAAAATGAGGAAGAAGGTGTCAGCAAAGCACTAATTAAAACACAATTTGGCTAAATTTTTAAAGGCATAGGGAAATACATTTAAAAAGTCTTCATCCAATGCTGAATGACAGAAAAAGGGTACATGCCAAACTTCTGTGGGGAAAGCATTCCTCAGCTACAGTACCACAAGTGATATGTGAGTACATAAGAGCAATGAGAGAAAGAGAAGATAAGCATAAGCTCAAAGTTATATTTGAGCCTGGGTGGCTAGGAGGAGGAGAAACAAGGCATGTGTCTGTGTGTGCAATGGTAGGAAAAATAAAGTTTGATCACCCTGAAACACAAATTCATAGCATCCTTCCTTTTGAGTGTCACTTGGCTCTAATTATTCCAATTTTCTTTCTTGTCTGCACATAAACCTGTGAAGTGATTCAACACTTCATCCCCCTGAGGAAGTGGTCTTCAGTCCACAGTAATCTATTAGATTCCGTTAATAGATTTGTTCATTTTAAAGGTGTTATATTAATGTTTTGTGATTGCTGGAGCAGGGGGGTACATGTTACCATCTGGAGAAAGAAAGAGGCTGACAGACCCAAGAAGCAACTTTTTGCTTCTAGCTGGGGATGGAAAGAATATTAGAAAAATGGCCCAGCCACATGTTTCCTGAGTGTCAAGAAACCTTGATGAGAAGATTTTTGGACTGATGCGAATCTTTGCAGTTCAGGACTTATTCTATACAAAATTTCCATGTGGTTGCTTTGTGCAGAAAACAGCATTTTCTGCAAAGGAAACAAAGTTTTCTCTGCAGGAAATACAATATCCTTGCAGAAATATTGCCCTCCCTATAGAAAACATGTTTCCTACACATCAAACACTGTGGTTGGGGGCTTATTCTGCATAAAATCCGCACATGATTTCTTCTGGAAAGAAAGCAGCATTTTTGGTACAAGAAATAGTATTCTCTGCAATGGAAACAGCATTTTCTGCACAGGAATATTCTTCACAGAAAATACGGTTTTCTACACAGAAAATGTTTTTTTCCTGAGCAAAACAGCCACATGTGAATTTTGCACAAAGTAAATCCCAAACTGTGAATAGTTTTCAAAAACTGCAGTGCAGAGAAAATTGCTAAAATTACTCCTTGCTTCCTTCAAGAAGAAAACTAGTGAAGAATTACACCCCTACTTCAAACTCATTGCCAGGTTGAAGTAAGACACTAGCTAATATGCAAAATTGAAACCATTGAGCTTGCTTTAATTCCATCTTGAATGACATTGTTGTTCTTGTTATCGTAATCTATTTAAAGTTTTTTTTTCTTCTACCCAGGTATAAATCTGCTGCGAAGGCTCTAAGCACAATCCTCCATTCCCATCCATTCCGTCCTGAACAAAGACTGGCGGGGTGGATAGAACACATTCTTAAAGTGGGAAATGGAACTCACCTCCAGCCCCATGCTTTTCATCAGACGTGGTATCAGCAGTACTTACTGGATGTTTGGCTGTTTCTCTTTACTTCACTCCTATGTACTATTTACCTTTGTCTCAAGCTCATTGGCTGTATTACTTCAAGGACCTGTAACTCAGGAAAACAAAAGCGAGCATAATATTGCTATTCTTACTTTTAATTGCTCAGTCCCTTTGGAGACAAATGCAAATACATTTCTATTTAAACAGCTGAATTATCCAGCCTTGTATGACTTAACTAGGACAAGACAGATACTAGAACGGACACACACATTTGTCATGGCTAACACTCTGGTGAAAAACTTTGCTTTTCTGTTATTCTTATTTATCTCCATACGGCTACTCAACTGCTGTACATTTGATTTTATAAATTGCAACACCTAGTTTTTCTCACCATTGGCTACATTAGCTAAGGCTGCTGGGAGGTGCATTCCAACAGCATCTGAAGACCCACTTTGCTCACTTGCTGTACGGAGATGTGGAAGTAGTAACAATGGTCATAGGCTGAACTAAGGCAACTTGGAATTGTAGTAAATAGATATGTATTTAACACCTATTAAAATGTTAAACTAGTACTTAATTACTTCTTCTTCACATTCCTCCTTTTCTTGTGTTGGTGAAAACATTCTATAAACAAAAGATTAAAGTTAGTGTTGCTATACCCCTACTTCTTTGCCCATTCATTTAGCTACCTGCCATCTCAGGCCAAAATCCAGTGTTAAGCTGGTGCACCGCCATGATGGAGGTTTCTTTCTTCCCTTACAGTCATCACAGATGCTAGAAAATCAGCTCTATACTGTTCCCAAGTCCCACTCCCAGAAAGTTTTTGGTGTTCATGGGTAGCTGTAGTAAGAAGAGGAAATTGCCTCTTTCTACCAGCTGAGGTCCATTGTTGGATTCTAGCTTGTGAGTTTTATTTCTTCCTGGTATTCCAAGCACACTGTTCATTTATTCTATGAGGTTATTGTGATGTTTTTCTGAGCTAGTGGTATTCCAGATCATGTAGCAGAAATGTTGCACAGAGATACACATATTTTGTATGACCCTAGTTGCTGGAAGTGAGAATTAGAGAGAGGCATATTTTACCATCTTGGTGGACATGTATAAACATTAAGGATTTGCAGAAAGCTCTCTCTCTCTCTGTATATGTGTGTGTGTGTGTGTGTGTGTATGTGTGTGTGTGTGTGTGTGTGTGTGTGTGTGTATATATATACACATAGAGTCTCGATTATCCGTCCTGCGGTAATCCGACATCCCGGATTATCCAACGTCGCGGCTGCTTGGGGGCGTGGCTGTAGGCATTTCCGCAATGGGCAAGGAGAGAAGGGCGAGTGAAGCCTCACCCCAAAATGTGGCCCCAAGTGCCGTGGCGGCGGCGGCAGCAAGCAGGGCGAGTACCTCCAGGCCCCAAAACAAGGGCCAAAGCATGGCAACGGGGAAGGCGATGGGCACAGCCAGGCCCCCAAACACGCCCCCAAGCATTGCAACAAAAAGGAAGAAGGTCGTTGTACCAATGGAGCAGAAACTTAAGGCAATCAAGAGACTGGACAATGGAGAGACGTTGCAGAAGGTAGCAGATGATTATGGCGTTGGAAGGGTAATGAAGTACATCGAGCAACAAGAAGAAGCTACGGGGGTCGACATTATGATGCTGCAAAGATGGCAAGACTTGGCTGCGAAGAAACGGCAATCTTCGGGAAAGCAGAAAAGGATCACTGATTTCTTTAAATTTTCAGAGGACTGAACTTTTTATACATTACAATGTTGTTACTGTAACGTTACTGCAATGTTACTTTTACTGTTACTGCAATAAAACTTCAATACGTTTGCAATTCAAGCCTTTTTTTAGACCCTCCGGATTATCCTACATTTTCGGCTATCCAACTATCAGCCCGCCCGTTTATGTCGGATAATCGAGACTCTACTGTGTGTATATATATATATATATATATATATATATATATATAATAAATATATATAATAATATAATAAATAAATATAAATATATATAATAAAAATCAGAATGCAGATGACACCAGAAATGTAGGAATAATCAAAGATAATTTAGAAAAGAGACATGGGGAAATTATAGTTTAGATGACTGCAGCTGAACAAATTCTTTCAGCCCAGAAATGGAAACAAAAGATGTTCCCAACAATAAGTGAAATTGGTGACAAATTTAAAGAAATGACGATAAATATGCGATGTAAATATTATGGAAGGAAAAGGATTCTAATGCTATAAAACTAGATTATCCATAAATATAAAATAAATATAAGTAATATCAAAATGGATTTTTTTTAATATAAGAAACTCTTCAATATATATGGATTAAGGTCAGTGTTTGAAAGATTGAAAAATAGA
Organism: Ctenosaura bakeri; assembly: GCA_948474755.1. Taxonomy (NCBI): domain Eukaryota; kingdom Metazoa; phylum Chordata; class Lepidosauria; order Squamata; family Iguanidae; genus Ctenosaura; species Ctenosaura bakeri. The sequence goes on along the minus strand of CAOLHI010000319.1, from coordinate 526,807 downwards.
TATGAAATTCATAGATTGCTTTTATACCAAGACCAGCTGAGAGGACGTTGGTGTATGTGGAGAGTAATGAGTTAAGAATGAATGTTATGTACTGACTTCTTGTTTTTTTAACAATAAAAGTTTTTAAAAAGTGAGAGATTACAAACATCAATAGTTGTCACTGGGAAGATGCTGATAAAGTCCCAACAAAACTAGTGTAGACATGATTTAATACAAATTTTATCTGTATTGCCCTTTTTTTAATTAAAAAAGATCAGTACATCTATTATTTACAGAACATGTGTGCAATTTTGAGAAACAAAGCAAGACAACAAAACACTGTGCATAATAACACATCACTAAAGTGATGAAGGCAAAGGAAAGTCTACCTAAAGCAACATGCTTACAGCTCGTATGCAATACATATTTACAAAAGTGTTTTAAGAGCTTGACTTTAACAAACTTTCCTTAGGTTCTCCCCACCATCACCAAAAAAAAAGCATGCAAAAAAATCCCCAGATGTTGGAGAAAAGAATGACTGGTTTCAGTTTGTGTTTTGCCTTTTGATAGAAAGACACAGCAAACAGATGCCAACATGTCATGGATAGTGTACTAGTGATTTTGAAAGTAAACAAATTTGTTGTAATACACAATTAATTACTCCATAGCAAAGATGCCCCACTGGTTTGTGGTTTCCCTTGATCAACTGTCAATTTGTGAATGAATACTGCTAGCATCCCTGTGCAGAGAAGTTGCATTAACTAAGCAAAACTGCAATATCAAACACCCCATCCTTTAGAGAATGCAATGCCCATTGGTATCCTTTTCACCAAAACACATGTGGAGTGTCAACAAATACAGATTTAGTATGGTACAGGAAAATAAAACAGTACTCCAGCAATGTAAGAAATGAGTTGGAAACAGGCGTATACAAGTGCAGAAGAATGAGCAATCATGGTTTCCCAGTTCTTTCTAGTTTAGTTACATTTAGTTACAAAATCACAGAAATCGCAGCCCCCATTTGTCACCAACATATTTCGACCTGACACTCATGAAGCCAGTTATGTAGGCCATTTTTGGCCAACACTGCTTATCATTTGGCCTTTTGTTGAAGAGTCTTAGTTTGAAAGAGCAACCACTTATTCTTTTACACTGAAAAATATATATTGATCACAAGAAGTGTGAGTATCTTAAAAACTGAGATTTCTTATGTAAGGCAATGCAACCAGAATGTGACTTTAGCTGTTTAGCAATAAGCATGCTATACACATTAATTTATTCAAAAGAAAGGTCCAGTTTAGCACTGCTAGAACTATGTAAAATGCACATTATTAGGGAAGAGGTCAATTTGTCTGAAGATTAAAATCTAAAACATCCAAAGCAATAAAACTGAAACTGGTTTAGCTGAAAGAGCTTTTCAATAGCTGCTCCAGGTCTTAAATGAAATCTCTGTGATGGATTTTCTCTCTTCATTAAAGCACATGCCAGCATATATGAATTTAAAACAGTACTGGTAAACTTTTAAGATTCTATTGGGTCTTTGCTTTCATGCACAGCAAATGGCATTCATACACATACAGTGCTGACAGAAATTATTTTCAGTTCTGGTCACAGATACACAGGCATTCCAGAAGATAAATTATTTTATATAGGCTTGTTCTCAAAATCCATCTTGCTAAGAACTTGAATTAGAGGCTCATTACAACTTGACCAGAGTGGTTTGTTCTATCACACCCAGTGTCTGAATACTATGGGTATGCCTATTGAACCGCATTTAGGATGACTCGACTGCATTAAGATCTCTTAAAAATGGGGAGCCTTCCAAAAAATGAAAAGAAAAATCAAGAAACCTCTAAATGTACAAATGACAACTCTGTTTGATCCCTAACATTTATTTATTTAAAACTGAATCTACATTAACCTTTAACAAGCTAAGTATTATTTCCCTGATCCACCTGTAAAAGACAAAATCATATACTTTTATGTATCAATGGTTGTCAAACCACAACTAAATTCTAACACAGAGCCTTCTAAAATGTTTAACACAAATGTCTCTAGTTCAGAAGAGGTGATACCAGCATATAATCAACAGTGAAAGGCAAGAACTCTTGCCATGATGTTCAGTGTCTAGTTTCCAATTCCCCCCCATCCTCAAATCTCTTCTTCTCTATGCACTTTAGTGTCAAAACACTTTTTCTCTTGCCACATTGCTATCCACCTACAGCTCACAATTCCCATGTCACGGCAGCAGCGGTGGGGCGGGTTTTGAAGGAGTGAGGAAAAAGATGGGAAAGGCACTGCTGAGGTGGTCCCAGTTTCAGAAACCAATGCTCCTGCCCATCACAAAATGAGCAATGAATTATACAAAGTGCATTTTGAGGGGGAAAGTTCCTTGTTTCCCACATTCCATTTGATTTTTGTAAAGCGAGGTTGTTTTGGTTGCAGAATACATTACTGAAAGAGCATTCCCCAAAGCTATGGACTGACGACTCAAGAGTTCGGTGGATTTAGACATCATCGAATATTCTGCTTCGTGACATTGACAAGTACCTTCCACCAGGTTGATACCTGTAGAGTATATAAAGAAGCTATGTGTAGAAGTCACATTACAAATTATCTTGTAAAAAAGAGGAAATTACAAAAGATCAGCAGTGAGGCCATTTGTTTGCTATCTCTAAAATTTTAGTTTCCCATACAAAATATAGAAGATCCAAAGATATAAGCTACATTTAGAATGTAAAATCTAAATCTAGTTATATGTAGACTAATAGACACAGGGCTAAATCCAGCCCAGTTAGAACAGATCCATTGAAATGATTGCTATTTTTAGTAATAACTTATGTAAATCCCATTGATTTCAATGGGTCTATTCTAACTTGGACTAACACTGGATTTTGTCCATATTTCTTTTTTTAAAAAAACAATCTATACAACACATCTAGATGATTATATCACCCCACTGAACAGCTGAGTCCCCTTCCCTACTGATTTGGCTTTCACTGATTATTACTGTGTAAGACCTTCCCCTGAATTCATGAATGGCACATTGACCTCTCTCATTACACAATTTTTGGCCAGTGGGAATTCACCAATGACAACTGAGAGAAGGAAGTTATTAATTATGTGCCATCTAGTTATTCATTGTTTATTTTGCCTTCCCATCTCCCACAGTGTTTTAACTTCTGAGTATTTCTCACCTTCCTGAATCAGAATCAAGAGGATCTTCATTAATTGAGTCAGCATTAAAATCCATAGGTTCTGCATCTTGGAGTAGCTCTACTCTGTCCCTTTCATTTCTCCCATTTGACCTGGTATATTTAGAGGCTACTGCTGCAAGAAAAAAAACCAGTCTGAAGTATTTTAGATATATTTAAAATAAATAATGGCACAGCAAACTGTCTTCCAAGGCTAGGAACTGACTGCATAGACTATGTTGTCCCGTTTCTCCCTCTGAAGCAGTCAACTGGAATTACAATCACAAAGTGTTCAACTATTACCTGCACATCTTGAGAGGGCTGCAAAATCTGTAAAGGCAAAGTTCAAGAATACATTTTGGGCTGCTTCTCATAGTTCAGTTCTGCAGGAATCATCACTAATCGCTACTGAATGATTACAGCAAAAATTTCACTACAGTTGAAAACCAACCAGCCCCCAGCCCCTTTGGTCATTTTAATTAGTGTCACTTGATGTGCTCCTAAGTTTAGGACTTTTAGCTTCCTAATCTACAAGCAAAGTGTTGATTTTCTGCCACAAGGAAGCACTTTCTCACACCACAAATTATTTCTGCTTGCACAAAAAAAAAAAAAAAAAAGGCTTTAAAACCCCTTCCCAAGGATGGTATAATTCTCTCTTTGCACACTGGAATGTGCTGCATTGAATCCAAACAATTATTTTAAAATGCTGAAATGTTATGCTTTAAGTATAGCCTGAAAGGTTTTCAGTTGGAAATGACAGCAAAGACCCCTAATGAGCAACTTAATAAAGGAAAGGAAAAAAATCTTGATTTGTCATTCATTTCAGTACACATGGCTGTCAGTAGTTAATCAAAAGTGTTTTTTTTTCCTTCCTCAAAGCAGAAAGCATATTTTTGAAGTCAATGCCAACATGTCCAATGGTTAGTTCCAACTATAAAACAGACTCACTGAAGTAATGGGATTTTGATATGTTTTGACTTACCATTAAGCAACTGTGAGTCAATCAATGGTTAATTACCTTTTTTTTTAAAGCAAACTTGTTTTTTGCAGCTGAGTGTGACTAAAATCACTAGTAGCTGAACTAAGCCATCTAACAAAGGATTGAAATATTGGAATCTCTATATTAAAACTAGATGTGAACCTCAGGTGTATCAGGTGGGTCTTTATTTCTTCACTAGCAGTGAAATCCTAACTTAAGAAAGGAAGCAGGCAAGAGGGATACATGTGTTCTCTCAGCCACATGAAGTCAACCATGAACATATCCATTCTGTAAAAGGGAAAAAAAAAACCCTAAGTAAGGCTGGGAAGTATTCAAGACTACTCAGATCTGAAATAAAGAGTAGGAGTGTGATATCAAACATGAGTATCAAAAATGATAAATTCTTACATCTATTTGTATTTGTCTCTGTAAAGCTGGACTCTTTTTGGTCTGCCTGAACATTTCTGTTTCTAGCAGAATCTTCACGGCTGTTTCCATATCGTTCTTTCCACTCCTGACCAAAATACACAACAGACACAGAGTATGCAATCTATGTATTAGATTTGATAGTTAATTAGCATTATCATTTAATAATTTATAATACAGCTCTTTTTTCTAGAAAAGCATAGTAACAATAACGGAAATAGTAATAACAGACTTACTAATAGATTTGTAAGATATTCCCTTTACTATTATTAGATTAAATCACACCTGATATTAGAAAACTTTCATATAAATGCTGACCTCCAGAGTCCTTATCAGGCCTTATTTGCTTGGAAACAGTATCTGGCATAATAGAAGAGAACCCATATGCCAGTTATGAGTTCTAAAACATTTTCTGTTTTCTTCAGTATGGTTGTGGCTGACAGGACACATCTTCAGCTGAGAAAAACTAGTAACAGTTTTCTGGGGTAAGCCACAGAAACAGTAAACGATCAGTAATCCACATGGAAAGGAACTCTGTTGATTCCAGCTATGGTGTAGTTTTCATCTAAATAATATAATTACAGCTGCACTCCTATGAAAACCTAGGCCTAGGACTGGGTTATCTTTTACAAAAATACCTCAACCTTCTAAACAGAACCTTTAATTCTAACCCTGTCTTTCACTGGTAAGAATAACAAAATTAAGCTATCTACATACTCTTCTTCTGTTTTCTCCATCTTCTTGTCTCTGCCGCTTTCTTTTTTCTAGAATAACAACATTAATTAAAATATATAGTGAGACAGATATAATCTTCACAATTTTTAAAAAAGAAGTTGCAGAATATTAAAGGAGTTATTGGAGGTAAGGAGAGCTGTGTGGTGGCCTTATGCATTTCTATTTCATTTGGGACAATTTTAGAGTGCACTAACCCAACTTCTTCTGCTGTTCCAGTGCCACACATATAACTGGATCACCCACCTTGGTATTTCTTCTATCCTCTCAGAGAAAACTAAAAAATAACTGAGGCAGCATGTAGGGGGAGTGGGGCAGACTAGGACCATTAATGGCTTGCAAGAATAACTAGGGATAAAATTGCTACTTCAGTACTTTAATACTTTTCCTTTCCCCTGCTTGACTCTACACGATCAGAAACGAGGTGGCACCAAACTGCCAAGCAGAGAAAAAGCACTCACACTCTCTCTGTTTCTCTGTGACATGACAACCCTCTTCTATAGCACCTGATCTCTTTCCTCAAAAGCACTTCAGTGGACGAACCCTAGCGGCAATGGGGATGGGTGTTGAAAGTGGAATAATAGCGTTACAACAGCCTAGTGCAGAAATGGCTTGAGAAAAGGAGTGACAGCAGATTGGAGGAGATAACAGCTGACTGACTTCATTCTCAAGCTGAGAGGTTTTCTTCTGACACAGTTGTATCTGAGTATGTTCAACCCTTCAGTGACTGGAGATGTGGAAGTAATCACTGAACATCTTGGATTAGAAGTAGCGTGAGAGTGGGGAGTGAGAAAAGATAACAAAAAAGTTGCTCTACTTTTGAACTGGAAGATTTGGGGTTGTGGGATCAATTTAAACTAGTATAATAACTCGGTCTGGAGAATCTTCAGTTTAGGTGGATCTAGGAATGTTAATTAATGTGCAGGAATGTATCTGCATGTTTAAAATTACAATTACAGCCTTATGTTCCTCCACTTGCGTCAAATCTTTGACACTGAAGGCATTTCATGCTGAGCTGGACCATGCAATTACAAAATAAAACCCTTTTAGTTAGAGCTGAACTTGGCCTTTAAAGGTCAAAACCAGCACTCTGAATTGTGCCTAGAAATGAAATGGGACTTAGTGAATCTGGAGAAACATGGGTGTGCTAACATTTCACATTCCTAATTAGAAGTTTCTCAACTATGTTCCGAAATGACCTTTCTGAATCATTTTCAAAGATAGTCTTATATACAATGCAATCCTGTACCAGAAACAAGAAGCTTCCCAGAAAAATGTATAACAGGAACAAGACCCTCTCTTTCTGGGCAAGAGGGGTCTCAACTACCATATCAACTGTGGCTATCTGTGCCTCCAGTCACAATGATGAAACCCATAGACAATGAACCTCATCCTTTATGGCACTGATAGAGAGCCATGGAGGGTTGCACCTGCCCCAGTTGTCAGGGGCACGGGCTGGTCTGGGCCCGCCGGTGCCCCTGAAGCCGCCCCTGAAGCCGCCTCGGAGGTGGCGGCAGACGCGGCGGAGGCTCCAGAAGGCGCCACGGAAGATGCCGCGGCCGACGGGCCTTGCTTGGAGGCTGTGGGGGAAGCCGCCACGGCCGACGGGGCCTACTCGGGCGCCGCGGAGGCCGCTGCGGCCGACGGGCCTTGCCTGGAGGCTGCGGGGGAGGCCTCCGCGGCTGCCGGGGCCTGCTCGGGCGCCGCGGGGGCTGCTGCAGCTGACGGTTCTGGCCCGGAGACCGCGAGGGAGGCCACCGGGTCTGGAGTGACTCACCGGGAGGCCGGAGGATCGGATCCCTCGCCGATGGGCGCAGGGGCAGAGGCGGAGGCCGGCTCGCTGGGGAGGGCGGGTCCCGGGCCTGCTCCCGGGGCTCCGCCCACCCGCGGCCCCAATCCGCAGGAGGCCAAGGCCTCCGCCCGTGGTCCCGATCCGGAGGAGGCTGACGTCTCCACCTCGCCTTCTCCTTTCCAGCAGTGACGGCAGGCCAAGGAGGCCGTCCGCCGGTCCCGGCGGCTGCTGGGAGAGGAGGCGACGGGCGGAGAGCTCCCAGCTGTGAGGCACAGCACAGCTGCAAGCCCTCAGCGGCGCGGCCGTGCCGGATTGGCCGGCGCCTGGCCCGGAGGGCTATTTGAGACAGGTGCCGGGCAGGAGGAGGCACGGAGCAACAACCGTCGGTCTACCGTGGTTCTGCTGTCCATGCCTTGTTCCTGCCCGCGCCCGAGTCCAGCCTTTCCGCTTGCCTTGGTAAAGTAACCAGCCTTTTGTTTCTTTGCAACCGTTTGTTTCCTGGGTGGCGCAACCCTTTATTTCAGTTAAAGACTGTGTAAGCTCTGCCTGCGTTAAGGACAGTTTGCTGTACTTCTGGTTGCTGGCTGCATTAAAGCTCTGCTCCTCCACCCAGCTCCCCTGCCTCCGCCTGTCCACCGCCCGGCAGTGACACCATGTTCCAAACTTTTGGACCCCCATAAATCCCTTTTTTTCACCCCAAGCCAGAAATGACTGGATGGTCACTTCTGGTTTTGGGGAGGAGTCTACATTCCCCCTCCTCTCCATCCAGGATCGCAGTAATTGGAGCCTTCTACATGCAAGATGTTCTATTATTTGACTCATTTTTTTTCCTGAGTCAGGAGGCCATGGGTGTTTTGGAAAGTTGCATCCAGCCTGCAGGCCACATATTTCTCACCCACCCTTTGTAGGAAAGCACAACCCTATGTAGTTTTCAAAGTTCGTTAGTCTGGAAAATGGGGACACTAGCACCTTTGACACTCACTAAAGTATTTTAGCACAAGCTTTTGTGGATACCAATCCACCTCTTCAGTACAGTTTAGTGAAGAAGTGGACTGATATCCATGAAAGCTCATGCTAAAATACATCAGTCTCAAAGCTGATGCTTGATTCCTTCATTTTACCTTTCCCATTTTAACCCTCTTTAGTATAAGCTGAATACACATCTGGGTAGACTGAATACTCCTAACAATCTTGCCTGGATTGAAATACTCTTTATGAGCCCTCATGAAGTCTTGCACTATCTCCAGGTGCTAATTTAGGACTCCCTCTATCTCACCAGCTCTAGATGAAAAGGAAAAGTACAATTCAATGTCATCCACATATTGATCACACCTCCATTTCTCATCTGTGACCGCACTCCAGAGTTTCCCATATATTTTAAAAAGCAAAGGGGACAAAATAAAATTGTGTTATTCAGACGAGAATATACTGCAAGGCAAAAATGCACTTTACCTCTCCGAATTAACTCTTTCCCTTCATCTACTAAGTCTGATGTCATCTCATTGTCTCCCATGAACTGCTGGAATCCTAGAAGATTCAAACACCGGGTTCCTAAACTGATTAAAAATAAATAATAAAATGTTTCCTTCTTCGCCACATTAATAAACAAATATTCATTGCTAAAACCCAATGGATTTAAAAAAAACAAAAAAACTGCAGACAGTAGCTGTGAAATGTACAGCAGTTCCCAAGATTCCATCTGGAAGAAGACTGAGAAAAAGACTGATACTCTCCCTGAGCCTTCTCTGCTCTCCTTATCAAACGAAGAAGATAATGAATGGGAATGAAGGTTCTTGTTTTGAAATTAAATGTTGAAAATGTTACCCTTTTAGACCTCCACTTCTACAGGTTCAACACCCACAAATTTGATTATTTGTGATTGATTGATTATTTATATATTTATTCAAAAATATTCTTACTCTATTTGCCCTTGCCACAGAAAAAAAAATGTTCTCCCTAAGAATCTCTAGGTCAGAAGTGGCTCATAGAGTTGCACTGGAAAGAACATTTCTTTAGGCATTGCTAGGTCCTCCAGCATGACTCTACAGCCCACTTTTGCCAGAAGCTGACCACAGAATCACACCATAGAGATTCCTAGGGAAGTGTTCTCAGGTTAAAAAAAAAAGTGTTCATGATTCTTATTTTCATTTGCATTCTTGCCAGTTTTGCAGGTGTCTTGCATTCCTAACATCTGTAAAAGTGGAGGACTTACTGTATAATTCACAGAATCCCACTCCTAGCACAGTTTTTCCAAGCTGTGGTCCAAATCAGAATAGCTGTCCTTGTTATTAATATCCAAGCTGAGAGGAAAAGGAAGAGATGAGGGCGTGTATGTTGGGAATCTGACACCTTCTCATTCTGCTCAACGCAGAATCCTTGGAAGAAAATGGTAAATCAAGAGTTTCTCTCTTTAAGAAAGAGCTACTACAGCAGAACTGAAAAAAATCATACCCAGAATTTGCCAATGAAAGTCTAAGAGCAAATCTAAGAACATCTATCATGGAACAAGATGCCAATTATGTGATGGGTAGAGCAGTTTGCTCTAGATTTTTGTGGTATAAGTTATCTTTAGCCCCTACTACTCAACTCAAGAAGCTTACAGTATTTTGTTGGTAAGCACTCTACAATTGTAAACATCACTAAGTCAAAGCAAGGCGGCGGGGGTTGCAAACTGAGGAAGTGTCGACGGTTAAACACTTCAGGTACGATGGTGACAAAAATGCTGATGTTTACATTCTTGCGCAAAGAACTTATCTGAATGTTTTAATGTGTGATGTTTTTCTAGCCCTGCTGGGAATAATTGAATATATGTTTTAAGCTGGTTTTACTGAAAAAGAAGGTGGCAATTTCAGAAAAATCAATATTCAACTAGAAAGATCTAAAGAATTTGTTACCTACCTGAAGTAAGTAGCTATACAAAGAATGACAACCAGCATGGGATAATAGATATAAAACCCATCTGCAATGAAGGACAATACCTTCATGGATCCCATGATCTGGAAGGCAAAAAGTGAATTGTAACTCCCCAGTCTTTATTTTCTAAAATACAAATCTTGTACTGATAGATAACTGCTCAGATACTTTTGTTACAATTTTCAGATCACACAATGTCTATTGAAGTAATATTTCCCTGTATAAGTAACATCAGCAGTTGCTGGTTTAAATCTAATATTATTTAAATAGACTCCCATCAGACTTCCCATTTACCAGTGGTATCCATTCAACAGCAGAAGGACACCATCAGGTACAACCTTGTGGACAAAACTGGATTATACGCTGCAACAAATGACAGCTAATTTTACTGCCTGCATGTTAATGAGCCTGTACTAACACAATCAGGAAGAAAAGAAGCATATTCACTGACTCAAAGCAGTTTTTCAAAAGACAAAAATGCACAGACTTCCATTCAAAGTCAACACCATGCCTTGTGCTACCATCTGCTGATAGAAAATGGTATACTGGGTCTCCAGAGTAGTTTACATCCAAGCCAGGTGCTGCTTTTAATATGTTAACATCCCAGATATTTGCAGAACTGACCCTTGTTCTGCTACATATACCATATTATTCAGTTTAAATTTGAAATATACACAACAAAGTTACACAGACGTATTGTTGGTAATTATCCTCAAATCAGAAAACTCTCTTCCATTGTACAGCTAAAGTTTCAGGCCAAGTAAATTCCAATGGCACTAGAATATATTCTTCCTCAGGACCAGCTTTCATGGAGTCATTTCATATATGGCAGATATTTTATTCCATTAGCCAAAAGAAAGACTATTGGCCAGATTAGATAGCTAATTAAATTCTATAAGTACTTAGGAATGCCATGATTACTATGGGCCAGTATGGCATCTCAAAAAACAAGTTGTCTAATCTTATCTCTTTATCTGATAAAATTACAAGCTTAGTATGTCAGGGAAATGCTGTGGATATAATATATTTTGATGTTGGTAAACCTTTTGATAAGGTTCCCCATGTTATTCTTGAACACAAAATAGTGAAATGTGAGTTAGACTATGTTGTTGTTTAGACGGATTTGTAATTGTTTGATAGGCTAAAGCCTAAGAGTACAAATAGTTCCTTTCCATCCTGGAGAGAAGTGACTAATGGGGTCCTGGGCTGAGTGTTATTCAACATCTTCATAAATGATTTGGATGATGGAATAGAGTTTATGCTTATCAGGTTCACAGATGGTTCCGAATTAGGAGGGGTAGCTATGCTGTAGGCTTTCAAGTCGTTTCTGACCTATGGCAACCCTAAGGTGAACCTATCATAGGGTTTTTTGGGGCTGACAGTGTGTGATGTGCACAAGGTCACACAGTGAGTCTCCATGGCTGAGTGGGAAATCAAACTCTGGTCACCAGGTTTGCGCTCTAGTTCTCATACCACTACACCACACTGGCTCTTGGACCTAGTATCTCTAGTAGTGCAGAAGAAAAGATCAGAATTGAGAATGACCGTAACAGATTGTAGAGCTGGGACAAAACTAACAAAATGAACTTCAATAGGGATAAATGTAAAGTACTCTATTTAAGTAGAAAAACAAAATATACATATGTAGAACAGGTAACAGTAGGCTTAACAGCAAAACATTTGAAAAGGATCTAAGGATTTTAGTAGAACATGATAAGTTAAAAGTGTGAGCTGGCAACCAAAAAAGTCAATGCAATCCTAGACTGCATCAATAGAAGTATTATGGCCAGATCAAGGGAAGTAACCTGGTCTATTGTACTTTGGTAAGACCTCACCTGGAGGCACTACAGTTTAAAAAGAGTAAAAAACCTGGAACATGTCCAGAGGAGGACAATCAAGATGGGAAAAGGTGTGGAAACAAAGCCCTGTCAGGAACTGCTTGGGAAGCTGGCATATTTAGCTTGAATTAGAGAAGACTGAGAGGTTGTATGATAAGACATCCATATTTAAATATCTGAATGGATGCCATGTAGAAGATGAACAAGCTTGTTTCTGCTGCTCCAGAGACAAGGACATGAAACAATGGCTTCAACTTACAAGAAAATGGGTTTGGCCTAAACAACAGGAAGAACTTCTTGATGATAAAAAATGTTGACATTAGAACAGATTGCCAATGAACAGTGATAGCTTCTCCTTCTTTGGAGTCCTTAAACAGAGGCTGAACGGTGCTTTAGTTCTGTTTTCCTGCATGGAAGAAGTTTGACTAGATGATCTTTCCCGTCCCTTTTAATTCTATGATTTCATTGTGTGTGTGTGCCTTCAAGTTGCTTATAAACTTATGGCAATCCCATGAATCTCATAGGGTTTTCTTAGGCAAGGAACATTCAGAGGTGGTTTTGCTAGTTTTTTCCTCTGAAATTTAGCCTACAACACCTGGTATTCCCTGGCTGTCTCCCAACCAAGTACTAACCAGGGGTGACCCTGCTTAGCTTCCAAAATCAAACAGGATCTAGTGCCTTTAGGGTAGTTAGTACCCAGATAAAATTTAAGTTCTTTTAAGTACCAAAGATTTCAATAGGACACATAAATACAAACTTGAATTAAGGGGGCTTAAAAGAGCTTCATTTTTAAATAGGTTGTATTTTAAAATACAATGTGATACAGAGTTAGTAATAGCAGAATCATTGCCAATAGCAAACAGATACAAATATGTAAGAGAACAGCAGCTTCCAGGCAACAAAAAGCATCAAAGGAGCAATCTGATGGGGCACAAACAATCTGAAACCTTAAATTGGAAAAACAAAAAAGTGAACAAAACTCATTTCTGCAAAAAGAGTTTTTCATTCACTCCTCTGTGAAAATAATTCAGCATCTACTGTTAAAACAAATTGTAGCAAGACAATTCTTGTCATAGATCTTACAAATCTGTTTACTTACAGATGTATATGCAGTTGGCTGATCAGTGCTTCGTTTAGAAATTGCTGAATCCATATGAGTCAAGCCCAGAAAATTCAAACATAATGGAGGAGTCAAACGGCAGAACAGCCTGCATGAAAACAGATAGCAAATCTGAAACCATTTTCTTCTCCATTTGGCATTTACCTTTCCTCTTTGTATTACTAAGACATGAACAATCAGTTACATGATAACTTTATAAATACTGTATTTATACTATACTATTTGCCAATGTATAAGACACACCAGCATATAAGACACACCTCATTTTCAAACAGTATTTTTGGAAGGGAAAGTGAGCCTTATACACCAGCAAATACAGTAATTAAAAGCCATTCTGATATATATCAGAGAAAGGCAAGATGTGGCCCTCCAGATGTTTTTGGACTGCAACTTGTGTCAGCTTTCACCACTGGCTATGCTATCCAAGGCTTATGAAAACTGCAGTTCAACACCTGGAGGACCCTGTCCCTGACATATATATTCATACTTGCATGTTACATATACATCTTGGAATTGCACATCTTGGACTATTCAGACATTGGGAAATAAGTGAATATGTTAACATTTACTGCTCTCTATGCAAGCTTCCCTGTTTGTCAGCATTCATATACTGGGCTGCATCCAGATACATGGAAAATGGAGCAGGCAGAAACTGGTATAGACTGATTTGTGGAGTAGGATAACAAAGTCAGATCTGCCAATCTCCGTTCTGTGAGAAGAGATCTGGATCGGGATTCAAATTCAAGTATATTATACTGAAATTTGCCTTTACAGAACCCTTAATTATTTAAGACTAACCAAGTAACAAAATAAATTATCTACTCACATGCCACTGAAAAGCAAACTATATGCATCTGTCTGATGGTGGGAAGCTAAATAATAATAGTTGAACACACGGATCCTGAAGACAGTAGAGTAAACACAGATACTAAGGAAGAAGATGGTAAAGAAGCAAGCCATCTGCAAGACAAACAACGTAAGTTTTATTTGCATTCAACTAAGAATATACACACACTTTTAGTTACTAAGCAACAACAGGCTTTATAAGTTGTTTACGCATTCTTTGTCCAAACGAGCACAGCATGAGAACAGAGTATGCAGAATGAGATCCAATGAGAGGCCAGAGACATTCTTTAAACTTTTAGAGAAAAGGTGCCTTTGCCTTTGCAGATGTTTTGGCCTGTACCTCCCATCAGTTGCACCCAGCATTGCCAAAGATAAGGGACTGTAACCACCTAAAAGATCAAGAGGTCTCTATCCATGATGCAGGGAATACTGAACTCTGGTTATTCCACATTTATCTCTTTGCTTCCTCACCTTACATACTAATCCAATTCATTCAGGAAAATTTCAGTGTCTGAGTTCAATCCAGTTGATTCTTACTGACTCCACTGGGAATAAGCAGACTTAAATACAAACTAAATAAGGCAGAACTTAAAGTATAATAAACTGCATAACTATCTCAAGTATAAAGATATATTCTTAAATACCAAAGTCACCTATACCATAGTAGATACCAAAGAATCATCCAAGCCCAGTATTTCCAGTTTCTACGTAAGACTGTGAAAGCTGGGTGATGAAGAAACATGAAAAAAAAACCCAACTCATTTGAAATGTAGTGCTGGAGAAATATCCTACAGATACATTCCACTGCCAAAAATGTAAATAAATAGGTCTCAGATAAAATCTCACCTGAATTCTCACTAGAAGCCAAAAATGACTAAACTGAGGCTTAATGTACATTGGGCATATCGTAAGACATCATGACTCATTGAAAAGATGATAAATGCTCAGCAAAGCGGAAGGCAACAAGAGAAGAGGAAGACCTCATTACAGGTGGACTGATTCAATCAATGAAGCCACTGCCTTGAGTTTGCAAGACCTGAACAGGGCTGTGGATGACCATGGTTCTTGAAGATCCTTCCTCCACAGGGTTGCTGTAAGTCAAAGTTGACTTGACAGCAAATAACAAGGAGGTTTTTAAGCAGAGGCTGTACGGCCATCAGTTGGGAGTGCTTTCATGTGTGTTCCTGTATAGCAGGGGGTTGGATTTGATGGCCCCTGTGGTCTCTTCCAACTCTATGATTCTAACAACAAATAACTGTTAGATGATAGTTTTAAAAAACTGTGTTAGAAGTCTCAAATGTAACTAAAGATTTAGGAAACTGACCTCTATGTAGAAATAGTTGTAATTCTTCTCTGCTAGTTGTATGAAGACAGCAAACAGGGAAAGAACTGGCTTTGTGCTGAAGAATGTGCATTCCGACCACACAACAATGATAGAAAATGTGGCTAAAATAATGGCAAGGATCCTGTGAAACCATGGTCGCAGAAGACACTCCCAATACCATTCTGGAGAGGGAACAAGTTGGAGGTTAGTAAATAAGTTCTTAAATAAGAGGACAAAAAGGGAGCGAAATATAAAAATCATTTTTAAATCTGTTTGCATTTACTAATAGCAGCTCTAAGTATTAGCAATTTGTGAAAAGGGCTGGAAGATGATGCAGGACAACTGGAGAGACATTCAAGTGCCCCAACAGTTTGTTTCAAGAGCTGTACATGCACATATAGGCCTATGGAGGCTATATGAAGGGAAGGAGAGAAACAGAGTTTATGGGCAATGTGTCTACAACAGGTTGAGTTGAACTTTCTGGGCTAAATCCAAATTTAATTCCAATTGCATTGCCATCAATGAGACTTACATAACTAGTAAATAACAAGTTCCAATAATTTCAAAGAGTCTATACCAACTGGGACTAAAATTAGACTTAGCCCTTTGTTTTCATTATATTTTCTAGCCTTGATTAAAAGGACTGTATTCTATTATCTTCATGATAGCACATACCAACAGCTGGTGTATAGAGGTATTGGGTAAATTTGCTTTCAGATTCTTGAGGCTGAAAAGTATGAACAAACTGACGAGTGGCACTGGTTTCATTTTTTGCCACATCCTCTAGATAAAAGGCTTGTTCTAAAAGAATTCGCCACTGGACCTGTGTACGGTGATGCCTTTGAACCGAATAAATAACCTAACAAAATAAAACCAATATTTTAGTTGTTTATAGCAATAATAGGAAGTAAGGAAGAGAAATGCACTTCACGTATATGTTACCCAAATACTGTAGTAATCAATCTCCTAACAAAATCTACTTTATCTTCACAGTACATGCAGCACACACACAATCAAATAAAAGTGGTAAGAGGGACAGCAATTGCTAAGGCTACCAATTGTTTTTCGTGGTTCATATTTACATAATTAAATGTGTTATCTGTGATGTGCAATTAAACATATACATAATTGTCTTCCATTGTCACTCTTTCTCATTTCTTTCTCTGATAACTGTAAATATAATTCTCATTTTCCTTCCTTGTAATATCCCAGCTGTATATTCTCATGCTTTGAGCAACATCCCATCTATTTGCAATATGGTGCAAGTTGTTAGAGCTACCATAAAAATATTATAGAGCTACTGGTTCAGAAACTCTGTTGTTCCAGCAAAATGAATAAAAACTATTTTAGAAACCACATAGAAATTAAGTTTTTTATCAGATAATTTGTGCAGGTGACTTCATATGCTGAACTTCCTAGAAACAGACCAGTTCTCAATACATTTAATAGACATTTAAATTAAGTCACTTAGTTACCTGCTTATGAAGTTTGACCAGGCTTTTCTCTGTTGGATAAGTGCTCGGTCTTTCTTCAAAATCTTCATAGTCATCCATGTTTCTACCCATTCTTTCCTGATACTCAGTAGGACACTAAGATGAAAAGAAGGTATGTCTCAACATATTGGCAGCATGACACACCACTGTATTAAGCCTATTTGACAAGTAATGGGATCTTTACAAATGGAATCTAAAAACAATTTGCCCTCAATTGCTCCCAAATTTCTCACTGCCTTACAGTTCGTCTTCCCATTTCTATTCCAAGATACTCCACCGATAAAGAAATCTGTGGGGTTATTCTCCTTCAGCTCATTCTATTATTCATGTGTTACTCTATTCCACCAATTTCCTGTAGTATTTGATTTTTAGTGCAAATATCACTGCTTGAAGAGAATATAAAAACATGAAAGAAAACGTTCTACCTTTCTGCACACTTTCAATGGCAGTTTGTCACCACTGTTCTCTTGATCTACTGCTATTTAGTTTAAAAAAAAATAGAAGGGTTTCACCAATATGTGATCAAGGAGAGGTTATTAGGCCCTGGCGAACACAACAACAACATGACAAAATATACTGTTGCCATTCTTGGCTAAGACACTGACTAGTATCTCCTATTACCACTATTATGAAGGCAGGGAAAGAAGAGGGAACATATCCTGTTATCCAGGTGACTAGGTCAAAACTCACCCTGATGTGCTAGAGTGGTAGTTTCATAAACGACTAGAGATGTTTGTCAAAATGTAATATTGCAAAATGCTATTAGTTACCTTCTTCAATATTGTATCCACACATTTCCTCAAAGGGTGATTATATTTGATGCTTTCATTTACTTTGCGGACCTCCTGTTTGAGAGAAAGAAAAGTATTTTTCTCTGCATATGTAGCTAAGTCCTTGAAATGATACTGAACTTGCAAATTTAGAAAACAGGATCTGAGTAGATCTTCTATCAAGCTAGCAGTAATGCAGTCTAATTAATAATGCTGACTGACAATCTATTTTAATACAAGATAAAGCAGCAGCAGCTACAAAACTGCTCTGAAGTCTTCATACTTTTTCCTATTTTAGAAGCTGTGTTTTAAAATGACAGCAGAAATTCTTAGAATTTCAATAAAACTTCCAGATCCACAAAGATGAGCCAAAAGGAATAGACATGGTCCAAAATTTAATGACACTTACTAGTGGGAATTAAACAAGTGTATATTATGCCCTGACCTGGATGCTTATCAAAACTGAGGTGGGACTAGGTACCACTTTTCAACCTGGCCAAATGCTCAAGCTCAGATTTCTTGTTTTTTGTACCTTTAAGGGGAAAAAAACTTTTTTTTTGCAGGGGGCACTACTAGGACATCAGAAATATTCACCTTTAACTTTTAAAACTTTCACTATATATCTGGCTGTTAGCAAATTAAAGTGCCTCCATGCATACCACTCATAATTTATTTTTATGGCACAGATCAGAGGTGAGGAAGCTGTGGCTTGTGGGGCACATAAAGCTCCCAGGCCAATTTTTGTGGCTTCCAGTGTCCAAAATTATTTTTTGTTAAAAAAAATGTGAATATTTTTGCCCCAAATGCCCCCATCCAGGGTATGGGGGTCAATTTCTCCTTATTTTTGACCCCTGGTCATTTTGAGCCCAGAACAGACTTTCTCCCCAACAAGAAAAGATCCAGAAGTTGATCTCTGGGTCACTTTCCATTGGATAAAAGAAAAAAGGCCTCCTCTAGCTCTAAAACAGCCCAGAGGACCAAAAACACAGAGACATTGCTGCCATACCCCGAGGGGTCATTGGGTGTTTTTGAGAGGAAAAAAATAATTTTCAATTTTGGGAGATGGTACCCCTCTCCAAGGCCCCCTGGGGGGACAATCTGGCCTTCTAACCACTGACAGGTATCTGCACTTAGGTCTGATGATTGTGAATGAGCTGTGGTAAGTTTCCGAATTGGGTGCTTCCTCTTCCTTCTTCTTCTTAACCCACAGGTAGAAGAGAGTGAAAATAAAGTTTTCACTTTTTATTAAACTACAGTTTCCCATCATACATGAAACTGGGAAATTGTAATTTGTTATTAGTTCTAGTTAATTGAAACAAGACAGGATAGGAAAACATGTCAGCAGAGGAAACTGCACAAACACTGCATTAGATGCAATCAAATTAGTGTGTACTTTTTGATATTTTTTCCTCTCATAATCTCAAAAGCAAGTTAGATTCTTAACTACTTCCTGCCCACTTTCCACTTGGGTGGCAGAGTTTACTTGCCTCCATAATATCCTCCAAGTTTTCTTCTGCATCTGCTTTCTCAGTCATCAGTTTAGCTGCCTTGAAATAAGTTTTCATGAGAAGGTAACCTTTCTTTGCTCCATTCCAATGAGAACGTGGAATTTCAACCAGACCATACCCTAAGAGCAATACTAGGAGAAAGAGCCCCCAAGTGTTGGCAGCAGCTATTCCAATTGTCTGAAGCTGACTCCTAAGAGAGACAGTGAGGGCAACAATTTCATATGCAATAATTAATAACGGTCTCTGTGCAAAAACTCACATTTTTAACAGTATCTGAAAAATTGCAAAATTTCTATCTTTTTCTATTTTATTTCTTCGCTTGTCATTTGGTTAAAGATTCCTTTCGCAAACCATGGTCTCTGTGTATTCAGGGAAATAAAGATCTATTTGTTTTGTGTTTACCATTCTTCCTTCAAAAAATTCAGAAGGAACTTATATGGGCTTTCCAGATGGTCTACTATTCAAGCACTACCAGATCCCCACAGCCCTGACAACTGGAGTATTGTCCAGCAAAACAAAGACAAACGCATCCGACCTAGAAATGACAGATCAATTATCTTCTACTGCCATATTGTTTTACACATCAGCTATTGGCAAGAAAGGCATTCAACCACAAGTCAAATAATTATTGAGGAGCTGCTGCTATAGGTTATACTCTTTTAAAAACTACACGCCACATTTTCAGCACAGAAGTAACAAATCATACAAATTTATTTAAACAACTAGTGTATATACCTGGCATTGCCTGGGATTTTATTTCTCATAGGTAATACTTGTTATAAAGATTCGAGATCCTGAATCTCTAATTCCCCAAACTACCTCATCCAGTACCTGTAACTTTTCCTCATATCTCCCAACCCAGTCTGTATTCACAGTTGTTAACATACAGAAGTTTGGCTTCTGAGTGAATACACTGGCCTTCTCCTTGCTGCTAGACTTCGTCTCCATAGCAACTGGCCAGAGCTGTCTGGCTGAGAATTCTAAAGGCCCCTCCCTAAAACTGCCAGTCCCAGGATTTCATAGAATCTTCACAGGCAGCTGATCATATGAGGTCTTCTCGCCTCGCACAGCCAATCATATGAGGTCTTTGCCTGCCTGACACTGACAAACTCACAAACTTTTGACTTTTATATAGTACATTCAGAAACTACTAATAGCTGGTTTGGATTATTCTTTCAGTTTTAGATCATCTATTTGTGATAAACACTTATTATTTCCCATAATTAAGTTACATGAAAGAGACAGCAAATCTCTTTCTAAAATACTGATAAGGAACAGACTGATGCCTTATTGAGACTTCTCTCTTCACTAAACACACTCAAAGGGGGAAGAATAAAAACTAGGAACATTACGTGGAGGATCCACCACATCACAGAGAGGAGTATTGTGGAGGAAGAAATGGCTGACCAACCAGAATAGTGAACAAAAACACTCCCTGCTACAGCAAGTCACACTTGTATTCCATATACTTCTCATTTCTATAATGTTAAGAATATTGCTTATAATGCATGTTATCACATTTGGAAAATTAACCTCATATCTTCTCAAGAACTGAGACTAGGCTCCAAAGAACCAGGCAAATATTCTGTTTGACTGTGTTATACTTGCACTTCTTGAACAGTTCCCTCTAACAGAGCTATTATTTAGAGGTAAATCCCATATTTTTAATGGGGCTTACGCAGCAGTTATAGAACTGGAGCTTCAACAGCTGACTGCAAGATAGCCTTGGAAGATACTTTTCAAGACAATATAATTCCATTGTACAAGCTGCTTCCGTCTGCTTAAGTCCTTAAAAATCAACCTTCATAATAAAGATTTAAATAAATTGTCAGTGATATCATTATTAAATAACAACCCCAGTCTTTAAAGATTTAGAGTATTAAAGGTTTAGCAATCTTACCATTGTAGGTTGATCTTTGGATTTATAGCCACATATATTAAGAATGCTCCAAAAATTAGAAGATATGTCCCATAATAGATAGCATTCTCAATTAGCGCAGTTTTAATCTTTCCAGTAATAGAAAAACCTCCTGACCTGGCATATGACTGCATGAAGGGCAACAGGATCCTAGAAATGAGCAACTAGATTAGTGAGGCAAATTGGTTTAATGTTCTCCATCCATTTTTTATTTGCATACTATGTAACTGAGCAGAAACAAGCACAAATATAATCACAAGTCTTAGGAAATAGTGGCATAAACCTGAAACTACTTGCTTCACAGCTGGGAGTGTTGGTCACGGCACAGAAACTATCAGATAAAACTAGTTTCAGGATTACAAGTGCAACATTTCAGAATTTAAGAAAAATGCCACAAATGGGCAAAATATTCAATGGGGTTATCTGTGACTAGAAAAGACATCTGCATCAGGGGCAAGTTCTTCCTCCAAATCAAACCCATCCTCCAATTTAATCAAGGTTCTTCTGTTTGGTTGGAACCAGTGGAGGAATCTGAACCAAAATATATGTTAATGCTAAGAAGTTTGGTATTTCTCTGTGGGCAAAGAGGCACTTATATTAATTTTACCAAAATGTGCTAATGGTCAACCTTTAAGTGCAACAGATAATAGAAAAACACAATCAGATTCCTTGGAGCATATCAGTCTGATCCGTTTCAGTCATTCCAGAAGTTTTCCAGTTCCTTACCATGTTAAGAACTGTGATGTCCAGTATACCACACGCCAAAAGATGGGCATAATTCCATCAGGAATATAACTCCATGGTTTGAAACACTCATGCTTTCTGTGGAAAAAAGATCCAGTATCGTGCAAAATAAAAGAAAGATAACTTTTAAAAAACAGACTTTGTCTTCTGAAATCCCATTTAGGTTTTGCGTAAATAAATAGGGGTTACATGCTACTACAAAGTAAAAAGACCATACCAGAGTTTCATAAACTTCAAGTAAAATGAAAAAAGTGTAAAATACTAAAATATTCCTGGATAACATTTTACATGTGCACAAAGGACAACCAAAATGGGGAAGGGTCTGGAAGCCATGCCCTATGAAGACCAGCTTAGGGAACTGGGGATGTCTAGTCTGCAGGAGAGAAGGTTAAGAGGGGACATGATAGCCATGTTTAGGGATGTCATGTCGAGGAGGGTGGAGGCTTATTTTCTTCTGCTCCAGAGACTAGGACAAGCAGCAATGTATTCAAGCTGCAGGAAAGGAGATTCCACCTGAACCTCAGGAAGAATTTCCTGACTGTCAGAGCTGTCTGGCGCTGGAATATGTTGCCTCTGAGTATCGTGGAGTCTCTTTCTTTGGAGGTTTTTAAACAAATTCTGGATGGCCATCTGTTGGGAGTGCTTTGATGTGCATTCCTGCATAGCAGGGGGTTGGACTGGATGGCCCCTGTGGTCTCTTCCAACCCTATGATTCTATGATTCTACTAATGTAACAGTGATATTTGTCATAATCACATGTGTCCTGAAGGCAGAAGTACCAAGGATGGATCTCAGTCTCTAGTACTAGCTGCAACTTTCTGTGTATGTAATGTTATGAAGCAGCTGAGCAAATTAGTAGGGAAAAACCCCTACAACTTTCATTAGTCCCAGTCACTGTGACCAATAGTCAGGACTGATGGGGGTTATAGTACTAAAGCATCTGTAGGATACCATGTTGCCTAATATAGGTACTAGATAATCTAAGCAGCATTTCTTCTGCTTTGTACTCATGATGACAGTAACCTACATGTGAGCATATTCTCCCCTTTGTATACCATACCCATGACATACTACACACTTATACACACAGACACAGACACAGACACACATTCTGTTACTCGCAGCAAAGGCCACTGAAGAGAATGACCAAGCAACAAATGAATCAAGTACAAATCAAGTACAATAACATCATGGTACAATATTTTTTCTTCCACCACAAATATCTCCTTTGGAATATATATTTTATTCTTGGACAGTCCAACACAAAACTGTTCAAATAACTGCATGTCTCGCAGAACTGAAATACCAAAATGTTTCTTCAGAAACTTATATTGCTCAGAAAAGAAAAGAAATCGTCACTGAAAGGAATCTTTTTAACAAAGAAAAAAAATATACTGAGGCAAGTGCAGTAGTTCAATGGGTCCTATTTTAAGAGCCATGAAAGCCATAAATGCAAATTAAATTGGTTACTCAGGCTCAAGTCATGGCTCAGAATAGCAGTTCAGCTGTAATCATCATGACACCCAATTACAATTTTTCACTCTCCCAAACCTGAATTATAGATCATAACTTTTGGATTGCTCAGACCTACAGAGATACTTTATCTTCACCTTCAATCTCATAAAGATAAAAGGAAGTAAGATATAAACAATTTAATTCTTTGACATTGAAAAGAAAAAAGGACCCAATGCATACTTTCAGAGTGAAACAGTGGGAAAAGCATCTATGAAGCTGTCCTTCTATATGTTCTGTCATGATCATTAAAATAAACTAAGAACTCTGATTAATTTTGCCAACGAAAAGATAGAGACAGATTCATTAGGTTAACTGGAACTGGCTGTCCAGAGGAAGGGATACCAGAAATAACCTAGGCATTTCCAATATGGCTGTCATAAGTCGAGATCGACTTGACAGCAGTCAACAACAACAACAACAAGATGTAATCTAATATTTTCTAGTTAGGTAAAATGTCACAGATACACTAGTAGAAGTCAAAGTTGATATTCTTGTTTTCTGTTTTTAAGAATGTAAGGTATCAAAATCTTCTACTAAAGAGTTGCTGAAATAAATTGTTATAAAAGTGCAACCAGATTTTAAAATTTATAGAAGCCTTTAAAATCCTGGGGTCTCTTTTTCCTATTCATATTTAGAAGATCCATATTCAGCAGATTTTCATTTCACATGCCAACTAAGACTGAATTTTGTTCAAAAGAGACTAGCTTTTTCTTTGTTTGATGACAATCACGACATTTTCCAGTCATAAAATGTTTTTATACAGGGAAAAAAAATATCAGTACCTTGGAGGAGAAATACTGTATTGGTCCAGTGGTGATCCATTGTTGGTAGGAGGTGTATATGATCCATTTACATCAAGTTTACATCGATTATATATAGTCTAGGGGAGGAAACAAGGAAGTCAGCAATGACAGAAAGGTAAAATGAAATGTCGCGAGCATCCATTTGTTTGCACATTTAAACCCAAAATTCACTTTCATCACAAATTCAAGTAAATCAATCTCTTTATTAATAATATAACATTTACATGAAAAAGCTACATGGCAGGATGTTCTTTTTGGTTCAAGTCAGCAACAGCCATCAGCAGTGACCCTGATGCTGGAGAATGCACCTAAGTGGCAGAGGTAGGTATCCTGTGTGAGAGATTTTTATTTTTTCACAATACAAAAGAAACCAAGACTTGCCAAATCTTGCTTGCAGGCAATGTATGTAATGTCAAGAACTAACGAAGCAGCTCTGCTTCCCTGGTGCTAATACAAGTTAGAGATAAAAAGGTGTAGTAAAGAAAGAGTTCAGTCAAGTAGGTAAAGAAGAGCATCTTCACTTTATCAACAGATACTACTGTACCTATAGTGACAAAAATGTTACAGCAGCTGCTGTAAATACTAAATTATCAAAATGGAATTGATATGAGTTTTCATTTTGCTTTAGGCACAGCAACAGCATATCTGACTTCTCATTTGCATAGAATTTAATTGTTTCTAGTATTGTCTCCTGAAACAAGCCTACTTTGAAAAATCAACACTCTGATGCAATTTTTTAAAACCATTGCTGCCCACTTCATAGAAAATCTTTACCTGCTATTTTAACCTGGGATGTGTTGTACATACACAACCAAATTTCAAAGAAAAGTGATCAAATTTCATAGAAAAGGTGTTGAGGAGGGAAAATAAAAAATGAAATCCCTTACCGTAGTGACATCCAGAGGCAATATAAAGACCATAAGAAAACAAAGGTGCCAAGCAAGTAGTGTTGCAACAATCACAAGTTTGTGCTGTTTTCTGAAGTCTCCATATCGATGCAGGATGATTAATGCCAGAAAGAAGACAACTACTATCTCAATGCCTAAAGCTGCACCACTCATTATTGTCCAGTGATTCCAACCAGGATGTATAGGTCTTTTATAAGAAGGTCACAGCTATGAAAAAAGAACAGTTGTCTTACAATAAACATATTAACTGTAATTCTATGAGTACCTCTAGATATATGCTTCAAGGATTTTCTTTCCCAGATGCCAGTAACAGTTCTCTCTTTTCCACCAGCACCTTAATACTGTGACTAGGAACAAAAAAAAGAACTACAGTTTTAGTGAACATCAAAGGACTTAGGGGGCTTTTGCCACAGAATAATCAGTGTTTGAAACAGAACAAACTCAAGAGGCACAGAGGCTTGCCATTTAATTGCAAAAAATAAAATCAAATAAATCAGTTTAAGCTCATTGGATCCCAGCTTGTGTCATAACACTTCACATTTTCTGACTTTATTCTCAGTTCAATGAAACCTAGTAATTTATAGTGAAACTTTGAACTCAAACCATAAAATGTGAAGCAGTTCAGGTATTTAAGGAGAACCACACGAAAACATTGCAGACATTTTGCAATAAAATATGTTTATTTTGCCCTTCATTCGAGGAGCTTGAGTCAACAAACATGGTTCCTTTTATTTTGCCTCTACCACAGATCTATGAGGGATATTAGGCTAAGGGATAGAGCTGGCATACACATTATCAGATTAATAGTTGAACTGGGGTTTGATTCCTGGTTTCCATCAGTCTAATTCCAAAATTCTGTCCAGGATACAGTCAGCTCCCCACATTCACTAGGATTAGGGGCACAGGATCCCTGCAAAAGTGAAAAACTCACAAATATCAAATGTGTATGTGTGTCTGTAGGAACAGAGCCTCAGGCACGGCTGGGAGAACGGACCCATGGTCCAAACCAGGAGAGGGAAAGGGAGTGGGCTGGCATGGTGGCACTAAACTTCTTCTCACTGATCTCTTTCCTCGGGTATGCAGGGGGCACTGGGAGGGGGTTTATAGCACTGAGAAATCACGCTGCAAGCTGCTCTTAGTTGGCCAGACAGTGGCTGTTGGAGAAGGATCAGAGGAAGGTTGCATGGTCTAATTGGAGCTGCTAAGAGGGAAGGCTGCCCACAAAAAGAAGTGCCTGAGGGAGGGGTCAGGGGTTGGAGAAACTTGAAAATAATCAAGTCCATGAAAATCAAACCTGCAAATGTAGAGGACCAACTGTACTGCACTGATTCACCAATTTCTTTCATGCTTAAGAGGTCCACAAAAATAGGTTTTACAGGAAATGCTAAACATAGTGAAGAACACTAGCCTTTAGTTAAACCAGGCCTTAGAAAAGATTAAGAGTTTGGAGAAGAGTGAAAAAAATACTTAAAGTATTATGCAAATTTAACCAGGACTGGACAAAATAAAGAAACCAATCCTGGCCAACTTTCCTCATTGGCCAGCACATCTAAAGATACCCTCTAAGGGGCCCTCCTATAGCCTTCCTCAATTTGTTGCTCAGCAGATGTGTTAGGCTGCAACTCCCAACATGGCCATGCCGTCCATGGATGATGGGAAGACATCAGGAAGTATTGGGTTATGGGGCTGCCATATTGTGCATTATGCCAATAACTGGGGTTCATTTGACAAGAATGTGTGATAGGGCCTTCTCTGTTTTGTACCTGGGTTCAGGAATCCCCTAACATTAGAATGCTACTTGGCTCCCACTAGGCTTGGTTCTGATTAAGAATGAAGACATTTTGTTCTCGCTTTTTGACTTTTCAGATGCTTTGGGTTTTATCCTCCGCTCTTCTTGTATTCCTTGTATTCCTTTGCTCCTACTTCATTTAAATGCTTTGTTTCTCATTTTGTTTCCTCTTCAGTTTTTATATTTTAATGATTTTAGCTCATACTGCTATTGTAAACATACTGTAAACCATCCCGAGCGTCTCAAACTGAAATAGCAAATCAGGATAAAAAGGTTTTGAATGATAAACAAGCTAGAGAGTTGTTAGATAATGGGTTAAATTCATTCTTCATCTGCTTGCCTATCAAAGTCTATTAAGCCATTACTGATTGTGAATTAGAATTACATAAAAACACTCCCTTTGTTGTTTAGAGACAGGACTGACCAGGGGAGTTTTAATTTGATATTTTTGCTTTACAGTTTGTACAACATAAGACAAAGGAGAAGCAAAAAAGCTAATTAAATCAATTGCCATCCACTACAGTGTATCACAGAATTGTAGAGATCACAAGGGCCATCGAGTTCGACCCCAATCTTACTAATAATAAAAAGCTATAATTAAAACTAAAGATCCCAGTTAAAATGTATTGAGAGAGAATAGGTTGTTGTGGGTTTTCTGGGCTTTGAGGCCGTGTTCTATTAGTATTTTCTCCTGACGTTTCGCCTGCATCTGTAGCTGGCATCTTCAGAGGATCTGGTGGCATTGAAGTGAGACAGAGTATCCTCTGAAGATGCCAGCCACAGACGCAAGCGAAACATCAGGAGAAAATACTAATAGAACACGGCCTCAAAGCCTGGAAAACCCACAACAACCTATGGATTCCAGTCATGAAAGCCTTCAACTTTACATGTTGGAGAGAGAAGTTTAACAACTGTTTTGCCTGGGCATACCAGACAGCTTCTCTCCAAATACAAACGAGAGCATCTGAGTAGAGCACTCTTCCAAGGAAGGCATGACTAGCACCCATATTTCAATAATTTTAACATGTCAACCCCTTTTTGTTTCCCAAGATGTTTTAGAAACCTAGCTGACTCTTTTTTTATTGGGTCTGCTGATCTTCTTTGTCTACATGTTTCTGACTGTTATTGTCTTTATTATTTTACTGTTTCAACTATTATGTGTATGGTATCCATATGGATGAAGGGCAATTTAGATATGTTAATAGGCAAAGGGCAATTTAGAAATTTTAAAACAAAGAACCTAAGTTATAGGCTCTTGGTTTAAACCAGGAATGGGCAAAACGTAGCTCTCCAGATGCTGTTGGACTGCAGTTCCCAAAATTCCTCACCATTAACAATAGTGACTAGGACTGATGTGAGCAGCAAACATGTGGAAGAACACACTTTGCTCACTCTTCCTTGAACAAAAAAAAGTATCTGTCAATGCACATTTCATAAGAGAACCATGTAAAGTAAGTATAATACATTCACAAAATAAGTATAACATACACACACACATTTTACTTTTTCCACCAATTATTTTCATTCCTGTCAGGATTTTCAAGATGAAATATTAAAACGAAAGCTGAAGTTTCATAAGAATGAGATAGCACACATGTCCATTTTCCACTCCTAGTCCTTTTTCCTTCATGTTTTTTTCAGGTTATAAAACTGAAGCAGAGAATATCTTGTTCTTATAAATTCAAAAATCTGGATTAATAGCAGGATATGTGCATGGGGGACGGGAAGAGGGCCTTGCCCCCCAATGAAATTTGAAAGTCCTCAAATTCCTAGCATTGCAGAGAGTGAGACACAAAACACAGTTCACACCTAGGACTGCTAGATTTGCTGCGTTTCAATTCTCTTCATAACTTTAACTCTTCATAACTTCATAACTCTTCTTCGGAAGCTTGGTCTGTAATCGTAAATGATCAGGTGAAGTTTTTAGTTACTAGAATGCTAGAAATTTGTAGACTAAAGGAAAATTTTGTTGGCGGCCGGAATTCTTTGGGAAGGCAAAGCTGGTTTTTTTGCCCCTCTAGCTACATCCCCAATCAACAGCAGGGTATAAATGCTTTAAACTGGTTAATTAAATAAATTTCATAAACACTTTCTGGCCAGGGTTGCCAGGACAGGGCTCCTCTACCTTTAATGGTTGTAGGAAAGAGGGAATTCCAGCAGGTGGAGCTTCCACGGCAAGCAACGTCAGCTGAAATTTCCTCTTGGTGTCAGTAAGGAAGACAAGGTAATGTCAAATGAAAACAAAAATCAATATTATAACAGATTTGTTATATGGTGACATGGTTTATTATAGTTATATATATATATATTGATAGATGTTACCTAATATGTATATTATATAAAATTGTACATATGTAAACTTATATTGGAAAAATAAGTTGCGAAATGAAATTTTTTAATTATTTGTACATAATAAAATTATATAATAATAATAATAATAAAAAAGAAATTTTCTCTTACAAGCAGCTGTTAAAAATACAAAGCCTTATCCTGTTTATCACCTGCCAATCCCAGTTCTGTCCTGCCCCAGATTTGCCATTCTGAAACTCTCTCTAAATTCTCTCAATTTGGAGCGAACTTTTTGAGAAAGGGGGCGGCAATACCACTGTTGCGGACACCTTATCACTCCCCACTACCACAATTTCCTCTTCATTCTTTGCACCAGGATCCTGGCTCATTTATGCCAACCTTTTCCTGATGGTTTCCACTTTCTCCATACTGGAGTTCTTTCCTTGGGCCAAACCACTCGAAATGAAAAAGAAAAAAAAAAATTACCATGCCACCTCATCCTCAGGATCTAAAGTAGTACAATCCAGAACCATCTGCTTAATAGCGTTCCCTGTTTGACAAAATCAAATCCCAGCATCACAGTGGCCATTTCCACACTAGGCTGTTGTAGCGCTATTGTTCCACTTTCAACATCCTGTGGAATCCTGGGGTTTGCCGAGGCCCCCTCGGGGAAGCCGAGCCCCCTCCCCAAACTGCAAATCCCAAGATTTCATAGGATGTTGAAAGTGGAATAAAAGCGCTATAACAGTCTAGTGCGGAAACGGCCACAGAATGAAGTGGCGGAATCCGGGGCGGCAAAACAGACCGTACCACTGGCGGGGAGGGGGGATTCCATTTTGAAAACGGTCTCCCATCATCCTCGTATATAAATACCTACATCTAAACAGCCCGTATATACCTGTATTTTCCTTCCAATTCTGCTAATGCTTTGCTGGGTGAAGAGCCCTGAATAAAACAACAGGAACCGCAGTACGCAACGGGCCGGCCCATCCTTCTACCTCCCCTCCCCACCCCCGGCCGCATCTAGGGCCTTTACGGGCCATTTTGTCAAAAGCGCGGATTCGACGCCGGCCCTTCAGAACTTACTCAGCACCGCCGGGCCCAGGCCTCTCCGGGCTCCATCCCTCCCGGCTCCAGGAACCGCTGCGGGGTCCCCCCGGGGCACCTTCGTCGACCGTGCCCGCTCCGAAGCGCCCCCTCCGGCGGCTGCCTCAGCGGGGCCCCCTCAGGAGCGTTCCAGAGGCCCTCTGGTCTTCCTTTCTCCTCAGGACCAGGCCCGGCTCGCCTCCACAGGGCAGAACGAAGCCGGCTGTCGGCCTCCCAACCACCCCCCCGAGCGCCTCTGACATTTCCTCCTCTCTCGCCCAATCGCTCGCGGACGTCACGTCGTCATGGCGTGAGGAAGCATGGGTATTTTCTGTTTCTCCTCCCCGTACAATTATAAATACATATATTATTTGGAAAAAAAAAAACCTTCCTTCACGACGAAGGACTACAAACCCCATGAATCATTGCGAGAGGCGGGCGGGCTGGTTGCTCTGCGCGTGCGCAGATCTGTAGCTCTTAATAAAAAATATTGTTGTATAATGAGGCAATAAACAGGCGTCGCTGCGAGAATTGGTATTTCCTTTCACGTGCATAAACATGGGCTGTCGGCGCGCCCTATTACCCTAATAGGACTACAACACCAAAGAGGCATTGCGAAAGCCTTCCTTCCTTCCTTCATTCATTCATTCTTGCTCACTCGATTGTTGTTACTGTTCCCATGAGCTGTCATTTCATATTTGATTGACTGCGGCCATGTCCGCCCGACGCTGTTATACCGCTATTATTCCACTTTTAACATCCTGTGGAATTCTGGGGTTTGTAGTTTACTGAGGCCAAAGAACTCTCTGGCTGAGAAATCTAAATGCCGGTCCCTAAACTGCAAACCCCAGGATCCCATTGGAGGTTGAAAGTGGAATAATCGCGCTATAACAGTGCAGTGCGGAAATGGTGGACGTCTACAGCTCAGCGTATACCACACATACTTACTAAAGAATGATTCTGGATGAATCCTTTTGTCAACTACCACTCAGCAGAGGTGCATAGGATTGCCTTGTTAGGTTTTCTTTTGAACTGAATATTAGATAATAATTGCTGCAAAGTATTCTTAGTGTAGATCTATAATTTATTTATTTAAAGTATTCCTGTATCGCCTCCCAGCCCACAAGGTCTCCCCAGGCAATGAACAAATAAAACCAATGCAAAGAAACATTTTTAAAACAGGTGGTTGTGAGTTTTCCGGGCTTTGAGACGGGGGCCATTTCCGCACTAGCCTGTTCTAGCGCGATGATTGCACTTTCAACATCCTCTGGAATCCTGGGGTTTGCAGTTTCGGGAGGGGCCGGCTGGCCCCTCCCGAAACTGCAAACCCCAGGATTCCAGAGGATGTTGAAAGTGCAATCATCGCGCTAGAACAGGCTAGTGCGGAAATGGCCTGTGTTCTATTAGTATTTGCTCCTGACGGCGAAATGTCAGGAGCAACTACCAATAGAACATGGCCTCAAAGCCCAGAAAACCCACAACAACCTACTTTTAAAACATATTAAAATACATTAGAACACATTAAAATACTCTTTTTAAAATACTCCTAAAATCAGTCTCAAAACAATCCTAGAATCCGGCTTTGAAGCAGTTAAAACAGCAGTTTCAGACGCTGTCATGCAAACCAGCACTGTTTTGGCTTCCCCTCCAGAAGCTTAAAAGAGATGGGGCCAACCTAACTTCCTTGGGTAGGGAGTTCCACCGTTGAGGTGCCACTACAGAGAAACCCCTGTTATGTGTACCCACCAAACTGACTTCACAAGACGTTGAGACATACAACAGGGCCTCCTCTGAAGATCTCAAATTTCTGGCAGGCTTATATGCGATGAGGCAGTCTTTCAGATACCTTGGTCCCAAGTCCATTAGGGCTTTGTAGGTCAACACCAGCACGTTTAATTGAGCTTGGAAGCAAATTGGAAACCAATGCAGTTCTTGGTGTTATATGGTCTCTAAAATGCACACCTGACACAAGCCTTGCTGCTGCGTTTGGCACTAGCTGCAGCTTCCAAATACTTTTCAAGGACAGCCCTGCCTAGAGCATATTACAGTAGTCAAGAAATCAGAAGAAGACAATGGCCATTTCCGCACTACACTCTTATAGCGTGATTATTCCACTTTCAACATCCTATGGAATTCTGGGGTTTGCAGTTTCGGGAGGGGCCGGTCGGATTCCATAGGATGTTGATTCCATAGGATGCTGGATTCCATAGGATGTTGAAAGTGGAATAATCGCGCTAGAAGCGTGTAGTGCGGAAATGGCCTAGGACTTGGAAGGGCAGCTTTGAAGGAATAGACAAGATCGTGAAGTGTAAAGATATATCATTGAATACTAAAATCAGAATTGTTCATGCCATCATATCTCCAATGTTAGGTATAGCTGTGAAAGCTGGACGGTGAAGAAAGCAGATAGGAAGAAAATCAACCCATTTGAAATGTGATAGAATCATAGAATAATAGAAATGTAGAGTTGGAAGAGACTGTCAGGAAGTTCTTCCTGAGGTTCAGGTGGAATCTCCTTTCCTGCAGCTTGAATCCGTTGTTCCTTGTGCTGGTCTCTGGAGCAGCAGAAAACAAGCCCTCTCCTTCCTCTACATGGAATCCTTTCAAATATTTAAGCATGGCTATCATGTCCCCTCTTAACCTTCTCTTCTGCAGACTAAACATACCCAGCTCTCTAAGTCTATCCCCATAGGGCATGGCTTCCAGGCCTCTCACCATTTTGGTCGCCCTCCTCTGGACTTCCTCCAGCTTGACCATGTCCTTCTTGATTTGGGGTGCCCAGAACTGGACACAGTATACAAGATGAGGTCTAACCAAAGCAGAGTAGAGTGGTACCACGGCCAAACAGACAATAGAATGGGTCCTAGAGCAAATCTCTTCCTAGAAGCCAAGATAAATAGACTGAGGCTGTCTACTTTGGCCATATCATGGGAAGACATGACTCACTAGAAAACAGTAGGAAAAGAGGAAGACTGCTTTAGAGATGGACAGGCACAGTCAAGGAAGCAATATCCTTGAATCTGCAGACCTGAGCAGGGCAGTTGAGCAAGTTGGGTAACCTGAACGTCTCCCATCCATAGTCTCAATAAGTTGAAATCGACTTGATGGCTGCGGGTGACCAAAATGAAGGGTCTGGAAGCCGTGCCCTATGAAGAACGCCTTAGGGAGCTGGGGATGTTTAGTCTGCAGAAGAGAAGGTTAAGAGGGGACATGATAGCCATGTTTAAATATTTGAAGGGATGTCATGTTGAAGAGGGAGCAGGCTTGTTCTCTACTGCTCCAGAGACTAGGACAAGGAGCAATGCATTCAAGCTGCAGGAAAGGAGATTCCACTTGAACCTCAGGAAGAACTTCCTGATGGTCAGAGCTGTCCGGCAGTGGAATATGCTGCCTCAGAGTGTGGTAGAGTCTCCTTCTTTGGAGGTTTTTAAGCAGAGGCTGGATGGCCATCTGTTGGGAATGCTTTGATGGGTGTTCCTGCATAGCAGGGGGTTGGACTGGATGGCCCCTGGGGTCTCTTCCAATCCTATGATTCTAGGATTCTAACCGAGGCGTGAACCGCTGTGGCCAGATCTGTCTTTAAGGGTGGGGGGAGGCACGGCTGGTATTCCAGGAGAAACCAGGCAAAGGTGCTGGTGGCCACTGCAGCAACCTGGCTTTCCAGAAGCAATGCTGGGTCCAAGAACACCCCCCGAGTTATGAACCTCATCTAGCTAAGCCGAGGCTGGAAACGTTGCCCTTGAACAACTCTGGGGCCATTTCCGCACGAGGCTGTTAGAGCGCGATGATTCCACTTTCAGCCTCCTCTGGAATCCTGGGGTTTGCAGTTTCGGGAGGGGCCGGCCGGCCCCTCCCGAAACTGCAAACCCCAGGATTCCAGAGGAGGCTGAAAGTGGAATCATCGCGCTCCAACAGCCTCGTGCGGAAATGGCCTGGGTAGCTTTGCTTCCCGGAGCTTACCAGGAGATGTATTCCAAAAAAGGAAACTTTCCCCAGCTTTGCTTCTTTAGGTGTGCATCCATAAAAAGCATGCCTTACCGGTGCTGCAGAGTAAAGAAGTGTACGGAAAAGTCCTTCTTTTCTCAATCATATTTATAATAAATGCTCCAAGCTTCCAATCACATTGCGACTAGCAAAAGAAAAAAATACATTAAAATCCACTTTTTGCTTGGGAACTACATTTCCCAAGAGTCATTGCGAGATCCGGGAGAACGTTAGCCCGGGCAGCGGAGCGCGCGAGCTTTTTGCTTTTCGGGTTTCCGGAGCTGCTGCGACTTTTTGCTGGATTTGGTATAGCGAGAGGGGAAAGCAAGCCGTGGGAAAAGCCGGGGGATCGGGGGTCCCAGCAGTCAATGCAAAATTCCCTTCCGGCACGATGCACAGGTAAAGCCCGACGGGTGCAGGGGAGCAGGAGGGGCAGTGGGGCGGGAACCGTTTTAGGGGTCAGAGGATCCCGCCCAAAACAGACCCGGGCTTGCGCGCGTTATTTGCTCGTCCTTGCGCATTTCCGCACTAGCCTGTTATAGCGCGATGATTCCACTTTCCACCTCCTCTGGAATCCTGGGGTTTGCAGTTTCGGGAGGGGCCGGCCGGCCCCTCCCGAAACTGCAAACCCCAGGATTCCAGAGGAGGTTGAAAGTGGGATCATCGCGCTATAACAGGCTAGTGCGGAAATGGCCCTTGAATTCTTCCAGGGGAAGCCCGCTGATCGATTCCTGGAGAACTGTAAAGTTGTGTACGTGTCCTTGGTGTAAGTTATTTAGGGCTTGCCAACATGCGTGCAGTTCGCAAATGTCTTAGAAGCGCGTCCACATCACATTCCACTTTCCCATCTGGATTATTTTTATGTATTGGCCATTTCCGCACTACACTCTTATAGCGCGATGATTCCACTTTCCACATCCTATGGAATCCTGGGGTTTGCAGTTTCCGGAGGGGCCAACCAGCCCCTCCCAAAACTGCAAAACCCCAGGATTCCATGGGATGTTGAAAGTGGAATAACCGCGCTATAAGAATGTAGTGCGGAAAAATGTAGTGCGGAAATGGCCAAAATCCCAGTTTTAAGGAGTTCTGCATAAATGGGAGAAAAGCAAAGAACTACTGGAAAATATCATCTAGAAATAACGTCTGTCGTTCTCATAAATTGCCAAGGAACAAGGACCACAAAATGTAGACTTTCCAGAAACTGAGCAAACCTTTAGCTGTATCCAAGGGCTGATTCCCACGTGTATCTCTTTTGGGTACTGTTTTTCTTTCATATCTTTTTAATTGAAATGTTTTAAGTTGTTCTTAATTCTGGAGTTCATTATATCTAAACAATAACTGTGTGTCTTTTTAATATGTGTTTTAGATCTCTATTTTAACTTTTTTTAAAAAATTGAATCGAAGTTTTATGGGAAAGGTGTGATAAATACCATAGCAACAACAGAGCTCTATTTTTCAGAGGGGATTAATCTGGCAATTAAATCATAATTTTACGTGATGTTGCTGAATTGCATTGAGAAATTTAGGGCAGAATATTGGGGGCTTCTGGGAGATGTGGTCTAAAAAGTAACTTTTCCAAGCTCTGGCTTAGATATAGAACTGTATATGCAGACTCCTGATTCTGTTTTGTTGAAGATGGAACAGGGAGGATGCTGAATTTGTCATTTCAGTAGCAGGGAGTGGGTGGGCTCGTACACCAGGAGTCAACAAAGTATGGCTTTCTAGATGCTGTTGGGTTATGGCTGTCAGGAACTCTTGCCAGCATAGCCAGTGGTAAGGAGTGGTGGGAGTTTTAGTATTGTCCCCTTTACTCGTATATAGACGAGCTGGTATGGACTGCAGGAGCTATCTAATCTGATCCTCTGTTGTCCTGCCAAGTCAGCTTCAACTTACAGTAACCCTATGAATGAGAGATCTCCAAGTTGCTATTTCATCATAGGATTTTCATGATAATAGACATTCAAAAGGGAATTACTGGTGCGTCCTTCTATGAAGTACTAAGTTTAGCTATGGTGCCACTGTCATTGTCTCCAAGAGATCTTCTGCTGGTGTCACCCCCATTGCTGCTGCTGTTTGGCACATTTAGTCTGGCTTCTCAGCAAAAGCCTCTCTGACGTGGGAGATGCCACCAGCATCACTGCTGCTTGTCAACATAGCCTCTTCTCCTACTGCAGTGGTTCTCAACCTGGGGGTTGAGACCCCTTTGGGGGTTGCATGACCCTTTCACAGGGGTCGCCTAAGACTTTGCTTCAAGCCCTTCTCAGGTTGAGCTTCTGAAACTATGATAATGGTTGGGGGTCACCACAACATGAGAAACTGTATTAAAGGGTCACGGCATTAGGAAGGTTGAGAACCACTGTCCTACAGGAACATGCAATGCCATCACTGCAGAAAGGCAGGGAAAACACAGCTAAAACACTCTGTAGAGAAGGCCATCCAACTTCTTTTTAAAGCTTTCCAATGAACAAGAGTTCGCCACACTCCAATGCAGTCTGTTCCGCTGTTGAATAGCTCTTGCCATTAGGAAGTTCTTCCTAATGTTTAGTGGACACTTAAGTTCCTTGGTTCATATCCCACATAACTCAATTGCTTAACTTCTTCTGATGTTACTTTATATTGTATCAAGCCATTTGTCCAACCAGCAAAGCCTTTCTCATTCTTGTGTGCTCTAGCTGTTTGACAGTGCCGTTTGAGAACAATGAGAGATGCAGCCCAATATATCCAAAAAGCACCAATTCGGGGAAGACTGATGTAGCCCATGCCTCTTGACTGCAGTTCACATCAGTCCTTTGAGGTCTCAAGTCTGGGTCTTTCCCAGTTCAGCTTGTATTAAAAGGAAAATAGTTCTTGCATCCTATGTGCATGCTTATTACATAGCTGGAAAGTTCAACTACTCACCCCTAGTAATTTTCTGAAGGTAAAGAGCACATCTCCTATTTTAATGTCAGTTTTAAGAATTGTTTTTTCAGAGAATAAATTTGTGACTCTCCTGTTGAACTTCTCCTTCTCCTGATATAAAGAGCAACTATATAAAACTGCGTTTCCCTTTTTCCATAGGAGACATCTCCAGGAGATTCCAGATTCAAGCAGCAATCTCAACACGGATTTCACATGGGGATGGCATTCCAGCAAGACTTCAGAGCTTCTGGCAGGCATGGGAGTCTCTGTCCTTAAGGATAAGCTAGGCAATGAGAACACCCCCCAGGAACTGCTGATGTGTGTAGGTACACCCCCCAAACGTCAGAAAGTAAAGGACACAGAATTTGTGATTGCCCGCCGA
Source organism: Ctenosaura bakeri (assembly GCA_948474755.1). Taxonomy (NCBI): domain Eukaryota; kingdom Metazoa; phylum Chordata; class Lepidosauria; order Squamata; family Iguanidae; genus Ctenosaura; species Ctenosaura bakeri. The sequence goes on along the minus strand of CAOLHI010000319.1, from coordinate 489,577 downwards.
CCTAGGCTGCTCCGAGAGGTGGCAGCAGGTAAGGTCAAAAAATTGCAAGCATGCATTCAGGATTGCTAATTAGTAATGATAACTTAAGATGTGATAGAAATGATTTGCTTCTAATCATACCAGTTGTAGTTATGGTTGAAGTTCTTTAAATGATTAAATTGTGTTTTCATAACTTCGTGCATATCAACACAGGCAGTCTCTTATTATTTATTTAATACTTATAAATTGTATCCTAGGTTTTGACTCCTTTATTATCTCTAAAAGGTTTGTAGTGACTTCTGATATATGTCCTTTCTTCTAAGTTAGGCTCACATTAGTCAGGTTGCACTTAATTACCTTCATAACACACAGAAAAGAATACTCAAAAAGAAAGATTGATTTGGGGTTGAAACATCTTTGTTTTTCCTGTTATAAGTTGTCTTACACAGTATTTGACTTTTCCATTTTGTGAGGTCTAAACTGTGGTTCTTTAGCTTTGATTAAGGTCTGTTTTGGGATTTGATCCTGTGCCCAGTTAATGGACAGCAAGCCACATTATTTCTAGTCTGATGAACTTCTGAGTAGATGTGTCTGTAAGTTTGTACTTTGAATGGTTGCTGGTCCACCTCCAGAACAAAGAATTCAGAATCAAAGGCTTGGTGTAACTATTTTCATTTTATTAAATTATATAGCTGTGTATAAATGTGCCACTCTGTAGCAGAGTTCTTTAGTCACAATACCTCCCCCACAAAACTTAGAATTTAATAGCAATAAATTGAGAATAAAAATAGCATAGATTCAAAGGCTTGGGAAAATACAAAGGACTTTTCCTGTCACTAAAAGTATGCCAATCCATTAGGCAAGCACTGCCACTGAAAAGCCTTCATCTCCTGCCACACCTTGTTCAGTAGATGCATGCAGAGAAGGGCCTCTGAAGATTTGGAGCTCTGGGTACATACGTGTGGAGAAAGGACTTAAGTTGTTCTGGTACTGTAAGAAACCAGCCTGTTCCAAGAGGCAGTTTTTTGCTGTTTGTTTTAAATTGCTGTTTACAATTATTATCATTGCTTTCTGGAACATGGGTGACACAATTTTGATGTGAAAGGGTCACGGTGTTAATGAAGGTGAACCAGGATTCTCTTCTTGTTCCATACACCATGATCTTGACCCATAGTAGCTAGCATCAATGTGTACCAGCATTTCTTGGGAGACTTCTTCAGGAGCTGGCCAAAGCATCTCTGGCCCTACTTCTAAGCTTGTAGAAGCCCACAGAAGCCTGGAAAATTTGCTTATTTGGGAACCTCTTTCAATTTGTTCAGCCTACATTGGTGCAGCCAGCAAAATCTTCTCTCCACATGCTATATATTTATTTTAAAAAGTGATTAACCAAGCTTTCTCCAGAAAAGATTTTCAGATGGTACACTGGGAGGAAAATTCTTTTGGGAAGATAATGGGTCTGAAGGTATGTGGGTTTGGACTGGGAAAGGGATTCCCTCTTTTCCTGTAGAGCTGTTTTTCCCCCTTGGAAGGTACCCCCAGTGTAATCCCCAGGCAAGAATTTGCAAGCAGTGGTCAAGAGGCAAGAAGAATAAGCTGGTGTCTGGACCCCACTGGGTAGTAGTGGTGAGAAACACTCTTCAAATGATAGTCTGATAGCATGATTGCAAAAACATGATTGCAAACATAAATAATATCTGACTGAACTATTTTGTATATAACATTGGGAAGAGAGATGCCCCAAATATTTGCTGAACAAGTCATAGTAGTACTGCTTTGCTCAAGAAAATAAAGAAGAAAAAACCTAAGTCTACTGGCTTTGGAATGTGTTTGATTGCTTATTTAGAATGTAAGAACTTGTAGGAACAAGCTTTCAAAGCCATTCGAGCAGCATTAATGCTCATGGATATATAATCATGCAGCCTTCTACAATGTTCCAGAGAAAATCATAATGAAATACAACTACCCAATAGGAGTTTTTGTTTAGTTTTTGTTTGTTTTGTTTTGTTTTTGTTTTTATAGTATATTTTAAAAAGAGACTGATGAGTTACTAGAAAGCTAGTAGGGAAGCACTGGTACTCTTGTGGTTTAACAGCCATGGGCTGCCTTAATGGAAAGTCTGCCCATGTTAATACAAATACATCTTACTGGCTGGCATCCTCTTTAGTACTTATGAGCTCATAAGTTGGACTTATGATCTCATAACTTCTGGGGATCCAAGTTTATGGTCATCAATGACTGAGTGTGGCCCCCAAACACTGTCTTTTTAGCCTGTCAGCACCACAACTGAAGTGTTTCCAAGGTGCTGCAGATCAGGGTGCTGCAAAATGACATCTGCAGCACTCAGACGCAGGGCACATGGAGACAAGCAGTTGCAACAGGTTCTCCAGGTGCCAGTTCTTGACACACCCCATGACCAGGAGGGTCCTGCAGACGTGCTTTCCCAGCACCCTGATCTAGGCCCTTTTCTCACCTTACCTCGTTGCAGCAGCGGGGAGTGGTGCTCGCGCGAGCAGCCATTCACACGAGCTGCTCACGACAGCTCTTTTTGCCTCCCGCATCGCCTTCCAAGCGCCCCGCCCCTTCCTTCCGCAGCGCAGTCTGGGAGCAGTCAGGCCGCCTTGCCGACACACCACACAGAGGTAAGTGCACGAGGGCGCCGCGAGCATTGTGCGAGCACAGGGCATTTTTGGCCTAAAGCCGAAAATCAAAAAATGTCCATGCGCCCCGCTTTAGCCTCATGAGCGTCGCACAAGTGGGCGTGCGTCAGACGGAGCGACGGTCCCACTCACGCGATGCTCAAGGGGCGCTCGTGCAAGAAAAAAAGCATGCAAAAAGGGCCCTAGAGTGCCTTGGAAACCTTTTGGTTGAGATACTGTCAGGCAGAAAAGGTGGGTTGCATAATCAGACATAACTACGATGATGGAGCTCCGTCATCATAGTTATGTTAGATGATGAAGGATCTCAGCCACTATTAGCTAGTAAACCTGAGGGCAGAGAACTGTTTTTTCTTATAAAGCAGCATATATATATACAGTGATGGTGTTATGTAAGTAAATGATAATAATAGTAACTATTTATATATTTTTTAATTTTCTTTATTGATTATACAGAAAAAAGAACAGAACACAAAAGAAAAACACCACGTGATACACATAACAGTGAAAGAAAAAGTTTCAACAAAAACAAGCTTACATTGTTATTTCTCTCCAATTCCATTACAATCATATACTTATTCAACATGTTATATATCATACTGCTTATATACTTTTGTTACTTATATTTAGATCTCATTCTCATTATACTCATTATTATTATAATAATTTCATTCTTAACTCTATACTTTTCAATTACATTTAATCTATTACTATTACTAATTATAATCTTATTACTAAACATATCAAACTATTCCTAAAAGTGTACCCACCCCCCAGAGCCAATTATGTTTCGACTTGCTCCACCTTTCAGAATTGTAATTCTTCTTGTGGAGGTATGACACCTTCCTCTTTTATTAAAACCTTTTCCACAAATATCTTCCATATTGGTTCTTGTGGGTTTTTCGGGCTTTGAGACTGTTTTTCTGGTTGTATTTTCTCCTGACATTTCACCTGCATCTGTGGCTGGCATCTTCAGAGGAATTTCAAATACAACCAGAACACGGTCTCAAAGCCCGAAAAACCCACAAGAACCAATGGATTCTGGCCGTGAAAGCATTTGACTCTACATCTTCCATATTGCTTTAAAATCTTTCTCCTTCATTATTCCTTTTCTAGCCTTAATTCAACATGTTAATTTATAATTAATCACAATTTTCCACACTTCTTTATACCAATCCTCTATTTGAAAATCTCTGTGAATTTTCTGTTTTCTTGATATAATAATAACTGTTTATAAAACTGCCTTAGTGAATTAAATGCTGTGATTATTTACTTGTGTGCATAGTGACAAACTATAATGAAGCATTTCTCCCCTGCCATAGGTGTTTCTTGGGATACTTTGCCTGATGAACTCCTGCTTGGGATCTTCTCCTGTCTTTCCTTGATCGATCTACTAAAAGTTTCCCAGGTTTGCCAGAGGTGGCACCGACTTTCGTAAGTGCTAATTGATTTATTAATTGGTTTGATTTATAAGTCCACAAATATGTAAAGTGAAGGTTTTTTTAATGGTTGGGATCTTTATGTTATGTTTATGTGGGTTTTATAATATTGGACTAGAGAATTTTATTTGTTACATGTGATATGGCATTACATTATTGTCTTAGAAGACTAGTCCTGCAAATTTCTGATCCACAGCAATAGCATGTTGTCTGGATGGAGCTGGCACTGCATTCACCAAGAAAGCTGCATGATATGTGCCCAGCTCATTAAAGAAGGAACATTGAACCTGGAATGTGATTTTGCTATATTACTAGAGTTAAGGCAAAATAAGAGGGATATGTCTACGCAAACTTGGCTCCACCCAGCAAATAAGCAAAGCTGTTGATGATGGCATTTAAAATGTTAAACAACTCTGGATCTCAGGACTTGAAGGAACACCTTTTCCTGTGTCTGACCATTGATATTAGAAAGAGAAGCCCTTCTCTGTACCTCACCAGTAAGAGAAGCACATTATGTAGAGACATGGAGGGGGGGGCATTTGTGTTGTGATACGTCTGTCTGTCTGTCTGTCTGTCTAGAGATTCCCAAAAGCAAACCTTGATTTTGCCATTTTTTTTTTATAAATGCAGTCCTTTTACTGTGCCATTGTATATAGCAGAACTTGAGTATCCTTGGATTTTAGTATCCACAGGGCTGGGGGGTTCTAGAACCAAACCTTAGCAGATCCTGAAGGCCCACTGTACTGAAGTCCAATTTTGAGATTAACTATGTGAACTTTAAAATCAATGCACTGGTGCTTTCGTCTCGAAATGAGGCTTCAATCTTGAATATGCTTGCTAGTTAGTAAGCCTCTTAAGGACGTTTTGGGCTTTCTTTTGTGTAAACATGGGTAACAACCTGCTCCATTTCTTCTTAAGTTTCCAGTTTGTTGACTAACCACTAAACTAATATCCTTCTTGTAGGCTTGATGAGTCACTCTGGCAGACTCTTGATCTTGCAGGTAGAAATCTTCTTCCAGGTGTGATTGGTCAGTTGCTGCCGCTGGGTATAACTGCCTTCCGTTGTCCAAGGTCTTGCATTGGGAACCCTTCATTTAAAACAAGCAGGTAATGATGTTCTGAAACAAGTTAACTTTCAACACACACACACATTATTTCCTTGTATTCAGGCCCATGCTGGCTTCAAAAAGAGCTACAATCTTTCTCTGTAAAAGAGTGACTGGGAATATAATGGAATTTGTCCTGATCGGGAGCTGGTGTCGCATACTCTGTTGGATTTTGCAGGGGTGACCTTTTTCCTGAGTCAGATCCTTGTTCACTTCCAAGATTTACTGTGTAGCCTTGGAGAAGAAAGAATCTCTCATCCTAGCCCACTTGTTCTATGTGATACGTACAACAGAATAAGGTGGGAATGGAGTGATAAAGTTGTAAATTGGCAGACTAAACCTCTCTAATACAGTTGCAGTTCTTGTATCTTTAAAATGATCAAGTGGAACAATTCCTGTAGGCTAATTCAGAACCTTTCTCTTCAATGTTACAGTTTTTTTGTTGCACAGATTTTTTTAATGTGGGGAAAGCATTCAGAACAAATGCATACCTAAAGATCTGAAGATCTATAAAAATTGGAAAGAAACTACTTTCCTCCTCCCAACAAAAATTTCTTGGGGAATATTCTTCAGTTTGGGAGAGACACAGAAAACAATTGAAATGTTTACCCCTTGGGAACCAACAAAATGCTTTTTAGGTCAAGGTTTAACTTAATCAAAATCTATTTTTTTTTTTAAATGAAAGACAGTTTACAACAACAGATCGTGGAAATTGCTGTGTCTATATCGGGGTATGCCTGTGAACCTATTATCTGTTCCCAAGATCCTCCAGTGCCAAAAATCCCGCTGAAAAGGGGCGGAGAACCAGATTTTGATGTGGCCAGAAGGCCAGGCCTAGTCTTGGAAAACAAGTATGCCCTTGCAACCTAGTTACAAGCTCTAGGATGCTTCCAGAGGCAGCAGATTGCCCTTTATCTGCCCAAAAAAGAACAGTCTAAGAAGTCAGGAGGAACCTAAGGCCTTGGGGACTTCATGTGGCCATAGGACTGCACTTTGACCATTCCAGTATACACTGTAGTAGATGTAAACAAAACTGGTATTCATCTGCACTTCAAAGAAGTTTTGCTCTGTACCATCAGTCTCTTCCAGCATGGCCAGTAGTAAGGGGTTGTAGAAATTATATCCAAAATTGGCGGGGGGGATTAGCAGAGGCTTCATTCTTCTACCCTAAATAGTGTTTCCAGCTTCACTATTTTCGTGAGAAAACTCTTCATTTTATGGAAGATGCTTCCTTTTCTGATGTAGTTGGAAGATGCTGGAAACTGCTTAAATTTTCTGTCCTTTAGATCTGGTCTTTTTTTTTTCAGTCATCTTTTCGGCTGTCCCCCTCTGTAAATTGGCAGCTTTGTACAGTAGCCTAGACAGTATTTAAGAGTATGATGTTTTCAATTTGGTATTAAATTTTAATCTGATATCCAAGCATGCTGCTTGTCCTTTATGTTCCAACTGTATGTGATCACTCCTGTCCAAAGAGTACATTTTGCTTTGTTTCCTATGAAATGTGTAAATTATGTTTTCAATTTCTTTTTTTCCCCCTATGTGTAAGAAGGCAAAAATTAGGCTATATGGGTTAGATAGTAATAGGTTCCAGGAGGTTAACCCCCCGCCACAGTATATTTGCAGTTTTGCCTATACATAATAATAGCATTTATATTTTTGGGACTGTAATTTTGTGCACTCTTACTTAGAAGTAACTTCCACTTAATAGAAAGGTTCTTTTGAATAAACATGCACAGAATTGCTCTGTAAATATTGTGAGTATAACACATAGTACAATTTTATGTGCTAATAAAGTCATAAATGATGCATTTTGATATGAAAATAAATTTCAGTAACTTTTTTTTGTGGAGGATTTTTGTGGCTTCAAAATTTCTGCAAATCTTACATCACTGTGCACAATAGCCCTGCATTCTAAATTATATAGACTATGCTACTGCTGCAGGATTTTACCATGTTGTTCTGCTGTACATGTTAAGCATATACGCTTGAGGAATTTCAAAATAGCTTGTGTGGTTGTGTGAACATTTTTTTTTTAATCTGTATACTAACATCCTTTTTCCTTCATTTCTCTCCCATGGGCTTCTTTGGATGCAACATATGGATTCAGACCCCTTCGGGTGCAACATATGGATTTATCCAACTGTACAATAAAAGTTGCAGATCTCCAAAGCATTCTTAGCAGATGTCAGAGCCTACAGAACCTCAGCTTGGAAGGGCTTGTACTTGCTGATGATATAATTGAGTAAGAGAAAAAAAAAATAAGATTCTGCACAAGAAACTTATATCATATTTATATTTGTGCGTTCAATATTGACGTCGTCTCAGAGGTGCAAAATTAGTGAAATCTGTCTAGCAAGATCAGCAGCAACATCGCTCAGTAACTGATGTCTGAGGATATTTGTGCAGATTCCTTTGCTTTCCCCAAGTCCGCTTCCCCAATCATTTTAGAAATCAGGAAACATTTCTAGTTGAAAAACAACTGAAAAATAATCAGTTTGCTCTCTATACTTCCAAACTCTCCAATGGTCTCAAATCCATGCTACTATAAATCATTAAAGGAGTTTTAATTAATAACTGAAGGCTTTCCCCTTGTTACACAAGTGTGATGTTTTCGGGAAAGCCAGAGTTGTGTGTGGAGTAGCAAGGCGCCTTAACAGACTAGAGGGCAGGTAGAAGCTGCCATTCCAGTCTGAGAAAAGGAAAAGCAAGGCCTTGCTTGTCTGTTGTTTTCCCACTTGATTACTTCGTGTTGGATTAATGTAACACACCCTGTGCGATGCTGCCTTTGAAAAGGGCTTAGAAACGTCAGTTGGAAAGAACTGCAGCTAGATTGCTAACCAGGGCTGGCTACCAGGAAGTTCTGGTTATAACCTGAAGGACTGTGTCTTCCTATATGAGTCTGCCCAGGGTCTAAGGTCTTTATGGAAGACCCTTTAAGTCCCGTCATCTTCCCAGAAACATTTAGTGGGAAAAGGGAGAGGGCCTTCTGTCTGCGAGTTGCTCCTTAGGGAGACTAGGGCCATTTCCGCACTAGACTGTTATAGCGCTATTATTCCACGTTCAAGAGGATGTTGAAAGTGGGATAATAGCACTATAACAGTCTAGTGTGGAAATGGCCTAGGATGCCTCCCTCCTTGTTAACCTGGAAATGGCCTAGGATGCCTCCCTCCTTGTTAACCTATCTCCAGCAAGTGAAAGCATTTTGGTTCTTCTAGGAGTAGATTACAATGGTCTTTTTAACTGTCTTATTTTTAATTCCTTTACTGAATGTTTAAATAGTTTTAATTCTATAGTTGTTTAATTGCATTACCGATGTTTTTGTATTTATTTTAATGTGTTTATTTTTTCTAAATTTGTAAGCTGCCTTGAGTCTAGTATTGGAAAAAAGATGAATAATAATTGATCCAAAAGTAATCATATCCTCTATCTTTTTCTCTCTCTCAGAAGTATAGCGCAGAACTCCAGCTTGGTACGACTGAACCTCTCTGGATGCTCCGGGTTTTCTGCGGAAACTTTGGAGGCAATGTTGAACAGATGTCCCAGGTAGTTTATGTGCATTGAATTATGGGAGAAACAATGTTGGCCAAATGCACTCCTGCTAGGTTTGTTGGTATAAGCTCTATAATTCAGGAACTTCAGTGGAAAAGATACCTATGCAAACCTAGTGTTTGTTTCCATTTTCACTTCTGTGTCTTCCTGAATTTTAACCACAAGAAAGATTTACGGTTGGTCGTTAGCTGCCTTAAAGACAGGTGCCTATTCAAGTGAAAAGGAAAACAAAAATATCCCACTGTGCAAACTGCTGTTCTAGTGGGGGGGTGGTTAGGCACATAGTATTTCTGCAGACATAGATCAGTTTTCACTCAGCCTCTTCATTCTTAATGTACTTTGAAAGTGGCCATTCACTTCCAACTTGGACTGTTGCTCACTTTAGAGATAAGGAGTACTTCTGTCGAGGTACAAAGTAGTCCAGATCTCTTTTCCTTGTATACTAAGCATAATTGGAACATTGATATCTAGTCATGCTAGACCAATGGTGATTCTAATAGTGATTCCCACTGTACATACCAACCCTCTACTGCATTTTCCACATTTACAATGGACAGTGCTCAAGTCCTAGGGCTGCACCTGTCCCATTCCCTTTCTCCAGGCATTGATGTGACATTCTGCTCCTGATTTTTAAAATAAGCGGTGATCATAGATAGTAAAGGTTATTTGAGACCTTCCAGGTTTTACTGGATTGAATCAGCTTGCAAATAGTTAGCCATGCCCTCTGGAAGTTTCTGGGGAAATTCTTGGCCATTTGTAGGCCAAATACACATACACAGAACATAGGAACAGTCTAGGTACATGTGGTCCATAGGCATTGGTTTCTTCCCAGCAACAGGTATGCCATGGCAAACAGAAATTTTGAATCTGTAAAAAGCTGTTTGATTATACCCCTTTAAATGTCATTTACACTAGTAGCCATCAGTACAACTTGTGGCCACAGTTCCCATAAACTTACTGTGTGCTGGGCAAGCAGTTTACTTTAGTGAGTGCTTTATCTACTGTTTCTCATTATCAACTGATGACTCTGGGCCTTTTTTGTTTGTTTGTTTTACAATCGGTATGCATCTTCAGTTTTAGATTGCAAACCTTTGGACATACTTGTTCATTCTTAGTTTTATGTAGCACGTATGGTGGGGATAAAGAACCTGTGACCTTCTAGGTTGTTTAAACTACAACTCCTACAATTCTTTAGCATTAGCCATGGTTTCTGGGGCTTCTGGGAGCTGGAAGTCCAAACCATCCAGAGGTTCAGTGGTTCTTCATGCCTGACTAAATGTTTCAGCTACTTTCTTAACAATAAATAAATACATAGTTTTTTTTTCCAATTGTGCACAGTTTGGAAGAACTGAATTTGTCGTGGTGTGACTTCACAGTAGATCACGTGAAAGCAGCAGTCAGTCATATTCCCTCAAAAGTAACACAGCTAAATCTCAGTGGGTATAGACAGAATCTGCTGATGTCAGGTAAGAATCCAGCTTGAACAGCCATTTGAAGTGACTTATCTTTCATCCCATGGGAATAATTCAAAAAGCAAACTGAAATCTAGGGTTCTACATTTTGTACCTTGTCTTAATGCAACTTCTAGTTCACTTATGTGAAGTAATGAACATTGTGGACAGAGGAAATAAGATACGCACTTAGACATTGCTCCTGCCTGTATTGGCTTCTCCATGAAAATCAAAAGAGTGGGTCATTCCAAGTATGTAGATAGACACATGCTCATGTTTATATTTTATTCCTTTAAAAACATAGGAACAAAGTAATCAGAAAATGTTTCACCATGTTCCATTGGAAGCTGGCTTATACTTCAAAACCATTGATCTATCTAATGCTAATGTCTTCGTTGACTGGCCGCCTCCCTATAGAACTTTAGTCAAACATCTTGCCCAGCTCTGTCTTGAGATGCCAGAGATTGAATTTGAGACCTTCTGCATACAAAGCAAGTGCTGAGCTACTTGTGTGAAATGCTGCCAGCAAATGGTAGCTTGTAACCAGGTGAGGGTGCACTGAAATAAATTGTATCTTGCCAAATTGGCAGTGTCTCTGATCCATTGGAGAAAGCAGGAAAAGACCTTGCCAGCTTCATGTTCTCTTCACCACGTGCTCTGTTTTCTGCGCTAGGGTGACAGCAGTTCCAACTGTCTTCTTCCAAGGCTTAAATGGCTTTGAGATGGGTGTAATGGTTTGAGTGTTAGGCAAGTACTCCGGGATACAAGGATTAGAATCCCTATTTGGCCATTGAAACCCATTGGGTGGTCTTGTGTCATATATAGGATAACTCAAAGATTCAGCTTAGAAGTTTGCAAAAACTTTACTCAGGAACTTCCGAGTAACAACAGCACATTCTGGCAATTGCCAAGACTAAAACTCTATTGGGTTTATAATGTCTTATAAGCAGTGGCAATACAAACTGGCATGTATGAACTCCCTAATTGACAGCTAATTAAAACAACTCCCCTTTCCCAGGCTTACTTCTTGCCGGCCAGCTTCCTGACCTTGTATATGCCTTATTGAGGTTTGTTAGAACAAGATATTCTCTTTCCCAAAACACTGTTTTCTCATTCAGTTTCCATCATTCCCTTCCAGTCCTTGTGTTCCAAGTATTACATGGCATTAAGTAGCAAACCACCATATGGCAAACAACATAATATGTGAATGCATGGTGGATTGTATGCATGGTGGATTACAGGGCATTACATGATATCAAGCCTCAAAACACCACGTGTCATTAGGCTGGCATAGCAGGGAAACTGAAGCTGACCTGACACTTTGATCAAATCACTCCCTTTCATTCTTAGAGAAGGACAATGACAAACTCCCTCTGAATGAATCTTGCTAATAAAAACTTCCAATATGGTCATGTTAAGATCACTTTAGTTTGAAATTATTTGAAGGCACACAGCAAAAATAATCTAATGAGAAGTATATTTCAGTAAATGGTTCAGGAATTCCTGGTTCATAAATTTCTGAAGTTTAATTCTAAGTAGCTTCCCTCAAGGAGGAGCACCCATGGCTGGAATGTACCTGGCTTTTCTATTAATGAACAGACAATTTTTTTTGAGCATCTTTGAGATGTGTCTCTTACTTCTCTGCTTTTTTTTCCAATACAGTAAATAATTTAAAAACAAAACAATAGTAGAAAGCATGGATATGTAGCTGCAGATGTAGTACTTCTAGATAAAAAATGTTCTACTTATTAATGAGTGATTCGCTGATTTTATTTGGCTTGTCATTTCAGATGTTAAAACATTATTAGAGCAGTGTCCCAATTTGGTCCATTTAGATTTAAGGTAAGAATTTGAGACTTATCAAAAACTTGTTTATATGTTGATGAAATATTGTTCTTAAGAGTAAATTAAGGAAGTAGTACTAATTTGAGTCAAAACACGTCACATGCATAGAACACCAGAACAGACTTAATTGCTTGAGCTAACCTAGAAGGTTAAGAGGGGACACGATAGCCATGTTTAAATATTTGAAGGGATGCCATGTAGAGGAGGGAATGGGCTTGTTTTCTGCTGCTCCAGAGACCAGGACAAGGAGCAATGGATTCAAGCTGCAGGAAAGAGATTCCACCTGAACCTCAGGAAGAACTTCCTGATGGTCAGGGCTGTCCGGCAGTGGAATCTGCTGCCTCGGAGTGTAGTGGAGTCTCCTTCTTCGGAGGTTTTTAAGCAGAGGCTGGATGGCCATCTGTCGGAAGTGCTTTGAGGGTGTTCCTGCATGCCAGGGGGTTGGACTGGATGGCCCCTGTGGTCTCTTCCAACTCTACATTTCTGTGATTCTATGATTCAAGGGCCTACAATCTTCACTGGCCTTATTAGCCAAGCCAAGAACTGATTTTTCTACAGAGCTGGCTGGCAGCAAATACCTTTGTCCAAAAGCAAAGTTTGTGTGTGTGGTGGTGGGGGGTTCCTGCATTTTTTGTTTTAAGACGCAGCTGAGCATTAGCTCCAGGAGAGATGAGAATATGGATGGAAAGAAATTTGCATTAAGATTTTGTTCTTAAGAATTTATCCAATGTATGGTCTGCAGGAATGCTGCCAAAAGTGCACATGTATCTCACAAAATTGCCAGTCGTGCTGAGAACATAACAAAAACTGCCAGATTTCCACAACCCTGGTGGGAAGTGGATTTTTCAATTCTGTCTCCCAGCCTTGGGTCTAGGATGGAAGAAAGGTCACCAAAAAGATAGCATGATGATCCCTGGTCACTTCTACAGATATTGGGGAGAAAAGCATTTTTCTCTTCATACTCACCAGGGGGAGATGTCACACTTGCTGCAGTGAGAATATTTGTCAAAGCTTGCCTGTGAACCATTCAGTAAAGCAGTAGTACAATTACAGGCCAGGTCATTAAGTTGCCAACTTTATGACGTGGAAATATACCAAGGTACATGTTATAGTTTAAAAGTGTATCATATAGGGTAGGGCATATATCGTAGAGTTTGAAAAAAATGCTTACTGCAGAGCTTTCCACACTTTTCATGTTGTTGACACACTTTTTAGACATGCATCATTTTGTGACACAGTAATTCAGTTTTACTAGCAAACTGGAAGTTAAACTAACCCCTTAGAAGAGATTCGGGCACATACATAAATTGTAATAAAAAAATGTATGGGGACGCAACATCTCTCATGAAAACCTTTCATTTATATTTTTAAAAATATATGATTTATCTGTAACATACATTTCCAAGGCTGAGGTGGAAGGCTCGTTCTCAGTCCAGGGAGGTGACCCACCTACACCCTTCAGGCGACACACTAATGTGTCACGACACACCATTTGGAAAGCCCTGGCTTAATGGAAAGTAAACAATACAAGATGTGAGAACGTTAGTGCTTCCAGCCTTACCCTGTGAGACATAAGCAGAAGTAATTTATAATAACCCTGAACAGATATCTGGTAGATGAAATAACCCTCTTAGCCAGTGTACGAGTTGATGTTATTAAGATAGCAGGCAGCCAAATAACTCCAAGCATACAAGGGTGGAATCCTAGATAAAAATCTTTGTTTTGATTGGATAAGTATAAGCAATATGTAGTGGGCACCTTTATTTTGTTTGAATAACTGATAACCTGGGCAAAGCTAAGGAGAGAATAAAAGCAGGCAAGATAGACTGCCTTTGGGCAGGTCTCCAGTGAGGAAGATTGCTGTCTTAAACAGCCATGCTGTCCTTGATAGACTGATAAATTACCCCAATATGCTGGTACTGCTACTTTGCTAAGATAAATATATGTCCCATTAGGGTTGTAATAAATGCCTATTAATATGGTTATGGTGTAACAGATACTGTTAAGATTTAACAATACAATAAGGCCTCCTTACCTGTAGTCTCCAAATATGCAAGTTAAAGTGAATGTGTCAGATCCTATACCTTAAATGTGTCAGATCGTATACCTATACCATGACATGCACATGCTGAAGCATCTGCCTGTACATCGCTACTGTAAGGTATTACGAGACACAAGCATTCGTGGTTTCTCTTTTATGCTAGGGATCCTGGGATGTTATCCCTGCTCACTTGAATGCCTTTTTGTTGCTGCTGAGAGCGAGCCTCAATGTAAAGTAATGACAGCTCAGAGCCCAGACATTGACATGTCTATATTTGTCCCTAAAGGCAATGTACATGGTTGTATATTTATATATGCATATAATAAATACCCTGAAGAGTACTAAAGAAACTGTTAATTTCCCATATAAATATCCTGAGATTTCAGTATTTAAGAATGCTTAAGTGAATAGTTGATGTTAGCTTGGCCTGTCTGGTCAAGTTAATCATGAATTGGGCACTCAGGTGGGCAGAAGTTGATAATGGGATCTCAGACAGAATCCAGATTAGTTGACAAAGACCCATAATCCCTCAGTCTAAAGAGATGGGGTGGGGTGGGGACTACACTTGTTTTTGTATATAGCGGTGCTACTCAAAGCAGCGGTCCATGGACTGTGCCACTTCCCAAGCCATTGGCTACTGGTCACTGGTGAGCTTCCAGTTTCCAGAAAAGAAGGAAATAATTGTAGGCAATAGGCAAAAATATGGTGCTGGTCCTCCCCATCAAGTAGCATAACAAGCACTGATATCTGGATATACCCTGGGGCAAAGAGAGGACATTCCAGTAGGCTTTCACATAATTTTTTTTTTTTTAAACGAAAGGACTTAGAGAGTAGGGTGCTTTACTGTTTTTTTAAGTGTACTGTTTTTAAATGCTTTATTTTTTAAGTATGTGTTTTAAATTGTTCTTAATGTTACTGGCAGTATAGATTTAGGCCACCTATCTGCTTACCTCAGTATAATTCTGCAGAGGCAAAGATTTTTTTACACCCCAAAGAAACAATTCTGCATTTTTTTTTCTTTTCTGACCAGGAACATCCTGGCAGCATTTCATCAGACAGTACTGGAGTCTCACCAGGTCTTCTGACAGAAGAGAGATGCAGGTGTTTCCTTAACGGGAATATGAATAGTCTGACCCTATCTATCTGCTTCAACTGTTTAAGAGGAATTCTGCTCCCTGCCGAATAGCTGATGCACTTACAGTAGGGTTGGGCAAAGTGTGCCCACCAGACGTGGTTGACTACATCTCTGAGCACTTGCCAACATTCACTATACCAGCTGGGGTGCTCTCCATTATTTAGAGAGATGTCTTTAGCTCAACTAGGGTTTGAAATGCTTGAATTTGAGTCTCAGGTTTAAATCTTTTTCCTAAGTTTGTCCCCTCTGAAAAAGGAAATTACATCAACTGTCATCTACATACCTTTCTAGAAGATGAAAGATGTAAAGTTTTCAAAATCATTTGTTCACATACTGCACTACAAAAACTAACTTTTGCCCTTCTTGACAAAAGTAGGGCTTCTTTATGGATTAAAAGGGGAGCGGGATAAATGCAGCTAGGTACTTTGCAGGTGTATGTAGCTTGGCCAGAGGACTAAGTTGAATATGTCAAGCAGGGAGGAAATGGAAATCCCACTGCTCAAATTAAACAGCTAGAGGCTCTCACTTCCTGGGCATAGAACTCCTGTTCCCAGTATCCCAAAAATCAGGATGAGGGCTTACACAACCTGACACACTTTATATTAATGGAAGAGAGCCATTTAGTATTTCAAATGGTATTTATTTGGTTCCTAGCAGTGCATTACGTGCTGCACACTTAATTTCCAAGCTACTTTTAAATGAACAGGAGTGGTCTTTTATGATTTTGTCACTCTGCATAAATGAGTTTCTACACAGTTGAGTTTGACGAAGGAAATGTTATTTGGTAACTAAATGGACTTGAGTACAGACATTCAGCACCTCATTTGCACTAATATTTCTTTTTATGCTGTCAGCATGTCATATTTTAAATGTGTCTAAAATGAACTTTAAATCAAGTGCTTTCATTACAGTGACAGTGTTATGCTGAAGCCTGATTGCTTTCAGTACTTCCACCAGCTCACGCATCTGGAGCACTTGGGTCTCAGTCGATGCTATCAAATACCACCAGCAGCCTTACTGTGAGTAGTTTCCTACTTTAATCCTATTTTTCTGTAGAACAGATATGGAAATCACATGGTCCTCTAGAAGTTGTTGGACTTCTCCTCCCAGGATTCCTCACTGTAGGCTAGGCTGGCTAAGGCTGCTGGAATAAGCAGTTTAACAAGAACTGGAGGCCACAGTATTCCCTCCCTGGAGTCAGTATACTTAGGTTCTTCTTCGTGGTCTCTGTGCCTTCATACACTAGGAGCTTTAGCGCCTGCGCGGTAGCGTTCGGAAACTTCTAGAGCTTGTTCGCTTGGCGGGAACCCCTCCCCCACGCCGGTACTACGCATGCTCCTCCCGCCGAGCAACGGTCTCTCCTCAGTTCTTTCTCGTCCGCCGTTGCGTACGGAAGGTTCTTTGGTTTGTTCCTCTCACTTTTGTGCTTGGCTTGCTGTTTTCACGGTTTTACGGACTTTTGGACTGTCTCTGACCTCTCTTTTGGACTCCCCCTTCGGCTTTTGGTCTTTTCGGATTTTCGCAGTTTGGCGTTCTTCGTCTTATGTCCGCGCTCTTCAAGAAGTGCGTGTCCTGCGGGCGCAAAGTTGCCCTCAACGACGGCCACAAGGAGTGTCTTTTCTGTTTGGGTGAGTCCCACAACATTCGGACTTGCCCAATTTGCCGGGATTTTACTCCCCAAACTCTCCGCAACCGGTCCGCGAGACTTAAGTCTTATTGTTGGGAACAGTCTCTGCGGGCGATGAGACGAGACCTCCACTTCCAAGATGGCCGACAAGAAGACGACCACGCCATCGACGGTATCGGCGGCTGCCGTTCCGTCCACCTCGTCGGTATCGGGCTCGGTACCGGCGAAAACGCCGATCTCGGCGTTACCGAGGATCCCGAAGCTGTCGGCGGCTGCCAAGTCAGCGAAAGGATCCTCGACGGCGAGGAAGGCTGAGGCTCCCCTGATGGAGACGCCTGCTAAAAAGCACCCTGCTCCGGACGGAGGCAAGGGCAAGGAGAAGGAGAAGAAGAAGGAGAAGAAGCGCTCCCCGGCTGGGGACGTTCAACCTCCTACTCCTCCTCCTACTCAGCAGCCTTCCAAAGGGCGAGGCGAGTCCGTCGATCTCTCGGAGGATGAGATCGAGGACGTTCCCCAACAGCGCCCGGACTCGCCTGTGGCAGACCCTCCAACCCTGGTGGAGGAGCGCCACCGCCCTCCTAGCCGTCGCAGGTCGGCCGACCTGCAGCAGAGAGAGCCCTCTGCTTCTCCGGAGCAGCGTTCGACCTCCTTCCGGTCCCGGTCCCGCTCTTCCGAGCGTCCGGTGGCCTCGCCGCCTCCTAGGGAGACAAGAGAGGAACAACCTCGCTCGTCTGCCTCCAGATACACCTCGGCGTCCTACGTGGCCAGGTACGCGAGGGAATCTGAATGGAGAGAGCGCCCGGCCTCTTATCGGTCACATTCGCCATCGTACCGGGATCGGTACCATCGTGGCCCGAGTCGCTGGGAGACCTTCCAGAGGTCCCGGTCACCTCGTCGACAGCGCGAATCGCGCTCGCCTAGAGGGGACGAGGCTCGGTACCGTCGACACCGAAGCCGATCTCCGTCGGACCGCCGCTCCTTCAGCCGCTCTCCCTCTCCCCGATATCATAGGGCGAGGGAGCCTTCACCTCGGTATCGGGCGATATCGCCACCTCCTAGGGTCACGGCAACGGCGACGCGCCCTACGGAGTCGGTGGTGACTGAGCGGGCTACGATGACGTCAGCCTGCCAGACTACCCCGGTCACCACTAGGAAGGTGAAGTCAGTGGTCAGCCAGCCCAAGCGGGACTCTGCTACTACTACCGCCCCGGCTGCAGAGAAGCCTAGGAAGGCAACACCTGTGGCGACTGCGAAGGAGCCGGAAAGCGAGCGGCGAGAGGACTCACCGACCTCAGAGTCGTACGACTCGAGTGCGGAATCAGAAGTGTCTGAGGCGGCCTCCCAGGAGTCTCCTCCGCTGGGATTCGGGGACCCGATCCCAGATTCTGCTCCAGAGGACGTCCACCAGTTCTCTGCGATGCTGCTCCGCATGGCTACTACCCTCGGCCTGAAGATCGCCAATGCGGAGCCGGAGGACGACGACCCAGTCTTCTCCATCTTTGAAGGGAAGCAACCTGCCACGGCCCCGCTACCTCTCCTGCCCCGGGTATCCAGACTGGTGAAGGCCGCCTGGGATAGGCCGGCCTCAGCTCAGCCGATACCGCAGCGGCTGGAACACCTCTACAGGGTGCAGAAGGATAACGCCGGTTATCTCTTTAATCACCCTGCACCGAACTCTGTGGTGGTCGAGTCGGCACAGACGAAAGGCTCCGGCAGGCAACACACCACCCCGCCGGACAAAGAGGGCAGGAAGTTGGACGCCTATGCAAGAAGGTTCTATTCCGCCGCCTCCTTGCAGATCAGGCTGTCCAACACTCAGGCTTGCCTCGCGGCATACCTGAAAAAAGTGCTCGATCGCCTGCAACCGGCGATGGAGGCGGTACCGGAGGACATCCGCCAAGCCTCCTCCGTGATCTTCAACGAGGCATCTCCATCGCTCGGCAGCAGATGGCCTCCTCCAGGCACGCAGTGGAGATTGCCTCCCGGGTCATGGCGGGATCCATCGGCCTGCGCCGCCATGCTTGGCTGCGGCCGGCCGACATCCAGGAGGACACCAGAAGGAGGATTGAAGATCTCCCCTTCGACGGTGAGGGCCTATTCAATTCGTCCACCGACGAAGCTTTGGACAATCTCGTGAAGGCGAGGCTGACCGCCAAGAAGATCGGGCTACAGCCGGCCACGCAAGCCCGCAGGACCTCCACCTTCCGCCCATCCTGGCGACGATCTTCCACCTCGTCGTTCCAGCGTTCGGCCCAGTCTGGACAGTCGAGACCATCCTCCGGCTCATCGGCCAGACGCACGATAAGACGACGCCCGGCTTCGTCCAAGAAGTCCTCCTCCGAGACAAAGTCTCAGTTTTGACGTGCCTGGCAGGACCTACCAATACCCACTCTTCAGCCTACCATCAGCGCTCGGAGACCGACCGACTCTGGCTCGACATCTCGCAGAGTGGCAATGTGTCACTACGGACTCTTGGGTGCTTTCCATCGTCCGTCTTGGCTACGCCATCGAGTTTCTCGATATTCCTCCTCGAGGCGCTTACTATTCCACGCCGTCAAGTCCGGCCCTCCTGGAAGAGACCCAGTCCCTCCTCCAGAAAGGGGCGATCGAGCAGCTCCCGCAAGAAGCCAAGACCACCGGCTTCTTCTCCAGGTACTTCACGGTACCGAAAGCCGACGGTACCCTCCGGCCGATCCTAGACCTCAGAGGGGTGGACTACTACATCTGCCCCAAAAGGTTCAAGATGGTCACGATACCGTCGATCCTGCCCTTCCTACATCGAGGGGACTGGTTCGCCTCCATCGATCTCCGAGACACATACTTCCATATCGCCATTCGCCCACAGCACAGACGGTACCTCCGCTTCGCGGTCGACGACACCTGTTACCAGTACAAGGTGCTGCCGTTCGGACTCTCGACTGCCCCAAGGGTCTTCACCAAGTGCATGGCCCCGGTGGTATCCTTCCTGCGGACGAAGGGTGCTTCTGTCTTCCCTTACCTCGACGATTGGCTGTTGGTGGCGTCCTGCAAACAGAGACTTTACCACGACGTCCACATGACGTTGTCACTCCTGACCCGCCTTGGTCTACGGGTGAATCCGAAGAAGTCCCACCTCGAGCCGGCGAGGATCTTGGACTTCATCGGGGCGACGCTCGACTCGACCTCCGCCAGGGCGTACCTACCAGAGTCTCGAGCCCAAACCCTGATCCGGGCCGCCGCTCACGCTCGTACGGCCCCGACGTTATCTGCGAGAAGCGTCCAGCAGCTCTTGGGCTACATGGCTGCGACGACCGCTGTGACATATCTCGCCAGGCTGAGAGCGAGACCTCTTCAACACTGGTTCGTCCGTATATTCGACCCCCTGCGAGACGAACAGACACTCCGACTGCAGCTGCCGGAAGACGTCCGCTCATCCCTCCGATGGTGGCAGTCGCGACGCAATCTCATGTCAGGGATGCCTTTCCAACAGCCGACACCGAAGGTGACGGTAACGACCGACGCCTCCCTGTATGGATGGGGTGCCCACTGCGGCGAACTCTGAGAGTCCGCGACAGATGGACCGACGACGAGACCGCTCTCCATATCAACGCGCTGGAGCTGCTCGCCGTCTTGAAAGCGCTACGGGCGTTCCGCCACGTCGTAGCGGGGCGGACGGTCCTGGTTCTGACGGACAATACCACCGCCGTCTGTTACATCAACAGACAAGGAGGGACTCACTCCACAACCCTGCTCAACATTGCACTCGACTTGTGGGAATGGTGCATTCGCCTGCATACGCATCCCGTGGCAGTTCACCTGGCCGGGCAGGAGAACACCACGGCAGACGCCCTCAGCAGGGACACCTCATCCCATCACGAATGGTCTCTCTCCGGAGAGGCGTTCAGACTGATTCGGGACCGCTGGGGCGAACCATCGATCGACCTCTTCGCGACCAGGGAAAACGCGAAGTGTCGCCGATTCTGTTCCAGAGCGGGCCACGATCGTGCCTCCATCGGGGACGCTTTCCAGTTTCCGTGGACCGGGGAACTCCTCTACGCGTTCCCGCCGTTCCCGCTGCTCGGCCGGACGATATCAAAGATCTTCGCCGACCGAGCCAACGCGATCCTGGTAGCCCCGTACTGGCCGAGGCAACATTGGTTCGCACCCCTGCTACAAGCCGCACGAGACGACCTGCTCCAGTTGCCACCGACACCGGACCTGCTCTCCCAGTCCGGCGGCCGAGTCCTCCATCCGGACCTGCCACGCCTGGCCCTCCATGCCTGGAGGATATCGCACTAGACGATCCCGTGCTCGGTACCGTCCTCGTCGCGGCCAGGAAGGAATCCACCCGTCGCAACTATCAATACAAGTGGCGGCGCTTCCTGACCTTCGCTAACGAGAGGAGTGAGCCGGTATCGCCCGCGGGGCTCTCTACCGTCCTGCATTTCCTCCTGCACCTCCGGCAACAGGGGCTGGCGTTTCCATCCCTGAAGGTGTATCTCTCCGCGATCGTGGCATACCAACCGCCACGGTCGGCTGCCTCGGCCTTCTTCAGGAACGATACCGTTAAGCGGTTCCTGAAAGGACTTCATCATCTCTACCCGCCGGTATCGCCGCCGCTACCGCCGTGGTCCCTCTCGCTGGTGCTCTCGCAGCTGACAAAGCCGCCCTTCGAGCCGATGGCGACCTCGGATGACAGGCTCCTGACCATGAAAACTGCCTTCCTGGTAGCGGTGACCTCAGCGAGGCGAGCGGGTGAGATCACAGCTCTTCGATCCGATGAGCCCTTCACGGTCTTCCACAGAGACAAGGTGGTCCTGAGACCTGACATCTCGTTCCTGCCTAAGGTGGTGTCCAGTTTCCATCTCAACCAGGACATCATCCTGCCTGCCTTCTTCCCGAACCCGACGACACCGTTGGAGCGGTCCCTCCACTCCCTGGACGTGCGTCGGGCCGTGGCCTTCTACATGGACAGGACTGCTTCCTTCCGACAGACGCCGCATCTCTTCGTTTGCTATGGGCGACGTCGGAAGGGCCTCAAAGTGTCCACCCAGCGCTTCTCCAAATGGGTGGTGAGGACTATTCAACTGGCGTATGAGCTCGTGAGGAAGCCTCCGCCAGTCCTGCTTCGAGCCCACTCCACCAGAGCGGTGGCTACTTCTGCGGCCCTCCTGCGAGGAGTTGACCTGCATGAACTCTGCCATGTGGCGACCTGGTCCCAACCATCGACCTTCGTGCGCCACTACAGGCTCGACTGCCGGTCGCGCAGAGATGCCCGGTTTGGACGTGAGGTGTTGGCTTCCGTGCTGTAGGACCTGACCCGCCGTCCGACCGGTAAGCTACACAGTCTCCTAGTGTATGAAGGCACAGAGACCACGAAGAAGAAGAACAGGTTGCTTACCTGTAACTGTGGTTCTTCGAGTGGTCATCTGTGCCATCATACACACCCGCCCTTCCTCCCCTCTTTCTCAGGTCCCTGTAGGTTCTACGGCGGACGACAGAACTGAGGAGAGACCGTTGCTCGGCGGGAGGAGCATGCGCAGTACCGGCGTGGGGGAGGGGTTCCCGCCAAGCGAACAAGCTCTAGAAGTTTCCGAACGCTACCGCGCAGGCGCTAAAGCTCCTAGTGTATGATGGCACAGATGACCACTCGAAGAACCACAGTTACAGGTAAGCAACCTGTTCTTTTAACAGCTGAGTATATTTCAGAGGAAATGCAGCAGTATATGGCTCTACAAGACCATTTTTGCAGTGCCCAGACCCCCATCAAAACTTTTGCAGCAAAAAGCCTTTCAAGAAGCATAGCAGAGTGGAATCTCTTACAGTCTTAAATAGACATATTTTTTTTACAATCAGCCTTCTGTGATGCCTTTCATATAACCAGCATATCCTAATGTTTGGGTTGTCTGCTGTTGCAGCTTACCCACCCAAGCAACATAAATACAGATTCAGCAATGCAAGTCCTGCTTTTGCTACCTTTAGAGTAATGACCAGAGTCATGCACGGGAGATATATATGTGTGTAAACACCATAGCTATGGTGCGAGGTATTGAATCCTGCCGCTCTTCCAATCCCCACTTACCAGGAAACAGCCACTGCAATAGGACCTGTTCCCTAGTGACTCAGAAACTAGGTGACTTCTGCTTCATCCCCCCATAAGCAATCTCGGATATGATTGGCAGAAGCAGGCCCTGTCACAATAAGCCCTTACACCAGAGATTGCTTATGCAGGGAAGTGTGGGAGCATCCTCTGGCTGCTTCCTGATCAAGAGTAGAACAGACTCTTGGTGATTGCATTGGCTGCTGCCTGGTAAATAGGGACTAGGGAACTTTCAAGGTCCCTGCGTAGTCCCTAAACTATATAGGGGGCTACCTATGTTACCCTGAAAATTGGGGGTCCCGTGAGGGCGCCCGGCTTTGCCAATTAAAATACTGAAGGTGGGGAAATTAAACTCAGAGCACTGTTTTGGCTAGCAAGAGGCAGGGTAACGTTGCGAGATCTTTCACCCTATGTCTACGGCTTCAGGTCAGAGAGCAAGCCAACAGGAATTAAATAAACAGCAACTTTATTAAACATAAACAGTAAAATAAACAACACACACACTAACTAACTTGAAGAATAAGAAAGAGAGTTTGGGGAAAAGCGGGTGATACGACACCTAGTCACGTTGTCCTGAAGAAACTGGAGCGGAAGAAGATGGGCTCAGCGTGGATGCTGAGGGGAACTCCTGAACAAACCGGCAGCAGGACGAGATGGATGTTCAAGGGGAACCAAAGAAGTTTCAAAATTGGGGACCTTATATAGGGTGGATCATGCCTGTCGGCTATGGTAAACCAAATAGGAACAAAAGGAGTTTTGGTGCTAGACAAAAGGATCTGGTGAGTTCAGTGGTAACATGATGGGATTTGCATTGAAAGACAGTAGAGTGGCCGGTGAGTTGATGGTCCTCTGAAAAGGTATGGTTTGGCAGGAAGCCGCACCGCTCTTGTGGAGTGTGGGTATAAGAGTCCCCTAAAGCTACGTGAGGCTTGAGAATTGCTGGCCTGAATGGAAAATGGAATGTGAACTATTAATCAGCCGCAGCCAGTACGTGCCTGTTTCGGAAAACAACCCAAACACGTGCTGCGGGGCCGCCGAGCGGAGTAGCCAGGACCAAATTAAATGATATCAAAGCAATATCTAGGAACCCCCATCTGGGGTAACATAGCCGGCATAACACCTAGGGATTATGAATACATAATAGTCACAAGTGTGTAACTGTAGATTATATGTTCATAACTTCCATATTGGATTCTGGCCAATGTTAAGCATCTTTTTAATTTGGCTTTTAGTTTTGTTGATTATAATATTTGAATTTTTTGCTCTTCATTATTGTGTGAGCTGGTTTGAACAGTATTTTTAATGGAAATAATAAAATGCTGTAAGCAGTACAGTGGATCCTCCTTACCCACAGTCTCTGGTTATGCGATTTTAAGCAGACATGCTGAAGTATCCACACAGACATCACTGCCATTAGGTATTTTGGGATGCGAGCATCAACAGGTTTTTTTATATGAGGGTTCCTGGAACAGCATATATGGAGGGTTCACAGTATATGAACTACGTAAGAGCTGTACTTGAGCATGTTTAGTTACTGTATAAATTTCACTCCCACTTAAGCATGTCCCACTGTCTCGATACGCTTTAAGGAGAGGTAACTGAAGTTGCACCCTTTCTGGCTAAGGCATTCTTGTATTCGTACTTTATTCCAGATCTTACGAATTGTTCTATTTATTTTCCAACTGCTCTCTTCATTTAAGTATCTTTTTGTATTCTAGGGAACTTGGTGAAATAACTACACTCAAAACGCTCCAGGTTTTTGGGATAGTGACTGCCAGCTCTCTGCAACTTCTAAAAGCTACACTTCCTCATTTAAAAATCAACTCCTCCCATTTTACACCTATTGCAAGGCCCACTGTTGGATGCAAGAAGAACCAAGAGATTTGGGGAATTCCATGTAGACTGAGCTTGAAAAGTCCAGGTGGCGTTTAACATGACTTGAAGAAACATTTTCAGCTGCTAGCAACAGCTGTGATACTAAAACCCAGAGTTCTTCCAAAACAGGGTTTTAACCTCATAATTTGCAGTGCAGTCCAGAACTGTTTAAAATGCCTTCATTTACAGACAAGTACCATCATGTGGATTCTACCATTTGTCTTTCAAATATATTTTTGCTATTTTAACTGAAGTTTATCCAAGACTGGCTAATCGTGTACAAAGTGTTGACATTTAAGCAATATGCATCACCTGCTTCTGGAAACACTGTTTTAAAAGATATTCAAGCAATTTTTAGATATTTTCATTTATTTAGTTGAGTAATTTTCTGGGACTGTATCACTGGTTACATGCAAGTATAGCCATCTTCAGAGGATCTCTTCTTTTTTTTTGGGTCACTAAGGAAAGAGACAACCTGTGGTCCTGGAAAGAGTGTTTTTTTCAGAATGTCCATATACTTCCTTACCTCATGGAATAGTTTTCTTTCATCTTTGGCCCTTTCCACACGGGGGTAATAAAATGGTTAGCGCGACCTCTGATGGAGGTCGTCTACAACGTAAAATGGATTGGGGCGGATTACTTTAGTGTAATTCCACACCCCAATCCGCGCTAGGGCGACCAGAAGTGGTGGCGCTGCGTGCTTTTTAAAAACCACTTTCGAAGAGGTTTTTAAAAAGAACGATCGTGCAGCCCCGTCGCAGCGCCCAGTGTGGATTTGCAGGCGCGCACAAGGGCGTGCCTGCAGATCTGCCAGGGGCAGGCTTTCCAGCTGGCAAGCTTCTCCGGATGGTGGAGAGCCTCCACCAGTCGTAAGCTGCCATTTTGGGCACCGCAGGATGCCACGGGACACCGAGGAATGTGGAGCAGTGAAAACGCACTGCTCCATGTGGCGACGGACTTGCCAGGTTTCAGGTAAGCTCCGTTTCAGGACGTTTTTTCCTTCACGTGTGGAAAGGGCCTTTGGAAGTGGCAGGGGAAGACACTTACAGCATAAAGTTGATAGAGCACTAAGCTGGTTCTAAGAGGAAGAGACAGCTGTGTGAAATGTGAGCAGATGCTTATCGCTGTGCTGAGATCTCTTTCTCTACCTAAGAAAATAACTCTTGGGAGGGATAGCTGATTAAAATGTACCAGTAGTCTCAAGGACTGGAGAAACAATAGAAAACTCATATTGGGTTATTAAAAGGGTAGCTCTAGAAGGTGTTTATAGGTATTCCAGAACTATATTTCCTCAGCAGGAATCTCACCTTATAATTCAAAGTTTAGGGGGTGGGAAAATAAAGCCCATCACTCACAGAAAGAGATATTTACGTGCCCAGTCCTCAAACTCTGAATTATATAATCTGGGCTGAAGTTGAAGGTACAAGCTTCTAGCAAAAAAAAAGGGGGGGGCTTGACACTTAGGTTTCTCTGTGTCATATGTCTGAAGGAGTTTTCTATTTAATTGGTAACTGAAATGAAGCAGATTGAAATTAACAATAATTACAGATTTCTCAAAACAATGTATTAGCTTAAGATGAGAACTAACGTTCCTATCCCTAAAATATTTTGACCTTCATTCAGTCACCTTGGAAACAGGGGTCTTGTTACTGAAGACAGTTTTGATAATGATGGGAGATTAAAATATCCACTTGAAACTCTTAATATAATGGTGGTTTTGTCTAGCTCCAGTTAGTTGCTAAACTGCTTCTATTTAAAGCCTAGGCAGGGTCCAGCTATGGTTTCATTCTGCTGTTACCTAAGAGCAGAAATCTCCACGTTTCCTCCATCCTCCTTTACTTACAACTACCATAAAGTTGCATATAAAAGGCTGCCAAACCAAACTAGATAACTAAATGGGAACAAATGTGATAGAAGTGAGCAATATTAGCAGGTGCACAAAAGAATAAAAGGGTTATTTAAGTTCTTTCGCTGTATTTTAAGAGTCTCATGATGTATTTTAATTTTTAATAAAACAACTGATTATATAGATGGCCTTTTTCCTATTTTTGGCATTGCACTGGAATAAGTAGAAAAAGCACTTTCTTATGGGAGAAACTAACCTAAATCCAACTGGTATTTCCAAGCTGAAAATTCACTGAATTAATGAGATTTATGTAAATATTGACTTAACAATTGATTTAGTGAGCTTACTGTTTTTGAGACTAACAATTGGTTTTTGACCACTGTTATTTTACTTCATGAAGAAACTGCATGTGGCAAATGTGTTTTTGATTTAAAACATGGATTTATGAAGACACAAGATGTGTATAACATTCTAAAAAGCATTTTCTGTTTGGCTATATATGTAGGTTTACATATGAAGTAATCTTCAAAACAATAGAAAAACATAATACTTCCAAAACACTAACCCACATTTATTACATTTAATTACCAACTACATCTTTACATTATTTCTTAGTAAAACCAAATCTCAATACCATTTTGCAATAAAATGGATTAAAAATACATGACATGCTAGAATTAGACAACTTTGGGAGGAGGATAGTTTCATCACATTTTGGCATTTTCATAAATTCCACATATTCTAGCCTATCACATAAATTACCTTGTCAGCCTCACAAAGCAATTTCAGTAATGCTTTATAAAAAGAATGAATTGTTTTTCTAGAGATTGTCTAGTTTGAACAAACAATTTTATTAAGGTAAAAACCACTATTAGGCTAGGAAATTTGCAACTGATGATCTTGTTTTGGTGAATGTTTTTTTAAATATACTAAATGCAACCCAACTGGAGAACATTTAACTTTCCCTCTGATACTGTTTTCTTAAATTAAAATCACTGTGCATAAGCAATTATGGCTGGGAGAGGACAAATTACACTGGGAAACAAAGGAAAAATTAAGTAATTCAATCAAATTAGAATGCATCCTCCTAAAATCAACAAAATTGATTTGACATATTGCAGGTGGTAGTTTAATTCTGGTACAGCCCTATTCACTCAGGGCCCAGTACAAATTACAACTCTTGTTTAGCTTTCCTTGTTCCACATCAGTCCCCACTTCCTCAAGAGAGAACAAAAAAGTCCCTTGCCATAGGAAGGGGAATCCATCAAAGTGTTCCCACAATCATAGGCGGGGCCTCATCAGGGCTGTGAGTGCATTAACCAAGGAATCTTGGGCTCCATACTTCCTGGCAGCAAATGTTCAAAACATTCCAAAAAGAGGCCCTGCATACACACTCTTGTCTATATTGGAACTTTCCAATGCGTCTCTGCCCCAATTAGACTTTTTGGCTTGGAAAGTGCTGCATGTGCATGACAAAGCAGGTGTTCCGAGTATTCAAATCCAAACACTCAAAAACCTTAGGATTTTTAAAATATTTGACTTGATTACAAGCAGCCCACTGATGCTTACCTGTGCCAAATCAGAACCAGTAAGAGGACATGGGAAATAGCATCTCTTGTTTTATCTCTGCAAATCTGTGTTTCAAATCACTTCAAAAGACTTTATTTGGATCTTTTTAAGGTTTGCACTGTATTTAAGGCTTATTTTGCTCTATAACCATCATATTTTCCTCAGTGATTTTATGAAACAATTTGTTCTTGACTCAAGGTAGGCAATTCTCCTGATCTTTACGTATAATTTTAAGGCCTTCATTATTTGGCACAGTGAAATATAAACTGGGTGTCTTCCCCTCCCCCCGCTAAAGACATGATTCCCTTTCATTGTGGGGAAGGTCCAATTGGGACACTGCATCCTTATCCACATATACAAAGGGGCATTAAGAGAAATGAGAACTCTGTATACATATGAACTGTGAATATGCAAGGGAGAAAAGCAGGGTCTACAGGAATTCAGTGAAGTTTTTCAAATGTGCAACATAACCAGGCTCCATGTTTATCAATCTATACTTTATATTAATCTCAAAACAAGTTGCAATCCCATCAGAATGATTTCACAGCTTTCATAGTTTCATACTAATGATTACAGGGCACCTGCATGCTTTGTCTTTTTCTTCCTTGCTTTCAACATTACTTGCAAATAAGTCCCACATATGTATACCCACCGTACATCCAAATACTTATGGTTAGCAATAGATGTACCATCTTTAAGTACACAAAATTTATTCCAAAATGAGTCAGGTTCTTCACAGTACAGTTTAAGAGCTAGAGATCAATGTGCCTTTCAGTGTTAACATTTTCACCATTGCTCTGCCCACCAAAAGTCTTATCCTCAGACTTGTAAAGCAGTTTCACCACCTTTCCAAAATTTGTGAATTCGTTAGTTCTGAAGATGTATGCCTGTTTAATGTTTTCACCAAGTAATTGGGATGGGGGAGGAGTAATACATTTTCTTGACTCACACTAAAATTAGTTATCCCTATTTTAAATATCAGCAGTGAATCCATTTGGCAGTATTCTCATAACCAGTTTGCAGTAGTTGTGCTGCAGTTAAATAGTGTCAACCAATACTTGAGTGAGTACCATCTTTCTTAAGATGGCCATATAGTTAGTTTAAATAAACAAACAGAAGTTTAAATTTAATACACAACAGTTACCATGGTGATAGTTCTATGGTTTGTTGTACCAATTGTGATTCTTGCCACATCAGTGTGGCATTTGTTCATCCTTACTCATTTCAAAAGAACATACCAAACAGATTTCATTGAAAAATGAGTGCATCCTCCTTTGAAAATGTAGAATAGACTTCTTTTAGACCCCTTTAATACAACATACTCAGTCTTATGCATGTGAAACTTTAAAAGGAATGGTATTGTGAACTCTTTATGAATTACGATCAGTCTCAGCTTGGCAGGAGCCTTGTTTCTACCTGTTTAGGTTAGGGGTGAGATTGTCACAGCTACGTGGCGATCCAGCCCAATCTGGCCAAACACTTTACTGCATCATTGCTCATGCTTTGCAGGCTTTCAGCATAATAGGGAGATGGACTTCCTCCTAATCTGGATCAAGGCCTAATTAAACAAATGAAATTCCAGATATCTAAGTATGCAACATCTCATCTAAGATAATTACTATACACATTTTCTTAGACAAAAATAGAGGGAATTTACTAAAAAAATTTTTTTTCAGAAACCACTTTAGTCCAATATAAAAGAAGTCATTGTCAGAAGGTAATGAAGAACAAGGGATAATCTTAAAGTGAATTGCCAGAGAAGACAGGCACTGCATTATTCAAACTGAAGGAAAAAGTGTTTAGATGCTCCTGATAAACTATTAATATTAGACTAGAAAAACTATGAAGTCAATTACAAATTAGAGAAGTAAATTTCTTCATATATGCAAAAGGAATACTTCAAATTCTTGGGCAGTAAAGTGAACACAGACCTAGCTTTTTAAAGTTAATTACCCTTTGACATTCGTTTTTAGAAACTGACATCGTATGTTGAAAAATCAAGATATTTTGCTAAACTGGTATTAAACAGACTCCACAGAACTGCTCAGTCTAATATCAATACCAGCTTGTTTGATCCCCTGCCTTAGTTTTAGAAAAAAAGACTGCCTTTTAATTAAGATTTTAGACAGTCATTACTTTGTTGGCTTGAGATGTAAATCTTTAACCTATCTTTCCTGTTATAAAATAAAAAAAAATGATTTCGCAAGAATTTCTCAGAAAAAAGAAACAAAAAGCCATTTCATTCTTTGTTTCCAAAATGCTTGTCAATACAGAAGAGCAATGTTCATCTGAAATGGTATAATATATTCCTTCTTTGTGATTTGAGTTGAGTGCTTCCACTTCTTCATTCTTCTAGCAAAACAGTACGCAGTGCATCATCTGTATTGATCAATATTGATGCTATTGCTCCATCATTAAATTCAAATGAAGTTCCTCCATCTACCACCATGCAGGCATCCCAACAACGAGAGCGGATGCAAACTCTGAAAACATATTAAAAGAGAACAATAGCAAAAAATGAATCCAAATAAGCAGCTTAATTTCATTTACAAAAAGAACACTATATATATGCTAAGCTAAATTTTATCATGATAAGCTGACTACGGAAAAACAATATCAAGGAGGGTAAAAATATTCTTACATGGTTAACTTCTGTTCTGCTCACAGGCAAGACAACATTCAGCTGAAAGAAGTTTCCTCATGAGTTATTAAGACTAACAACAATTTCTTGAAGAGGTGAGGCCTTTCCTTAACAAAGGTCTACACTGGGAGATTACAGAAACAGAAGGAGAGTGATGAAAAAGCCAGTCACTTGAAAGGAGGGGAATAACTATAGCTCTATCCCTCCGAAGATTATGGAGGGCAATGCTTTCTTGGAGCTATACAAAGGACAAAAAATAGGCATGAGCAATTGGTAAAAGAACAGACACTTAGTCTCACCTCACTGAAAACAAGACAGTTTCCTTCTCCCCAACAACTTTACATCTGGTATACAAAAAGCTAGCACCCATTTGTAATATACATAATGAAGATACTAATACCATTAAGTCAGCATTATCCAGTCCAGTGCATTCCAGATTGGACTATTAGTCTCATCAGTCCTAGCCAGCACAATCTATGGCCAGAAAATGACAGTTGCAGTCCAAAACATCAGAAGAGCACCAGAATGGAGGCACCCCTACAAAAATGTTTCATTTCTCACAATTTCAAAGATGCATTATCCCTTTTTGTCTACTGAATGTTTATAGGACAGCATTTTTATAAAAAATTGTAATATTGTATAATGAAATACAAGACTTGTTTCAGTTACAAATGTAGGATTCCTCTTTCAAGACAAAAAGTAGCCAGTGTTTTGTCTAAATTATGAATGATGTTATCCCCTTGTATCTTAATTAACTGTTAATTAAATTAGGTACCGCAGTCTATACTTACTTTGAAGCGAAACCCCGTTGCCTGCTACTTGAAAAAACACGGTTTGAAATGGGTTCTCGTACACTGAAAAACATCTTCGGTTCTTCTGGACTATACAACAGTGACTCATTATATCCATTTGTTACTGAAAGTATGGAAGTTAGACTATTAAGTTCTACAAATTAGCAGCAGACTAAACACTTAAGTTCACAAGTTCTTTGTCATAATTACCAGAGTTTTTGCTTTAATTAACCTAATTTATGCTCCTATTCTGAAAAGCAAGAAATAAACTTGCTTGCCTCAGTTGTTTTTATTCCAGTTATGCAGTTCTAAAACTGATCTTAGTACATAACATTCATGATTTTAGAAGCAACATGCATGAGGCAAACAGTGAATCAAAATTCAGATTAAAATGACCAGTGAAGAGTAATAAATAAAACCTTTAAAAGCAAGATGTATGGGGGGAGGAGCCAACTACGATGGCAGAGAGAGGCTAAATATTCGACTCCCGGAACAGATGATTATAAAATAATTTCAGAAGCCTTTTTCAAAACAAAGAAAGAATGTGAGTAATTAATTGAATAATGTGGGAAAGAATGTAAGATAAGATAGTGGATTGGTTTCGATTCTTCTCCAACTGGAGGGAAAATAAAAGACTCTGCTTAAACTGCAAATAACTGTTGAAACGGACTGAAAGCAAAACAGTTTTTTTTTTCCCCCTTTGTGGTCCTTGAGATATATGCCGCCTAAAAAAAAGGTCTATAAACACCCTGTTTGGAAGCGACCTACAGCAACAGATAAAACATATAATCGTCTAGTTAGAGATTTTGAAAATATAAACTTAAACTCTAACGGAGACGAAAAAGTCATTAAAATGGCGGCGAAGAAAGCTGCGAACGGAGCTAATGAAGAGATAAAAACTTTTATACACAAGCTTATTACAGAGTCTAATCAAGCTCTTGTTACTACAATAACATCTAATATAAGGGCAGAAATGGGGCAATTGCAGGAAAAAATCTCACAGGAGTTAAAAGCATTGGACCTTAAAGTGGATGATATAAAAAAAACCCAAGGGAATCAGCAGACCAGACTAGCACAACATGATGGCAGGATTTCTTTGTTAGAGAGACAAATTATCCAGCTCCAAGACCAGAACAGAAGAAACAATGTGAGGATTCGTGGATTCGCAGAGCAGCCACAACAAAGTCAAAAATCCTTGAAAGAGGAAGTTTTAAAATGGC
Source organism: Ctenosaura bakeri (assembly GCA_948474755.1). Lineage (NCBI taxonomy): Eukaryota > Metazoa > Chordata > Lepidosauria > Squamata > Iguanidae > Ctenosaura > Ctenosaura bakeri. Next base: position 456,730 of record CAOLHI010000319.1, on the reverse strand, counting down.
TAAAAAGCATTGTTCCTGAGATTTTATGGGAAGATTATGACATAGAGAGAATTCATCGTGTGTCAGCTGCAAGAAGAGGAATAATTCCCAGAGATATTATAATGAGAATTGCGAATTTCAACAAGAAAGATGATTTGATGAGAGCTGTTAGAAAGAATCCAGGAATATTGAAGTATCGAGATAACACAGTGGAAATTTATAATGACTTATGTCGCGAAACAATAAATTGGAGAAGGGAAATGAAACCCTGCATCATAGTTCTACAGAGAGCTGGGATAAGATACAGTTGGGGATATCCCATCTTTCTGAAATTCCAATATGCTGGCAAATACCACAGAATAAATTCTCTTGAACAAGGATTGCAACTCCTGAGAGAACTGAAACTGATCCAGCAAGAGGAAAAGGAAGAGGAAGGTGCGGTTGGAGGAGCGGAAGAAGGAGCAGTGGGAGGAGCAACTGAAGAAGGAGCAGCGGGAGGAGCAACAGGAGGAGCAAAGAAGAAGACTTCGGGAGATAAACGAAAGGACAGAGGCTGAGGAGGACTGGAAGAAACAATATGATATAACAGAAGAAGAAGAAAGAGCATTTCATAGAGTAGGAGAAGGGTAGATGACTACTGAGTAAAATATATTCTTATAGATTATAAATGCATAGAGATAGATTTATATATATATAAAGCAAGAGGGTAGAGAGAGGGAAGGGAGGGGGAAGAGAGGGAAAAAAAATATGGGAAAGAAAATAAATCGGGAGAGGGTATTGGTCTCTATGCCGGGAGTTGGCATACCTTCACCCCCCCCCAGGACCATGGCTGGTCGTTTCCAAGGCAGAAGCGCTTTGGAGGAAGAGGGGGGAGAAATGTTTGTGTGGGGAGGGGAGGGGAGGGTGGGAAGGGGGAGGGGAGTGGGAGGGGGGAAGGGAAGGGGAAGGGGAGCACCATCACATTAAAGAGCCAATGGGGAGTGGGATTAGAAAATTCAAAATATGAAAAATGGAGAATAGATTGAGAATATCAACATTGAATGTGAAAGGTTTGGGGTCAATAATAAAGAGAAAAAGGATAGAATCGATATTAAAAAAAGATAAGGCCGATATAATTTTTTTACAAGAAACACATGGAAAAAGAGATAAAAAAAATGAGCTTAGATTGAACTGGGTAGCCATTTATGAGGAAGCATTTGGTACATCCAAATCAAGAGGAGTTGCAATAATAATTTCCAAAAGATGCAATTTCATTGTAACAAGTGTGGAGTTAGATGAAAAAGGTAGATATGTAATTATACAAGGTGAAATAGATGGAGAAACATATGGCATAATGAATATTTACGCACCTAATGAAAAGCAAAAAGAGTTTTATGAAGAAATATTTAATAAGATCAAAAAAATGAAAGGAGACTATACAATAATCGCAGGTGATTTTAATATGGTGATGGATAGATGGAAAGATAAATCAGATCCATCAATTAGAGATAGATATAATAATATAACAATTTTGAATAAATTAGTGAGTAGAAATGAACTGATAGATGTTTGGAGGCTAATAAAGGGTGAAGAAAAGAAATATACGTATTATTCATCAGTTCATAAAAATTACTCAAGAATAGATTATATTTTTGCTTCAAAGAATATGATACCTAGATTAATAAATACAGAAATTGAAACAATAAAAGTGACAGATCATGCTCTGATGAACTTGGATATAACTATGAAAAGGAATTATAGAGAAGCAAAAAGGTGGAGACTGGATACTAAGTTATTTAATTATAAGGAGATAGTAAATAAAATAGAGAAGGAGTGGCAAGAAATTTGGGATATAAACAATAAGGAAGTAACACAAGATGTATTGTGGGATACAATGAAGGCAGTGGTAAGAGGATTATGCATTAAAGAATCAAGCAAATTAAAGAGACAATTAGGAGAAAAAAAATTAAAATTAGAAAAAGAAATAAAGGAACTAGAGAATGATTATATAATAGATAGAACTAAACAGAAATTAATAATATTACAAGCAAAAAGAGATGAATTAGAAAAGATAGAAATGGACGAAGTTCAGAAAAATCTAATATACTTGGAAAGGGAATACTTTGAATATAGTAATAAAAATTCTAAAATGCTGGCTAAATCAGTACAATCAAAAAAAACTAGAAATATGATTGGCGTAGTTAAAGATAAATTTGGTAAAGAAAAAAGGTTGATGAAAGAGAAATTAAAAATATTTGAGGAATTTTTTCGAGAATTGTATTCAGCAGAAGATAAATCTTTAGAGAACATAGAGGAGTATATTAATGAAAATTGGAAAGTAAGATTAACAGAACAAGATAAAGGATTGATGGAAGAAATGATATCAGAAGAGGAAATAGAAGAAGTAATAAATAATTTAAAAGGAGGAAAATCACCAGGATTGGATGGACTAGGTCCAGAATATTATAAAACATTTAAAAAAGGTCTAATTCCTAAACTAAAAGTGTTATATAATAGTATATTGAGGGGTGAAAAAATTCCATTATCATGGAAGCAGTCACTAATAATATTAATTTTAAAACCAAATAAGGATCCTATGGATCCAGGTTCTTATAGACCAATATCTTTAATAAATCAAGATGCAAAAATCTTGACAGCAATAATGGCGAAGAGGTTAAATAAATTTATTTATAAGTATATACATAAAGATCAATGTGGTTTTATTCAAGGAAGACAGATGGCAAATTTAATAGGGAAAACGATAAATAAAATAAATATAATGGACAGAGATAAACAAAAAGCTGGAATTTTAGCCCTAGATATATTTAAAGCCTTTGATTGTGTGGAATGGCCGGCATTAAAAACAATTTTAAATAAAATAGGATTAGGAGAGAGATTTAAAGGGTTAATAAATCAATTGTATTCACATAATACATCTGTAGTGATGGTAAATGATGGATTTACAGAACAGATTCAAATAACAAGAGGAACGAGACAAGGATGTCCATTATCTCCAGTTTTATTTGCAATAGTTATAGAAATGTTAGCGAATGTGATAAGAAATGATGAGAATTTGGAAGGAATTGGAGTTAAGGAAAAAAATAAAATAAGCTTATTTGCAGATGACACATTGTTGACAATTAAGGATCCAACTGAAAAGATAGATAGGATAGATAAACATTTAATAGAGTTTGGGGAGAAGACGGGATTAGAAATAAATTGGGCCAAATCAGAAATAATGTTATTTAATTATACTAAAGAAGAAGTACAAAAATTTATAAGTAGTAAAGAGATTATTAAAATAAAAGAATCAATTAAATATTTAGGAATAGAGATTACAAAAAATTTACAAGAATTACAGGAAAAAAATTTCAAGAAATTAAGATTAGAAACAAAAAGGAAATTAGAGGACTACAAAAATATAAAGCTATCGTGGTTTGGTAGAATAGCAGTGGTAAAAATGAAAATTTTACCTAAAATTAACTTTTTGTTTAGAATGCTACCAATAAAAATATCAGAGGAAGAATTAAAGGAGTGGCAAAAGATATTAAATAATTTTTGTAATGGAAATAAAAAATCGAGGATTAACAAGAAATATTGGTATAAAAGTCAAAAAGAAGGTGGCCTGGGACTTCCAAATTTAAAATGGTATTATTATGCAAATCAATTGAGATATATCATAGAGGGGGTTTCAGGAAAGGGTGATTTAGATTGGTTAGAGATAGAAGATATGAATATTGAGACAAAATTAGAAAATATATTTTTAGGAATTTTTCAAAGAAAGAAATGGAGAAGATAGAAAATCCTTTTATAAAAAATATAATAGAAATATGGAAAAAAAATAAAAGAAAATTAATACCGAATATATCAATATTAACTCCGATAGTGATGATGGAAAAATTTCCAATAAATTTAAGAGAAATAATAGAGAAAGAAATAAAAAAACAAAAAATTTATAGATTAAAAGAATGGATGAAAATAATGATAAATAAAGATAGAATGAAAGAGAGATTGCAGGAAACTAAAATATCCTGGTTTAATTATATACAATTAGAGCAATGGACAAAGAGTATGAAAAGATATGTTAAGGATTTTAAAGAATATACTAAATTTGAACAAATTATTATTCAAAGAGAAAATATGCAAGAAAATGAAATACTAAAAGGTATTACAAGTGAAATATATAAAATATTAGCAAAAGAACAAGAAGAGGATTTTCTTAGAAAAATATGGGAGGAAGAGATAGTACAAAATATAGATATACAAGAATGGAGAAAAATTTGGAAACAACGTCATTTAAAAAAATTATCAATAAGAATAAAAGAGAATTATTATAAATTAGTGTGGAAATGGTACTTGACTCCAGTGAAATTAAATCAAATAGATGAGAAATATTCAAGATTATGTTGGAGAGGATGTCAAGAAATTGGTACATATATGCATATGTGGTGGAATTGCAATAAGATAATGGAGTTTTGGCAAAAGGTTTTTAAAGAGATAAAAGAGATTATAGGAGCAGATATACCAGTATGTCCAAATATTGCATTGTTATCTATATATGATAAGGTTGAGTGTACTCAAGTAAAGAAAGAATTAATAACAAATTTGTTAACTGCAGCGAGATTAATAATAGCAAAAAAATGGAAAGCAAATGAAAAATTTCAAATAGAGGAATGGTATAACGAAGTGTGGAAAATTGCAATTAATGATAAACTAACATGTAGAATTAGGTTTATGAAAGGTTTGGTTAAAGGGAATGATTTTGAAGAAATTTGGAAAATATTTTTGGATAAAGTTCTGAAAAGAGATAGTAATACTACCCTGTCAAAAGAAGAATGGCAATTTTGGAAAGTGGATTAAATAAAAAGTTGGCTCTGGGGGGTGGGTATTTTTTAGTTTTAGTTTTGTTTTTCTTTTATGTTGTATATTTTGTAATTCTTAGTAGGTATGTGTGTCAAACTTGTGATTTATAGATTTAAAAGGATAAGTGATGTCAATGTTTTTTTAAAAAAAAAAGTTAAAAGAATTAACAATAGAAATAGATTAAAGGGGATGTGAAAAATATTGAATTAAATGTGTAATTATAATAGTTGAACAGATTTATAAATTTAAGGGTAAAGGTGCAAAATAACAATGAAAGTTAGTATTGCTTAAGAGAAGAGAAAAAAAAGAAAAAGAAAAAAAATTTTTTTTTTAATTCACTATTATGTATATCACATGGTGTTTAATTTTTTTTTCTTGTTTTGTATTTGTGATTTAGTTATATAATTAATAAAAATTAAAAAAATTAAAAAAAAAGCAAGATGTATAAGCTAGAAATAAAAAAAAATGAAGTCCACTATTTCTGCGTGGCTGCCTTGAGATATAACAATAAGCAGGGGAATCACATTTGTTTATGCTATTAGAATTCACCCTACATTCCCTTGGCTTATTGTTGTCTAAAAGTGGCTTACAACTTTTGAAAACTAAGTAATGAACCAACTTTTTCAAAACAGCAAACTCTACCTGCAAATTCATGCACATTAAGTTAAACATGCCAAAAAGATGTCTTACCTTTTTGTACTAATTCTTTGCTCAATGGAAGATTTAAGCTGTCATAACCTTTAGCTATTGAACCAAAAAGACAATTCCTGGTTATAAACCATTATCTCCTATCTTTGTTAGTCAACGAATGTCATGGACACAAGTGACATTTTACAACACAAAACTCAAACATTTTATTTTGATTTCAGCTTGATTTCAGTTTAATTTTTAGGTTGATCTACAAACAGGAATACAAGCCCACTGGGAGGGGGCACAAGGCCATACACTTCATTTCTACTCCAATAATACTTTCAGTATTTAGCATTTTCTCAAATATAAGTACCATGTATGGGATTTATGCCAGCCAAATATCCAAGCAATAGATTTTACATGTCAAAACAGAGGTGATTTAAGAAACTCACTGGATAATATCTTAGCAACACAAATTAAGAAAACAGGATTCATTTAATCTGTGGATAGGGATTTTAGGGCATATATAGCCCCCACCACTGTTTTTTAAAGGCCTCCAATAGTTCTCCCAATTTTGTGTCATTTTTTTAAAAAATTGCCCTTCAAATGGCTACTTATACACTTCGAAACTTCAAGGGGATGTTATCCCCTTGTATCTTGGAGGTGTCTGTGCTCGCCCCATCTGTTTCAGCCCAAATGGGTCTTACTTCCAAACTGGAAGTGATGTCTGCATCTGGAACACGCGAAGAGGATGGGTAAAAAATATTACTCCTGAATGCAACAATGGCAGGAGTCCACAACTTGGGGGGGGCAAAACAAAACATCTAATTCCCCCATATTTAGTTTTTGGTGAGGTGAAGGGACCAAAAAAGAAGCCTTTCTATGTCTAAGCAGGTACCCATCTCTACTTGAATGATCCAAGCAAAATTAATCTTTGGAGAAGATTTTGGGAAGTTGGAAAAGTCATTAAAGTTGACTTCCTCAGTCTTTTGCTACTAGATACCTTGCTCAGAAGAGAGAAAACCCACAGCACAAGGCAACAAATAGTAGAGGAGAGAGATACTCTCTATTCTCTTAAAAGTAACTTCCATAAAATTTAAATATGACCTGGATTACCAATCCTTCATTAATTTCTGAAGATCTATTTGCATCCCAGGGTGGACTTAAGTGTTACATATTAGTAAATTCATCCACATCTATGTATACTTTTATACACTTAAGAACAGTGCATTTAACCCAATGTAATATATTGGGATTTATCACTATAACAACAGCCACAGCCCCGGATATCAAGGTCTCTGGGTATCTTTCTAAAGTTTTACTTAATATTTTTGAATTTTTTTGAAAGCTTTATTGTTTCAACATCTCCCATCTCATTCACTGAAATAATAATTATTTTTTAAAAACATGTATAAAGTTATCCATCCCAGAGTGGATTTAAGTATTAAATATGAACAAGCAGCTTACCTGGAACCTTGAGTGGACATCTCTGAACTTAGGGGTTATCTGCACCTGTGCAGTGCATCATTCAAAAACTTCTAGAGCTAGAGAATAAGCATTTTCGCAGTAGCCTGTTTCCCTCCTGGTACATGTGACCATTGTGGCTTCCACTCAGCCCTGGACACTGAAGCAGCAGCTAAGGAGAGAAGGAGAGCAGGACACAAGGAATGGCAGGCTTTTGTGAGTTCACAGATGACTTCTTGAAGAACTACAGTTACAGGTAAGCAACCTGTTCTTTTTCTTCATGGTCTGTGACTCACACAAATGGGAGACTAGGAATTACACACCACAGAAGGCGAAAGGGACAGTTCTCCCAAATGCAGCTTCAGCCCAGAACCCTGCATCTAGTATATATAGTGCATTATGAAGGTTGAAGGCTGGGGCCAGGTGATCACCTTGAAAATATCCTGTAGTGGAATGCCTCTCAGGAATGCAGCCAACATTCCTAGTAGAGTGACTCTATATCTGAGCAGAAAGTTCCCTCCTGGAAAGAGAATAGGTAAGGTGGATAATGTCAGCAATCCACTTAGAAAAGTGCTGCAGAGTGACCAGTAGGCCTTTCTTGCTAGTTGAATAGCGGAGAAAAAGTCTTTGGGATTTACGGTACAAGCTCATATGTACCACATAAAATGCTAACGTCATCGGGTATCTAGGGACTGGAGGAAACATACCAAATCAGAAGCAGGGTTTTGCACGAGAGCAGGTAGCAAAATGTTCTGGTTGAGGTGGAAGGCAGAAACCATCTTAGGGAGGAAAGATACATTGGGCTGGAGGAACATCTTGTCCCTATGGAAGCAGAGATAAGGGAGATCATCTCTAAGGGTGCATAGTTCCCTTGCCCTCCTGACTGAAGTTACTGGCACTAAAAAAGCTGTTTTCCAGATATGGGGCCTGTGATTCAAAAGGCTTCTTTGACAAGTGAGAAAGAACTAATTTGAAGCAGTAGTGAGCAGTAGGGTCAGTCACAGGGGGAATGGAGAATTTTGCATCCTTTCAGACATCTCTTAACTAAGAGATGTAGAAAGCAAGAGGGATTGGCAGTGTTATGTATATTCATGAAATCACTGAAAGACAGCATCTGGTCAAGGAACTGGAAAATGACTTGTCTGGCAACAATATGAGGAACTCCAAAAAGTGGATGATTTGCACCTGAGGAAGGGAAATATCCCAAGGCAATAAGAAGAAAGAATTTTTTTCCACATCATTGGGTGGTATGCCTATGCACAGCCATGATAACATGTTTGACAGAAGCAGGTAAGAAGGCTAACCTTCCAAATGCTGTCAATTTAAGTGTCTGTAGGTCCAGTTGCCTCACCTTGGCCCCATGAATGGTGAGAAGGTCTGGGTGAAGCAGCAGTCTGAGGAACCCTGCTTGAGGTAGGTGGAGGAAAGGGGTGAATGAGAGTTGCCTGGGCCACCACAGAGTGACCAGGATGCATTGTGCCCTGTCCCACCTGATCTTGGCTATCACCTAGTGACAAAGGAAAGCAGAGGAAAAGCATACATGACAGGACTTCCGTAATGGAAAAGGAAGGCATCACTTAATGAACCCTTCTCACAGCAAGCTCTGGAATAGAAGGTCTGGCGCTCCTTATTCAGGGGTGAATCAAAGAGACCTATGGGGGGGTGCCCCACCATCTGAAGATATTGTGAAGAATGCCCCGATATAGATTTGACTTGCAACAAGGCACGGATGTCATGCTCAGAAAGTCTGCTAAGATATTTTCTTCCTCTAGGAAGTAAACTTCTGATATGGAGATCCCCTGACCAAGGCACCAATTGCACAGGAGAAGTTTGAGGTGAAGCAGGATGTCTTTTTCTGCCCTGTTTGTTCAGGTAGAAAACCACTGAAGTGTTGTCAGATACCACGTGAATCACCCTACCACGGAGAGAGTGCCGAACCTAAAGTCCTTTATAACGACCAGCATCTCAACAGCGCCAATATGTAGAGCACTCTCTTTAGGTTACCAGCATCCCTTCATGGAGAGGACTGAAGAGTGGGCTCTCCAGACATTGAAGGAAGGCCCAATAAGTCCAGGAGACAGAGTGTAAGTCAGATATTGGCAAAAAGATGGACACAAGAGTGTACAACAAGGAGACAGTCGTCAATGCACAGGAAAAGAATGACTCAGTGCTGATGGAGCTGAGAGACCCTACTGCCATACACTTTTGTAAACACAGATGGGGCAATGCAGAGACCAAAGGGGAGGATGCAAAAACAATAAGCCCTTCTCCCCACCATGAGAAACAGAAAACATCTGTGAGACAATCTGACTGCAATGTGAAAATATGTTTCCCTGAGGTACGGAATCATGAACCAGTCTCTCTTCTGCATCAAAGGAAGGACTGAACTGAGACACCATTCTGAAATGTCTGAGTTCTACATAGAAATTGATGTCTAGCTATGATAGAATTAGGCTCAGGGTGTCAAAATGCTAGTTGGAGCCTGTCTTAATTACCCTGTCCAGTCCCTCAATCTTCTTGGTAATCAATGGGATGGAGGATGGGGTCAGTCAGGACTTCCAAGCCATCTGGAGAAGAGATGCAAGCAGTATGGAGGCTGATGGTCCTGATACTTTCTACATCTGACCTAGTATACTGAGCCCTCCTGTTGTGATGTCTACCAACTTCCCTCAGCATTATTGCACAGACAAAGACTGTTTCAACTACGTGCTGTGGAATCAAGAGTGGTAAGATCTGGAGCCAGAAAGGGTACTGCAGAAGCCTGGGTGTGACCTACTAGAACAACAATAACAGCATGGCAAGCACGGGATCAGAAAAGGAGTCCATTCTCAGGGCAGTGGTGGGAGACTCCACTGAGTGTCATCTGGAGGAGAGGAGCCAGCCAGGATCCATGAGGAGCACTCAAGTACTTTTCCCCTCAATAATGTGTCCACCATGACAGCCTGTGAAGACTGCTCTCATGCCAATACTTGGATACTACCTTTCAGTTGGATCAAGGAGTATTGAGACTCAATTAAGATGGTAATAGAAAATTTCCTGTTCTAAACAGCCTGGTGAGAAGGCTCTGGTTGAGCTGGAGACTGAAGGAATGAGTCTGATTGTTGTAGTGCCAGTGCCTAAGAACATGGGTGAGAAGTGTCAATCTTCATGTCTTTCTTCTTCTTTTTATGCCTTCTGTGAGTGGTGCATTGCTGAGGTTCAACCAAAGGGCCTGCCTCAGTATCAAGGGATCTGCTTGGAGTGGAAGGGGCTCAGAATCAAGTGGCTGGTTCCGAGACAGGAGGATCAATGTTCTCCTGTGTCCTCTCAAGCTTGGATGCCAATTCCTGTAGCCATCTCTTGAGGACCACTCTTACAGATGAACCTGAGGTGGTTGGTACCAAGGTGAAGTGGGAAAGTCAATGAGAGGAGACCCCAGTGGAGGCCAAAAATAGTTGTCTATTTTCAGCTGCATGGCTTTCATGATGTTCTCCCACAAGAGAGCTTTCAGCCAACATGAACAATCACATCATGTCTGACAATGCAAACGTGCCCCTATGTTGTGCTCTTCACCTACACACAAAAGGCACTTTAAAGGCCATTCTCTTCAGAGGTCTTACCCCCACAGAATGAGCACGTCTTAAAAGAATTTCTTGAGGGTACATGTGGAGCTGAAAATGATGAGAGAAATCAAATAAGTCTGTAGAACACTGATCCAAAAAGATGAAACAGAAGCCAAAATGTGATACAAGGAGAAGTCAGGTAAGTCCGTAGTCCACTTAATCAAAAAGCCAGTAGAGAAAATTGCCCAGAGAACTAGTTCCAACTGATGCTTCTGCAGCAACCGATGAAAAGGGACTGAGCAGGAACCACGATGGTCACATGTATCAACGGGAAGAGGGGCTACCTCCAAAATGCTTATTCTCTAGCTCTGGAAGTTTCCAAATTATGCACTGCACAAGTATAGATAACCCATCTGTGTGAATCACAGAGGCCACAAACAAGAATTATAAATTTATCCATAACTATATATACTTCTATACAGTTAAAAACAGCTCACTTAATCCAATGTAATGCACTACAATTTACCATCATAACCACAGCCATACCTCCCTGGATATCCAGGTCTATGTAAATATAAAGTTTAATTTTTTAAATTCTGTCTTTTCAAAGTTTTACATAATATTTTTGAATGTTGTATGTTTTTTTATTTTAACATCTTCCCCCACATTCTGTGAAAGAATTGTGGATTTTTAAAAATATTTATAAAGCTATCTAATAAGAGAAATATTTTTGTGCATTAGGCTTTTTAAAACATTTTCAAAGTGACATTATAAACAGTATAAGTATTTATATTGTTGCTTGTAGATCTATCCTTGATCAAATGAACACATCTTTTCTTTTCCAAATCTTTTTATTATTTACAGATATTTCTTTCTTAAAGACGTAGGCTAACAGAAAGCAAGGCATACTTTGAGAATGCGTTCTTATATTTTTTGCTCTTGCTTTTGTGCTAACACAGGTTCTACCAGCAACTCACCAATCTTAAGGATTTCTTCTACTGCCTGATTTGCTATTTTGTTGATATTAAAAGACCTAAAATCAGAAACAGAATAGTTAAGTACTTGCACCAACTACAGCTACAAGACCTTCTTCACCCTCAGCCAGAGTTCTGTGCTACACTGTAAATGCTCATATGGAATTTTACTTCCTAAGCATCATTTTGGGAGTTAATTTATCTGCTGAAACACAGGAAAAAATACCATAACCTATGAACAGTGAAATATAGTCTCAAAACAAAACAAAACAAAACAAAAAAAACAACAGACTATAAGTGAAATGGCTGTCAATTAACATTCAATCCTTTATAGCAACCACTGCTTAAAGGTATCTGAAGAACAACAGACATCAAATCTAGCTGGAAACTTCCTCTCATTTAGTTATTGCATTAAATATTCTTAACACTGTATTTATATACTTTTAGAGGTAGTACTATTTTCAGTCAGCTTACACAGAATAGAGAGAAGCTTAAGCAGCTTTTTGTTTACATACAAACTATAACTGCATGAGAAGAGATTCTATGTTATATGAGGAGCGTCAAGCATCTCCCACCAGAACTCTGAAGTGACATGGCTCCACAAAATCTGCATCACTTGCCTGTAATCTGCATTTGAATTTGATTTGGGTCTGCAAGAATAGCACAAGTAAGAGTCCACTGAGACTAAAGACTAAAACCTAAGTATTTCAGAATTGGTTATGTACACCCTTGTAAAGAACTTCTCTTCTAGTTCTCCAACTGTCTATTTCCCCGATACAGCCAGCATCCTGCACTTTATCATAACCTAGTTTTTAAATTGGAAACCATGCAAAAAACCTTCAAGAACTTCAAAAATCTTCAATGTAGCATGGCTAAACTATATTACTGTGGGGGGGAGCCTGCTTAGAAGCCAGGAAACCAGTAGTAAAATTCTATAGCTCGTCAAAAGTTACTATTAGTGGAAAATAGTCAACCTATTAGCATTTAAATAGTTTTGAAAACTTATCTGCTCCAGGTGATTTTTAATTTATGTGACTTTGTTAAATATTCTGTTGATTTTAATGCTTTGCTGCTACGGTTTATGGTAATTATGCTTGCAGTTCTGTATTTTAAAATGTTGGTCCTTATAGTTCAATGTTTGTTAATTTAAAAGTATTAATATCATTGCACTGTTTCAGTTTTGTGTTCAGAGTGCTCTATACCATCCTAAGATGACAACACAGAAAAGCAGCAGAAAAGTGTTTTAAACAGATGTTAAATGAAGCTTATTCCAAAATAAGTTGACACAACATTGCAGTCCTAGAAAATGGGGGATTTTATCCTTTCACGAACTTAAAAAAAGACCATAGTTTCAAAGATGACATAAGCATTATTTATCTTCTACAGAAATCTCACTACTCCTGCTGGAAAATCTGACAAAATAACTAGCATTTTACAAGCAGGTCAAACTTACCATGCTTTCGATCCAGTTCCAGTGCATATATTGAGACCTGAGCTTTTTGTTTCTCCCACGGACCATCATCAACTGATATTTCATAGTAAGAGGCCCTACGAAGGGAGAATTTAAAACTGGGTTTGCAGGACTTATAGTTCACCCTGAATGAGACAGAACACAGCCCTACATCAGGGATGTACCAATCTAAAAGGGCCAATTTCAAACATGGCTGAAAATTTTGCTATTAAATTTAATATAGCAGTTTTAATTTTAAAGATTTGAGATTAATTTTGACTGGCAGATTATAAAATGAGATTTCAAAATACAGCAATTGTTAGTAAGATAGCAAGCCATTTTGAAAGCCTTTTAGAATTTTCTAGTGCAATATGATAGGTAGCTTTGTTATCAGCATTTCACTGTGCATCATGAACACATGCATCATGTTTAACAATTTTTTCCTAAATGTGAAACCCTATTGCCATTAAGACAAAAAAGAAACCCCAAGATTAAGCTGCAAACAACAGAAGCTCTACCCTGCCCCATAACCATAAGAGTTCTATCCACCAATTCATACTGCTATGGAAATGGACTTAGATAAGTTTAACTTGACCAAACTATTTTTTTACATAAGCATTAAACTTATCAAGTACAGCTACATTTCTTTATAGTTGACAACTTTTAATATTTCCTGCTTTTTTATAAAAGTTTATATTCTGTGTAACATAAACATCTAGGACATCTTTAATCTTTCCATACTTTGATCCACCATGTGATCTCTAGCTGCATGAAGGACTCCTTGAAATAGTTATTTCCACACACTTTCTGTTCCTTTCTTGAAAGCTGTGGGCTCACTCATTACACAAATATCTCCAGCAGTCCTCTTATCTGATATAACTGGTAACATTGCTTCTGTTTGTAAGATGAGATTCGTTCGAAGTCTTACTAGCAAGGGAAACACCTCTCTACTTAAGAGCTGGGGAGGAAATAATTAGTTCAGTTTTAAGTTTGTGACCTAGAATCTTCCCTCCTGTACATAAAACATGGATGGGCCTTATATATGGGGAGTGCTCTGATAAGAAACAAAGTACAAATAGAATCTGATTTGCAGAAAGATGGTTATAATATGATAAAAAAAAGCATAACACTTTTCCATACTTTCTAACAAGAGGATGTCATATATATATATATATATATGGTGAATATGTAGAGACTCTATCAAATACTGCATAAACACGTGTTTCGAAATACTGTTCTGCTAGATAACTGGGTCAGTCATGAAGTGTGAACAAGAAAGGTAACAGCTTCAATAACTGTGCCAGAAATGCACTAGAAGCAAGGAAATAAATAAAACAAACAATTAATCTGTTCTTTCTTTCAGTGAATTCAAATGTAAAATTTCCATGCAGAAGTAAGGCTTACTGAAACATGAATGCAGTGGCCAAGAAGAAAAGATGACACAATTCCTTCTCACAGATTTCAGGACAGAAGAAATGTATAATCTGGACTGAGTAATTAAGTCTAGTAAGATTTTTGCACAAGTTAGTTAAGTAAGGAAACAAAAACATATTAAGCCTGATCGTACACTCAAGTTTCATGCCTTGCTGAACAGTAATGTTTCTGATTAGACATCTAGCATACCTGGATGAGAGAGACTCTCCAATAAAGACTTCATTTAATGATCTCACAGGCAAGAGGTGCGGTTCAGAAATCTGAGACCCTGCAGACATAGGGAAATTACACTGATGAAATATGACTTAAGAAGACTATCTCAAGAAACAAAGAAGGCAAGATTATTATACACATGTATGTATTCATGCATACAGACTTATTCCTAAAAGTTAGGGTTAAAATTAAAGAGGTTCCTTATCAACACAGCAGATGTGAAGATGGGTGACATGAACATTTGGCTGGTTATTCCTGCATCTTAATGTATGTACCTGACTTAAATTCTATGACATCTGATATGGCTACTAAGAATGGAGATTAATGACCTGAATCTTATATGGGAGACATATATGCACAAGGACCATTGTTAACTGTGTTACATAGTGAATGTCAGCCCAACCTCCCTAATTTCCACTTACCAGGAAGCAGCTGCTGCAACAGACAGGAGTTTGTTCTCCTGTCATTCAGGAAGCAGCTGATTGTCATTTCCACCCCCTCCTGTAAGCAACATCCAGTGCAACTAGCAGAAGCAGGGCCCCTGTTGCAATTCCTCCTTATGCCAGAGATCTCTTGCATGAGAAGGGATGAGAAGATCAGCCACCCGCTTCCCAAGTGACAGGGAAACAGACCCCCACTGATTGCAGCAGCTGCTTTCCAGGAGAGTGGGAATTTGGGGACTTCATGGACCCTATGTAGCCCCTAAACTAGGAGCTACATGGGAATCATGACTACATAGCCACCATGAGTGCGTAACTCTAGGTTATGCATTTGTAACTGCCAGAGGATTCCAGCCAGTGTTTTTAAAACTGAATCAGAGACTCTTGTGTATCAAATTGAGTTGATTTTATTTTAGGGTAGAAATTATACCTTGTCAGTTATTTAAACCTTCTTAGCAATTTTATCCGTAACAGTAAGCTATAAGAGATTCTTTACTGAAGATAGCTATGCTTGTTACTGTATGCGCATACCTTGGATTTCTTGATACTTTTATTTAGTAATGTTAGGGGCCTGTCTAAGACCATAACAAAACTAAGTATGGATGCATGCTTACTTTGATCCTGAAATCTTCCATTAACATGGGCTCTGCTATGCTGTTCTTGACTCAACTGCTGTTCATGCAAGTCAACAGGGACAGGGTTAATACCAGTTCCTTCAAGGTACAGCCGGATTCGCTGCCGCCACTGCCATCTTCAGAAGAAAATGATTGCACAAAGTCCAAAACATTGCAATTGATGAAATATTTCAATGAATGGAAAGTATATAAACGTCACCCTGTTAGCTGCATTCAGAAGGTCATTAATAAAACAGCTGTTGTTCCACTGTAAATCACCTATAAGTTTAGCTGATGGTGAAGGACAGAAACATTCTTATCCACTAACCTAATCTAAACAAATCTTACCATTCCAAAGAAGTCTCTTTTTAGATATCTAAATGACAGAGTGAGACACTGCCAGCTTCTTTGATGTTGAAATGGTTTCAGATTGTTTGTGCAGGCTGGTTTATTGCCTTGCTGAGCCAAAAAACCTCCTCAAGTCTACCGTTCCTTTTAATAGGCCTTGCAACAGTCTTGATGCCAGAAATTTTATATTCATCTTTTTGGCTTAAGAAGAGAACAGATGAGTTTGTATGAAAAGTAAAAGCAAAACAGGTGACAATGCTCCATGTGCTGATGTTTTTGTTTTATTTGTTTTAAAAAGCCCAACACATTTCAACCTTTATCAAAGTTGGCCTTCCTCAGGGGTTACATTTTACACAGACATTTCTGAAGCTGTTCAATACAATCTCCAATATTTAATGTATAATGAAGTCATTGTCCACTGGAGAAATGAACTATTAAACATACAGTCCTTTGAACACCATTTTAACACAAAATTGCTGGAAAAAGAACTTTTTAATCAAATTTGTTTTCCTGCTGGGCAGAATCAATGGGCTTTGCTGAGATGTCCCAGGAGCACACTTTTGCCCACTCCCACTATCATATGATAACAACTATCAGACATTGTTGTGTCACTCAGATGAAACTTGCCCCCCTCCCAGATTTTCCCTGACTCCTTCTTTGGCATTTCTGCAGACAAGAAAATTCCCTCAAGTCTACTGATATCTCCATTTTATTTCTCATTGGGCCTATTTTTGCTGCACTGCTGTCTGCACTTAACAGGTGAGTTCATAACTAGAAGGGGTGTCTTCCACCATTCTGCATGTGGAACAGCATAAATAAGTTTTGTTTACACAGGTAAGGTTATCATTTTTCTACAGGCTCTCTCCTGAAGGCACATTATTATAGCTTGATCACAAAACATATTACTTTATTGTCACAATTTATACATTGTGATCATTTACTGACACTAAATTTGCATACATATTCATTTTAATAGGGCTTCATAATAGATGAGTGCACAAGATTGAAAAATAAGCACTGATTACATTAGTGTAGGGCTGGAACAGACTATTGTCAGATCAGAATTATTCCTTAGGGCAGTTATGGATTCCCCATACAAACATTAAATGTCTTTAAAGACAACTGCCTTTAGATATGTAAGATCCTACACCTACCTGAATTCACCATGATAGAGTTTCTGTAGGGCATCTGGAAATGAGTGTGTATATCGTACAGGTAAACACAAGTGGCCTTCAGATCTAGATATAATATAACAATGTGAAAATAAAGCAAGACACAGTACTCTCCTATCTCCTTCGCGTAAAGATGTGTTCCTTCATATCCATTTTAAAATAAGGAATAAGTAACTAAATGAATGTTGGTTTGACTAACATATGATTTAAATCAACAAAGGAAGAGAAGCAATAGCTAAGGAATTTTAAAACTAGATTATTTCATTTGTTTTCACATTTTAGAATAGTTGTCAGTTATAGCTTTAAAGAGGAAACAATGGACTGGAAAGAGAATTTGGTAAATAACAGGAAAATTTTCACAACCAAGGCTAATTACCTAGTTAAAGTTAAAAAAAATTCCAGGGACATTATTATTTTTTTATTATTTATTTGTATCCCGCCTCTTCATATGGATCGAGGCAGCAAACAACTTACAAATAGCACGTATTTCGAAACATTTCTATACATGCCCCCAACAAGCTGGGTACTCATTTTACCGACCTGCAAAAGGATGGAAGGCTGAGTCAACTTTGGAGCCCAGCAGGATCGAACTCACAACCTTGTGGCTTGCAGTACTGGCATTTAACCAGTGCGCCACCAGGGCTCCACTTCACTATATCAGGGACTGGCAACTGTGGAAGGCTAAGGGCAACACTAAGCACCCAGGAGATCTGGCAGAGCCACATACCACAAAATACCTGCTTGCCTCCAAAATTGTGCCCCCCATGCCCTATAGGGGACATGGAGCATTCTTACCAAATTTGAAAAAAATTGTAAATATTTTTGACCCCTGGGGAGCCTGGGGAGCCTCTGAACATGGCGGAAATGCCTTCCACATCCCCAGAGGTCATTTGGGGACAAAAAAAGATTTTTTACAAAAAAAAAAAACCCTTCTCTGCACTGCATAGTAAAAAAACAGTACTATACTGGATGGGATTTAGATACAAAAACATAAGCACCCCTAGTGGGGTGCAGATGCTTCTTTTGCTACTTTTACAAAATTTGAGCTCAATTTAATTTTCAAGAAACACATGATTCATTTATTCATTTATGGGATTCATTTATACACTGAAAGAATAATTTTAAATGGGGAAAGAACATTATAAGGGAATACAATAGCCTACCCTTCACCAAGTCTGACATCATAACATTAAAACAAAGAATCTATAAAATTACAGTATTAGAAGTTGAAGAAAAACATTGCAATAGGCAGACTAACTTATTTTAATTAAATCACGTCTCTCAGAGAAAAGCAGAACAATACTCAGGTTTAGGATGGAAGCTAGATATAGAACTATTAAGAAAGAAACTCATAGATTAATGGTACAGAGGACTAGAAGACAGAAACAGCAGGTGCCTGATATATTTGAATCAACTACTGTAGATTATATTTACTTGTAGGCATATATTTAATACATGTGACTTTAAGGTTAGTGAACACATCGACCTACCGTAGCATTCAGCATACTGTATAAAGAAATTAATTCCTGATTAGCAAGATAATACTAGCTGAATTTAAACATTTGTTTAAGGTATCCTGACTGAACCAATCTCTAATACAGATTCCTGAACATACCCAGCTTGTTGGGGGCATGTATAGAAATGTTTCGAAATACATGCTATTTGTAAGTTGTTCGCCGCCTTGATCCATATGGAGAGGCAGGATACAAATAAATAAATAAAAAATAAAAATTTTTTGCAAAAGCTGCAAAAAGACACCAAGTTTGTGAAAATAAAACTCTTAACATCTGACAATGTGCATAATAAATTGACCAAGGACCACATTTTAATCATATCAACTATAGAAAATGTGCTATAAATATTTATAGTGCTCAACCACCAGATGTATAAAACTGCAGTCTACAGCACCACAAGGTATCTACCTTTTTTTGACTCACCTATCAGGGTCTGTGTTTATTCCAATAACAGGTTTTAATCGGTCAAACACCTTACTGGCTGCCAGAAGCATTGTGCCATCACCTAGGTGAAATATATGATATGCATCATATTGCTTTTACATAGGAACATATCAAAATTCTGAAGTAAAAAATATACACAATTTTATGACCATAAATCTAAAGCCATTTCTGCATAAAACTCTCCTAGATACAGATCCTGATGCAGAAAACAAATTGTAATAGGGCAATGATACTTACGTAGGAAAAGAGAAATGAATACACATAGTCTAGTTCAGAATTTCTAGTGTGGGTTTCTGAATTTATACATCTATACCTTAAGGTGTTTTTAAAAATTCAGCTTTTATGAATGACGAATAATGAAATAACTAGTAGAACGGTCTTATGTAGACACAAAGACAATGCAATAGCAATCTTCAAGAATCATGGAATTAGAGATGATTGTGCAGGCAATTCTGTCCAAGTAAGTGCAGAAAATCCACACTACAGCACCCCCAACAGACAGATGTTATCATCATCATCATCATCATCTACACTTATCCCCCGCTTTTTTTCCTCGAAAGGACTCAAAGTGGCTTACAGTGCTTTAAAAACATAGAAAATACAGTTTAAAAAAGTGACACATAAAATACAAAAGTTAAAACACAAATTAAACAGCAGTAATAATTAAAACAAAGTTAAAATACATATTGAAACAACTAGCAAATTGCAATTGAACATAACCAGCACCTGTCTTCAGCCAAGCAATGATCACATATCAAATGCCAGTTCCAGAGCCTGGGGGCAGCCACTGAAAAGGTCCTCTCCCAGGTTCCTCTCCAGCAGATCTCAAAGCCCAGGCTGCTTCATAGCAGAGAATATGGTCTTTCAAATAACCTGGGCCTGAGCTGCATAGGGCTTTAAAGGTCATCACCAGCACTTTGAATTGTGTCCAGAAATAGACCAGCAGCCAGTGAAGCTGTTGTGGGGGGTGGACTGCGTGATCCCTATAGCAAGCCCCAGTTAACAATGTGACCTACTGGAAGAAGATTGCTAAGGGAGAGCCACCACTGTCAGTAATTGGTTTCATTGTCTTTTTTTTCCCATAATGTTCAACTAAGATATACCTAGTGCAGAGGTGGACAGGTGCAGCATGTGGCCACATGTGGCCCTCCAGACCAAAAGATGCAGCCCTTAAGCCTCTGGAACCCCCCTAACAAAGCTGAGAGACCCTCAATGCTTTAAACAGCTAATAACACTTGCTGCATCCAGGCACAGGCAAGTTTCCGTTTGCTATGGCAAACAAATGTGCAAGTTTACTCAAGATTACTGTAACTCAAAATGCATTTCCCCACTCACAAGTTAATACCTCCTGCTGCTACAATAGCATCTGCCCACCGAACAGTCTCTTCATCATACTCTCTGCGTTTCACAAGTCGGACCTCAATCTTTTCATTTCTGAAGATTTAGGAAAATGCAAGTGGTTATTATACAGAATTGCAAAGCTTAGAGAATGCAAGTTTTCTTGTTTAAAAGCTAGTTCACCCAATTTAGCCAAAGTCCCTCAGGAAAAGCAAAGCAAAAAAAGCTTGAACTGAATACAGTAGTATTATCAACCAAAAATGAATTTTATGGAAGGTATCTATAACTTTTATCAGCTGTAATTAGCAACTCTTTGAAGGTCCTCCAATTATTTACACAAAATAAATTTCACAAAATGTTGTCCAACCACTTCTACCAAAACTGAAACAGTAGCATAGGATCATACACCAACAGTTTCAGTGTTTTGTTTTTTACCTTATTTAGCAAGTGAGCCCACAATAAGTCATTAAGATTTACATAGATACACACTAAAACTTACAGCATAAATTGCAGTTATATGCATATGTTATTCAACTGAGAGCTGACTCATATTAAGAGAAAAAGTGCAACACATATTCTATTAAATAACATTTTCAGACACATACTATTTTCTAGTTGATTAAACACTACAAAAGTTCTGAGATCACATTGGCCACAATTCAGAGAACTGCATACAGACAGCCTTTTTTTTATTCTTTTTCAACACAGCACCAGCAACTGCCCAGTTTGAAGCATAATATACTTTTGAACTCATAATTTCAGAAGTACTTGTGGTAGCACTGGTAAACAGAAAATGAAGAGGTAAGTTGTGTCAAAGTAATTCTCCTTCATGTATACATAACAGGATGGCTGAATCAGAATCATTTTATTCTTAGGAAAGCAGACATTGGAATACTGAAAAGTTCTGTAACCTTTTCTTATTGTGATTATTTCAAACTGATTATAATCAAAATTTTTGATACATACCCTTACCTTAAACTATCTACAACATGCTCCACATTTTTTGTATGAATCCGATGCCGTTCTAGTAGTCCACTATAATTAGAGCCCTTTAATGCAAGCTGTGAAAGCAAAACCACAAATCAGCAAAACTGGCAATCACTGCCAAAACATTTTGCAACAGTATGCAAACGCTGAAGCTCGGACAATTTAATTTTTAAAAGCTAGAATAATTTAATATATCAGGAACATAAGAATATTTCTTCACCAAACCAAGCAAAATATTTTCAATTGATATTTGTAATCTTATTTAAATTAAGAGTCCGTATAAAATATAAAACACTACTCTTGTGATGAAAAAATTCAGTTTACACATAATTCTGTTAAATAGCAACTAAATGCACTGTGATATCCAATCAAATAACCAATGCTGGAGTTAACTGTGCACAGACTGTGACCAACTTAACATATAAGCAGTGGCCATCCTAAACTAAATTTTTAACTCAGGTTAAAAACTGACATATGAAAAGTTTAATGTAACTACAACATATCTGTTTCACTCAGGAGTTCAGATGAAATATGTTACAATTTAGCATGTAATTAGCTACTTTATACAACAATGGCAGCCAAATAAAGTTTGTTTTTGATTAAATCAAAAAAGATCACGATGATCCTTCCCCCTCAACAGGAATAGGTTTCCCATATTACTTGTTGCAGGTCAAATGCTTCTCTTGCTTGATCTATGCCTCCTCCTTTTTTATAGTAAAATTAGATTTTGGTTTTAAAAAAAAAGAAAGAGTATCTTCATTTAAGAAAGAGAAAGGAGGCATAGATCAATTTTTAGCAGAGTAATCTGTGGTCTATGGTAATAATATGGAAACCCCTAGTCCCATAAGAAAAACTTCCCAGAAAGCAACCTGGAGTGTTAACGGCATAATTTCTCTAAGCACATATGCTTATAAGAATGAAGTAATAGGATGCTTCAGAACTACAGGTCTTTGCACTCCTGAAAAGTAATAAGTGATTTTAAGAGGCTTCATGGTATGCTAAAGTCAGTGAACTTACAGGAAAAAAGGGGGGGGACAAACCAAAACTGTCCAAGCATTTGTTTCACAGATCTCATTTTTAGTGTGTGTACTTCACCACAACTCTCTATAGCCCTTAGAATGGACTGGTCTGTTCACTGCCTGTAAGTATTCTGAAGGTTGCAGAGAATTACAAATACCTGCCAGATAGCAGAATACTAGTCAGAATACTGTCTGACTAGTACCAATTCTGTATGCTTAAAATAAGCTATATTCTTAATATAAACTATATGTGTTACAAACTTAACACAAACATTTCCACATAGTCTATGGAAAGTTCGATAAACAGATCCACAGAAGTACTACACAGAGGCACAAAATGCCAGGAAGGGAACTAGAACAGGAAGTAAAACACGAGCCCATCTGTTCTTCTTAAAATGTATCTATAAAAATCCATCAGACATACCAGATTACATTCAGTAGAGAAAGCTACATAACAGTGAATTACATAAAACTACCTAGAATGAAGTGGGTACCACGTGACAAGCAATAAATCTGAAAATTAATCCTTCCATTAGAATATCTCAGCAAACTAATTTACAGACTGCATTATGAACACTACTTAGTTGTAAAAATATAAGTATTTTACTGATGTTACGGATTCTAGAATGTTTTGTTTTTAAAACATTGAACACCAAAATAGATAAAAATAACATAATATACCTTCAAACTGAGCTCTACTTAAGTAGAAAAACACAATTAAACAATCTTGGGCCAAATCTTAGTCAGTTCTAATAAGCCCCTGTGTATATAATTTGCTAATATAATGTAAGTCTTTATCTGGGTGTTTTCAAATTTCTGTGAAAACTTCCTGTATGAACACTACTCCAAATTCAAACTTTTAAAGCAAACGCAAAGTATTTTGTGTTGGGAGAACACCTTCATCCACTGTACTGGTTTCCCCCAACTCATCTTTTTCGCCTAAAAATGTAAACTTTCATCTTAACCTGACAAATCAATTCCTACAGATTCTTCTTCCAGTTGCCAAAAACTCATTGTAGGAGTGCCTCCTTCTAGAAAACACTCTAAGAGCATGAAAGAAACTCTGAAAGATGATTGTCAGGGATTTTTTTGTTTTGTTTTGGTGTTTGCTTCACTGTAAAGAAAACTAGTACAGTATTGCAAGCTAGCCTTGACCTAATAGATTTTCAACTGCATTATCAGGCCTTCCCCTAGACAGGCAAGATACCTGAAGGGAGGACTACGGTCTCAGTATCCCAGAGAGAAAATGACAGGAAAATTATCATCCCCACCTTAACTCCAACCTGGTATCAGCAGCTAAGTCCTGGATGAGCTCCATGCCCCCACAAAGGCAACCCTCACTGATTCATTTTAGATAACTGCATATTCCCCATCTGCATTCTCCTTGTCTGATTTTTAGAGAAGGAAGCAGCTGATTCACTCTTACAAAAAATATCTTGTGTGTGATGTTTTTTCCTGTTCTGTTCCCTTTTTATGATAAATCAGTACTTCAGCATACAGATCACTCCATGAAGTAGCAAGGGGCTGCAACAACTATGTAGGAGAATTTCCATATAGACATTTGTGAATTAAAATGGCTGGTATTTAGGTAGAAAAGTTCTGATGATGGGCCCAAGTTAAAATATTGCTTTAAGTACATGAGGTAATTTAAATAAAAAGTTAAGCCAGTCCAACGTTTGATCTGCTTGTAAGTATACTAGCTTACAAGTGTCAGGAAACTCTACTAGGAGTGACTGAAGTACATCAAGTGAAATATAAATACCACAGCCTATTGAAAAAGTGACAGACTATGCTGCCTTGCGGGCAATACCTTTGTTTTCAACAAACTGTTATAGAAATAATCTATAACTGAATTCAGTACAATGAAATGGACTTGATTCAGTAAAAGATGTTTCTCTACCTGACAGTGATGTGTCCAAAATGTCTGACCTTTGGATTGTCCTGTCAGAACATATGTAAACACTCATTTATCAGTACCTATTTCAGGAACTAAGGATGTACAAACAAAAGCAATCTCATGAGTCTGGCAAAGACAAAGTCCAGAAAAAGGACCTAGAAAAGAAACTTTGTGGAAGTCTCAAACTTTCTGTATGTGTTCCTGTATGTGTTCCTTACTTTTAAGATGCTAAAGTGGGAACACAACTGGAAGAATTACAAGAAATTGAATCAGCCACATCACTGTATGTTTTTTTTCCAAAAATTGCACAGAGGCCCATATTAAGTAACTTAAATACAGACTTTCTTATATTTAGCACAAAGTACACTACAGCCTTATTCTGCAGAAGAAATATTCACAATCACAGTGAATGTTTGAGCAAAGGAGATAAAAGAAAAAAGAGTAAAATTAGATCAGTGTGCAAAGAACAAAAACCTCAAGACTCTCACAGCGTGCATTTAACATTGAGATCTGCTTGTGTGTACATATATCTACTCTGAATACACAATATTATGAAAAAAATACACAACATTTGCATATGCAGGATCTTTATTTTTGTTTGTTTTATGCATATAGTACCTTCCATAGCAGGAAGCCACCTAATAGCTTATGAAATGTAAGAACACCTTCAAAAATAATGTATTAATAATACAAAGCACAGAAAATTCAGTACTACTCATTCAAATAACTTAGTATCAAGCCACTTAAGTACTCGAAAGGGAACAAGCAGTACTGTGAACTGTGCATAGAAGCACACTGGCAACCTGCATAACCAATGGTTTTTAGCTTATTTTGATTTCAATCTATGTTATAAGCCTCCTTGAGTCACATGTTGGGAGAAATATGGGATACAAATTAAGAAAACAAACAAGCAACACAGATTCATCCAAAAAGTGAATTTCACTACAGTCTACACAACACTTTTGTTGATATTAAAAACAGAATATCAATATAAAGTGACCTCCATGTAACAATGGCATGAATAACTGTGGCAAAGTCTTCCTCTTCAATAGGGGCATAGACAGTGAATCAGCAGAAGGTTAAAAAAAGATGTCCCTGGCAATTGATGTCACTTGGCCTTCACAAAGAGCACATCAGGAGGGATCGATATTCAGATTTACAGTACTCTTTAGTCAGCCAGCAAGTTAGTTAATTCACCTGCCTTCATTTAAACTGATTTAATATTGGAGTTAGAGAGAAAGAATACTGCATATATTAAAAAGGAATAAATAAAAGGTTTTTTTAAATTAACCACAATCATGCCTGCAACCCTCTCCTCACTCCTCAAAAGAAAAAAAAGTTAACAGTCCACTTAAAAACTGAATAATAGCTTTAAATTTTAAGTTAGTGTTTTCTTACAAGCAGTTACACAACAAATAGTTAATGGAAGCAAGTACAGGAACATGTAAATCTATGCTCTGCTGATATGATTCAGGTTAAGGAAAAAATGAAGAGGCAAGGTTATTGAGGATTATGACTGTGACAGTTTGAGATTTAAAGACTACATTGTACAGAAAAGTTACTCTTGTGTCTGTGCTGCCTGTTCGGAACAGAAAGTTTTTCACATCCATACCAAGAACTTTTAAAGCTGTGGGAAAAGAAAGCCTGAGATATTTTTGCCAACTGACAAAATCAGAGCAGACAGAATACAACTGACTAGGAACCCTTACTTCATCACCAAGATATCCTGTGTCCAGAACATAACCTGGAGAATTATGCCACTTTTAAGAACTGCCATCACAATTTCTTCTGCTATCATTTAAAAAACAGAAGAAGACTAAAGTATTAAGAAAGAACTTAACACCACCATATCCTCTACACAGAACTTTGGCCCTGCTCCACAGCAACCAACTACGGACTATTGCTGCATAGTAAGTTAGTTATTTGAAGCCTGGACAAAAGCAGTAGTCTAGCAACGGTAAAGTAATAAATTCACTGGCTTTTGAGAACTGCCCCCCTGCAGACTAGAAGGGAATACTTACTACTGGCCTACAGAAAGAAAGCTGTATATTTAAGCCATATACCTCAACTGAAATTCTGACAAAACAAAGGAGGGGCCACAAGGACATTTTGATTCTAGCATTATCAAGAACCGAAAGATCCAGCCAAGGGCTAAGTGTACTTGGAATAAATCACAGAGCAGATATAGTTAAGTTACCAAGGTGAAAATAGGATAATTCAAATGAAATTCCTCACTAGTACATAACAATTCAGGAAACAAATGTTTCCAATAAGTGAAATGAATAATCTAAACATTGAAACAGTTATACTCTCAGTTGTGGTATACTGAATATTTGCACTACCTAGGACAGCAGTTTTCTCCAACTTTGTTTCACTCCCCCTACATTGCACAATTCTCTGACCAATTCTACATTTCACTCTAGAAATTAACAAGTAGTTAATAATTTAAAACTGCAGTTCACTTCCACGTTTGTATCTCTCTTTCTTTAGAGACAGCAATTTTACACACATTTATCTTGGAGAAAGTTCCACTGAATTCAGTAAGGCATAATTCTCAGCTTCACTAATATTCAAATTTAACTTGAAGCAGGCTATTTAAAGAATTATGCAGTACTAAACTTTACAAAAATAATACTTTTTTTTATCTATCCTAAAAAACCAGGAGATGCATTGCTCACAACAGTATGTATTCCATACAGAACAAATTACAGTAGCACCTTCCCTTTACAGGCAGCTTGATTTATACACAATTTCAGTGAAGGTACCTGGTTCATTCTGTATTTCACAGGTGCTAATGCCAGCATGGTGTAGTGGCTCGAGAGTCAGACTATGACTCTGGAGACCAGGGCTCAATTCTCTGCTCAGCCATGGAAACCCACCTTGGCCACGTCACACACTCTCAGCCCAAGAAATCCCTGTGGTAGGTTTCTCTTAGGGTCGCCATAAGTCAGAAATCACCTGAAGGCATGTAACCACAAGAACATTACGAATTAGCCTACTCAATGTACTTCCATTATTCCTCGATAATTATTTGTGTCTAAAGCTCACTTCTTACATGCCCTTGAAGAAAATATTACCCTAATGAGTCCATGAATCTGAGTAAATAAACTTTCCAAGACTTTATTTATTTTTATTTTATTTATTTATTAAAATATTTCTATTCCATCTTCTATCATGAAATCTCCAGATGGCATACAAACAAAACAAAAACAAAACAATTCCAGATAAAAACTGAATTTAAATAAGATAAAAAGCATAAATAAATCACCAGGTTATAAATCTGAAGGCTAAAAGAGCTAAAAACACATGCACGCACACTTGAAAAAGTATTGCAATTAGACCCCAAAGGCTTTAATAAAAAGCCACATTTTAACTTGGCATCGAAAAAAGACTAAGGTTGGTGTCAAATGGGCCTCCAAGGGGAAAGCATTCTATAATTGGGGAGCCACAGGGGAAAAAAAACTATCCCATCCTCCTGTGTGATCTATTCCAACCAATCATGGGACATGGAACAGGGCCCCACCAGATCTCAGCTCTTAGGCAAGCATGCACAGGGAAAGTTCCTGTCTATATGATACTCTACTGCATTTTGTACTATCTGAAGCTTCCAAGTCGTCTTTAAGAGCAGCTCCATGTGTAGCACATTAATGTAGTTTAATCAGGAAGTTACCAGCATGTGGACCATTGTGGCTAAGTTATCTCTGTCCAGGAAAGGCCAGAGTTGGCAAACTAGCTGGAGCTAGCACTGAGCACTCCAAGCCTCAGAGTCCACTTGAACCTCTAGTACAGAGAGGGATCTAGGGGTACTTCTAAGTGATGCACGTACTCCTTCAGGGGGAATGCAACCCAATCCATGGCAGTTTGCTTACTCAATTGTCAGACTCAAGGATCACCAATAAACAGAGCCTCTAACTTACCAGGATTTGTGGTCAGTTTATTGGCCCTCATCATAGTACCCAAGCACTACCCTACCATCTACACAGCTTCAGCTAACTCCAATGACAAAAAGTAGAGCTGGGTGTAGTCAGCAATTGATAGCACCATGTCCCAAACTCCTATATGACCTTAACTCAACAGCTTCATATCACAGAAGACAAAATGGAACCTGGGGCATCCCACAACTTAATTGCCATGGAGCTGAACAGAAATCCCAATGCTACTGTCTCCAATGAGGCCAGCAGGTAAAAGCGGAACCACTACAACACAGTGCCCCCTACTCCCAGCTGATGGAGCTGGTCAATGCCATCAAAAGCAGCTGTGAGATCCAGGAAGATCAACAGGGCACTACCTGTATCTTTCACCCAATTTTTTCCAGAGTGACTGAGGCCAACTGAATGCTGCGCCTCAGAACCATAAATATATCCTCAGATAGCTAATTAAGTATGACAGATACGTCTCTGTGGAACCCAGAAAAGCATTAAAATGACAAATGTAGTTAAGTGTACATAAATGTAAAATGATGCAAATGGGACCAAAGCTCCTAATTTCATATTCCAGCTGGTAGGAAGTGATCAGGAGAGGGGTCTTGGGGCTTTTGGGGCTCTGACAGTAACTCAAGAAAGTGTCAGCTCAGGAATCAGCCCCTGTGAAAAGACAGACTCCATGTTGGTGACTATTAGAAACCAAAAAAGCAAACTGCCAATGTCATAATGCCTTTATACTAATCAATGGTGCAGACACACCATGTCTCAAAAAGGGTACTGCAGAACTGGAAATGATGCAGAGAAGGGCAACCAAGATTATCAAAATGCTGGAGAACTTCAAACAGGAATAGTTACAATATTTGGGGCATTTTAAGCTGAGAAAGAAAGCTAATAAAGTGAAGCACAACAAAAGGGTATAAAACCACACATAATGTGGAACATGGGGGAAACAAGCTTTTCATCCTTTCTTACTATACTACAGCTGGCCCTCTACATTTGCTGGTTTCACTGATATGTTTTCTCTAGGAATCTCTAGATCCCCTAGTGTGTTCACAGTTTCTATTCACAGTTTTCCCACTTTTGCTGGGGTCTTGCTCCCACAGAAGTAGAGGGTCAACTGTACTAGTACACCCTTTCTTACACTACTAGCATATAGTTAACTGATTAAAAAAAAACAGTTTTGGGTGGTGGGTAGGGTGTTCTTAGTGACTGCCCCTAGGTTCTGATACTCCCTCCCTAGGGAGACTAGAATGGCTCCCTCTTTGCTATATTTCTATGAGTATCAAAGTCTTTTTTTAATTTTTCCAACAGGAACTGAAGGTTTTTAACAAAAAGGCTTTTATGAGAGTGCTATACTGTTTAAAACTAATCTGTTTAACTGCCTCTTTTCCATGTTTAAGTATCGAATTGTTTTAATATCGTTAATAGTTAATGATTCTATTTTAATGTTAGCTTCCTGTATGTTTTTAACTATATTGTTAATCATTTTAATTTGTAAGCTGCCTTGAATTTCAATCTTGAAGAGAAGAAAGAGTATAAACAAAGTTAATCATAACAATAGTGCCTAGTCAAACTGAAATTCATTATCATAAGATGGGAGAGGCCACTAACTTGGACAGCCTTAAAATGGGATTAATCATGAAGAATAAGGCTCTCAATGAGAGCAGATGCTAGAGAACAGGAGCAAGACTGTGCTTTTCATTAATTCTGTGGCAGTAAGCTTTCCAGTTTGCAACTGCAGGAACAGAATGCTGGACTAGAGAATCCTTTGGCCTTATCTAATAGGGTTATACTGTGCTCTAGTATTCCTGAAACTGTCTGCAATATGTAACTGTGTATAGTTTTTTTAAAAAAAGGCTAGAAAAGTTACATATCTGGACTACAATTTCTAGCATCTTCTAGCCAATATGGCCACTAGAAGCTGGAAACTGTAGTATAAAAAATAACTTTTCTAGTTTCTGCTAAATACCAGAGCTGTGCTGCAACAATATCATGTGAGACCACAGTACTGGCTGAGGTTACGACCAGTTACTTATAGAAAGTACTTCTCTAAAGAATAAATATTAGTTCAGTGACCAAAGCTCTAAATAATCAAGGGACTGATGTTTGTCTGTGTTAATGGTCACTGTCCTGTGCCTCTGGAGCTGGGCAAACATGTACAATTGCCTGTTCCTTCAATTAAATGACTACACTGCGGAGCACTACTAATCTTACAAGCCACTGCACTAGCTGAAAATATAGACTTCAACTGGAATGGTTGACTTCAGGTCTACAGTAATCACTTTGGTCTCTTACCAAAATGTTGAGATGTATCCGCTGGAAACTGAATCTAAAGACATACTCTCAGAATAATTCTCAGTCCAGGAATGTTGAGTATCAGAACTGGACAAAGGTGACTGTTGTCCCACACAAAAGCCTACACCTAGTTAGTCTCTTTCTGCCCCTTCTCTTCTTCCAACTGTCTGATTTAGTGCAAACCACTCAGAGATCTATCAGCAGATTCCAATCTATTTTTGATCCTCTCTTCCTTAAAGGTATCAAAAAACAAAAACAATAACCAACAAAGAGGACTGCTACAAAGCTGACTATGAAAAGCAATTTCCAACAGCTGACAATATACTCAGAATAAGCAAATATCAATGCAACTGAAATAATGGCCAATAGCAATTTGAGAACAAAATGGATGGGTGCAACATTCTCACGTTAAACACACTATCAGCCCCAGGAAACGCCATAATAGGCTTGTCTTAGGGTTGCCATTGTCGGAAACAATTTGAAAACAACAACAAAGGTGGTACCTCAGCAATTTAGATCAAATGCCTAAAATAATAATTTTGGATAGTTAGGGGGTTTAGAATGTGTGTTCTTCCACAACTCTAGAAGTGACCACTGCTAACTGTTCCTGATAATCAATACAGGATCATATCTCAAATGACCCAATGAATGCATGTATATGCTTTCATCTCAGTTTCTCTCTCAAAACACATCTTTTGCTGTTACAAAGATACAAAGATACAAAGATACTATTTTAAGACTGCCCACAATTACTACTATTCAAAATAAGGGAGGGGGGCTTTCATCATAGGTCTGCCTGGCCTATGAAACAAGCTGCTCAATGTCACTTCTCTGCACTGGCAGCCCACATTGGATATATCAGTGCCCTATGTACAGATGCAACAAAATTAAATGCTTACCTATACTACCACCAATATGGAAAACAGCCTTAGGTAATTTTAAGATTTATTGTGGTATAGGGCTTTTGTGTGCTAAACTGTATTTCAGTAGGTGCACACAGTGGGCTTAGTCCATGACACCTGATGCTTAAAAAGTATTTATCTTTAGGTTGCTTTTGATGGGACAACTTAGCACGGGTTATCCCTCTGAATTAAGAAACAATGTGGTACATTTACACCCATTCATTCTTCCATTACAGAATGCACATGAACTTTCCAGGTGCTCTTTCTTTCCTAAGCAGTAGAATTCAGCCCTCCTTACATGCACCATGTATTTTCATACCAGGCTGCCAGTGTGAGATGTCATCTTGTCCAGTATCATCACGCAACATCGTAAGACTTTCGGCAAGCAGAAAACTGCCATATCAATAAGGAATAATGGTGTCACCTTCAAAGGCTCACAAGTTTTATTTGGTACAGCTGATAAAAATGAAGCAGCCCAAAACAAAAAGTATAGTAGATACACAAAACGTGTTAACCTTTAAAGGCGGCACTGGAGTTTTTGATGTTGTTTTTTGATGCAAGAGAGTAATGCGGCTACCCAACAGCTACAGATAATCTGGCAGGTATTCTACCTTAACTGCACACATTAATGTAAAACAGTTATCCTTCCACATTCACTAGGGTTAGGGGCACAGGATCCCTGTGAAAGTAAATAAACATAACTCTAGGCTCTCCCATATTTAACACACACAAAAGGTATGATCACCATATTCAACCCACTGTGGATTCCTTGGAAGTATCAGGATTCCTTCACAAGGCAGGAGTGGAGGTGGTTTACTGCCCCCTCCACTGCTGCCCCACAGCATTTTTAATAGGAACTTACAAGCCTCCTTCGCAGTTTCTCAGTCTCAGGAGGCTTGCAGTCCCTATTACAAATGGCACAGGGAGGCAGCAGAGGTGACAGCGAATAATCCGTGAATAATCAAATCTGCAAAAGTGAAACCCGCAAACGTCCAGGGCTGACTGCATAGGGCACCAGTTGTTACAATGCAGCATTCTGAGAGAATACCTTGAGCGTGCTTTTAACTACTATAACACTCTGATTCTGGGCAAGTAAACTTATTAGCTCAGTGGCAACGTACTGCTTCTAACATCGTGCTGGCATCCGTTTTGGATATTTGGAGTCAGATTTTGCTGTGGGTATTCTACCCTAAGCGGGCGCTTTCATGTAAATACACAGAGGCCTTTTCCGCACTACACTCTTATAGCGCGATGATTCCACTTTCAACCTCCTCTGGAATCCTGGGGTTTGCAAACCCCAGGATTCCAGAGGAGGTTGAAAGTGGAACCATCGCGCTATAAGAGTGTAGTGCGGAAAAGGCCAGAGATGGCGCCTTCCCTGGTCCTTGGCGTGGCAGGACCCGACCTGCAACCACCACCTCAGGCGCCCCTCCGTTCGCAGCCAGCCACTCACCAGCTGCTTGAGGTCCTCCTCCGAGAGCCCCGCGTACCGGTACCGCTGCTGCTCGAACTCGTACCGGGTCGTCTTGGCCACCACCACCACCCGGGCTGGACGGAACCCGCCCTCGGCCCTCGACGAGGGCTGCGCGGAGACGTCCGAGCTGAGGCGCCGCCGGGCGTAGGGAGAAGGGGAGAGCGAGGACGGGCACGGAGGAGAAGGAGGAAGAGGAGGCGGCGGCGACGGAGACCCTCGTCCCGCCAGCGCCGTCTTGGCCAAGCGTAAGCGGCAAGGAGTCAAGGAGAAGCGCCGGTGGGGCAGCGGAGGCGACGGCGGCGACGGCGGGTGGTGCCTCCGCGACGATTTGAGCAAGGCGCGGACGGCGGCGCAGGGACTGCCGCCACTCAGGTAGTTCGGGAGGCAGGTCATAGCCCGGAGTCGGAGCCGCCGAGAGGCGCGCGAGGAGGGCGAAGGAAGGGAGCGGACGCCTCCCCTCAAGGTTCGGCTCCTCAACGGCCGCGCCTCGCGCCCTCAACCAAGACGAGCGACATCAACCGCCCCGCCCTCTCACGCGTGCCGTTTGACACACACGCGCGCGCGCGCGCGCACACAGGTAGAGTGCGCGCGCGCGCCCAACCAGGGCGCTCCTACCCCGCCGGCGCAAGGGAAAGGGGGAGGGTCGACTTGGAACGGTGAGGGCATTCTGCGCATGCGCCGCGTGGGGAGGCACGTCCATCACTGGCTGCTCACGCCGGCCTTCGAGCCTGCCCAACGCGTTCTTAAGCCAATAGAGTTTGGAAGGGAAGAGGGAAGGGAGATTGTTTTGACGTCGTCTCGCCTTTGTGCGCCTGCGCTGTCTTCGCGCGGTCAGGAAACGACTACGAATCCGAGATAGGGAAGAGAGTTGAGCTACGCCTGCGCGTGTTCGCAACAACCTTAGGGACTGTCTCACCAATGAGGATGTCGTTCGTCTTCTGCCTGCGCGTGCGCAGTAGGCGGGGTGCTTGGGAGCCTTCGCTTGGTGGTGGGTGTGAAGGGCCACTTCCGCACTAGACTGTTATAGCGCTTTTATTCCACTTTCAACGTCCTGTGGAATTCTCGGGTTTGCAGAAACTGCAAACCCCAGAATTCCATTGGATGTTGAAAGTGGAATAAAAGCGCTATAACGGTCTAGTGCGGAAATGGTTGAGGAGCTGTGAAAAAGGAGATGGATGAAGTTTAGATGTGGAACTGGTGCTTGGGGTGGGTCAGTCCCCATTAGATCTGACTGACTTTGACGACAAAAAATCTGTAGCATTCCTTCACTAGCCAGTGGCACTTCCTTGAACGTGGTCCCATCCCCAAGTTTTTGGAATTTTATGTGTATTGCTCATTAAATTCATATCTAACCAGATTGCAGCCCACAGGGGTTTGTAGTTTAATCAATAGTGAAAGGTTGAGAAGTTTCCTCTGGTAAAAATGCAAAAGTGGGGCAATAACAGCAAATCACATAGTCAATTAAAGTATAGGAATAGGGAAGTTAAAAATATCACAGGCCAAAAGATTTTGACAGGCTGGAAAAACATGGTCTGGGAAACCATTTCTTATTTAAATAAATTATATTTAAATAAATATAAATTTAAATAAATTGGAATTGCTGTCAGCTGTGCCTGCACAGGATTACAGCTTTGCCCTTCACTATTAGACGAAAAGGACGTTGTGCTCCTTTACTTGGATGCCCCAAATTCTGCGCTAGCCTTCCAAAGCCTCTTGGACTTGTTCCACTCTCATATATATAGGCCATTTCCGCTTGAGCCTGTTATAGTGCAATGATTCCACTTTCAACATCCTCTGGAATCCTGGGGTTTGCCGTTTCGGGAGGGGCCACCTGGCCCCTCCCGAAACGGCAAACCCCAGGTTCCAGGGATGTTGAAAGTGGAATCATCGTGCTATAACAGGCTCGTGTGGAAATGGCCATAGTCCTGTGTGCAGAAAGCCACCTGATTCTGCTGAGAATTGTACAGTGGCAAAATTTCTTTGCACTTTTTAAAGTCTCTTTGGGAACTTCTGCACTTCCTACATGAAAGGATTTTGTGCAGGAAACAATTTGTTGTAACTCGGAAAACAGATTCTCAGGAGGAGCTGTGTGTGTTGTGGAAAAACCACACCTATATCTCTGCATAGTATAATTGTCCGAAATACTTCACACAATGTGAATACTTCTCAAGGGCCATTTCCGCACAACAGCCTTATAGCCTGATGATTCCACTTTCAACCTCCTATGGAATCCTGGGGTTTGCAGTTCTGGGAGGGGCCGGCCGGCCCCTCCCAGAACTGCAAACCCCAGGATTCCATAGGAGGTTGAAAGTGGAATCATCACGCTATAAGAGTGTCGTGTGGAAATGTTCAGAACTGTACAGAAATCTTTGTTTTCTCCTACAACAGGGTGGGTGGGGGAACTATGGAGGCTGTCATTCTGAACAAGAGCAAAGATTGCAAACATTTATATCGCTAAAAAAGTGTCACATTTGGATATTCAGTAGTCCCGGATGAAAAGATCCACTTCTTTCACTTTGGAGCCACTTGCAGATTCAGAACTGTAAATAATTTACTATAGTTAACAGTTACAAGAAGTCGGGCTGTTGACATTCTGGGACTGTGATACATGTTATTGCACCTCATAATTTATTTAAAAGTTGTCTGCTGAGACTAAACAACAAAAAGTCATGCTAGATTTCTAAAAAGAAAAGAAAAGAGAATCTGGGACAACAAATAAATCAATTAACCTCTGTTATTTTCTCTCCCTGTGCCTATATCTTCTATAGAATACGTTACTTTCAAATAGCAGTACACATGAAAAGGAGAGAAAATGTGATTGTAGTGATGAATGCAATAAAGGTACATATTATTTCCAAGTATGGCTAAGTAATTATTCTTTTTTTCAAAATGAGAGTAAATTTTGCTCCTAGGGCAGCAGTGGTGTACACACTTAGAAAATAAGCCCCATCAAATAAACTGAGATTTAATTCTGAGCACACAAGGGTGGTGAAACGGCAACCTTCAAACCTTGAGGTGGGCATTGATCCCTCAATGTTCCTCATACCAAGAGAGAGTGAGTTGCCTTGGAAATGTCTAGGAGTGGCAACTTGCCTTTTCAGTGCATTGCAGAGCCTTCCCCTTCACTGTTTGCCATTGAAAAATACCAGCTTTTCAAAATCAGTAGTAGACTTCCAGTCACTTTTGGTTTTGCTTTTGGCTTATACAGCATTTGGAGGGTGCCGGGGTAGAAAACTAGCTGTGCAGAACCTGTTGCTCACTCTAAAATTTTAAGGCAAAAGACCTACAATGTTTCAAATACAAAATGGTAAAAAAGATATACCAAAATAAAAGCTAAAGATACATTATACCAAAGTAGAGCCAGACTGGACATTTTGGAGTATGTGTTTGTATGGGCCTTCGCCTGTCGACTTATGGTGACCCTATGATTTCATAGGGTTTTCTTAGGCAAGGAGTACTCACAGAAGATTTTACCAGTTTCTTCATCTGAAATGGAGCCTATAGTCCCTAGTATTTGTTGGAGGTCTCCCATCCAAGTACTAACTTGGGCTGACTTTGTTTAGCTTCCAACACCAGATGGGATCTGAATCAGTGATCACATCCCCACTTGGCCAGGGAGACACACTAGGTGGCCTTGGACAAGTTACAAGTTCTCAGCTTCAGAGGAAGGCAAAGGCAAATCCCCTCTGAACAAATCTTGCCAAGAAAACCCCCTGATAAGGTAACCGTAAGTTGAAAAAGACTTGAAGGCGGGCAACAACAGCAATAAAAGCCAAGACATCATTGTGTACAATAATTTTATTTCCCTTTTTTATTATAAAATAATATCCAAAATGCAGCATATGGATTCTTTCTTTAACTTGTTATTTAAGGTTAATATCTGTTAGCTTAAAAATAAACCCTGCATGATCATTCTAAAAGCAACATATTTTATAAAAAAGTTTGAAGAGTTCTTTGAATGGAGTCACATAGCTTCTCCAAAATAGTATTTTAACTTTTCCTATACAGTTAAAAAAGGAAGTAGTAACGTATTTGTGTTCTGTAACAGTAGAAGTAGTTTGCTCAGTTTTACTTTAGACTGCTAAAATACTTTATTAGCAGACTTCAGTGACTTCAATATGTATGTAGAAGTAAGACCCACTGGAATCTGTATGGCTAGCTTTTGTTTCGAGTATAAGTGTTATTTTATTATGTAATATTAACTGAGATCCAGAGATTTAATTGAGCCATTAAAAAAAAAAAACCACTATTATGAACAGTAGCAAAACAATGTCCCAGATTTTTCTAAAAATTTATCTCCATTTTGAAAGTTTAAAATGTAGTGTTGGTAGTGGGGTCTGTTCATGAAACAAAATCGCAAATCCTCTTTGGACACAGAGAATTCAGGCTCCGGTCTATATATACTAGGATAATTTAACCAGTACCGTGTATTTCTGCATTTCCCTCCAAGTCAATCAGCTCCATATTCAAAAGCTTTTTCTTGCAGAAAAATATAGTTTCCTCACTACCCACTTTTCTAATACCTGCTAGGCTTGTTATGAATACAAAAAAAAAAAAAAATTTGTTGGATAGTACCTTTTAATCAAAAGAGTGAAAACGGAAATTGTTAAATATCTAGATTATTGGCACTGCCCCTTTGCAAGACTTTGACTGGTAAATCAACAGACCTTGAACTGAATTAGGATCATATAATTGCAGGGGAATATTCAATGAGGCAATCAATATGGCTGATTGTTAATATTTTTCTCTATTATGCAACCGGATGAAGTTTATCTTACATAGTTTTGCATTTTGACTGACTGTTCAAAAACAGACTGGGGATCCTTTTACACCACACAATTGTAGCACTATGTTTCCACTGTAACTGTCATGGCTACATTGTATGGAATCTTAGGATCTGCAGTTTAGGGAAAAGCATTTAAGAATTCTCAGCCAGAGAGCACCTCTATGCCTTCATCCAAACTACAAACCCCAGGATTCCACACGATGCAGCCACGGCAGGTAAATTGGAATCAAAGTAGTATAAGTGGATTGTGTGAAAGAGCCACTAGCATTTTTCTCTCTGTTACTATGGTTCAGACGTACCCGGTGATAGCACTAGATACCACTTCTGATATCAAAATTATTTGGCCTTCCTCTGACCTATCTCTGCCACCCTGCTCCACGTGTTTGCAAGGGCCACTGGACAAGCACGTAAACAGGCGCGGCCGGTTAATGGTCGGACATTCCAATCCCCACTTAGGCAGGCAGATTACCGCCACTCTGTTGCTTCAGGGACCTCTTTTGCAGACACACCTTGCTTAAGCACGACTTACACAAAGACGCTCGGCCTCGAGCTGGCACTCTTTCAATGCTAAGCCATTTGCATACTGACTACACTATTGTTATACTCACACTAAGCTGATTACGTAAAACTTGACCTTTCCCAATGCTTTGTCCTGCTCCAAACTCGCATTGTTCTCACAGAGTATGGCATGGCCTGTAGGCACAATCTACCCTATAAAAACTCCCCGATTCCGAGTCCTCCTTGGATCGCTCCCGAGTTCCAGGCCGCCTTGCTGCCGTTTTGCCCGGTGAACTCCCCTCAGCATGCCACGCTGAGCTTTCTTCTCTGCACTCTTCAACTTCTTCAGGACTACGAGAAAAGGTGTCATATCACCCATTTCCCCGGAAAACTCTCACTTCTAATTTCCAGTTAGCTGTGCACTTGTGTTGTCTTTTCTGTTGTTTGTCCTTTAATAAAGTTATTAATTTGCTATTTTAAAAACCTTGTCTGATTGCTCGTCTGACCTGACCCCGTATACATAGGGTTGCAAGATCCCTGCTAAGTTACCCTGCCTCTCGCTAGCTTAAGAGAGTGCTAAAGTTAATTTCCCCATCTTGTGTTTATATCTGGTTATTTGGGCACCCCTCCGGGGACCCCCAGAATACAAGGTAACAATGCCTCAGCCTCCTTCCCACAGACAGACACACACAATTTTGATATTTGTGGATTTTCCCCTTTTGTGGAGGTCCTGCACCCCTAACCCTAGTGAATGCCAAGGGCCAATTATATTTGGAAATCTCTCAGAATATAAAACATCATCTGCACTGGAATGATGAACCACTAAACATTGTATATTTCAAAACATTTCCAAGTACTTCAATAAAGATTCCAGAACAAATTTAGCAGTCACAACATAAGAGGAGAGATCCTTTTGTTGACTGGTAACTTGTTAGAGAGAGAGAGAAAAAAAAGATTGAGAGCAGGAACAGAACATACATTCTCAGCATGGAGGGATGTAAGCACTGGAATCATCAAAGGATCTGTGTTCAGTTAGTGCTTTCTAACTTGTTCTTTAATGTTCAGGATAAGCAGTGACGTGGTTACATTTGCTGATGACATCAAAATTTTCAGATGTAAAAATAAAAAGGGGCTGTGAAATTTTTCTTACTGAAAAGACTATGTACAGCCTCTTCCAGGGCTGCCGTACCTGTAAAAAATATTTTGAGAAAAGTGAGGAGAGGGACAGCCACAATGATCAGAGGACCGGAGCAACTTAAAATGTTAATAAGATTTGAATCTGTTTATCTTGGGCGGGGGGAAGGTGAATAAACGTGGCTTAGATAGGGGAGTATAAACCTTTGCATGATGTACAAAAAGCGGATAGGAAAAAAAATCCTTACTTTTTCAAGACATTAGAATCTGGAATCTTTGAATGAAGTAAAATGAAAAGTTCAAGACATGAAAAATAAAGTATGTCTTTGTATCCCACATAATCAAATTGTGAAATTCACTCCCAGAAGTAGCCAACCTAGATAATATTAAAAGTGGGGTAGGCAAATTCAAAAAAGATAAGGCTATCAGTACTTTCTAGTTATGTTGGCTGTATTCTATAGGATCAGCAGTAGTATGTTTTTGTATACTGTACCAGTTGGTAGAAAACACAAGCAGGAAGGAGCTAGTGGACTCACATCTTGCTCATGGGCTTCCCATAGAAATCTGACTGGCCACTGTGTGAGCAGAATACTATACTAGATAGGCCTTAAGTGTGATCCAGCAAAGTTGTTACTAAATTTTTAGTCTTTTTTTTGGTATAATCCTTTGTATCTGCAAAATATCTGTCTCTGCAGACAAAAGGGCAAAGAAGTACAAATGCAGCTGGTTTGTCACTAGCTGATTTGAAAGTATGAACTGTAATCCAGTGTTCACATTAGCCCACAAAAAAGTCTTAATGAGATTCATTAGCAGGACTACATAACATTTATTACCCTTAGTGCAGTATTAATACCGAATGTTGCATCTTGTTCTTCAAAGTGATTTTATATAAAAAGATGTTGAAGAATTTGGTCCAATTCCAAGTCAACTACTGGCAACAACAGTGTCAGAGCAGATGCTTTGGCGACAAGTGGAGTCCCTCCGGTGGGATACAGAGTGCACAGTTGTGTGTGTATTGTTGGTTAGACTAATGTACTACATATGCACACACACCAAGCTTTGGTACACATGTGCAGTATACCCACCTGTAATCACCTATTTCTACATCCATATTGTATTGCTGGATTTGAGCAGGCATCTAAAACCTTGTACCCTGCTCAAAGAAATCTTGGCAAAAATATCAGCTTCTGTAATATTACACTTCAAATGGTGACCAAAATATGTCATATATGTTTTCAGGAACAGTTATCCTGTAGAACCATGAAGCAGTCCCCCTGGCTTTTTGATTTTATCCATCAGATTACAATTTTATTCTCCAAATGACAACTTGGTCGTCAAACTCAAATGTTGGCAAAAGAACCAAAGACAAAGCTAATTGCCATTAGCCAAAGTGAAACCTAAACTTCAGCATTTGGGGAAAATGTTATCAACAGTGTGTCATCTGTCTGTGGAGAAATAGTACAGTCAATAATTCACATGTAAGTGATTAATGCCATCAATATGATGAAGGAATTTGGATTAGGGTTATGCTTTTCTTTAAGTTGTCCTTAAAATTGGCTAATTCCAAATTCTGTAGCTTATTTTGTTTTCAGATATAATCCCTAGAGAACTGAGGCCATTCTCAGATTCCTTCTGGAGTATAAGGATGCATTTTTGGAACCTTTAAAGTGCTTCTTCCCTGTGTCCTCAGCGCCTGAAGCCAACATTCAGAAATCTTTGCCCCACAGTCATGCAACAAATGCCGCAGAGAAATTCTTCATGTGCCAAAGCTTTCGGAGCATCAAACAAAACAAATTTTCATTCTTGCTTCTTGGACCAGAAGTAGTGAGTTGTCATGAACAGACTACCGACTGTCTTCGGATCCATGGAGAACAGTCTGGAGAAGAATGTAATGCCATTAGTTATTTGCTGAAATTGCTTTTTTTTTTTTTTTACAAAAATCCACATTCCTTAAGTCACAGAATATTATCTAAATTCCAACTACTAAGACTGCAATCCTAAACATAATTACAAGACAGTAAGAGTCACTGGAGAGTCAGCATAGTTTAGTGGTTACAATCTTGGAGCGGAGGTTTGGGATATCAAGTCATGTCTCCACTAAGCTGTGGAACTCACTGAGTGGCTTTGGACCTGCCAGAATGTCTCCATCTGACCTACTTTACCAGGTGGTTATTCTAAAGATAAAGAGGGAAAGAGAAGAGATGTGACATCTTGAGATCATTGGAGGAAAATCAGGATATAAATAGTTATCCCTCCACATTCACTACGGTTAGGGGCACAGGACCCCCATGAAAGTGGAAAAAAAAACGTGAATAACCCTAGGTCCTCCCATGCCATATTTAAAACACAAAAAAAGTATGATCACCATATTCAACCCACCATGGATTCCTTTGAGGCATCAGGGTTCCTTCACAAGGCAGAAGCAGGTGGTTGATGGGGCTTACTGCCACCTCCACTGCTGCCCCACACCATTTTTAATAGGGACTTATGAGCCTGGTTTGCAGTTTCTCAGTCTCACGAGACTTGCAGTCCCTATTAAAAATGGAATAGGGAGGCAGCAGAGGTGACAGCAAATAATCTGTGAAATAATCCGTGAAAAATGAAGTCCGCAAAAGTGAAACCTGCAAATGTGGAGGGCTGACTATATAGTTAATAAAATAAATAGAGCCTAATTACCCTAAAGGCACCAGATCCTGTATGATCATGGAAGCTAAGTAGGCTCAGCCCTGGTTAGTACTTGGATAGGAGACTGCCAATGGATACCAGGAGCTGTAGGCTAAATTTCAGAGGAAGGAACTGGCAAAACCATCTCTGAATATTTACTTGCTTAAGAAAATCCTATGAAATTAATGGGGTCCCCATAAGTCCACATGCGACTTGAAGGCACATACAGACACGATAAAATAAGTAAACTACAGTGATAGTTGCTTGGAAATATAAATGCATATGATAGTGCTGTAAATTTCAACTACAACCATTATTTTCAAGCTATCTTTTTTTTATGTTTTTTTTTTATAGCAGGCTCAGTTTTTTCTCCTCTTTTCTAGATTTACTATGGTGCAATAGGAGATTAAGCAATGTGGGGACAAAAGTAAATGCTAATGTTTTCTATCAGTTGAAGTACTAGTTGTTAAAAGTCTTTTATCTGCAGAAAAAAATGACCAGTGAATGCCATCAGTGTTAAAGGTCTGCTGTTGAAGTTTGATTGTTTAGAATTGAAGAAAGAATGTTTGCTAGCAAGTACTTTGTTGTTCTTGTTTTTATCCTGTGGGAACTTTTACCATTGGTGGTGGGAAGGAAATCTCAATATGTTTGCTAGTGTGTATGGACATTTCTAGGTGAGTGGAACTTTCCTGCACATCATCACTTGCTGGCTGTAGTGTTGGGAAAATTATTCTGAATGTAAACACTAATTTATCCCACTGAAAACAAGGAAATGCATGTACCATTAATTTCAAATAGATTTCAGATTGTCTGAAATTCTACTTGTTTTGGTGAGATGAATTCCCTTGAAAGAATGCATAGGACTGAAGATTTAGCCGAACTGGGGTCAGAAATAAGGTTGCCAACTAGGACAATAGTGTCTTGATTGAGATGTTGTTTGTTGCCTCCCCTCGCCAAAAAAAGCCAAGGAAATGAGTCCAGAATCTGCTGGTCTGTGCCCATTTATGCCAGAAACAATGGGATTCTATCCCATGGCCTTGCTCCGGACTTAGTAATTGAGCTCCATCATTAGATTCCAGTAGCTAACAGAATTATTGTTCTCAAGCTCTGCCAAATGTAGCCATAAAAGCCTACTTCTGGTCCATGATAACTTGTTTGATTCTGTGCCAGAGAGCACATATGCTCCAACTTTTTCAATTTAGCTGGGAGTGTCTTAAATAATCCTCCACCATCCCACTTTTAGAGCTGCTTTTAAAATGTCCCAGTTTTAATCTCCTCTACCTGCCTTCCACTTTGGCTTACTTCAGTTGCTTCAAATTGAGTTCAGAATGCAAAAGTAGTTGCATTCAGTTAACACAGAAGGGGAGAGAAGAGAAAAAGGTGCAGAATCTTGCCTTTCCTGGTAGGCTCAGGGAAAAGAAAACTGCTGCTGCCTCTCTAAGCTTGTCTGTTCTTCCTCATTAATAACTTTTGCTGTAGCATATGAAATCATAGGCTGTATACTATTGGCCATCATATGAATGCATGTTTATTTAACATGAACATGTACTACACTAAAACTGACTCTGGCATTAATTTCTAGAGAAATACAGGTGGCAACAAAAACCTGAGGAACTCTGCTGCACAAATCAACTTGGTAACTGTTTTTAAAATATATATCCACCTGGGTATGAAAACACATTTCCTGGATTATGATCACTGTTATCTCAGTGTCAGACCCCAGCCAGGGGGGATATAAAATTGATATCAAATATGCCTGCCATGCTAGAGAGGTTGCCCGGGTGGGTGCGCAGACAAATAGGTCAAATGACCGAACCTAGATCAAGGCCAGGAAAATCCCCAGTCACGTTTCCCAAGGAGACCTCAGGCTAGACGCATCCACATGAACAAAGAGTCCTCAGCCACAAATAGCCAACTTGAAGGGATTACCAGGTTTTCCCCAGGTTGAGCAACTCCAACTTCAGAGAATCCTACAAGAGCGAGGTCCATTTACATGAAGCAATCATGCAAACCGTCAAGTTACCATTGTGCAGCATTTTTCCTTTTATTTTGGCCATTGTTCTTCCTGGGAGAAGGCCTCCCCTCAAGGTACGTTCTGCCCTATAAGTAGTCCCCGTTTTTGAGAGTCTCTTTGGAGAACTCTCCACCATGCTAGCAGACCGGCACTCTTGATAGTCAAGTGATCCCCTCAGCCGCCTCTCTTTGCTGAGTTCCTTCCTTCTCGCTGCTTCCTGGACTGAAGATTCTGGACAGGTGCAGTATCACTGCCTTTACTCCCTCTCCACTATATCCCCTATAATTTTTCACCTCTTTCCCTTCTCAATAGGCCTTGTGTGCATGAGTGAGTGACTGCGTTTATGAGAACATACTTGTTAATAAAATCCATTTAGTAGT
This sequence comes from Ctenosaura bakeri, assembly GCA_948474755.1. Lineage (NCBI taxonomy): Eukaryota > Metazoa > Chordata > Lepidosauria > Squamata > Iguanidae > Ctenosaura > Ctenosaura bakeri. The sequence goes on along the minus strand of CAOLHI010000319.1, from coordinate 412,359 downwards.
ACAATTGTCTGGCTTCTTGCTTGGTCTGACCCCATAAAAATTGGGTAGAAGATCCTGCTGGGTTACCCTGCCCTTCATTCTGCTAAGGCCAGTGCTCTGCTAAATTTCCCCAATCTTTGCATTTTTGGAGTGAATCAAGGTGTCCCGCAGGGACCCCCCGAATTCAGGGTAAAAACCACAATCCATATTTGTGGTGCATCTCTAGCTTGTCTTTCTTGTGAGGATAGAGCCTATTCATGTACAGAAATCCCATCTAGTTTGCTAGATAGATTTTATACATCACAGTTTCTGGACTTATCCCCTGGCATGTGCATCATCATAAAAAGATATATATATATATATATACTACAGCTGCATGTATATATTACGTATTTACATACATGCCTACAGTTGGCTCTCTACATTCCATAGCATTAGGGGCACATGACCCCTGCAAAAGTGGGAAAACCACTAGTGTGTTTGTGTGTATCTGTGGGAAGGGGGCCAAGGCATAATGGGTTGAGTGGTCACCCTGGGTACAAACTAGGTCAGGGAAAAGAGAGACAAAGGAGTGGGGCAGCATAGTGACCGTATGCTTCCTCTTTTCCCCCCATTTCCATCCATGGGTGTGTTGGGGGCACTGGGGAGAGGGTTTGTGGGCTGAGAAATCAGGCTACGATCTGTCTTTAGCTGGCAAGGCAGTGGCTGGTGGTGGTGGTGGAGGAGGAGGAGGACCAGAGGAAGGTTTTTAAAGGGCTGCACACCCTGCTTAGAATTACCATGGGAAGAAAGCACTTGAGGTGGGCAGGGATTGAAGAAACCCACAAATAATCAAATCCATGAAAGTGAAACCTGCTAAATTTGGAGGGCTGACTGTTATGCTATACCATTCAATATGCAGAGTCACTGAATTTTGTGTTTTATCTAATGTGATGCAAACAAAGAACATAGTAAGATTTTGAAACTCATCCATCATCCATACCTCCTGAAGAAACTTTTTTTGTGTGTGTGTAGGAATTGATTTTTATCATTTATCATATTTACATTTAGATTGATATCTCAAGCCTTTTCGTGCATACTTTGGAATAGGTGTATGTGTGATTGTTCCTTTGAGTCCATCATGCATTAAATTTCATGTGAAAAAATTCTACAGAGGCTAGGTGTCACCACTCAAACTGTTTCATTGAAATCATAAGCAAAATCATCACAATCAAGGCAGTCAATGTCAGCTAAATATTTTGATATATGATAAATGGAATAAGAAAGATTCATGAATAATCATGGAATGTAACAGTGTATCTTAATGAACAGAACAATGAGCTGGAATGGGGCAACTCTTAGCAGAATGCTGGTGGTGGTTCAGCAAGCAATTTTTACTAGCTAGAACAACAGCAAAAAAAAAAAAAACCCTCTGGAAAATAAAACAAAGGGCAATATTGAGCACTCAGAGCACGTTGAGCATTCATGCCTGCCAATTTTTCCAAAGATCTCATTCATATGTTAGCCTTTTTTTTTTTTTGTATACTGTTTGAAACAACCAGCAGTTGCTGGTGGCCTGCAATGCATTTTAATAGAGGGAAATAAGAGGTTCCTTTTTAAGTTTTCACCAAATGTTTAAGAGGCAACCAACTTTTGTTTAATTTTTAAAAAGCACCTCACTTCTTCAGCAGCACAAAGGCTACAGTGGAAACATTAAAAAAATCTTGTCTCTTTGTTCATGAACAAATACAAACCAAAGGAAATAGATAGTTTAAGTGGCCAAAGAGATCAAATGCAATGGTTAAGTTTCAATTTGGAATAATTTCAAGTATCATCTAATATGGTGGCTCTAACCTGGAAAAAATGTAGTGCTTCTTATTTTCCATTTTCCCTTATTTTTTTCTCTTCCCCTTTTTAAAATCAGGTAACCTGAGGACCTGGCAAATGACCATGGATCGTGGTCTGATGTGAGTTCTGGGTGCCCTCAACCCATTTTCCCCCAATCTCTTTTCTTTCTCTCTTTGAAACCATGTTCAGTTGGATGCAGCTCTTTGAGTCTTTACTTCAAGAACTACAATGGGAGTCAGTAACCACAGACTTCTCACTTTTCTCTGTTTTAAGGAATGAGTAACAGGCAGAATTGCCTAGTGAGGTTTTTCCTGGTATGGTGTTGGGTTAGTAAGAGACGCCATCTCTGCCAATTTCAACCTGTCACTTGGAGGCTGAGGACACAGTACCTAAGAAAGGCTGACAAATTTTAGTTAGCAGGAAAGCTTTTACAAATGGTGGTATTCTGAGCAAGGGCACAGCGACATTTGACTGCATAGCTTCTTGCTTTTAGAACAGGATCAGCTAGCACAGAAGATACGTAGAATGAAGTCACCATAGTCAGAATAAACAAAGCAGAAATTGTCAGAGGCCCTGCCAAGGTTGCCTGATAAGAGATGGAGTCAAGATGTCAAGGATGATCTGGAGCTGAAGAGCAGAGGAATTTGGACTGAAGGAGGATATAGAGTATTCAGAATTTCTGTCACTCTTCTCTTTTATTTTGTGCACTATACACACACATACACACAGCCCCTCAAAGTAAGAGTGACTTATACCAAAATGCTAATGTCATCCAGGGACTGTGCCCTCAGTTTTCATCATCCACTAACCCTTATTTCCCCCCCTAGATCTGTGTCAGGGGCCTCTGCTTGTCAACATATTTGTTTAACTTTAACATCAGCACTGTGATTGGATATCTCATTGCACTCTGCAAACAAATGCTGGTCTTTTGTTACCTTCCTCAAAAAACTCTTACAGAGTTTTCAGAGCTATTACTCTAGCTAAAAGGAGAAAGATTCTCTCTTAATGTTGCTTTAAACTAGTGTTGCTTGAGGAGGAAGAGTAAGCTCTGTGTTATACTAGATACCGTATGAAAATGAGTCTCAAGCTTTATTGACAAAGGTACTTTTAATGTCCATCTCATATGAGTAAAGTTTCAGCATAATGTTAGGTGTCCTTGGAAGTAAATCCTATTACTTTCAGTACAATTTACCCCCAGAAAATCACCATGGGACATAGATCATAGTAGTTTGTCAGGTCCTCTTAAATTTGTAGCTTTTTTTTTTTGACAGAAATATTTAATATATGTAATACTTTCTGACATTCACTGTAGTTTGCATTCATTATCTAGTTACAATCTTTACAAAACCACACCTGGGTAAGTCAGTATTACTACCCCCTTACTAAAAATGGAAGGTGAGGGACTGAGAAAAAGCAGCCTGCCTAAAGTCATTTAGTCAACCAAGGCAAGATTTAAACTGGGCCTCCTGTATTCATAGTTCATTTCCAGCTGCTACATTAGCCATTTGAATGATGACTTTCCTTCATAAACAAGGAATGCATGCTATATTGTTTACCCAAACTGTTTCCTCTTTGTAGAAACTACAAGTACACTGTAGGATTGGACTCTCCACAGAGGGAAAGCAACTCCCACTTCACTGTGATAAGGCACAATTGGCCCGGAACTAGCATCTCTCAGTTGTGTTCCTTTCCACCAAAAGGAAACTGAAAGATCATTGTTCAGGTGCAAACATGTGCCTCACGTAGCTTTTAACAAGGCCATGTCTCTTGCCAAGTGTTTTCCCAGGCAGCCCACAGTTGACCTCTGACTCACAGAAATCTGATAAAAATCCACGGGGGAACCAGAACCATGGCGTATGGTAGACACAGGCTGGTCACTGAAAACAGCAGCTTCACATTTTGCATGGCAAGACAGAACCTGTGTGACGGAAACACTAGACTCTGGATTTCTCTGCATTCCATAAGCAGCAGTCAGTGCACAAATGATGAAATTCACATGTTTAGTATTACTTAGAAATTATGGAGGAAGGTTGAGACACCTTTGGCCTGCCAAATATTTTAGGCTGTAACAACGCCTCAGCAGACCAGACCAGCATGGTCAGTGGAAAGATATTTCTTGAGCCCATTGTTTGCTGTCCAGTCAGCTTTGACTGATGATGAATAAGAGAACTTTAAGAGCCCTGGACATCCATAGTCTTGTGCGTGTCTTGTAAAGCCAGAATTGTGCCTTGCTTTTATTAAGCCAATCCATCTGTAATGTGGTTTCTAGTTTCCCAGTGCCTTCCACTTTACTGAGCATCATCATATTTTTCAATGAATCATGTCATCTCATAATATGTCCAAAGTACAACAGCCTCAATTTGCTCATTTTTGCCTCTAGGAAGAATATAGCCAAAGAATAAAGGGAGAGGTCTTGAGGTATTACCAAGCAAGCTTTTATCCGTGTGAAATCAGGAGAACAGTAGGTAATGCCAACCAGGCAGAAAAGTAAGTCTGCTGTTGCTGAAGGCCCACAGGTTCTGGTGATTCCTTTCACCTGGGCAACATGTCATTTTTTCTGTGAATAGAGCTAAGCAGTCCACCCACTGGGAATCACTTCACAATATTCTCCATGCCCCATATCTTGCAGAAGCAGGCAGCTTCTAGAAGTAACTAGCTGCTATTTACAGTTTACTCTCTTACAAGAATGCACAAGACTGAAACCTAAGATTCTTAAATTAAAACGAAGCATTTGTGCATTTTTTTAAAATGTTCATAAAAGGCCTTGCTTAGATTTTCCAATCCCCCCACCCCGCCATCTCTAAAGTGGAAGAACAGAAGGGATCATAATGTAACACCTTATTTTTAGATGAAGGATGTTTATGAACAGAGGTTTATAAAAAATAATGTCTGTGAACTTGCATAAACAAAATATTATGTTTAGACAAGGAAACATCTCTAGACTGCTATTAGACCACAAGTGAAAAGACAGAACAAACAGTATAAACTGTGAATTTTAAAAGTACATAAAATGAAAGGAAACCCATGTTATTACTCTTGAGTAGTTCCTAGTACTTTCAGTGGCCTTATGCATGAGAAATATTTACCATATCCACTTAGCTCAATCCAGGAGGAAAAATACTGTGTGTCTTTTTGTTTGATGCTTATTTACAGGGATTAATTCCCTGTGGGGTCTACTTATTTTTAATTGGACATGTAGATAGTCAGACATGTATAATGAAGGTACAAGCTAAAAATAAGGCCATTTCCGCACGGGGTGAGGGCATCGCCCCATGACGCTACTCACTGGACTTTTGGGCTCCCTGGTCCAGTCCACCACGCTTCTCCGGAGCAGTCCGTGGCCACCACTCTGCACTGCTCCGGGAATGAAAATGGTGGCTTCCAGTTGGTCGAGGGTCTTGACCAACCGCTGAAGCTCGCCAGCCTAAAGTCCGCCCCCGGCAGATCGCAGGCTCGCATCAATGCAAGCCTGTGAATCTGCATATGGGAGCAGGCTCGCAGTGGCGCGCTCCGTGCTTTTGAAAGACCTGTTTTTAGCGGTCTTTCAAAAGCATGCTGGATGACCACTTGGGGTCATTCAGGAGCGGGCTGGACTGCGGATCTATGTTCAGTAGGTCTGACCCAGTCCAGTCCCAGGTGCAGAGGTCCTCCCTGGAGGACGCTCTGCCCCGTTTTAAAAAACCTGTGTGGAAATGGCCTAAGAGTCAGTCAATTAATGGAAATAGACAGTATCTAAGTCTTAAATCTTGTGCACACTCATATATTATGAAATTCTATTAAAATGAATATGTATGCAAAATTAATATAAGTAAATAATCAAGACTTATGCATCCAAAGACTGTCAGGGTTTTTATATTGCTCTAGGCTATTGATGCTCTGAAGGTAGGACTTTGTGAGAAAACTCTAAAGCCCTGTTCAGGAGAACTAGCAAAAAGGCTCCTAAACACAGCAAAGTTGGATTGTCTCATTTCACAGTAAATAGAGCAACACATATCGCCAGCTAAGCATATCACCACCTAAAGTGGCCCCCTGATAAGACTTAAATCCAGAGCATAAAATGACCTAACCCAGCCACTGCAGTGGGCTTTAGTGAAGTCATAATGTCCCTTCATGAGTGTTACTTTGAATAGCGAGTAGAACATTGGTCAATATGTAAACACCATTACTCTCCTATAGTGGACCACACAATCCATCTGAACATGAGTGTTGGTGATAGTGCTGCAAAATCTGATTAAAGTAAGAAGGGGAGACTTAAAAACCATAATATGGAATATGCACTTTATATGCCACCTATGTTCCAGAATAAAATTAAACAAATAAATAAATTCTAAGAGGTAACTCCCCATTTTTCTGTGTAGGCAGATGATGAGATGCAAATTTAGGTCTTGCAGCAATCTTGTATACAAAGTATACTATTGGATCTTTCTGTTTACACAGAAAGAAAGCTCTGCTTACCTGATCTGTTTTTGTTCATTTCAGTTATTTTTTCACTCTCGTCTTCATCACTCTCACAATTTAACTGCTGAATATCAGGTTCTGGCTCCACCAGATTTGCATCACATTCCTGCTTTGCAGAGTTTCTCAGTGCAACGAGACGGTGGTGGATTGCTGCATACAGAGAGGCAGCATCTTTTGAGCTTGCCTGTGTAACAAACAGAATAGAAAAAGGCCTTTGGTACTGTTTTGTGCCATATCAACAGACAGCTGAGGAAAATGAAAATAGAGAGTTTCTAAAATTGTTGAACAAAATTGAGATCTACATTGAATTTATGTGACATTTCTCTCTATTTGTCCCACTACGGGAAGACTCACGCAAATCAAATATACATAGTGCATATGTAATAATCAAACAGATAATATACACATATGCTACCTACTCCCGCATTCTACAACTCTGTGTTCAGCTAGCGAGTGTCTCAAGCTGCCTTTAGTTCAATGGAGTATTTTAAGGGTCAGAGCTTATATTTTCTTCATATGTATCTAGAATATTCACATAGTGGCATTCAAATTCACAAAGTGGTTTTATGTAGACAATGGAGCAATAAATACAACTTCCTGAAACACCTTCTAAAATGTTTCACTAAAATCTCATATATCCACTTTGAACGTTGAGGGAGCCAGCATGATATAGTGGTTCGTGTCCTGGACTAGGCCTGTGAGGGACAAGAGTTCAAATTTTGCTCAGCTATGGAAGCTTGCTGGGTGACTTTGAACATGTCATACTCTCTGATACAATCTCCACTGAATAACACTTGACAAGAAAACCCTCTGATGGGTTCCCCATAAGTTGGAGTCAACTTGAAGTCACATAACAATAAAACTTTGAGTCCTGCAGGTCTTCTCAACCAGATACTATCAGTATAGCTGTCCCAGTCCTTATTCCCACTGCAACATCATGAACCCCTGCAAAACCCACTATTGAGGCTCAGGAATCCTCTAGGTTCCTTGTGGTAGGATACAGGGCTGCCTGTGGTATAGTGGGTTTGAGCACTGGATTACAATTCTGGAGAACTGAATTTGAATCCCCCTTCAGCCATGAAAGTCCATTGGGTGACCTTGGACAAGTCACACACACTCAGCCTCAGAATAAAGGCATGGAAAACTCCTTCCAACCAAATCTTGCCATGAAAATCCTGTGATAGGTTTGCCTTAGGTCTGCCATAAGTCAGAAATGACTTGAAGACACACAACGACAGGATGCAGAGAGATGCAATGGGAGTGGGGAAATGGGAAGAAATCATGAGAGCACCCCAAAACACTCAGGATCCAAGTGATCTAGAATGTCAAAAGTGACTGTATATAAAAATCAAACATTGCAAATAAAAGTGTAAATCAATTAAAATTTAAAAGCTGGGCAAACAAATAAAGAAGATGTCACAACGTAAAGGGAAAGTTTAATTGAGCTCAGTGGTGCATACCTCTGAATAGACATGCATTGGATCCCATGGTAAAACTTCTTTCTCTTTTAAAGTCTTACCTGTATCAGAAACACCTTGACAGAACAATCCTCCAGGTCTGTTGCTGTGATGCACAGACTCTTCCTGTTTGCTCGTTTTATGATCATCTGAGTCCAGAGTTTGGTGTTAAGAACAAGTCTCATGCTCCCTTGATTTCGCATGACTATAAGCAGGAGAAACTGAATATTAAGAAGAAAGGCAGGGAAACTAAAATTCTCTTCTCTTAATGCAGGATCCTTCCCTGTTTTGGATACCACCATAGCACCCTGACCACATCAGATCCCATCAGATATCAAAGGTAAGCAGTGTTGGGACTACCAGGTAGGGATAGGAAAGAATCATGCCTAACACATCATGGAGTACCACTGACAGCCAGAACAGACAAAAATGGGCTAGATGTAATATTGGTCTTACTGAGTATAAGGTACTTTCTTATTTCCCTAACTGCACTACAAAAATTCAGTTACTTCCATTGCCTATATTATCTTGACTTTTAAAACGAAAAGAAGTTTACAAGCTTTTTGCTGTTCTGTTTACTGTAAAGGAATTCTTCACTGTGAAGGAATGTTCAAGCATTTGCAATATTTTGAAACTGTTCTGAAATTTTATGTTATAGTAGTAGAATAAAATGCCATTTAAAACAGTAACATCCTCGTGGTTTGAAACTCAGGTTCCTCAACCAGATGGGAACAATACTGCCATTCTTCCAGAATGTTAGTTATTGAGACATTTTGATTATGTCTGCAGGCTATTTCATGGTGTGCTATAAAGTGAACCAAGTCTCACCCAGTCTTGACTGAAGCATTCCACACTGATTGCTGGATGTATCATTAAGTCTCAGAGAGCCACTGCCTCTTTCAACCCAGGACAAGGATGCTTTGTTAAATAAAAAAAGCTTGCAGTTGATCTAGGGTGAGAAATTGTAATAGAAATGGTCAGACATTCGAGTATGGCTTTTTAAACCATAAATTAACATACTGGTGCTATTTACAATGCTAATTTAAAATGGTTTAGTTTTAGTATTAGTATTATGGTTATTATTTATTAATTTAAAAATGAAACAGCAACAAAATGGTCAGAATGTATGCCAAATTATTCACTAACAAACCTGAAGAGAAAAGAACAGAAGACCCTTCTACTTCCGACCCATTCTCAGGATTCATTATTGTATTGCTTTGATGGGTGTTCCTGCATAGCAGGCGGTTGGACTCAATGGCCCCTGGGGTCTCTTCCAACTCTATGATTCTATGTGATCCCCAGTTTAGAACATTCATGCTCTTCAGAACATGGTCCTAAATGACTTTGCAAAGTTCTCTCAGAATGCATAATTGTATGTGGTGCTGAGTATAAAAAGGTTTGTGCTTTCCAGAGAAGTTTTGTGCAATTAATCTAGTACTTTTTCCAAGTGTGCTTACTTCCCAGTGTAGAAATGAGCACTGCATCATGTATACATACATACATACATCCAGCAAGTTGCACTACTAGTGCAATCAGGGCCTGTTTCTGGAAACAGCTGGCTTGGATTCTTGGAGTTGTTGTCCAAACAAGTAACTTTAAGTTCTGGGAGCACTCTGCATGATGGGCTTCAAATCTTTGGTCCAGCAGCACTCATAAAACAGAACCCTCTTTTAAAAGCAAATTTTTTTCCTATCAGCTTTGGATGAGGAGATGAGATGCCATCTTTTGTCTCCCTGAACCCAGTTTCCCCACACACCCAAAAAATATAATTACTGCTTTTTGAAGAGGACTTTCTGAGCAGTTCTGGACACTGGGCCTGCACACAATTGGATTGCAGCCAGTTTGACATATTCAGATATGAATTATATGGGTCAAGGGTATACCTCTCTTAAATATTATCTTGTTTAACCTCTGTGATAATAGCTTCTATCTTAAATTATATGATAAAACTATTTATTTTAATTTCCTTTACTAAAACAAGCATTTGTGTTAGAAAGTTTTTAAAGTTAGCTATTAACTTTCAAGACAGCAGTCTCTGACTTATAGCTGTTTAAAATAAAAACAACATCTGTGATACACATTAGTCAAGCATCAGAAGATCACTAATGCAAGAACATGACACAGTCTGTTCCCTCCTCCATTAATATAAATGAACGGTGGCTCTTAAACCGGTGTCCACAGAGCCCCCACAGGGGGTCTGTGTGGGGTTGTCATTCATCCCAGAAAATGGGGGAAATCCTGGATTTAAAGGGACTAAAAAACTGTCCTGGTTGGTTGTGGTTGATGCAGTACATCCCAGATTCCTCGATGGCAGCAGCAGGGGTGTTGACACATCTCTTGTGCTGGAGGATCCAGACACTGCTGTGCAGGTGTGTCAGAGAGTTCAGAAGGTAGGAAGATGAGAGGAGATCCCAGAAGATGAGGGAAGATGTGCAGACCAGGCCTTGTGTGGTGAGTGTGGCAATGCTGCTGGGACCCAGGGCCAGGCAGCAGAATGGAGCTTTGCTTCCAAGCAGCCACAAGAATAAAAAGGAGTCCTTTTACTCTTGTGGCTGCTTGGAAGTCAAGCAGCAAAGGTCTCTGTGCTCCTTTTGGGGGAAAGTACAAAAGAAATACCATTTTCCTGTGAAGAAGTCCCAAGAGGGTAGAGAGAGAGGAAGTGCTTTCAAAAGAAGCACCTACCCTCTCTACTCTCTCAGTGCTCCTTTGGAGGGAAATGGCATTTTTTTTCATGCTTTCCTCCAAAGCAGCACCAAGGCCCTTACTTTCTAGGTGCTGCTTTGGGGGAAAGAAAGGGCAAAAGAAATGCCATATCCCCAAAGAAGCACCAAAAGAGTAGAGAGAAGGTAGATTCTTCTTTTAAAAGCACCTACCCTGTCTACTTTCTCAGTGTGCCTTTGGAGGGAAACAGCATTTCTTTTGTGCTTTCCTCCAAAGCAATACCAAGGTCTTTACTTTCCAGGCACTGCTTTGAGGGAAAGAGAGGGCAAAGGAACCACCACTTCCCCGAAGGAACTGAGAGAGTAGAGAGAAGATAGACACTGCTTTGGAGGAAAGGGCCAAAGAAATTATTCTTGAGGCCTGCCTCTCATTCATAATCATCCTTTAGGACATTCCAGTTTATTCTACTTTCCTGGCAGTTGAAGGATCTCAGCACGCTTTTCTAGGGACCATTAACAAGCCTCCTTTCCCTTGCATTGTCTACTGGAAGATTAAGGGATAAGCATGAACAACTGATGAGCAACTTTGTAAAAATATTTGAATATTTAAATAAATATTTGAATATTTAAATCTAAATTTAAATATTTAAATATTGAGCTAAGTCTTGGGGGTCCTTGGCAACAAATTTTATTTACAGCAGGGTCCCAGTAAAGAAAAGTTTAAGAATCCTTGTAACAGAACCTGCAAACATTCACCTAGAAATATTAGGGAAAAGCCTACCTGCAACACATTGTGTTCTGCTTCTTCTCCTGTTGTGACTTCAACTTTATCTAATAAATATTTTTGTCTTGATTTGTTAGATATATAAGCAGCAGCTGATTCAGTCAGTGTTGTGTCCTTGACAAAATCTGGTGTTACACAAGAAAAATAATATTTTTTTAAAGCCTGATGCTATTATAAGAGGAAATACTTACTATAATAAAATATATTGGAAATGGCCTCTTTTTTTCAAAATGCTTTTGATTCAGAAATAACTAGCTGTTATTAAGACAGCATTAGGAACATCTGTTTGTTTGACCTGGAGAGGGTATACCTCAGCACTGGGCATATGCTTTAAATGTATGAAATCCCAGGTTCAATTTCTGACATCTCCAAATTAAAAGAGAAAAAGGCTTAGAGAACAACAACAACACTCCGATGGGACTTGTGTGGTTCAATACTTACAGTCCACACCTAGGTCCTTGGCCACTGACTATCTCCTTCTTGCTATTGTGGATGGTGGGAAGGGGTGGGGGGCAAATGGCAGCATAGACATTCCCTTGGAGTTTACATAAAGGATTTTAGCCTACTGTTTCTTTAAAAAAAAGAAAAAGGAAGCACGCCCATATTGGATCTCATAACAGCTAGAGCCAAAAGTGACCAAAGTCACTGAACAGATTTGAATGACTGGCCAGGTTGCCTATAGTGGCATGAGTCTGAATGATGATTACTCACATTACCTATACATTATACAGCTTCCTTCATTCTCTTCCCCTCCCTTCCACCTTTTATTAGGAGAGACTGCAAGTGAATATGGAGGTAACACTAAGAGGCACCAACCAGTGATTAACAAAGAAATCTGTTGCAAGAGCTCTTGCTTCTTTGCATTTATCTCAAAGAGCCCATAGAATCATAAAGTTGGAGGGCATTTTGTATGTAATCTAGTTCAAACCCCACTCAGCTCTGCCCTTTGATGCTGCAAATCAAGGGCCAGAATCTAGTAGGACATTACATCCTTATGCCAGCAGTTAATAGTTTTTAGTGCATGGATCTTGTATACTGCTTACAGTTCAGTGAAGCAACTTACAGTGTGGCCAGCATACAAATGCAACTTACTCACTGCCCTGGAAAGGCCAGCTGCCTCATTCAAATGGGCCACATTTATATAAGTACGCTGGCAGAACTTTACATTCTGCTGGTGCTGAGTAATATGTCAACCAAGAACTTCAGCATCCTCATCAGCTGGTTGTCCAGTTTCTGTTGGAACATCTCCACCAAGGGAGAGCCTGCCCTCATACTAATTGGTTCCACTGCTGATATGTTCTTGCTCTTAAGAGGATTCTCCTAATGTTCAGCCAAAACCAAGCAATAAGCTAGGGCAGAGCTTCATAAAATTACACCTCCCACAACTCACCAGCCAACAAAACTTGTCCAAACTTCAATCTAGAAGGAGCTGTGGTCTGAAAAATTACAAGGTAGTTTGAAGGATTCTCAAAGTAAAAGTATTGGCTTTTTGTCATCTTTGATGCTATAGGTTTGCACACAGAACATCCTAGGTTTACTCCCCCATATTTCCCCCCGCAAAAAGACCAGAAAGCAGGGCCATTTCCGCATGAGTCTGTTATAGCGTGATGATTCCACTTTCAACCTCCTATGAAATCCTGGGGTTTGAAGTTTCGGGAGGGGCTGGGTGGCCCCTCCTCAAACTGCAAACCCCAGGATTCCATAGGAAGTTGAAAGTGGAATCATCACGCTATAACAGACTCATGCAGAAATGGTCCAGGTGATATAAAAGAAACTGGAGACCTGTTGTGAACTGAAATAAACAACTCCAGCCAAGTAGACTGGAGAAACAAAATAATCTAACCTGATAGAAGGCAGCTTCTTAATTGAATGTGGGTTTTTCTTTTAGTTCTATCAACACTGAATACAATAAATATCTATCCACAGTTGTGAGGAGATGGGGAAGTTACATGGTAAAGTTAAGGCACCTACTTGTCCATGGAGAACTGGTATGAAAACCTATGGTAAATGTAGTTTCTTTTTCACAGTTGTGTGGTTCACCTTCCGAAAGCAGCTCTGGGGTTTTATCAGGCCTCTAAGGAAAATTGGAGAAAGATATTGAAGAATGTGATGGGATGTAATGTGATGGAAAACTGGAAATGTTATTGGAAAATTGTAGAAAGATATTTCAATGGAAGAAATTAGAACTAAAATTGACAATTTGTCAGATACTCATATTATTTTACTTTTTAAAAAAGAATGATTGAATGGCATCGCAATATACACAGCAGGAAAAAGGCTGTATGTCAATATTCTGACTTTACAAGACGGGGTTAATATTCCATTTTTGCAAACAGTATTCTGGAATATGGTATTCTACACAATCCAGCATATCTCCTTTTTTAGAGCTGTAAAAACTCTCTGTCTGGATTTTATTGCATTTCTCCAAGTCTCACCTACATTCTCATTCTATCTTTTGTTTGAGAGGTTTTGTTTTTCTTTCCACATAGTTATTTGTATGTATTTTTGTACATTTTGCACATTTTCTGTATCCATTTCCCATTGATAAACTATGTGCACATTTTTTAGTTGTATGTACTTTATGCCACTTGGATTTGTACAATGTATGTATAGTCACACACATAGTCATGTCCATGTCATGCACATATTTTATTTCTTCAGAATACACCACAAACCTAGCAAGTATATGAATTTCTGGGAAATTTAAACTTTGTCTTGCACTGAGTCTGAAGTATGAAATGAATACTACCATCAGTATATCAATTTGGTTGAAATTCTTTTTCATTCTTACTGCTTTTGTACTTTTATGTCATTCTACACTGAGGGACAAAAGGATACTTAGCCACACACTGTTAGTAAATCCTATGTAGGTGATGTGCAAAGCTCTCAGGTAGAGAGTTGCTTAGCAACTGGAGAGAAAAAAGGCCCTGTTTGATCTTCTGCTTTTAACAGGAACTTGATATGCAGGAAATATCAGATGAAGCATTTAATGGAATGCTAATTGCTACAGATCAAATGGCTGTATACATAGCCAGTTCAGTCACTGGAATTTCCTAACCAGGTGTCTTTGAAAGAAAGTTCACATTCACACCAGTTGCGTTATTAGATCAGGTGTTATTTAGATAATGTTTCAGAAAAAGTTGAGTTTTTACAGTCCAAAACTCAGAGAATTTCATAGTCAGACAGCTTTCAATGCATTATTGACCTTCCTTTTTGCTAAATGCATTGTGAAATTTTAAGAAACATATCTTAGAAATGATTAACATTTTTGGATTATCTCTTTAAAAGCAAAGTTGCCTCACATTCTTCAAGAAGGGGAATTGCTTTAAGATGATTTACCTTCAAAGGGCTATGAAATAAGTGTAAATATTTGCAGAATGCAGATGACGTAGATGACATTGTATGACATAGATGGTGATGAGACAAGCTCTGAAGAAGAACAAAATTCTTTAATATTTACCAAAACTCTTTCTAATATATTTTCTCCAAACACGAAGTCAGGATGTCTACTTTTTGAGAAAGTCCCACATTGAGATATTTGGCTGCTGAAACCAAAAAGAAGAAAACCACATCAGTTTAAGGTGTTGTCAAAAGGAAAAAACAGATAAACCCAATTAGAATTAAGTCCACTCATGCCTCCTTTCCCTGGAGATAAAAACATAGGAGACCTTACATGAAACCTTAGTGTCAACTGTGACCCTCTTGAAATCTTTTGGCCTTCCTGGAACACATGATCAAAGAATTGCTACTGCTGCCAAGTTGCAATGCTAGTGTTACCATGGTTCTGACATGCCTGGTGATAGCACTAGATATCTCTTGATATCAAACTTATCTGGCCTCCATTTGACCTTTCTCTGCCACCCTGCTCCACGTGTTTGCAAGGGCCACCGGACAAGCACGTAAACAGGCACGGCTGTTAATGGTGGAACATTCCAATCCCCATTTAGGTAGGCAGATTAATGCCTCTCCGTTGCTTCAGGGACCATTTTCTTGCAGACACACCTTGCTTAAGCGTGACTTTACAAAGACGCGCGGCCGAGAGCCAGCATTTTCTTTATGCTGAGCCGTTTGCATATTGGCTACACTATTGTCATCTAGCGCTAAGCTTATCATGTAAAACCTGACCTTTTCCAACACTTTTGTCCCGCTCCAAATTTTCTTTGTTCTCACTGAGCATGGCATGGCCTGTAGGTATAATCTACCCTATAAAAACTTCCCAAGTACGAGTGCCCCTCAGATTGCTTGCTTGGATTCCACACCCCATATTGGATCACTCGGATCACCCTGGACTTCTATCTAGCCTTGCTGCCGCCCTGTCCAGCGAAGTTTTCCCCTTGGCAAACTGCGCTGAGCTTTCTTCCCTGCAACCTCCACTTCTCTCCAGGACTACGAGATAAGGTGTCATATCACCCATTTCCCCTGGAAAATTCCCATTTCTATTCTAGTTAGTCGTGTGCATATGGTGTCTTATTCATTGTTTGTCCTTTAATAAAGCTATCATCTTTGTTACTTTTAAACTTGTCTGGCTGCTCTTCTGACCTGACGCTGTAGACATAGGGTTGCAAGATCCCAGCTAAGTTACCCTGCCTCTTGTTTAGCTTAAGAGATTGCTCGAGTTAATTTCCCCATCTCACGTTGTTGTTTGGTTATTTGGGCATCCCTCCCGGGACCCCCATAATACAGGGTAACACTAGGACTTTGAAGCCATGCCTGCTAGCCTTCCTCTAATGTTTGGTGCTCCTGCCTCAGATACAAGAGTAACTTTTTGTTACTTTTTTGACCTACAACTGTCAGGGACCCTAAGCCAGCAAGTTCAATGGCTGAGGAATTCTGGGAACTGTAGTACAAATTTAAAACTGTTCCCTCTCTATCATGGGTACAGGCACACAAATGTCAAGACAGCAGAAGTATGTGTTGCTTCACAACATAGAGTACTGCAACTTGGCAACTGTCAAGTTGTTTGTGCATTTGGCACAACATTGGAAAAGAGGCTCACCATGCGAACTGCTGTATGCAGAGGGACACAGCCCATAATAGATAAGGTTCCACAAGACTCTTTGCTGTTGAAGCTATTGAGACAAGTTTGCAAAGCTTAAGTTTCTGATGGTGTGGAGAACCTACATGTGTGTACCAGATAGCCAGTATGATATATTGATTAGGATATTGATCTAGGACTTGGAAGTTCCAGCTTCAGCTTTCCACAGAAACACGGCACTCACTGGGTCCCATTTCACTGGTCCCATTTCACCATTCACTCTCTCTCAACCTGACCCATAGATCATTGAGGGGAGAGTCATGTACACTGCCTTGAGCTTACTGGAAGAAAGTAAAAATAGAAATGTAACTAGTAAATAACTACATTTGGAGACTACCCTTTCTGATGTTGTGCCAAATCCATGAACATCTGGGCACAAAGACCAGTGGACAAAATGACACATTACTCTCCTTTTGAAATTTCCTTGCCCCCTTTTCTCAAACTCAGAAATTATTCCCTATGTTTCTTGGTGATAGTATGTTAACCCAAAACTGTTAGGTAGAAATAGGTAAAGAAGTAGACCCATTCTCCAATCAAGAAGGCTCTATAACTTCCATCATGACTAACCAGCAGTAGTAGTCTAACATATCTATAGTGCACCAGGCTGGGGAAGACTAAAATTAAATAAATGTTTTTTTTTCAAGACCAAAACATTATATAAGAATAAGTTTCAGTTCACATACCTTATTACTTCAGGGCATGAAATATTAGAAGAAAAAGGTTGCTTCTCTGGGGCATCTGTCCAGGAATAAGTGTCTTCAAATACCTAATAACAATGGAGAAAATACAAATGGAAAACATCTGCTAAATCACCCCCCCACACACACACTTAGTAAAATTCTGATCTAAGTCCAGTTGCTTGCTCTGACTGGAGTAGATCTGTTGAATGAATGGGATTGAGCCACGTTCTTGGCTTGTTGGCAGTGCAACAATGCCCAGCTCTAAACAGTTAAAGATGTATTAATGAGAGCAGCAGTTACAAGTCTAAGTACAGTCAGCCCTCCAAATTTGGGGGTTTCACTTTTGTGGATTTGATTATTCATAGATTATTTGATGTCACCTCTGCTGCCTCCCTAGGCCATTTTTAATAGGGACTGCAAGCCTTATGAGAATGAGAAATTGCAAATGAGGCTTGTAAGTTCCTATTAAAAATGGTGTGGGGCAGCAGTGGAGGTGGCAGTAAGCCCCACCAACCACCCACTTCTGCCTTGTGAAGGAATCCTGATGCCTCAAAGGAATCCATG
This sequence comes from Ctenosaura bakeri, assembly GCA_948474755.1. Taxonomy (NCBI): domain Eukaryota; kingdom Metazoa; phylum Chordata; class Lepidosauria; order Squamata; family Iguanidae; genus Ctenosaura; species Ctenosaura bakeri. The sequence continues at coordinate 394,915 of CAOLHI010000319.1, read as the reverse complement.
GTGGGTTGAATATGGTGATCATACTTTTTTTGTGTTTTAAATATGGCATAGGAGGACCTAGAGTTATTCACTTTTTTTTCACTTTCACAGGGGTCTTGTTGCCTAACCCTAGTGAATGTGGAGGAATAACTCTCTTCTCTGATCCACCTATCCTAACTTCTGTGAGATATAACAGATACTCTTAGGGATCTTTCCACCTCTACTCTTCCTTCTTCATTATATTCTCACTTCTGTGAGAGTGAAACTAGCTTAGTTCTTTGTCGGTTCAGACTTTCCTATTGTTAATGGAGTTCTTACAATAAACTCTTAGTCTGTTCCATTGAGGGCTTTGCTCCTTAATCAGAATTGCTAACTGTTGTGCAACAGACTCAGCATCAGACTTACTATTCTGCAAGTGATTAATTGGATGTACTCTAGTTGTGACTTGTAATTGGGTTTAAGTTTCTGTGTTTGAGGCAGAACAACTGCATAATAAAAGCTATAGCTACAAGTAATAAAAATACCATTCCATAAAATATTATTAATCCTTTATGGATAACTGCATCACATACTTCCTATTCACACTATATTTTCTGTCCACACTATCTTTACCTCAGTATCTTTTTCATGTTTATCCTGCAGAACATTTTCAGCACTTCTCTTTTCTGCTAGTCTGTTCACAGAAGCTTGTGGAGGTGGTAAGATGGCAGGCTTCAAAACATCCCATTGCACATTTGTTGATGGAATACCTTGCAGAAATTGAAGCAAGTGAGTTTAATTTCTGTCATTTCCTGTTGTATTTTTCCTTTTTAAAATGTTTCTTAAAATCACTCACCTTATGAAACACAGAAACCACACACAAATCCTTTCTCATGTTAGTGGTATCACTTGAACAGTTATGTTCACTCTAGAAAAACTGCAGCTAGGTCTCCCAAAGGCTTTCCAGATTTTTCTTATAAAATTACTCTATAACCTCTTATAAAATAACTCTTTCTGCTGTACACTAGAGTGGGGAAAAGATGTGTGAAATCTCAAAATCCTACATGCATATTTTTACCCTATGGGGTGAGAGACTTTGAGGTCTACCTGCAATGCCAGCGTCTCCTTATAATTTGGGGGAGTAATTGCAGGATCTTTTCACCTATGAATACCAGTACTGACTGTAGAAAGAACTCCAGTGTTTTATTTGGATTGACAAACACACAAGAAATCAGACTCTCTCCAGAACCATACAAGGCTATCAGAAAGCAAGGCAAGAAAGGATGGATAGAGAGAGTGGAAAGAGTGATAGTTACTAGCCCTGAAGAAGAAGGTTGAAGTGGAGTGGCTCAACCAGGATCTGAGGGTAGCACAGAGGAATGGAGATCTGGGGCACCATATGCAGTGTGATGCACGCAATATACTACACTTTGCTTGGACTGAAACTAAGGTTTATATATCTTATATATCTGTTTTCCCACCCTGAAGGGCGTGAATAGACAAAGTGGTAATGGCTTTCCCATGAAACTAACAAAGGAGTCTAGAATGGGCTGATGGCCTTAACTCTAGGTGAAAAAACACTGATGGGAGTCATGGCAATCTCTGAATGTCTTGGTTGGGCAGGGGATGTAGGGAAGATTTCCATAGGGCAGGATCACAGCATGGCCCCTGATTGCTTCACCTGGATAGTTTTGCCTTCTATTGTATTTGGGTATGCATGGAGTCTGAGGTGTTGAAAGTCTGAGTCTGAGGTGCTGAAAGGATTATCATAAACTCAGTGTCGGGTTTTCCTGCCTAATCCTCTCTGAACTTATGCTCTGACTATATCTAAGGTCAGCCTGCCCTGTCAAACATGCTTTCTGATCAGCATACCTTCAAACTTGTCTTCCTGTAGAATGGGGATGTAGGGCATGTTTAAACAATGTTTTAAAAAACAAGACTACACATGGGGAAGAGGTGCACCAAGTTAACAGTTAAAGGATATGCCTATATGGTAGGATTAAGGAGGACTGAACAGCATGATGATCTACCAGTCTACAAGTTTCAGCAGCTTCTTTCATGCTCGTGCCTTTGTGTAATTCATAAAAACAGAGTGATTGTGGGCCAAACTACAATAGGCTTAGCATTTTAGAAGAGGAGGTCACTCAGATGATGAAAGGCATCTGTCATAGCTAGGATTGCCAATTTAGGATCATTCCAGGCCCTGAAGTTTCTATGCTAAAACTTGAAATTTAGGGATGGCCCCTTGTCATATCATTAAGAGTTATGGTCATGCCAACTGTAGTTGCTCCCAGCTTGTCATTCAACACACAATCACACAAAGAGAAAGGAGGAAGAATATGTTTTCCTGTTTGGAAATTAAGACAGAAATCTTCTGTTAGCGGTATGGATCAAGGTGAAATTTGTTACAGAGATGGGAAAAGAAACATTTAATCTGGTCTATTTGCTCTCAGAAGGTGAATGCAGAATGGAATGGAGGGTGAATCCTGGCACAGCAATGATTGGAAAAGAAGGAGGAATCAAACTGAGTAGATATATAAACCCTCTGGAGAGGGTTTATGCAAGTTGCAGCAACAATTCAGTTAAGCCTTGCAAATTGTAGCAAGCTATTGCTTTCCTAGCTGAGTTGGAAATTTGTACACAGCCCTTTCCTCTTGCCTGGACTTAAGTCTACCAAAACTGGAGAATCTGCACCTTTGTCTCCAACCTGGAGATGACTCATGAAAACTGGAGACTCAGGCAGGTCCTGAGAGCTGGCAACCCTAGTCGTAACATAGGATTAGCTTCAATTCCATATCTTGAATTTAGTGTGTTTTATTTTTGACCAACCATTAGAAAGTAAATATGTGCTTAATCTGCAAGTGTGATTGCCAAAATAAGAGATTCTTCCTATCTCTGAAGAAACCCCAAAGAAGGGAAAGGGGTTAATTTGAGGAAATATGCATTCCCTTTAATATTTGGTTGAATCTATGCATGATAGAATCTCATGTGAAAAAAAAGTATTTTCCCAATCACCTGCTTTACTCATTTCCTCTGCACTTTTTTGATAAGGGACAGATATAGTCTTAATCTGTTGGAGGTAAACATCTGGCCTATGAGACTAATTTGGTCAATAGAAGGTTCAGATTCCCCATGACCCCTCTGTATTCTTCTTGGCCCATGCTGAAGAAGAAAGGTAGCATCTACTCTCTTTTTTGCAGTGTTTGGAAATAACAAGGTGTACTTTTTCCTATTTTAAGCCTACATATTCATGAATCAGATGAGTCCCTTCCTCCATCTTTCCCATATTCTCAGTTAGCATTTGCAAGTAATAATTATGTTGTAATAACTCTGCTTACCCTTTTCTATAGCTATCACATCAATCTTCTTTTGTAGTAGCATGGAGGTCATGAATATGTTCTTCTTCTTTACTACAAAGCAAATGTTCACCCAATAAAGTCAATTTACTATTCCAGTTTTAATATTTCTTCAACATGCTTCGGCTGCTTTGTCTTCCCAAATATCTTTAACATTTTAAACAAGAAATCGTTTACAAACTACCTTTGCTATGGATGAATGGGTAAAATTTGATGTCACATTTGTGTCAGTTTTACTGAAACACATGAAAATTGTTCCTTTTGGGTGTGTAGTTGAAACATGTTGGAAGTGTTCAGCCACTGAAAGTTGAACATGGCGACACCCACAAGATGGAAAGAAAAAGTAGTTGACAATACGTTAGAGATACATAAGAAGTTTTTAAAAATTGTTGGATTTTGAATTTAGTTTAAAATTAGTGTTTTTTTTAAAATTTACACCCCACTTTTCTGTTAAACAATTAAAATGGTTACAATAAAAAGAGTAAAATAAGAATAAGCAAAAACCCAAACAAAATGTTAAACAATAAAAACGAAGAGTTTTTTGAAACCCAATTTTAAATTGAGAGTGATTTCAAAAAAGACATCACTGTCAAAGAGAACATTCACATAGTTCAAAAGAGGCCTCATATGCCTCATGTTGTACGTGTGCCTTGCGGGCATTTGTGCTCAAACCACCTTCAGTTCTCTAAAGGTTAAGTATGACATTGAATGCATAGAACAGTACAGCTGCTTGTGCATCTTCACATGATGCTCCCTTTCCTTTGCAGTTCTCATTTTCTCATCTGCCTGCCTTATGGCTTGTGTAAAAGAGCTGGCCTACTCAAGACAATAGAAAGTTTACCTTCACTCCTAGTGAACTAGAAAATTTCCATGGATCTTGTTCTGAGATGTGGCGTGCTAGTGAGGCTTCTAGGTGGAGACAGTGGATGGGCAAACACTACTAGAAACACTTAGACCCTTTCTGCACTCTACCTTTTCATCGAGTCCTCCAGTGAGGATCCTGGCATCGGCTTTGCTGGGAGGGGAGCACTCCACACGAGCTGGCTGTAGTGAAGAAAGCACAAAGGCCATGCCTCTTCCTTCTGCAGCACAGCCAGCTACCTTCCTAGGCTGTGTGGTACAGGAAGTGCAGCCATTGTGCTTCCCAGGCTTCTGCAGGACAGGTAAGTCCACAATGATGGCACAATCATGGGTCATTGATGGTGAAAACCCGTCAATGGTTTAATCCATGATTGTGTCGCCTGGGGATGGGAGAAGGATGGGACTGTGATGACATCATGCAGAAGCATCTTTGTGCTCTTGTCCTTCTCCCGTCCCCATGGCAGGTTGGGAGTGTGGTGCAGAAAGGGCTTTTCTCTAGTTCTCCCTGTTGGCTTCTATGGAGGCTTCCAATTCATAACTCCAATGTTGAGCTTCCAATGAAATTCAAAAACTTTGGAAACCCCCAAAAAGTATGTTCCTCCCTACTCCTGCAATACGGTGCCTCCCCATTCCTACATAGTAAACAATTTTCTGCCATTTTCCTTTCCCAAATTATTGCTCTAAATAGACAACTGTAGATAGCACACATTGGCTGACACCTGCAGTTTCTTTCACACATACTGCCTAATCTGGCATAACAGATGTTGGTCAGAATCCTTTATCAGTATATACTTAAACAAGTACTTAACTAAGTAACTTCTCCTGGCCTGACCCCGCCCCTGCCAAAACTGATGGAAGCATAATTCAACCATGCTCTCATTGTTAGCAAAATGGTCCTCCTTCTCCCCATGCAGTTGATGTTCCATAAAGTAGGTTGGGAGAAGAGTTATGATTGTGGCAATAAAGTCGCAGATAGGCAACTGTTCCATATTCATGATTGCTACTTACTCTTGATTTTGACAATATTGCCATGATCATAATTTCCCCTCAAACCAATTTTACAGGCATCAGCTACATGGAGAGAAGGAGGGCCTTCTACCAACAATCAGACCATGGCTGAATCATGTTTCTGTCAGGTTTGAGGGCTGGGGCCAGGAGTAGTTAAGTATTTAGTTACTTATAATCTAATACAGAATTCTGGCCTATATTCACATGAGAAAATAAATCTTTTACCCATTGAAAAATGTTATCAAGGATTAAGGCAGCACAGAAGTTAAACTGAATGTTTATTCTCCTCAGCGTAGTGAAGAATGTAATTAAAGTTTAATAAAGATAATGTGATGGTTTCACCAGTCAGTCTTTCATTTACCTGTCTGAGATGGTGGGAACGTTGGAAGGATAGTAAAGGAAGATGATCTCACACGTTTTGGGGAGAGTGTAGTTTCTGGAATTATAAGAAGGATCTCACTATAAAATTTTAACAAAAGTAATTATGCAAACAGGTATAATTTTATGTATGCAAACATAACCATAGTGGTACTTTTCTTTGACACTAACACATGGCAAATATTTGTTATTTGTGTTTGTTATTCTTACAATTTCTACTTTGCTATCCTCTACTTCAAGCTAAAAAGGCATTTTGAAAAGAATGGAAGCTAAGTTGCACCTTATAAAGCTAGTTTAGTTTCATGAATACATTTCCAGACTGGGTTTTTGTACAATGTTATTTTCAGTTTTAAAAATATATAACTGGAAATGAGAAAGAGGTAAGCAGTCATACCTCTGTAGAACTGAGAGTCAGAGGGCTGAAAAGAAAAAGATGAAGATCTTGGACGTTTTCTGGAACAACCAGTGGAAACTACAGGGGAAAAAATTAGTGAATATCAGCATAGATTCCATATCCTATCAATCAGAGCAATATATGACATTAAAACAGGGATGAAGAACCAACAGCCTTTCAAATAATTGCATTGACCTACAACTCCCACAATACATTGCCATTGGTCATGTTGAGCAGAGCTAGTGGGAGTTTTAACCAAAACACCTAGACAGGGAGGATCATTTAGAATTCTCAGCCAGATTGCTCTTTGACCTTAGGAAATTACAAACCCCAGAATTCCACAGGATGTTGAAAGTGGAATAATAGCACTATAACAGTGTAATGCAGAAAGGCCCAGAGACTGAGCATCTGTGAATGGTGGGAGATGTAGATTCATGATGAGCACTACACTCTCTCTCCAGCCTTGCATCACATCCACAACACAACTAGCAAATGAACAAGATGAAAGGTTGTTCCAAAAAGGTAATGTATTCCAAAGCTTCAAAAAAATATGAAATATTGTGGTTCCAAGCATTTGGATAAAGAAGGTTCAACCTGTAATAAATACATTAAGAGATGGTGTTTATTATAGCCAAATATAAGACATTAAAATTTGGTGTGTGTTTGGTTTTATATAAATTGAATAAAAATATGTTTCATGTACATATATTGATGATGGTGATGGTGGTGGTGGTGGTGGTGGTGGTGGTGACAGTGACGATGATGACAACAATGATGATGATGATGATTTGCATGTAGAAGAAGACTATGGCCAGAGAGGGACTTCCCAAAGAGTCTTCAGTTAGCTGGTTTGCAGGCTCAGTAGCAGACCAGAAGGAGACTGCACAAAGATAATCTCTGGCATGGCTACCTCTATGCCAGAGGATGAAGAGAGGGGCAGGGCCTGTGATGAGGTGGATGTCCAGCCATTAAATAAACTAATATGACACCCTATGCAACATTTCTGGGTAAAAAAAATGTCTCAACAAAATTCATAATTACCATTTTCAGTCTTGCCTACAGGATCTTCTGCCAGCTTCTGAACAAAATCAGAAATCTTAGTTAGACCATAAATTATTTAAGAGAAGCCCTTTGTGTGACATGATGTTCTGTTGTGCTGAACATCATTCACAGGTCCTGAAAAATGGAGTGACCCTCCCATATCCCCCTCCCAAGTTTAAAACAGATCAAAGAACAAAAGTTGGGGATTCTAAGACATCCCTACTCCCTACCTTCATTGCAATTTTATCCATGTCATCCTTATTCTTAAATAACAAGTAGCAAGAGTTCACACCCATCATACATGTTAAGCATCTTATTTTTTGTAGAGTTCATAATAGTTTGCATATCTAGAAATTTTTCAACCAATTCTAAACTAAAGAACATTTCCAGTGACTTCAGTTGGGATGTTTGTTCTGGTTGCACATTGAGACTCTTTATCCTTCATGATCTGCAAATATCTTTAACCCTCTGGATTCACAGGCATGGAGTGATCCTCATTTGCATGTCTGCATGGAGATCATGCATGTTATCTGTTGTTATGGCATATAAGATTATTTAGCAGCTCTGTTCAGACATTACTTGGAACACATATAGAGTCAGATCAGACCAGATTGTGCCTGCTAAGCCTGCAATAACATCTTTTGCTTGATCAGAAACATACAAGAAAGATGTATTTGATTGTGTATCAGATGTGTGCATGTACAATCAATGCAGATTAGTTCTGTCCACAAGTACAAGGGAAGTTACCTACATAGTGCTCCTCGCCTATTCAAGTGTTGTATGTGAATAGACATTTTTCTTAATACTTAAACAGGGTAGGGCCAATGGCCAAACTCAGGGACATAAGGTTCCACTGTTTCTGCATGAAGGTAGCAACAAGTAATTTCAGCATTTTTCTTCTCACAGTGAGAAAATCTACAAAAACCACAGTTTTTGAAGGCTATTCGCAATTTGGGGCTAATTCTGAGCAAAATTTGTATGTTGTTGTTCTACACACAAAACAGCATCTTCTCCACAGAAAATAATATTTTGACTCAGAAATATTAATTCTTGTGCAGAAAATGTTGTTTTCTGTGCAGAGAAAAGCTGTAATTGGAAAAATTTTTATCTACATAAAATTCACATGTGGTTGATTTGCACAGAAAGCAGAAATAGATAGAGTAGAAGATGCTGTTTTCTGTGCAAAACAACCGCATTTTGCCCAGAATAAGTTGCAAACTGTGAAGATTCTTATTAGTTCAAGATTCTTCTCATCAGGACTTTTTGATACTGTTTTTTATACATGTTTTTCAACCATTTTTCAAAGATTTTTGAATATTCTTTCCATTTTATTTATTTAATTTATTACAGCTATATGCTGCCTTTCTCCCAGTGTGGGACCCAAGGCAGTTTCCAAAGAAAATTAAAACAGTAAATAAGTAAGTAAATAAATAAGTATAAATAAAACAATCAAAACATTAAAATGTCCTTAGCCAAAAATCAGGACAAGCTGTTACTCCCTTCACAAGCATTCAAGTTTAAGGGCCAACTAAAACTACTAAGAGTAGGAACCCTGTTTCTCCAGGATATCACACAAAAGATCCCTATCTCTTTACGAATATAAGAAAATCCATGCTGGATAAGACCTAGGGCCTGTCTAGTAAAACATTTTGTTCATCCAGAATGTTTCCTGTTGAAATCCACAGGCAGGAGCAGAGTGCAACTCTACTCTCTGTCTTGTGTTCCCCAGCAAATGATATACAGGCGTAGATACTGGGGAAATTACATAACCATCTTAACTAGTAGCCATTGATGATTAGCCTCTCTGAATTTACTGAGATGCCTTTTAAAGCTGAGTATGATGGCAGCTACCACCATCCAAAACAATGAATCGTAGGCTTTTTTCACACTAGACTGTTATAGTGCTATTATTCCGCTTTCAACATCCTATGGAATCCTGGTGTTTGCAGTTTAGAGAGGAGCCCCAAGGCCCCTCCCTAAACTGCAAACCCCAGGATTCCATAGGATGTTGAAAGCAGAATAATAGCACTATAACAGTCTAGTGTAGAAATGGCCCTAGTGTACTTGTGCAGGTGTTATGCAGATGCCCAAGTGAATGTGTACAAGTCTGCTGCTGCAATCCCTCCGCTTCCACCATGTGTATTTACATACTTTGGTTATCTTGTTATCAACAAGTGCAAGAGAAGAACATGTCAGTACTTACCTTATAAGATTGGTCCTTCTTAAAAACAAAGATGGGCTTTGCAATCATTGATCTGTCTGAAAGGAGAAGATGCAACATTAAACTATGAGTGAATGCAAATATATTATTTTTGTATTCATCCACTCATTTGTCAACCTGCTGTGTAGTAAGGGTCCTATCACACTGCCCTGTTATAGCGCTATTACTCCATTTTAACTGCCATGGCAGCATTCTGTGTAATTCTGGGGTCTGTAGTTTATTAAAGCCCAAGAGCTGTCCAGCTGAGAATGCTGAATGCTCCTCCCTAAACTGCAAATCCCAGGATTCCATAGGATGTTGGCATGACAGTTAAAGTGGTATAATAGTGCTATAACAGTATAGTATGATAAGGCCCTAAGAGAATTATATACCTCTTTCAGTGAAATGTTTGTCTGATAACAATCATAAATTTAGAGACAGTAGATTTTGGGTTAGAAAAAAATGATGAATGTATAAATGTTTAATAGACTTCAGTGTTGGTACAATGAAAACAACTGGTGGTTTTATTATAATTATTTACATACTTTTCCCCCCTCTCAGATCCCTGTATATCTTTTTTGTTCATACACAAATATTTTTCACTTTCCTATCCTGCTCTTATATACAGCAACCCCATTAGTCATTAGCCCCTTTCAGACATTCACCTGAACAAGAATATGTGCGAAGAGGGATTCAACAGCAGCCACTGGCCTTGCATTTCAGTCAAGGTGTAGAAAATCTTATACAGACACAAATTGTACACATGAAAGCCTTGTTTGCATGAAGGTTTGAACAGGCGTGGCCCAGAATCATCCAGATAAAATTTACTCATGGACAGTTTGTTATGTATCTACGTGCTTTCATAACTTTACCCCAAAGTAGGTACAGAGCAGGGGTTCCAGACGTCAAAACCTGGATCTTCTTGTGTGGTCCTCAGAGTAAAGAGGGAAATACCAGGATGAGAGCACTGGCTTGAAAAGTGTGTGTCTGTGTGTGCGTGCATGTGTGTAAGAGACAGAGGTTACTTCCACACTACACTGATATAGTGCTATTATTCCACTTTCTTTTTTTAATTTATTTTTATTAAAACATCATACATCTCATTTTATAAATACATGCTAGATAGAGAATTAGAAACAGAAATAGTAAAAGATACAATAGTTGTGTGGGCACATGACATAGGCCATGAGATAATGCTGGAAAATTGGGAGAAAAGTTGGAGAGATACTCAAAAATTTACTTTGGCACAGAGTCTAAAGGAAAACTATTTAAAATTTTTCTACAGGTGGTATTTAGACCCAAATAAACTAAGTAAAATGTATAAAACAAAATCAAAGCATTGTTGGAAGTGTAAAAAAGAAACTGGAACATATTATTCCACTTTCAGCATCCTGTGGAATTCTGGGGTTTGTAGTTTACTGAGACCAAAGAGCTCTCTGGCTGAGAATTCTAAATGCTGCTCCCTAAACTATAAACCCCAGGATTCCATAGGATGTTAAAAGTGGAATAATAGCACTATAACTGTATAGTGTGAAAATGCCCTGTGTTTCTGACCCTGAAATTTCAGGGCCTGAAATTGTACTAACCTAAGAACCCTATGCAGGAACAGACTTCTTGAGCTGGCATAATTCAGTTTCCCCAGACAGTGTGCATATGCAGATGATTGTGTGAAAGGATGCTATTATACCTAAAAACTGTGGGTGCTGCCAGATTATGCTAGGGGTTTCCAGGAGCATTGATTGTAAGGCATTGTGCAACTATTCAGTCTTTTCCTCCTTAATGTGTGCAAGGTGTGCAGATGTGGGAAAGCATGGGAAAGTTACAGACAGAAGTCAATGGTGAAAATCCTCTAGTAGCTTTATTTTAGCTTAATTTTTTTTACCTGAGGTTCTGCAGGGAGATATCTAGTACTCCCATGTGCATTGGTTTTGCCAGGCTGTGCAATAACTGCCAGTAAGCAGCTGCACAGAGCTCCGGTGTCCTGGACACAAATGCCCCCAGGGGGTGTATCTTGAAAACTCCCTAATGTCTCTGCCCAGTTGGCTGTTTTTTGCCATCTGTGATCTCCTCATAAGTGCACTGGCAGAATTCAACTGGCATATGCTGTTGATTTAATAATTCCTAATATATTTTCAATATTGGCCAAGGTCTGAGTCTTGGCCAATATTTAAAACATATTAGGCATTAATAGATTATGATTTCCATTTGCTTTATTCCATCTGCAGCCTTCTCCCTACCTTTCTGTTGTTATTGGTGAAAAAGCACGGCGTTTTCTGCTGCCATACCGTGGAGACCTCCACTGGGAGATCTCTCTCTCTCTCTAGCGACCGAGAGGGACATTCACAGAAAGAAAGAAAAATCCCTGTCCCTTCCCCCTAAATTGCTCTCCTGCAGAAGTGGCACAGAATCAAAAGTAACCCAAAGGACTAAAAATCCAGTAATTATGAAATTATAGGCCACGCAGACCTCTTTAAATCAGCTTGCTATTTGGTGCCACTATTTAAAGGAAAGAGGGAAAAAATTAACCGTTTCTCTTGAGTAATTAACATCAAACCACATGGACAAAGGCTGGATTCTGTCTGTAGAACTAGTTATTGATAACTTAACCACAAGTTTAAAGTTGGAGATAAAACCGAGTTATGTCCCACAACCATATAATTTGCAGAGCCGTCCCACAAGACTTCTTTGTATGAGTAACCCACAAAAGCAACATATTAAAATATTTATTGATTCGCCTCATACACAGTGAAGAAACTTTATACAGACCCTAGTTAAGCTAGTATACCCATAACAGTGGACACATTCTAGATGCTAAAGATAAAATTAGCACTTCTTTTTTGGAGGATGTCTTAATGTCTTATATAGATATATATTTAGGCTGCAACACTGTATGCATTAATCTTGGAGTAAGTTTCCTTGAATTTACTAGGACTGAGCAGATACATATAGGTTTGTACTGTTAATTTCTCTGTGACCCTATGTATATCTGTGGGCCACAATCCTCCAGGGGTTTATCCATACTATATGGTTATAGTGCTTTGATCCCATTTCAACTGCCATGGCTCTGTCCTTTGTGCCTACTTTAGTTTTCATGACTCTTTCTTGTAGAACCCTGAAATTTTTAGTTTGGCGAGGTACTCTGCCAGAGAGCTCTAGTGATGTAGTGAAGGGGAGTACCCTAGAAAATTCTAAACACCTCGTCAAACTACAAATCCAGACTGAACTGTGGCAGTTAATGGTATCATAGTGCTATAATTGTACCATGTAGATATATATACCATGCTAATTACACTGATGTAACATTCCCTTACACCAGCATAAGGCATTTTTTAAAGCTGTGTGCCATGGAGATGTGAAGGTGGAAAAGAAAGCTGTATGTGTTGCTAGAGAAAACTGCCTTGCTGACTTCTGAACAGTTCTAAGGCAGTTTTCTCTCTTAGCAGAGATGACTTCTTATGCCATTTTACCACTGCCATCGTGCCACCACCTATACTGCCAATGACTCCAGGGCAGACTTAGGCCCTTTCCGCAACTCACCTTCTCTCGGCACTGGAGAGCGGGGATTACGCAAGTAGCCTCTGCCAAGAGGCTCTCACATCCCCGCTGCTTCAGCTCCAAGCGAGCTGCCTGCTCCCGAGCAGTCAGTGCGAGAGCCCCGCCTCTTCCTTCCATAGTGCAGCCTGGGAGTTTCTCAGGCTGCACTGGGGCAGGAAGTGCGACCGCCGCGGCTCTGGAGGCTCTGCATGCACGGTAAGTGCACATGGGGCCCTGGAGTGATGCGCAATCGCACACCATTTTCAGCTGAAAGCTGAAAATGAAAAAGTGTGCGAGCAGTGCCTGCCCTACCCTGGAGCGTAGTGCAATTGTGAATGCATCGTGCAGATCGCTCCTCACAATCGCATGATGCTCCAGGTGCCCTTTCGCATGGCAAATGCCATGCGAAAAGTGCCATAGTTACACTGGCCAACAGGACTGTATCCCTCGTCTCCAAATTTGGTGTGTGTGGAGAATAATCATTACAAATCCCAAGCAGTATTCAGTCCTGAGTGCAAGGATCTGGATTAACTATAGTAATGCAGATGAAATAATATTATTTTTGAGAGGAAACTACAATTCATTGAGCTAAACTTGAACAATATTCCTCCTGCAAACCACAGCTTGGAAGTCATGGGTTGCAAATAATATAGTTACTTGCAGCTTCTTACTTTGGAAAATAGATATGTTTATTTGTTACTTTGGAATATAAATATGTTTCAAAGTAACATAATGAGCATCACTTTATTGATGTAACAAGTTTACATTCTCTGGTTACTTTCAGAAGTTTCCTTGTAATGGCATTTTAAAGAGTTTTTAGAAATATGTTACTAGGACTTCTTCAAAATTTCTGCCACTCTCTTATGAAGCCAAAGTCTTTTCCCACCACCCCTCTGGAAAGTAACTTATTCACCTACACACATAGAGCCAGTTCAGTGAAGATATATGGTCTGCTCCAGCACCTTGGACCTTTCCGCCCTACACTGTTATAGTGCTATTATTCCACTTTCAACATCCTATGGAATCTTGGGGTTTGCAGTTTAGGGAGGGGCATTGAGAATTCTCAGCCAGACAGCTCTTTGGCTTAGTAAGCTACAAACCCCAGAATTCCACAGGATGTTGCAAGTGGAATAATAGCACTATAACAGTGTAGGGCGGAAAGGTCTCTTGTCTTACCGAAGTAAAGAACTGCTGAAAGGAATCGTGTCTGGAGATGATTTTCTTAGAGAGGAGCAGCAGCAGCAGCTGTTGCTGGCCCTTCTGATTTAATGAAAAAGAAACTTTTTTGGCTTGTTTGTGTTGTCAAAGTGTCAGCTGGAATCAAATTTTTCTTAGCTAATCTCCTTAATTGGCTGGCAATACACAGGTAAGTGAGATACTAGTTGTTAGATTCCACCCAGAACTCTGCAAATGTTTTGTACGTTTCCCAACTGCTGTCCAGCAAAGTTCTGGGAACTACCTGACATCTTCATGTATTTCTCTGTGCCAAAGACTACAAATGTGATGAAAATATAAATATAAATATTTTGGAATCACACTTGGAATCACTGGAATTTGAAATTATGTTTTGCATGTTTATACTGTGATCATCATCATCATCACCATCTGGGACTCAAGGCATCTTACAAAAGTTAAAACAGATGCAGCTTAAAAAAATTACATCACACAAAAGTTAAAAATACAATTAAACTATTAATAAAATTAAAAGCACCTACACTACAAAACCACTAAAAAGAACAACAAATATAAACAACACATCATATGAAAGGCCCTCTTCTCTGAGTAGCCAACCCTTGAAATCCTGCCAAAAAACTTGCTTATGAAAGGACAGCAAGGAGACCACCACACTCTTGGAAGGGAACTGTAAAAATAAAACAGTAAACCTGGGCCATTTCTACACCATACCTCTTTCCATTGTCCTCCCATCGCAGTCCTGGCAGCACCCAGCCAGCTCCCTGCAGAAGGGAGCACAAGCGACATGCGCCTTCCTTCTGCAGTACAGCTGGCCTCTTTCCTATGCTGCATTGGGGAAGAAAGTGCATGATCATGCTTCTGCCCCTTCTGCATGGCCGGTGGTAATGGGAGTATTGAGTGATCACAGGCACTTAAGGGATTTTTTCCGTTAAGCAAATATCCCATGATCGTGATGGGTGGGGGCATGTTGGCAGTGGGACCATGACGACGTCATACAAAAGCACAACTCACGGACTGCTGCCAATGTGTCCCCATCACACAACAGCAACACCATGCAGAAATGACCCAGTACACTATGGAGAGGGCCCTAAACACCATATGGCCATTCGCCATTCATACCTCATTGTGACTGAAGAACCCTGAATTGTAAAAGGCTACCACAGGAGTTCTCCAGGTGTCAACAGAATTAAACTGAAACCTTGTGGGTTTCTACATCATCACTTGTTTTAATGTCCTCCATGGTCAACCATACTCAATCACAATCCAAAATCACTACCTGAGCTAAAAGAAAATATTTGTTTAAGAGTAGCCACGCATAGTTTGACATACAACTACTTGATCATTTCATTTCAAACTCAGCAGAGGGCAGTACTGGCCAGCTCTCTATGTCAGCTTTATGTTTATTTCCTCTCTTCATGTTTGGGCTGGTAACTTTAAAGGCTTACTAATTCCTTCATACAGTCTTTCTTTTTACTAAGGGCAATTCAGCAATCTTAATTTAGGATTTTCCCTTTACTAAGGGCAAGTCAGTAGTCTTCCACCAGAATTTTTAATGGAAGAGTCTTCTGAAATTATATTACCGCCCCTTCTCCTTCTCACTTATAAAAACTAAAGTTCACCCATCCTATAACAAAAAAAGTCCAAAATTGGAAACAGTTTAAAGATTGTGTTTTTAAATATAATGCACTCAGAGAGAGACAGAGAGAGAGAGAGAGAAATGCTGGGGAAGATGGAGGGATGTGAAAAACAAAATACCAAACTCACTGTGGTCAGCTATCAGAGAATTACTGTTTACCGAAGCTGCAAGGCCATAGAGAGCTGCCAAATTGCAAATATTCCATGCCAGAATTAGGAGAGGGGGTAGGGAATTGTTGCAATAGCTTAAGCTCTGAATTGGGAAGAACTGTTTCTGAGACTGGCTGAATTTCTAATGAACAGAAAAATCAGGAACTCGGGCTATTATAGCATATTAGAAACAGTAACAAACTTACTCTCTTTTGGGAAAAATAATAATGGAAGGTATCTCACTGTGAGCCAAAAAATAACCAAAAAGATTACTGATGCCACCTGAAGCTCTTGTGTGTATGTGCCTTCAAGCTGCCTGCCAAATTATGGTGACCCCATGAACTTCATAGGATTTTCTTAGGCAAGGAATAGTTAGAGGTGGTTTTGCCAGTTCCTTCCTCTGAAATATAGGCTACAGAATCTGGTATTCATTAGCGATCTCCCATACCAATCCTTTTTTGAATCTTCACAAGTGGGCCCTTTCACACTACACAATCATAGAACTAAAATGCCACTTTAATTGCCATGGCAACATCCTATGGAATCCTGGTATTTGCAATTTATGAACCAATATTTAGAATTCTCAACGAGAGTGTGGTGGTGCATCACCAAAATACAAACCCAGGATTCCATAGGATGTTGCCATAGCAATTAAAGTGGAATCATAGTGCTATAATTGTGTAATGTGAACAGGAGCCTCTGGTTAGGTAGCATACGCCTGGCATTTTAACACCCTCATGTTTATTGTTGTCATACTCAACATATTTAAGTAAAAACAAAAATGTAATCTGTAAAGAGGCCTAGACACAGACAAAACATATCCCAATTTTTCACAGGTGAAAATAAGGCCTCGTTTTTTCCATTAGTGTGTGCAGCCTACGGAATAATTAGGGAGTTCATACAGTCCAGGTCAAAATGAGCTGCAGAGAGCACTAAAATAACATGCCCTTCTATAAGGCACAGATGAATGCTTGGGCAGCTGATTTAGGGCACCATGGAAAGGCAGAAAGTGATCATTTGCATACATCATTATTGTTCTTGGTATTGTTATTCATTGCAAAAGGAAAAAAGGAGAGGTTCTTGTGAGGCTTTCTAACTCAGCCACTCAAATAATTTAGCTGGTTTTGTGTACTCTGCATCTTATGAACAGAGCGTGCCATTTCCAGCTCACAAAAACAGTGATGCAAGCAGATAGAGCTAATACTTGTCTATGCACAGCAATACCACTCGATGCTTCCTTGCAAATATTCTCTATCTGACTTACTTCTGGTGTTGTAGCCAGAGTGAGGGCAAATGTTTTAGTGCAACTACTCCAGGGTTTCAAACTTTGCAAGAGGAATCTGCAAATTTTCTCCATTGAGAATATCACCCACTCCAGTGGTCAAAGCTCCATATTAGCATTACTAGAAGCCTCAGAGGCCCCTCTCTAAACTACAAACCCCATGATTCCATAGGATGTTGAAAGTGGAATAAGAGCACTATAACAGGCTAGTGTGGAAATGGCTTAGATAATCACAGGGTTAAGAACCGTCTGTTTTCTTCATAATTTCTAGTTCCATCTTGCCTCCAATATGTAATTTGACTGTAGGCCACAATCCAGTTACAATGCATTAGCCTTTCAGTTTCTCATAGACATTCACATGTGCATGCACAGATGACATAACTGGATGAAGCTGTCCTCAAATAGAGAAAGCCACTTTGTTTAGAAGTAGAAGTA
Organism: Ctenosaura bakeri; assembly: GCA_948474755.1. Lineage (NCBI taxonomy): Eukaryota > Metazoa > Chordata > Lepidosauria > Squamata > Iguanidae > Ctenosaura > Ctenosaura bakeri. The sequence goes on along the minus strand of CAOLHI010000319.1, from coordinate 377,489 downwards.
AGAGTGGTGAATTGTTGGGTTCTGATAAAGGTAGGACCAGTCTTTGTGCTTATTTTGTACTTTTTGTTCACCACAGGTAAATTTAACACATAAAACCAGCAATTTTGCTGAGACCTGTGCTTTCCGACTCAGAAATAAGAATCTCAGCTTCCAGGACCTTACTTCGGATTATAAAGTGAATGTAATGCCCCCTCCTCAATATATCGCTAAGTTCTGATTAAAATTTCCTAACCCCATTCTTCTGCTTTCCTTCTGCCCACTTAAGTATCTGTTCCTAGTGCCCTGTCAGACCTAACAAGTGGAAGGTAAGATACATGTTGCATTACTGACCAACATTCTACCTGCCATTGCTGGAGCAGTAGCAGTTCCCTGGTAAGGAGATGAGACAGTTGCGGAGGGACATGGAGGCGTGGAGGGTGATTCGCCCCAGGCGGCAATGTTTTTGGGGCATCCCAGCTCATAGCCATGCTGCCGTGCATGCTGGTCATGCCCCCCCGCGCCTTTGCCATGCCCTCGCGCACACTGGCCACACCCCCGCACACCCTGGCCACGCCCTTCATGTCATAGCCCCTCTCCCCCATCCACACACTCCAAGCCCTGCCTCTGAGATGGGAGGGTCAGAATGGTGTTTGGGAGGACTGTTGGTGGGAGCAGGAGGAAAGTTTGAAAACTGAGCTTGGAAACAGATTTGAATTGGCTCCAAAATAAATCAGACTATTTCTCAGTTCAGAATGAAGGCAGGAAAATAGTTCAGTTTATTCTGAGTCGATATCATTCAAGCCAATGACTGCACACTAGATCATGATGGGAAACCTGTCCCTGGGAGTCTGGCAATGTTTCTTTTCAGGGGACTATAATTCCCAGAATGCCTCAGCCCATATTGGCATTGATCATGTTGACTGATCCATTCTGAGAGTTATCATCCAAAAAAACAACCACCACCACCTTTCTATGCTCTACTTGATGTTCTTATAACCTTAAAATAACTCTACAGGGAGATTTTGTACCAGAAAGAGAAACACTCGTTGGAAATCTGATGGAGAAATTCTGCACTTAGAGAAGGGTGCAGTACAAGGGTAAAGTACGGACCAGCCTCCACCCAATGAAAATATGTAGAAAATATCTGAGGTGCCTCTAATGGTACTAGCATCTTTGGGCTTGTTTTGAGGAAAGGAAAAAGGAAGGAGGGTAAGTATGGCTCCCTTTGTCCTGTTCTCTTCCATTAGCAAGAGCAGAAGGCAACAAACAAGAAAACAAACAAGAAAAGTAGTTCATACAGAGACTCTAAAAGCAGTTAGTTTACTCCTCCTGCAGTTTCTGAGGACACCCAAGAGAAGCACAAGCCATGAATGAGTCACGGGAAAGAGGTGGGATAGGATCCAGAGAGCAACATGTGCTCTGCCAGGTCAGTTTAGCAGTAGTAACTGGTTAACACTGGGTTGCTCCAGTCCTGAGCAGTTCAGCCACTTTTGAGTACAGGAGATTACTGGAGAAGTCACTGCAGAAGCTTGCCAAGTCGGCTGCCTCTGGCTGATGAGAGTGGAATAATCCACCCCTTTCTGCCAAGGAAAGACCATGCAATGAATTTGTTCTCCAGACTCATAAATAATGACTGCAGCTTGGGGCTCCTTTGCTCCACTTTCCTAATCTTTTCTAGAACTCTGAAAATACAAAACTAACTGCTTTATATGGTGGATAGTTTAGGAGAGCACAGCTAATTTCTGCCCTTCACTCTACTTTTCCATCCTGTGGGCAGGATCCCATGGGCAAACCTTTCATTTGCCTTTCCAAAAGAGGCAACCTTTGCTGTTTCTGTACAGCTGGTAAAATGATATTTCTATTTTACAAGATGTTTGGAGTGTACGGCTGAGCAGAGTTGTGAAAATATAGTGTTTTTTGTGTGGTCTCTTGGTGCTGTGTTTATATTGATTTTATATTAATTTTACAGCAATTTATTGCATATAAACTACTTGGAAATCTCCTTTCATGCCAAGCAATGCAAGAGAAACCTAATAGAGAGATGTCCACGAAGTAAATCCCAGAATTCTCTCCTCTGTTGTTTTCTAGAGAGGAACAAGCATACGCAACAGTTTGGCCTCTCTTTGGAAGACCTGATCTGAATGTTGTGGACATACTGTGTGAATTTGGCCACAGTTACCCTGCAGATTTTGCACTTATCTAGGTTTTGTGCAATTCAGTGTATGCATGAAAATGTGTACATGAATGCATAGTTTAAGGTAAACTATATTACAAATTTAATATTTTGTGAAAAAACAATATTCAAATCATATTTAAGTGCTTTTTTAAAAAAATGCACAATTTAGTGTGACTTTAAAAAAAAATGAAACAAAAGAATAGGCAAAAATGATATAGACCAGAAATAAAGTAGTCCTTCTCTGTATTTTAATAAACTGTCCATACCTCTGCTGGTGCCCACCTGAACAGTTCATATAAACACCTTCTCAGTGAGAAAATAATATTCTTGTTCTCTGCTAATTTTAATTCACCCCTTGTAGTGGCAACCTGTTTGCAACCACTGATCCCCCTACTCTCCAACATTTCACAGATGAAAATTGGCATATATGCCACTAAAACAACATCAGAGTGTTGTCAAGATGGGAAAAGTTATTAATGAAGAAGAACACACAAGCTGGGAAAGGATGCAGAAGTTTGTTTTTGCCTGGGCCTATTGAGAAGGGCACCTTCTCCTCTCCCCTGTTCTAAGGCCATTTCTGCACTAGACTGCTATAGTGCTATTATTCAACTTTCAACATCCTATGGAATCCTGGGGTTTGCAGTTTAAGGAGGGGCCTTTCAGCTTTTTTGTGCCTCCTTGGCATTGACACTTGGGGCATGTGCTCCAGTTGCCTCACCCTTGATATACCTCTGCCCTCTCTACATAGCACCGTGTTATTTCAAAAAAGCAATCCATCTTGTCTTAACTGCTGGTATTTAAATATTGTAATGTTTTACTTCTATTAATGTTTTTAGTTTTAGATTATGATTTTATTGCCTTTTGATTTTCTAGCTTTAGTGTTATGAGAGAGGTTGTCTTGGGAGGATTTTGCCTAGAAAAGTAGCATGCTTTTATTTCACTTACAGTAAGCAAACAAGTAATATTGATTCAGTCATTAATCTTATCTAGACATTCAGACTTCGGCCAGGTTGTCTATATTTTATATAGAGCCACTGTGATATAGTGATTTGAGCTCTGGACACCAGAGTTCAAATCCCCACTTGGCTGCGGAAACCCAGTGGGTGATCTTGGGCATGTCACATTCTCTCAGTATCAGAAGCAGGTAAAGAAATCTTGCAAAAACAAACAAACAAAAAAACCATGATACGTTCACCTTAGGGTCACCATAAGAAATTATTTGAAGGCACAAAGCAACAACAACAACAGCAAATATTTTATTCATTTATTCATTAATAACAAATAAAAATCAGTTACAAAACTACGCTGGTGATGGGGAGGTAACTTTCTCACTTTACAGGCATCAGCCAATCAGCACTATGTCTTTATAACTGGCTTTGGCTGCAAAAATGCAGAGTTTGTCTTTAGATTTTAATGCTAGAGAGAAAAGATAATAAGATGGACTAAATATAATTGGGATACTTCAAAACTGGCCCTGTGGCTGCAAAACTCTTTTTTTTTTGTTTCACGGTATGTCACTTCAAAATTGGTTCCATTGCCATAAAAGTATTATTTTAATCATAAATACTTTTACTTTTAAGTACAATTCACTTCTTTCAATATACCTCACTTCTGAGTACTTTTGTTTTATTTTATTTTACATGTGCATAGGATCACCACTTTAGCCTAAGAGAAGTGTTTTGCCTTCTTTTACCCTTATGCGTTCTACAAACACAGAGGTTAAGCTTGCATATCATTAGTTCTTCCGTATTTTTTCCACTTATGAATATCTTGCCTTTTTAAAAAATTAAAGGTTATAAGGAACAGTAGAGAGCCAGCATAGCATGGTGGTTTGAGCATTGGATTATGACCCTGGAGACCAAGGGTTTGACTTCCTGCTTGGCCATGGAAACCCACTGAGTGACCTTGGGTGCATCAAACACTCTCAAACCCAGAAAACCCCATGACAAGTTAGTCTTAGGGTGGTCTTAAGTCACACATGACTTAAAGGTACATAAGAATACAGTTACAAAGGAACAACAGGAAATATTTCAACATTTTACTTTTGAAAATGAATCATTCACTGAGGTCATTGGTAGAGACCTTACTCCATGGAAATCAACTCCATAGGTGAGAAGTGCTGAAGGAGACAAGAGATGCTCTGTTGTAGCATCTTGCCTTTGATGTAAGTGTCAGCGGCAGAGCTTGGAGTGCATGGAGGGGAGTGGGGGGGTGGCCACAGTGCATGGCGGCCTGGCCATGGTGCATGGGGGCCTGGCCACAGTGTGCGGGGGCATGACCATGGTGCATTGGGGCATAACCATGGTGCATGGGGGCATGACCATGGTGTGTGTGGGGGTGGCTACGAGCCGGAACTTCCCAAAAACATTGCCACTGGGGTGAACCATCCCCATTGCCCCCTGCCTGTACGCGACTGATGTTAGTAAACCTTTTCTAGCAGAGTACTGTTACTGTAAATAAGATGTCTTGTTTTCTCTCATGCTGATTGTTGTTATGTAGTCATTACCCACCTTTGATGTGTTTGGCCTTAGAGTTTTGGCTTTTACTGTAATTGTTACTATTATTTTATTTATATACAATTTATGATTTTATGTAAGCTTCCTCAGACATCAAATGATGGAAAGGCAGAGTATAGATGTTTTAAACGAACAAAGATCCATTTATAAATATGCAATCCAAACCTGAAATATTTGCATGTCAGTTATATTTGGTGTTCATTTTGATCCCACCTCTATGCAATTTGCAGAAAAACCCTTTGAAGAGATTTCTGATTGATTTAACATTTATCTGAAACTCAATATCATCAGTGCTGGCAGTGTGTGAAACAGGATATGTTTAGCTTGTTCTACTGACACCTTTCTTGTTGCCAAGAATTACTGAAGCCTGAAAGGTAAACTCAGGACTTGCCTAAACCTGCACGAACTTAATGGATTTTATTTTAGAAATCATATTTACAGTATCAAGCCGTAAAGCCAGTATTACTTATCATCTAATTATAACTACACTGCTGATTGCATCACATATTGTAAGTTAAGGAACATCTAAACTTGCTAGACCAAAAATGATCCACTTTGGCAGAGACAGTCCTGATTAATACTCCATCATCCCACTTTTCAGCTACTTTTTAAAATGCCCCAGTTTCTCTCTCATCCTTCCACCTTCCCCCTTTGTCCTTGGTACTTCAGTAGCTGCAACCTTAGTTCAAAGTGCAGAAATAGTTTGCATTCAATTAACTCAGCAGGAGAGATACAAGAAAAGGGGTGGAATCTTGCTGTTCACTGTTGACTTAGACCCTTACTGCACTATGCCCCAGTAGCACATCACCCCAGCGGGATCCCAGCATTGCCATTGCCGGGATGGTATCAGGGCCTGAACACTTCCCACCGCACTCAGTCGGCTGCTGTGGATGGGTAGTATCAGGCACACTATTCTTCCTTCCGCAATACAGCTGCCATGGCACATCCCTTTCCCTACCTCACACCCCATGATTAGTTGGTTCCTGCACTGTACTGTGGAAGGAAGCGCCATCAAGTGCTTTGGCCCTTACTGCACACAGGAAGCTGACAGAATCATGCTGAGAAAGGGGGCTGTTACCAGATTTTTTTCTGGTAATGAACAAAGGCTCATTTCCCACAGATGGGGACACAACAGCAGCAGGCAAGCAACGACGTCATGCGATGGCATGCATTGTGGACTGGGAGCAATGTGTTGCTCTCCCAGGGTAACAACGTCATGCAGTAAGGGCCTCAGGCAAAAGCAAACTGCTGCAGCCTCCCCCAGCAGGTCTGTTCTTTCTTATTTATAACTTTTGCCATTTTGAGCACACCCTGACATTGCTTAGACACACATTTGCCAGTGCTCATCTGTGAAATGTTGGAAGGTACACATTATGATGCTTGAATTTTTTTTTTCTGAAAAGCATACACTTAAGCTTTAACTTTTGAGGCTAGACATATCAATCATGGAGTGCCTCAAGCAGGAATGGGCAAAATGCAGTGTTCCAGATGTTGTCAGATTGCAACTCCCACCATTTCTAATCATAGGCTATGCTGACTAAGCCTGATAGGAACTGAAATCCATTAACATCTAGAAGGCTGACACTTTGCCACCCAATCCTAAACCCTAATAGTTAGCATAGCAATGTTGCAATAGGCGATGTAATTCACAATGTATTTACATTTAGCTGACTGCTACCGCGGTTTTTGCAGTGTGATGCTTAATTAAGAGTCTTTCACATAGTCCTACATGCCACCTGGAGATGGCAGGGATTCTATTTGGGTCTTCCTGCATACTGAACGTGTGTTCTGCCTAGCACTGAGCTTAAGTCCTTCTGCTTTAAGACTCTAATAATCATATGATTTGCCCTCTTTTCAGGTAAGTCAAGATGAAAATATTTTTGGAGTGACTTCAGAATGCAATTATTTAAAGCAAGGCACTCTGCCAGGAAAAACTGGGCTACTAGACCACTGTGATCCCATGGAATATGAAATGTGGGCTATTTCTGACACCTAGGAGATCACCGGAAATTATATTTGACTTTGCAGTTAATCAGTAGGCTGAGACACCACCACTATTTGGCATGATAGGTCTACAAAAACAACAACAACATGTAGTTACTGAGATTTCAGTGGGCATCATAGCTTCTCCATCAATGCTAGTAACATCTCTATAAACATATTTCTACTATGGGAAGAATTGTTATGAACAACTGAAGCAAGAGAGGAAGCCCATACTTACATAGAATTCTGTGTATTATAAGATGAGAACATCTGGATCCTGGCCAAAATAAATAAACTGAACCTCCAAATAGTAGGTTTAGATTTTTGTTAATTTCCTCCTCATGCAACAAGATTTGATATCACTCATGTAGCAAAGTTTCATGTTACAAATTTAAACGTTTGCTATAAGTAGATAATTATTGTTTTCCCTTAGCTAAGTTTGATATAACTGAGATATGGGACTCCAGTCTAACCCTTCCACATTCTGAAATATGCTCTTTGTTTCTTGTTTCTGAAACCAGGCCCTAAATCCTATTATTGGACCCAAGTAGATTTGAGCCATTTAATCAATTGGATTTACCTATTTGTTGCTTCAGCATTCAAAATTGATTATATCGGTCTATTCTAGCTGGGACTAACCAATGGGATTCCAGCCAGTAGACATCTTTATAGCAATAGCATGTGTATTTCTATACCGCTTATCAGCTATGAGCTCTCTAAGCGCTCTAATTGCCCCCAACAAGCTGGGTACTCATTTTACTGACCTGTGGAAGGATGGAAGGCTGAGTCAACCTGGAGCCCAGCAGGATCAAACTCACAACCTTGTGGCTGCAGTACCGGCATTTAACGACTGTGCCAACAGGGCTTTTTTTTCTCCTGGTCAAAAATTCTAAAATATTATTTGTGATTCATCTGAAAATGCTCGTTTTTCTGATATTTATGGTGGCTATGTATAGTACCTCACAGAGGGCAGTCTTCTTTTTGAAGTGTTGTCAGAGGACAGTACCTTTGTTTGAAGGTGTCCCTTGTTTAAATGGCTGTGGAAGCCAAATCTGGTTTTAGGATAACCCTAAAGAAGGGAGACCCATTGCCCATCAACAAAACTTAAACTGCAGACTGAACAGATACAGAGAGGTCACAGGATCTCAACTTTCTCCATAAAATGCACAATATTGAGAGCACTCAGAGATGTCAAAGAAAATCCAATGGTTTCATAAATAATTTTGGCAAAAGTGTTTTGTACATCTATTTAAAATTATTTTGAAATTTGGAATTATATACACAAATAAGTAATGCAAATATTATGCAAATCTGTACCTTCTTTGATGATGAGTGCATGGCCCTATATTGATATATTGATAATCTGATGCATTTACAGAAAGTGGGCAAAGCTTATAGAGAATTTTGTAAGGCTTTCAAATGGAGAGGGACCCTCATGAAGCAAAGCAGTGTCTGACTGACATTTAATTTGGATCATTTTAAAAATTTCAGTCTTTTGCACTAATTAGATGAAAATTGTTAACAATCATAAATAGAAGTAGCAGCTTTTCCCATCCCAATACTCCCCAGATGTATTAGACTAACAAATGCCTTCATCTTCAGACAGCATGCTGGCTAAATGTCATAGAAGTTATAATCCAACGTATCTGGTGAACTCTAGGCTAAGGTACCCAGCTCTAGGATAATCAAAAACTAAAAGTTTTGCAGGTTTCAAATTGTCCCTGTTTTGGGAAAAAAATCAATTAACTCAAAATGATAATTTTGTTGGTACTTCAAATGGTTCCAGGATGACTTCAGGCTTTCCCTTTTGGGGCAAGAAAGTTTCTGGGAAAAGAAAACTGAAACCTATCATTTGTAGCGAGGGGAAATGACCAGAATCAGCATAAATTATATAAAGCTTGTTGTGCAAGAATCAAGGCAGTGCAGCTGAAAAACCAGTGGATGTGTATGTGAGAAGTCCAGTGTCAAAACCTGACTCAGCTGTGAACCTTTCTGGGTATCTTTGAGCAAGCTGTAGTTTTCTGAATTGTGTTCTCTGGCACTGCAACATGTGCCATTGTTTGATGCATCAAAACTTTGCAGCAATTACCTGGGGAGGGTATTAGTGTTTAGAAGGTGAAAAGAAAATACTATTAATCTGGGCATTATACACTGACAAAGTGGCATTTTGCTGTTTTTTCCCCCTGTACTTCATGTATTATTGTTCTTTTGAGGTTTAAAGCTGTTCCGATCTTTTTATATAGGATTTGGGGGCAAGGATTGCTGATTGTTAGGAAACTGCCTTAGCTGTATATCCAGTTAGCTCTGTATTGTCTAAAGACTGATAGGCAAACTCAAGGGTCTTAGCAGGAGTTTCTACCAGAGACTGGGAAAAGGTTTGAGTTTTATTCCTGAAAAATCTACTTATGATGATTACTATCACTCCAACATAATTATCCTATGAGGGACTGTAAAGTTTCATCCACCCACAAAGTTCTTGACCAAGGGAATGGCAGAATCCCACCTGGATACCTTTTGTTCTCGCAGGACTTAGACCAGAGCAGGGCTAAAGCAGACATCTAAGTCTCATCAGCTCCAACCAGCCCGAGCAGGAACTGAAGACTACATGATCATTGCAGACCAACAATGTCTGTAGAGTTCCTCACTCCTTTTCCCAGCAATCATCACCTATTTAATAATAAGGAATGCCTCCCATTTCAGTCACCAACCACCTGCAATTTTCCTTCTGTATATAGAAAGTGGAGTCAGCATGGCGTAGCAGTTTGAGCCTTGGACTACAACTCTGGAGACCAGGCTTCAAATCTCCATTCAGCCATGGAAACCCACTGGGTGACCTTGGGTGCGTCACACCCTCTCAGCCTCAGAGAAAGACAAGGGCAAAATCCCTATGAACAATTCTTATCGATTCTTTGCCTTAGGGTCGCCATAAGTAAAAAAAACAACTTGAAGGCACATAACAACAACAAGAAATAGAGAAAGTGCATGGAATTCAAAACATAGCCCCACCCCCCAAAAAGCTCCTATGAGATATTTTTTTGACTCTTAGCCAATGTAACATGCCAAGAGTTTCCAAAATCTGATCAAAACTGACTCAGAAAAGATATCGAAGTGCACAGCCTCTGAAAAACAAAATAGTAAGGGACCAGATCTCCCTCTGCAAATATCTCAGGATATCTACAGGGGTTTTTTTTGGGGGGGGGGTGTCATTGGGGTATTTTTCTTTTTTCTTTTGTCACAACTAATGTTAAAAGAAGGAGTCATAGTATTTTTCAAATAATGCCTGAGCCAAGGTGCCTTCTGCAGACACTGAAAGTGGAATAGTAGCACTGTAACAGTGTAGTGCAGAAAGGCCCATGGAGTTATTTGGGGACAATTCACTTCCCTGGAATACACTGGAATTTGGCTTGGGAAGCCAAATGAGCTTTCCTCCTAGCCTGATTCATTGTGTTACAGTTTTTAGTTTCAGATTCTGACGCTTTCATCAAAGGTTAAAATGCTTACCTTCATAACATTCATTGTGCTTGCTGCTGCCGAAGTTGTGGGCCGTGTACACATTTGTTTTACTGTTGTCTCCTTGGTTCATTGTCCACACGTCACTGGAGTCTCTTCTTTTGGTGAAATGACATTTGCCCTTCATTTAATTGCAGAGATGACCATGGGAGCTGCTGCCTGCAGATGATCTTCCTTTCCCAGAACATGAATTACTTAACCTACTGGTCAATTTACTGGTTTCTCACAGTCAAGGTCCATAGCCTTCTCCAAAAGCAGCAGACGTTGTCTACTTATTTTAAAAGTGCTGCAGGGGCCCTTATAGCTTCCCAAAAAAGTGTTAAATCTTTCTTTATTCCTGGTTGTATTCAGCAGTTTTTCTTCAGAAGTCCAGCACAACTGCTTGTAGTAGAAGCAATATGCAGCATCTGAGCTTAAAAGTGAAATAGATTCAAAGAACAGTGGGGGACTTAGGATGTGTTGCAAGCCGTGGCAGAGCAAGCATTTCTTACAGCTAAGTCTGCGTTTTCTGTTTCTGACAGCTCTGGCCGGGATACTTAAGAGAGGCAGGACTTTGGGAGGGGATATGTAAAGCCACAAAGATTAACATAAACGGAGGTGGGCCAATGAGAGACACTGGGTTTTCTTTGGATAGTATTTACCAACAGCAAAAAGGAAGATTGCCTTCCTTTCCTGTTTTCTCAATTTGCAGATTGGGTGGAAGAAAAGTCTTTGTTTGTGAGGTTTTCCCTGTCCCTCTCTCGGACTTTGAAAAGTCATTTTGTTAGCTGAAAAAGGTGCATTTGACCAAAGCTGATTTTAAAGTTTATCTGGTAGCAACATACATATTCTCTAATATGTTAGAAAAACACACACAGGTAACTGCCCCTATTTTTACACCAGTGTCCTGGCTACTGCCAGGGTGCATAACATTTGGCCTTCCAGCTCACACAGTCACTTCCCGCTGGCAACGGTCACCCAGGGCTGAATGGGGGTTGGAACCCAGGTCTCCCAGAGTTCTAGTCCAGAATTTAAACCACACTGGCTCTAGAAGTGATGCATATTGGAGCAAAACATTTCAACATTAGGTTCCTGGCTCATCTCTTTGAACATATCAACCCTATGTGTGGCTGCAGTAAATACTACTACTACTACTAATAATAATAATACAACAATAATAGGTAAATACCAATGTGCATAATTTAAAAGGACGCTGGATGACGTTGGACAAGTCACATTATCTCAGCCTAGAAGGAAAGCAGTGACAAACCTCCTCTGAATATATCTTGCCAAGCAACCCTATGAGAGGGTCATCATAACTTAGAGTCAACTTGAAGGCATATAACAATGCTTCACTTTATACTTGTTTTCACTGAATTTTCGTTTACATTTTAAAGCCTGTTCTCTCAGTTTACAGAAATCGTTTTGGAACTCTTTACTGTTTTTTTCCCCCTCGTCACCCTAAATAATTACTGTCATCAACAAATGTGATCATTGCACGATACACTCCTAACACCCAGAGTTTGCATCAGGAGATTGCCTACGCTTCAAGCTTTAGATACACCTGTTTTATGTTTCCTTTAGAGAATATTATGTGTGCAATCTTGTATATTTTTATGTATCTCCACATATTTTGTTTTTCAAGTACTGCAGGAGGAAGGAAGATGTGTTAGGAAACTTGATAGACTCATATACATTCCCTTAATAATATCTTGCATGTGTTTTCCCCTTTGCTAGAGATATTTTGTGTTTGTTTATTCAGTTTTGTAATATTTATTTGCTTCAGTTTTGTAATTGTCCAACTGTATGTTATCAGTAACATATGAGAGTTCAGTAGCTGTAGTCCTATATCCAATTGCTTGTCTTAACTAGTATAGGCCCATTGAATGAAATATTGAATGTTAAGTATGGGGCTATAGTGACTGGGATTAGCAATTAGCTTTACGCTTTGTTGTTGCTGTTGTGTGCCTTCAAGTCATTTCTGACTTACAGCAACTCACAGGATTTTCTAGGTAAGATTCATTCAGAGGGGTTTTGTCTTTACCTTCTTCTGATGCTGAGAGTGTGTGACTTGCCCAAGATCACCCAGTGGGTTTCTATGGCTGATTCAATTCCTAAAGTCCAGAGTCATTGGCCATTTCTGCCCTACACTGTTATAGGGCTATTATTCTTCTTTCAACGTCCTGTGGAATTCTGGGGTTTGTAGTTTATTGAGGCCAAAGAGCTCCCTGGCTGAGAATTCTAAATGCCCCTCCCTAAACTGCAAACCCCAGGATTCCATAGGATGTTGAAAATGGAATAATAGCAGTATAACAGTGTAGTGTGGAAATAGCCTAGTACTACTACTGCTACTACCCAGTCTAGCCTTTGCCTTGATTTTATTTCAGCCATTGTGAGAAGCAAGGGGGCTACACTGGCCTCCTGGAAAATCTTAGAGGGCCACACATCCATCACACAAAAAAATCAATCCCTGCACCACCATCACCCGGCTAATGCCTCCAATCACTCTCCAGGCAATGTGTAGGGTGTTCTATCCATGCTTTTAGGCTCCTTCACTCCTTTTAGGCCTTTTTTTTTTTTTTTTACAATAGCAGGTAACAGGAAGTTATATCTTGTTTACTTCCTCTTTTAAAGAAGAGCCCTCTTCTTGGCCAAAAATGTGGTAAAGATGTCCCTCCTTGTCCTCTGCAGGGCATCTGGCACCAGAAAAATTGAAAAACTGCAAATATTTTTTGCCCCCTGCTAAGCCATTTCTGCACTGGCCTGCTATAGCGCGATGATTCCACTTTCAACATCCTCTGGAATCCTGGGGTTTGCAGTTTAGGGAGAGGCCAGTCGGCCCCTCCCGAAACTGCAAACCCCAGGATTCCAGAGGATGTTGAAAGTGGAATCATCGTGCTATAACAGGCTAGTGCGGAAATGGCCGTAGACTCTGGGGTCCACAAAATGACTCTGGGGGAACATGCAGCCTGTGGGGTGCATTTTGCCAGCCCTGACACAGAGTTTCTACCACCTTTTCCTTGTTGTTGGCTGGAATCCTACTGGGCAATAGCAGATATATAATCTACAGTTACCCATTAGCAACCACTATGGCCATTTCCGCCCTACATTGTGATAGTGCTATTATTCCACTTTCAATATTCTGTGGAATTCTGGGGTTTGTAGTTTACTGAGACCAAAGAGCTCTGTGGCTGAGAATTCTAAATGCCCCTCCCTAAACTGCAAACCCCAGGATTCCATAGGATATTGAAAGTGGAATAATAGCATTATAACAGTGTAGGATGGAAATAGCCTCTGTATTCACAGTCCCTACACAGCCCCTAGTTTAGGGGCTATGCAAGTCCTTTAAACCCCACTTTCCAGTAAGCAGCTACTGGGATCAACAGGGTCTTTTCCCCTGTCTGTCAGAAAGCAGCTACCTGACCTTCCCACTCCCACCTGGGTGAGCAATCTCTGGTGTGAGGGGGATTTGCTACAGGGGTCTTTTTTCTTTCTCTGGCACCAGAGATTACTCACCAAAGGGAATGAGAATGTCAAGCAGCCCCTCCTCAGCCAACAGGAGAATGGACCCCCATCAACCCACCAGCTGCTTACCGGTAAATGGGGTTTTGGAAGGGGTCACATCTGGAATTCACTGCATAGCAATGTTGTTACGACGCTACATAGTATGCAATGGTCATATAGGATTTCATTAATTATTTATTATAGATACTGTGCAATCAAAATGTAGAAAAGTGTGCCACAGTTTTAATGGTTCACCTAAACAAGCAGGCGACTTAACAAATGTGGACAAAGGAGAATGATGAAAAAGGAGTCTATATTAAGAATTCAAGCAACAACAGTTACCTGTAAACACATAGCAAAAATGACACTGTTTAGATGCCTGCTGTCTGTCAGCAAGAGCTGTTATGTAGGTATTAGGGACAGAGTCTTTCGTGTTGTTGCCTAAGATCTCTGGAACATCTTCCCCAAGGAAATATATTGCATGTCTTTGCCGGCCCTTAGGCAAGAAGACATTTTTTTCCATTCAGCTTCTGGATTACTTGTGGTTCTGTAACTGTTTTATCTGTGGCTGTTATTTTTATCCAGTGTTTTCTGCTGTTGTTTGTATCTGATTTAATGATTCATTTGTTGCTGGTTCCCCTCCACCCTTTCTCTAATGTTTTAATTTTCTTTTCATATGATCTTGTTGTGCAGTTTATTGGCTACCTTAAACCACCTAAGGAGGATAAGCTATCTCAAAGCTATTTTAAAAATCCATTAAGTGAGTAAATGAATGGTTGCGATACAACATGGTGACGAATCTGCTTTGGAACTGGAGTCCGTTCAACTGCACAGTCAACCCAAAGGGTTTCTTAAACTGGTAGTAGGAAAGCAGCATGCAATCTGACAGATGAACCCCAGGGAGACTGCTCCCTTGCTGATATTGCAGAGCATGCTGGAGCAAAACTCTCAGAGTCATTAGCAGGAGATTACCCCATGGATGACCCTATCCTTCCCCCATAGGTACTTGTCAATAAAATCAGGCATCCAGCTGCAATCCATGTGGCACACCGCCAGCTCCTAGTCAAGGCTGGCTATACCAATTTAGGCAGAGTGAGATGACTGACTCAGGCAGCTGATGGGGAGAGGGGCAACAGCAACAGTTGCCCCAGCTTTTCTTCCAAAGTTTCAGTTGGGCAGCTTTTCCTGGACTCCCTAATCTTGCATGCTGTCTCAGGTGGTTGGGGAGAAATGCCATTGCTTCACAAACTGTAAGTCACAACTGCCAATCCAGTCAACTTCTGTACATGGAATGAAAAGAGGACACCATATTGTCATTTGTCTCAGACAACAAATGGTTTACAACAACTCTGTTCTCAGTGGTCAGCAAAAACATAGTTACTCCACACAAGGATATCCGCTGCCTAGCTGCAAGTTCATCCCAGTAGAATATCTTCTCAATCTGTCTGAACTAAGAGGTGAAGAAGGTAACACCAACAGCTGGCATGGGGACAGGTATTCTGGAAGAGAAGGCCAGTTTGGCAGGTTCAGAAAAATCACTTGCGTAATTCATAGCTGTACTGATAAAAAAATTCTGGGGATCTGCCTAACCATTGGTGGAAATGTCATAGCGGTGGTATATTTTCCCTGTTTAGCACCTGTTGTCATCTGTGCTGGACTCCCCAAGAGATTCATATATTACCAAGACTAGGCGGAGCCACTGTGGTCTTCAGATCTTCAAACAGAATAAATCTAGCTATTAGCTGCTTGGTATATTTTTTTCCTGTATTCCTTGTTTATTTTTATTTATTTTTTTAAAGGACCAGGCAATGTTTCTAGTGTTCTGGAGAATTCACTGGCAATTCCCATCACCAGCAACAACATTCCCACCCAGAAGGTTTTTTTTTTTTTATAAAGAATATATATGTATTCCAGAATACATAGCAGCAAAAAACAAAAAAACACAAAAGACCCAAAGGAATTGTAGGTTCAATACTTGTCATTCATTCTGTGTTTCTTGGCCATACTTTGTCCTAGCTAGATGGAAGGAGAAAGGACCACGGCTCCTTTAAAAAAAAGGAGAAGGAGGAGAAGGAGGCATGCCCACACTGGAATCACAAAGTTCGTAACCAATAGTGAGCAAAGTAACGGAAGAGATCTGAATGATAATTGACCAAAGAGCCTACAGTGTTATGATATCTGAATGATTATTGACCAATTGCCTACAATGTGATACAGCTTCCCTTTCTCCCCCTCCTTTCTATAATGACTGCATGAGAAGCTCTTGTGTATGCAAAACCAGTGTTAATAGGCACCGATCACTAAAACTGAAGCTCCTGATTGTGACAGTTTGTGAGTGAACTACCTTTATTCCCTGATATGCTCAGATTTTAAATCAAGGATCCAAACATAGGCCCTTTTCGCACGTTACCCGTTTGCGCGGCTGGGGGGGGGCATCTCACACGAAAAGCCTCAGCAGGAACGCTGCCGCTTCCTTGCTCCTTTGTCCCGCAGCTCGCTTCCTGGTCGTGTGACTGTCGCGCTAGTGCCCCGCCCCTTCCTTCCACAGCGCAGCCTGGGAGCTGTAGGTGGCGCTGGGGGAGGAAGCGCAACCAGCCTGGCTCGTCCGACACACTGCACGGCAGGTAAGTGCGCGAGGGCCCTGGGAGCATTGCACGACCGCGCAGTATTTTTGGCTCCCAGCTGAAAATAAAAAAATTCACGCGCAGCCCGCTTTAGGCTCGTGAGCATCGTGTGAATGGGAGTGCATCATACGGACCGACGCTCCCATTCACACGATGCTCAAGGGGCTCTCTCGCAACAGAAACTGTGTGTGAAAAGGGCCCTTGTTTCTTTGCCTCTTTGACTGTGTTCAAAGCAAAGTAACTTTTTAAAGCCCATTCTAGGTTGTGCCATAGGACTTTGTGGATTGTTCAGGCCCCGTGACAATCCCTCTTTTAATAGTTGTCATGCCCACTATAGCAGTGCTTCTTAAGGTAGCTGATGACCAGCAGAGTTTTTTCTCCATGTGCCGGGGAGCGGTACCTTATCTGTGTCCATTGACTAAGGCCCTTTCCGCACGAGGCAAGTGAATCACTCCGTGCTGTTACTTACTGGTTCTTCTCTCTTCGAAGCAACGTGGACTTTCCCTTAAGCCCTTCTGCAGGGCTCCTCTGTTTGTTGCAGGGCTAATCGAAGCAGTGCAAGGTCCATAGATCCACACTGCTGAGGCTGAAAATGGTGTCTTCCTGTTCTTCGTGGGTCCGGACCAACCGCTGACGCTGGCCACGCCCACAGCCTGCCCTCTGCACCAGTGCGAGCCTGCGCATCTGCACAAGTGAGCAGGAATGAAATGGCATGCTCCAGAAGATTGAAAGACCAGATTTTTCCGGTCTTCAGTTAGCGCACTGGAGGACCACTTGGGGGCAGAACTAAGGTAAATAGTCCAAACCTAGTCCGATCCAAGGTGCGGACGACCTCTGTGACCGGACACCTTGTTCTGTTTTAACTTCCTCGTGCGGAAAGGGCCTAAAGCTGTTTCTTTCCCAGAAACTTTCCATGGACAGGAAACTGATAGATCATGGACCAGCTCTGGTCTGTGGACCACTTTTTTGAGTAGCACTGTGCTACAGCACACGGAAAAAAACATGTGGGAGTTCAATGCTGTAAGAGCTTCTTTTTTTTTGTTCACCCACGCTAGTCTATTATATTTTCTGCATAGCAAGCGATTAACTTTTAGGTAACAATGAGCATCAGGAATTCTAATATGATAAGGACAATACCACAAGCTATGTCTGCAAGTCTGAACTGGTATATGTGTTTTGTGCATAAGTGAGAGGCAGCCATCAAAGCAAAAAGGTATGAGAAAATATTGGCATGAGATAATGGAAAGCACTGATCTTAGAATTACAGAGAGAATTAAGAGATGGAAGAAAGGACAGTAACATTTAAAAAGTGTTCTACACATCATCCAGAGGGGGAAATTCTTGCACATGTGTGTGTATGGGCTTTTTCTCCTCCACCCAAACCCACTACAGGCTGCAACCTACTCTGCCACCAAATAACTCTTTAAAACAGGTCTTTTCAGAAATTCATCCAGATTAGGAGGTAAGATAGCTTTTATTGCACAAGGTTTTAATATTATCTATTAAACACAATAGAAAAATGCCATGGCAAGTTAGGACAAAAAAGCTTTCATCCCTCAGCAAATATTTTGTATGTCTTATAACATGCAGCTTTATAGACTAAAGAATTTATGACAGTCATTTGTGGTCACTGTGGATTTCATTAGCAGAAGGAGATTTTAGTTAAACCCTTTCTCATAGAGCAGTATTGTCACTGTATCAGAAAACATGCATATAATTCAATTTGAATTTCTGAATCATATCTGCCTGTAAACTCCTTCTCACTCCTTTAGACGTTTATTCCTGTAGACATTTACTTCTTACACATTGCAAATACAAGCATGTTTATTCAGAAGCAACTACGGACTGCACTGGATTAAATGGGCTGTACTAGATAACAAGTGTGTAACCTTAATGGTTTTTCTGCCATGACATGGATTTATTTTTCCACTTTTTTTTTTTTTAAATGTAGGTCAGTGTTACTCCAATGGAAAAACCCTATCCCGGGGTCTACAATTTAATATTAAATATGATTCCGTGTACCTGAGAGGTCGCCCGGATGCGGACGTAGGCGGCCACGGTCGAATGACCAAAAACCAGGTCAGGCCACTAAATCCCCAGTCACGTAGCCCAGGAGACTTCACGATGTGTAAACCCACAATAAACAAAGGGTCCTCAGCCCCGAGAAGCTGACTTGAGGGGATTAGTGTGTTTGCCCCAAGTTGGGCAAATATCCTATCAAGCGAGGACCGTTTAACCAAAGGCATCTGAAGACTTTGGCAACACCTTGTAATCTCATTGCGCAAAGGAAGTTACCATTATGGAGCTTCGTTCTTGCTCCAACACCCATTGTTCTTCCCGGGAGAGGATTAGTCCTTCAGGTGCTTTCCCCCTACAAATAGTCCTGGTTTTTGAGCATTTCTTTGGATCGCCCCCGGTCACCCCAGCAGATTGTTGCTCCATCCATTGAGTAATCTCCTCAGTCCTCTCTGTGCTGAGTCCCACTCCTCCGCTGCTTTCCTGGACCACGGACTTCAGGAAAAGGTGCAGTATTCCCCCAGCTACACCTTTTCAATATTGCCCTATCCTCTCTTTTCCGCTCTTTTTGCTTCTTAATAGGTCTTGGGTGCATGTGTGCATGATTGCGTTGGTGCGTAAGACTCTTATTCAATAAAATCCAGATTTTCCCAGAGGAAAGAGCAGAGGAGAGCTGGGCCTGTGAAGACGTCCTAGACCAGGTGTGTTTCACAGGCTTTTTTTTTTTTTTTTTTTTTTGCTGAGCTTGTTTTTGCTGTGCTTGGGGGCCTTGCTTGTTTTTGCTGTTAATTGCTTGCTATTGTTTGCTGGCTACTGCCTGGCCGTGGGCTCTGCCTGATCACACGGTCTGACTAACGAGAGGGAGGAGGCAGCTAGCGGGGAGGAGCTTTATTAGGAGCTACCAACGGGCCTCTAGCTCATTTCCCAGAGGAAAGAGCAGAGGAGAGCTGGGCCTGTGAAGACGTCCTAGACCAGGTGTGTTTCACAGGCTTGTTTTTTGCTGAGCTTGTTTTTGCTGTGCTTGGGGGCCTTGCTTGTTTTTGCTGTTAATTGCTTGCTATTGTTTGCTGGCTACTGCCTGGCCGTGGGCTCTGCCTGATCACACGGTCTGACTACGAGAGGGAGGAGGCAGCTAGCGGGGAGGAGCTTTATTAGGAGCTACCAACGGGCCTCTAGCTCATTTCCCAGAGGAAAGAGCAGAGGAGAGCTGGGCCTGTGAAGACGTCCTAGACCAGGTGTGTTTCACAGGCTTGTTTTTTTGCTGAGCTTGTTTTTGCTGTGCTTGGGGGCCTTGCTTGTTTTTGCTGTTAATTGCTTGCTATTGTTTGCTGGCTACTGCCTGGCCGTGGGCTCTGCCTGATCACACGGTCTGACTAACGAGAGGGAGGAGGCAGCTAGCGGGGAGGAGCTTATTAGGAGCTACCAACGGGCCTCTAGCTCATTTCCCAGAGGAAAGAGCAGAGGAGAGCTGGGCCTGTGAAGACGTCCTAGACCAGGTGTGTTTCACAGGCTTGTTTTTTTTTTTTTTTTGCTGAGCTTGTTTTTGCTGTGCTTGGGGGCCTTGCTTGTTTTTGCTGTTAATTGCTTGCTATTGTTTGCTGGCTACTGCCTGGCCGTGGGCTCTGCCTGATCACACGGTCTGACTAACGAGAGGGAGGAGGCAGCTAGCGGGGAGGAGCTTCTAGGAGATACCAACGGCAAGCGCCTTCGGCGCGCGCACTTGCACTCCTTTACTTTCTCGAGCTTCTCCTGTACTACTCTCTGTTGTTTCAAGGATGGAAGGTGAGGGAGCTGCTGCAGTCACCTGTAACGCTTGTGGCATGTTCCTTTCTTGCCACAAGAGGTTCTCGGGTACACCTGCACCAAGTGCAAGCTGGTCACCTTCTTGGAGGAGAAGGTTCGCCAGCTGGAGGCACGAATTTCTGATCTCCATCTTATTAGGGAAGGGGAGGAGTTTTTGGATAGGGCAGAGAAGACCTACCAGAAGACCGAATGCACGGAGGAGCTGCCAGATCAGGAAGTCACCACACTTTGCCGGGAAACGGAGGTTTGGGCGAATGTCACACGGAGGAGTAAAAGGACCAGGAAGGTAACAGAGACTCTTAGCATACACAATCGCTTCGAACTACTTGGCCTTATGAACAATGAGGAGCACCACGCGGAGGGAACAGAATGTCAACAAGAAGGAATCAAACTTCACCAACAGGGACTAGATCAACACTCCCAGCCTAAACAGAATGCCCAGGCAGTCCGAGTAGAACAGGTTCGCCGAGGAGCCCAGGACAAGTCTCAGAGGAGGCGATTTTGGTTGTTGGGGCTTTTGCTAAGAGGAACTGAAACAGCAATCTCAAAACGGACAAGCTAATCGAGAAGTCTGTTGTCTTCCTGGGGCCAGGATCAACCACATAACGGAGAGGCTAACCAGGCTGTCAAACCCACTACTATAACCCCTCATTTTGGTTCATGTGGGAACCAATGACACTGCGAGGAGCAGCTTTAAAACCCCATTGCAAAGGACTACGAGCGTATGGGGACCAAGCTTAAAGGGCCTTGGTGTGCAGGTGGTGATTTCGTCTCTCCTCCCTGTTCAAGGATCGGCGCATGTAGGGAAAGGGCAATAGTAGAGGTCAACAACTGGCTCCGCACATGGTGCCGCCCAACAACGGTTTGGGGTTTTTTGGGAAAATGGCCTGAATTTCCATGAACATGGGCTTCTGGCAAGGGATGGGCTGCACCTCACAAAACTGGGCAGGAATGTTTTTGCAAACAGTCTTGCAAGGAAGATTAAGAGGTCTTTAAACTAAGATCCACTGGGGAGGGAGACAAATTTTCGGGGAAGGACTCAGAGAACACGGGGGAAAAGGCCCCAAAAGATACTGGACAAAAGTCAAGCGGCCAAGGGGGAGGAGTAGAAACAATATAAAGGGCTTGCAGGAAGGGCCTGGGGGCTTTAAATTCTCTACACTAATGCAAGGGTATGGGAAACAAGCAGGATGAGCTTGTACTCCTATACAAGAAAATAAATACGATTTGATAGGCATCACTGAGACCTGGTGGGATGAGTCTCATGATTGGAATATAGGAATAGAGGGGTATAGCCTATTTTGTAAAAATAGACCAAACAAGAAAGGAGGGGGAAAGTCCTTGTTGTCAAAAAAATTTTCCACCTGTGAAGAGATCCTGGGCTTAAACCCAAAAGCCAGGTAGAGAGCATTTGGGTGGGGTTAAAAGGCAGAAACAATAGGGATATTTTTGGTGGGGGTTTACTACAGACCTCCAACCCAGGCAGGACTTAAAAAAGCCTTCCTCAACCAAATGACTGAACATTCAAAGAAAGGGAGTACAGTAATAATAGGAGATTTCAATTACCCAGATATATGCTGGCAGTCAAACTCTGCCAAGACAGCCCAAAATACAAATTTCTTGCTTGTCTTGCAGACAACTTCATGGTCCAGAAGGTGGAAGAGGCCACAAGGGGATCAAATATTCTAGATCTGGTCTTGACCAACAGGGATGACCTTGTGAATGAGGTAGAAGTCATTAGATCTTTGGGGGGAGTGACAGTGCCCTCTGAATTTAGCATTCAGTGGGAAGGAGAAGATAAGGGTAGCCAGACACTCGTCTTAGATTTTAAAAAAGCGGACTTCTGTTAAACTTAGGGAGCTGCTGGCTGGAATTCCGTGGTCAGGAATAGTGAAAGGGAAAGGAGTTCAGGAGGCATGGGAGTTCCTTAAAAAGGAGATACTGAACGGCACAGTCTAAAACTGTGCCAATAAGGAGAGGAATTGGAAGGCATCTGAAGAAACCAGAATGGTTGACTAAAGAACTCTCAGCTGAGCTAAGACTAAGGAAACACGTATAGGAAATGGAAGAAGGGATAAGAAGAATTTAAGCAAGTAGCCAGGAGATGTAGGGAGGAGGTCAGAAAGGCTAAAGCACAGAACGAACTTAGGCTCACCAGTATATAAAAAACAATAAAAAGGGTTTTTTTAAATATGTCCGCAGCAAAAGGAAAAAGAAGGAGACAGTAGGGTCGCTACGCAGAGAAGATGGCGAATTACTCACAGGGGGGAGAGAAAAGGCAGAGCTACTTAACACCTTCTTTGCCTCCGTATTTTCCCAGAAGGATACAAGCACTCAACCTGGCGGTAGGGAGCAGGGGAGGAAGCAGAGGAAATGAGGCACTTAATAAGTAGAGAGGTGGTACAGAACATCCTGGCCGCATTGGATGAATTCAAGTCTCCAGGGCCAGATGGATTCCATCCTAGGATATTCGCTGGCAGAGGTCATTTGGAACCGCTTGCTATAATTTTTGAGAAAATCGAGGACAGGAGAAGTTCCAGCAGATTGGAAGAGAGCAAATGTTATCCCCATCTTCAAGAAGGAAAGAAGGACCCAAATAATTATCGCCCAGTCAGCCTGACATCGGTACCCGGAAAGATCCTGGAGCAGATCATTAAGCGTTCAGTTTCTAATCATTTAAAAACCAAATAACGAGAAGTCAACATGGATTTCTCAAAAATAAGTCATGCAAGCTCATCCTAATTTCCTCCCACTTCACTATGGAGCAAGCAAAGTAAATAAAAAGGAAATGTTGATGGGCAACAAACAAACTGAATAAGACATTAACAAAACTACATAAGCATCTTTGCATCGAAGCTAGTAAAATGTGGGCTAGACAGGGCTACTGTTAATTGGATATGTAATTGGTTGACCGACAATTCAACGGGTGATCACGGATGGCTGCTTTTCATCCTGGAGAGAAGTGACTAGTGGGGTGCCACAAGGTTCTGTCCTGGGCCCAGTGCTGTTCAATATTTTTATCAATGACTTAGATGAAGGAATAGAGGGCATGCTCATCAAATTTGCAGATGACACCAAATTGGGAGAGGTAACATCCCAGAGGACAGGATCAAAATTCAAAATGACCTGGATAGATTGGAGAGCTGGGCCAGGGCGAACAAAATGAAATTCAACAGAAGAAATGTAAGGTGCCTACACTTAGGCAGAAATAATGGAATACAGAAATATAGGATGGGGTAGCAACATAAGGATAGCAATTTGATGTTGAAAGGGATCTAGGAGTCTTCATAGACCACAAGCTGAACATGAGTCAGCAGTGTGATGCGGCAGCCAAGAAAGCCAATGCAATTCTCGGCTGCATCAACAGGAGTATGGTGTCTAGATCGAGGGAGGTACTGGTACCACTCTACTCTGCTTTGGTTAGACCCCAGTACTTTGATATTAGTTCTGGGCACCCCAATTCAAGAAGGATATTGACAAGCTGGAGCAAGCCCAGAGGGGGGTGACCAAAATGGTGAGAGGCCTGGAAAACATCCCCTATGAGGATAGACTGAGAGAGCTGGGTATGTTTAGTCTGCAGAAAAGGAGGTTAAGAGGGGACATGATAGCCATGTTTAAATATTTGAAGGGATGCCACGTAGAGGAAGGAGGGGGCTTGTTTTCTGCTGCTCCAGAAACCAGGACAAGGAGCAATGGATTCAAGCTGCAGGAAAGGAGATTCCACCTGAACCTAGGAAGAACTTCCTGACAGTGGGCTTCCGGCAGTGGAATCTGCTGCCTGGAGAGTAGTGGAGTCTCCTCCTTGGAGGTTTTTAAGCAGAGGCTTGATGGCCATCTGTCGGGAGTGCTTTGAGGGGTTTCATGACAGGGAGTTGGACTGGATGGCCCGTGTGGTCTCTTCCAACTCTACATTTCTATGATTCTATGATTCTATGATTCTATGAAAATCATTTATTGGACATTTTTGTTTTGGGTTTTTTGGGTTGGCTTGACCCCGTAAAAACTGGGTAAAAAGACCCCACTATTCCCCGCCTCTCGCATTGCTTTGCCATGCTCTGGCTAGTTTTCCCTTCCCCATCACGTGGAGCACGGTGAGGTGTCCCCCAAAGGACCCCCGAACTCGGGGTAACATCAACCAAAAGTCAGAAGGAGATTTCTAAAATAAAGTGCCCTGGTTTTACTTTTTAAAAAGAAAAATTATTGATGATTTACATATGTTTTTATTAACTATATACTGTAAAAGTTTGGTAGTTACTTTCACTCTAGAGATTACTATTCTCTGTATGGAAATAGAAAATAGCCACTCTTCAGGTACACAGGTCACTCTTCAGGTACATGGGCCAAGTGGTCAGAATGGACATATGACTGCAAATATATATCTTCCTACAAGTTGTCATGTGTAGAAAAATACAGGAGTTAGCATAATATGACCAAGATCCTGCATCACAGATGCTGTGTCCATAATGCACCCACAGCTCTGCACCTTTTCTTCTCTGGCAGCTGCAAAGTCGCATAGGACACTGCTTGTTGTTGTTGCTGTCATGTGCTTTCTAGTTGTTTCCAACTTATGTTAAATCCTAAGGTGACCTATTGCTGAGTTTTCTATCATTCATTGAGAGAAGGTTGGCAGTGCCTTCCTCTGAGGCTGAGAGAGTGTGACTTCCTCAAGGTTGTCTTGTGGGTTTCATGGGGATTTAAACTCTGGTTTCCCAAAGCCTTAGTTCAGCAGTGAAACCACTACACCTCATCGGCTCAAGGCACTGCTACAGCTGGAGAGCAAAGGGGAGGAGAGAAGAGTTGCAAATGACCAAACAGTGGGGGCTGCATCCCTTCTCACTGTAGTTCTCCAGGGAAAAAAAGGAAGAGGAATGCTATTGTTCCACTTCTGCTCTGTCTGGTGAATTGCAACAGGGAAGGGAAACAGTCCTTACTGCTCAGTTGCCTCTCTCCTTCCCACTCCACAGCCATCAAATGGCCATAGTAGCATCCCCAGAGCTTGGCAGTTGCCTGGAGGGCAGAGGTTTTGGACAGAGTCCAAAAGGCTGGTGAATAGCCCGCCGTATCCTTCCAAAACATGACATATGTGCACATGGCTTGGCTTATCTAAAGTATGATGTAGGCATCCATCCAAAACATAAGGTCTACACACATGTCAAGGCCATACATAGCCTTGAGTTTAAAAAGATGTGACCTGGGGTGTTAACAACAGGGTCTCTTGAACTTCTGTTATTCATAGGGTCACCATAAGTCAAAGGTGGCTGGACAGCAAATATCAGTAAAACTTGAAATGCCTCAATTTAAGAATTTGAAATACTGCAGAATTCTAGAGAGATGGGGAGGTTTTAAAAGTTCAGTATAGGTACTAACAGGATTAGTTAACTTCTGCATTCCCCTCCTTTCTCTATAGAATTCTGAGATGTAAATATGGCTATGCAGAGATTCTGAGATCATGCAGAAATTCTACACCATTTGAAGTAATCTTCTGTGTTGTGGAACAGGCTGTCCCCTACATAGGTACCTAGCTGTTCAACTCTCCTGCTGAACATTGCTGCCATCATATAAACAGCTCTCCGCAGTGAGTTCTGCTACTTACGCATTCTAAGTAACTCTATATTGGGTGTTATGATATATGCAAATGGAACAGACTGTAACTGGTTTAAAAGAAAATGTTTGCAATGTTTTACATCAATGAAAACAGCTCTGATCACAGAAAAGGTGTAATTTTTATTTTTGTTGGCAAATCGTTGATCCCCTGCAAACAGAGCCAGTGGTGGTCTAATGGTCTGAGTGTTGAACTAGGACTCTAGAAGATCAGCGTTCAAATCCCCACTTAGCCATGGAAACTCACTGGGTGGGTCACACACTCTCAGCCTTACAGGAAGGCACATCCTCTCTGAATAAATCTTACCAATAAAACCTTATGATAGGGTGCACATAAATTGCAGTCAATTTGGAGAGACTTAACAACAGCTGTAACTCACCCATATGTATGCGTAGACCCAGATTTATTCTCTGCCCACCCTTTCCTTTGTAATATTTTTTTTTCAACAAGAGGTGAGTTTTCTTGGCTATCTATTTTGCAAGTTTATGGATATTGTGTACGAGTCTGATCCTGACAATCTATGCGTAAACTGTCATAAATCTAACAGAATATCAATGTCACAAATTTGGAAAAGGGAGCTTCTACTAGGGAGTTATTATGAGAATTTGCAATAAATGTCATATAAAGAGGCCAGCCCCTCCTGAAACTGCAAACCCCAGGATTCCATAGGATGTTGAAAGTGGAATCATAGCACTATAACAGGATCGTGCAGAAATGGCCAAAGGTGGTCTCAAGTTTTCTGGTTCTAACTTGCTTTATCATTTTTTTTTTCTCTACAAGTTTATCTACAAATTTCTGACCATGAATTGTGACCTGTCATTGTCACAACTTGCCATTTAAATTTTTTATCTCTGGGCTGAGTCAAGAATGGCATATCTTCTAGCTGTCCCCAATTCAGCCAAAGAAACCAAGATACGTGAGGCCAAAGAACATCAGAATGTGGTCAGGATAGCAAAAGTTATTGATAAAGAACAGAAAAGCTAGGGGAGTCTGCCACACTTTGTTTTTGCCTGAACCTACTGGGAATGGCAAGGCTCCACCCTATCCTCTCCTTCTCCCCCCCAAAAAAGTTAATTGTGTGCAAACCAGTTTTGCCTTTTGAACTCAACTTGTAACAACTGAAATAGACTCAGGGCCTTTCTGCACTATAGTGTTATAGTACTATTGTTGCCCCCTTGGTAAACCCTGTCCGGGAGTCTACAGCTTTGATATAAAACATAATCTAACCTACCAGAGAGGTCACTCAGATGAGCACGTAGGCAACAACGATCATATGATTGGAAGAACCAGGTCAGGCCAGTAAACTCCCCTGTCACGTAGCCACAGGAGACCTCAATCTGTCCCAAACTACAGTGGACAAAAAGGTCCTCAGTCTTTAAGGAGCCAACTTGAAGGAATTAAGAGTTTTTCCCACAAAGTTGGGCACTGGAAGCAATAAAATCTTATCAGACAAGGATCATCTACATAAACTCATATTGCAACCCAAAGTGGCGGAAGATGCTGATACTTGGTGACACCTTGTTATCTTCCTATACCAGTGGTTCTCAACCTTCCTAATGCCACCACCCTTTAATACAGTTCCTCATGTTGTGGTGGCCCCCAACCATAAAATTATTTATTTATTATTTACAATGCCCCCCCCCAACAAAGGCCGCCTCACTGACCAGGAACGGGGGGTGGGCGGGCAGGGGGGAAAGAGGAGCCATGCATCTCCCCCGGGAAAAAACTCCGAGACCTCCCCCCCGGGCTCTGCTTCTGCTTTGCTCTCGTTTCCGCTGGGGGAGGCAGTGTGGGAAAAGTTTCCAGAGTGTTGACCCTGGCCGGGGGGAGGAGGAATCCCAGCGCCTTTGTCTTTTGCGCCGGACACAGCTCGCCCCCCCAGAAAAGTGCCACCTTGTGGCCCCCCCGGCCCTTCCACAGCGCCCTCCTCCGTGGCAAGTGGGGCAGGGGCCGTGGCAAGGAGGGGGCCTGCCCCCGTGCTGCTGCCCCCCCCAAGCTGGCCTGTCAGATGGCAGGTTCTCCTGGTAGCAGAGAAAGGGAGCAATTTCAGTCCCTTCTGAACAGGGGGCAGGAGGATGCGAGTGCATGGCTCGTGCTTGCGCACCACCACCAAGGAGGGAATGGAACCTAAGACCATCGGAAATACGTATTTTCCCATGGTCTTAGGCGACCCCTGTGAAAGGGTCATTCAACTCCCAAACGGATTGCGACCCACAGGTTGAGAACCACTGTCCTATATCAAAGAAGGTGCCGGTGTGAAGTTGTTTTCCATTGTTGTCCCCTTTGTTCTCCCCGGGAGAGAATTTGCCCTCAAGGTAAATGTTTCCTACAAATAGTCCCCGTTTTTGAATAGTTCTTTGGATACCTCCCGGTCATACCAACTGACTGCTCCCCCCTCCTGACAGCTGCGTGATCTTCTCAGCGTCTCTTCACTGAGTTCCATTTCTTTTGCTGCTTTCCGGACCAAGGACTTCAGGAAAAGGTGCAGTATCACCGAAACCACGAATCCTTTAACAATCCCGCTATCTTATTTCCACTCTTTATTTTTCTTTAGCCCTTGTGTGTGTGTGTGTGTATGTGTGTGTGAATGTATGCATTAATGCGTGATATTTATGTTCAATAAAGTCATTCATTGGACCTTTTTGTGTGATTTCTGTCTGGGCCTGAACCCGTAAAAACTGGGTAAAAGATCTCATGAGGTTACCCTGTGTCTCACATTGCTATTGCTTGTGCTCTGTTGAGTTTACTTTCCCCATCACGTGGAGCATATTAAGAAGTCCCTCGGGGACCCCCAAGAATTTCAGGGTAACACCATTATTCCACATTCAACATCCTGTGGAATCCTGAGGTTTGCAGTTTAGGGAGAGACATTTAGAATTCTCAGCCAGAGAATTCTTTGGCCTCAGTCAACTACAAACCCCAGAATTCTACAGGATGTTGAAAGTAGAATAATAGCACTATAACAGTGTAGCGCAGAAAGGTCCAAAGAATGAGAGGGCAAGGTGGCAGAAGGTGAGAGAAACTAGGACATTTTGAAAGAAGCTAAAAAAGTGGGATGACAAAAGATTAATTAAGCAGTAAAGTAATACGGCTATAGCAATTTAAAAAAAAAATTAAATGTGAGAGAAGGGGAACATAGTTACTAGGGATACTGTCAAAAGTTTCTCTCTATTTTATTTTTTATATATATTTTTCTGGCAGCAGAAAGGGAGGCAGAAAGGAACAGACTCCACAAGATGGCTATGAACTTTCAACAATTCAGGAGCAAGATAGGACAATTAAAATAAAAAAGGGAAAATAACATAATGAAGAGGTCACACTTCGAATGCCCTGAGTAGCTAGTGAGACATCCAGTCATTGGTTCACTACCCCAGAGCAATGAAGGGGAAGCAAACGGTTACCTTGGTCTTGCTTCTCCAGTTACAGCTAGAGCATATGAGAGTTCTTGCTGCTAATTGGCACTCCTAGCAGCCTTTTGGGCTTTGTAAACAAGACCCAGCACTTTACAGGGATAATGTCACGTAGAACAGGACACTTTTCTGAACCTTGGGGTCACGCCTGCAGCACTCCAAGGGCTTGAGGAAGCCTGTTGAAACCAGTGGGAACAGTACAGGGCTTTCTGCAGAGGAAAGCTGAGCTGGCCGTGGTTGGGAAATAGCTGCTTTAGCCTGCTCAGGACGAATGCAAACAAGGAGTGTGAAACAAGGTCTCATGCTTATAACGGATTTAGCGTATCATGGACACGTGATAAAAACATGGCTTGAATCTGAACTCATAGACCTCTTTCGGTGCTAGGCAAGTTCAGGGGAGACTTTGACACTGCTTATTTGGAAATCTTTCACTCAAGGTGAATATAGTTTTTTTGGAAATGTTGACATTAAAGGAGGGGAGTGAGAACCGGAGTGGCATAGTGGTTTAAGTGTTAAAATAGGATGTGAAAGACCAGGATTTAAATCCATGCTTGACCATGGAAACACCCTGGGTGACCTTAGACAAGTCACACACTCTCAGCCCCAGAAGAAGGCAGTGGCAAATTCCCTCTGAACAAATCTGGCCATGATAAGTCTGTCTTAGGGTCACTATAAGCTGCAAATTACTTGAAGGCACACAATAGCAATAAGGAAAACTGTTTTCTCTATATTTTTTCCCTGAATAAATTCAGACGAAAATGTTTGATTTTTCTCCTATTCTTTTCCCTGAATAAACCTTGGAGAAAAATGTGACTGTGTAATATATTTAATATTTTTATCAAACCTAAATTTACTTTATTTTTTAAAAATCCATTAGTTCTGTGGGCACTATACAATCTATTTAAAAATGTAAGCCACTTTAAAGTGTAAGAATTGTACAACAAATTAATGATGAACTCAATAAGAAATACAAATATAAGATAAATCAGGTAACAGAGAAACAAACATGTCGGTGTTTAAAACCAAATTAAAACCCAGCAGCAGAATAATAGTGAACAGCTCTAAAAGCAGTAAAATATTTTCTAGAATGCCTAAACTTTTACTGTATTAAAATAAAATGGACCTAGAATATGTTAAAAAAGAAAGAGGAGAAACTGCAATGATTGGCTTTGATGAGATTATAGAATGTTTATCCGGTATTTATTGTTAAAGATAGAAGTTAATACTATACTGTAAAGAAAAATGGAAAAGATGATTAAGGTGTGTGGAGTAATAATAAATTATTTACTTTTTTCCAGTATGCTGTTGAGTTGCATGGGGAGTCAATTTTAATTTCTTGTAAATATGGAATATTTTAATAAAATCATATTAAAAATAAAATAAATAATATATTAGCATATCAATTGTTTCATTTGGTACATTTATGAAATGTAGAGTAATCTTCTACATGTTTGCCCAGAAGACTTAAGTCATTTAGTAGAGCTGAAAGACACAGTGAATTGTACATTTAACTGCCGGCTGAGAAGAACTCCTGTGGTCTTAGTTTTGTAAAAGGAAAACTGGAAATACTCCCAATACCCGGGAGAGAAATGTAAACTGTTGTAATGTATATTACCTAAAATACATATCTTCAGCTTTGTCATTGGAGTAATATGAAAAAGCAGAACCTGAAAATAGAACCCATAAATTTTGTAGTACACAATGTGAAAGCTATTACATGAACTGGACTGAAACAATCTCATGCCATCAGGACATTAAGGACTAACAATTAATTTGGTTGTCTAATTTAATTCTGAAAACACTGAACTCCTAAATTGCATAATATTGTCATACCCTTTGTAGCATATTAGTGGTTGCATTTAAACAAAAAACAAACACTGGCATGAGGCCTGCAATCCAAATCAGTTTCCAAAAGACTGAGAACTTCTGATTCTAAGCCTTCACACTTTTATTTTATTATTATAGTACTTCAAAATCCTGAAGT
This sequence comes from Ctenosaura bakeri, assembly GCA_948474755.1. Classification (NCBI taxonomy): domain Eukaryota; kingdom Metazoa; phylum Chordata; class Lepidosauria; order Squamata; family Iguanidae; genus Ctenosaura; species Ctenosaura bakeri. Next base: position 346,403 of record CAOLHI010000319.1, on the reverse strand, counting down.
GTATGTGGACTGGGACAAACATGTCTACTCCTTCATATGCTTACTCATATCCTGATTTGATCTAAACAAGAACCAGGTGCTTTTATACCCTTCAGAAGGTAAGGAATAACTTAAAGGAAATATGAAGGAATCAGAGGACAGGATCTAGTGCTAGAAAGGACAGGATCCTGTTACCCTGTTTACTGGGGGTCCCGGCAGGGACACCTGAATAACCTTACGATTACACAAGATGGGGAAATTAGTCAAGAGCACTGGTTGGCACTACAAGAGGCAGGGTAACACAGCAGGATCTTGTAACCCAATGTTTACGGGGTCAGGCCAAGTCAAGAAGCAAACCGTGTTGGAAATAATGAATGAACTTTATTAAATACAGGCATACAATGTAAGCAACACATGTACACAGACAACTAAGGAAAATAAAGGCGTGAGTATGATCACAGGCTTTTCAGAGGGATAGTTGATTCGGGTGATACGAAACCTGTTCCTGAAGCCCGGAAAGAAAATAGAGAGCAATGCTGGGGTTCGATGTATCTCAGCATGTGGAGCTGAGGGGAAGCTCACCAAGCAAAGCGGTAGCAAGGCGGTCTGGAACTCGGGAGCGATCCGAGGATGACCTCAGAATCAGGGGTTTTTATAGGGAGAAATGTGACTGCAGGCTATGCCTTACTCGGTGAGAACAATGCGTTTTAGGAGGGGGACAAAGCTTCGCTTTGGAAAGGTCAGAATTTAGCATGATTGAGTTAAGTCCGAATTGACAAAGAGTTAGCCAGTATGCAAATGCTCAGTGCTTGGCCTTTGAGTATTCAGCTTGCCAAGTTACCTGCTCGAGGCAGGGAGTTCTTTGTAAACAGCATGCATACATAATGAGGGTGTTTTCAGAGAGGTCTCCTAAAGCCTTGATCTGGCTATTTCTGGCCTGCCTGGGTGGAGAATGGAATGTCCAGCAATTAGTGGCTGAGCCTAGCTCTGTACTTGTCCGGGGGCCTCTCAAACACGTGGAGAGGGGTGGTGGAAGAGAGACAAATTATGATATCAAAATGATATCTTTGGGGTATCTCCAAGACGGCCTAAACTGCAGTAAAAATCCAGTCTAAGTGGGGTGATCTTCCATTCCCCTTCAGTCCCTCCATGCATCCCCAAACCTTTTCTAGAGGGCTTGGGAGCTCCCCAGAATCAGTTTTGAAGCAGTTCCAAGGATGGCAGGCTGGAGGGGTAGGGAAAGAACAAACCATGCTGGATTTAGGCCAGTGGCTGTGCTGTACAGAGGCCTGGAACATGCCTCTGTGTTCCAGAAGGAATAGGCTTGGCAGAGTCCCAGACCGTATTCCTGGAGCAAAACATTAAAAATGTTTGGTGTTCTGTAACACTGTAAAACATGGGTGAGCTACCGTCAGGTATTGGGGCTGTATTTGCCTCCTGGAGGAGGCATTGGAGGTTTGCACAAAAATCAGATTTTTTTGATTCAGAATGTCCCCTCAAAGTGGCCATTTTAGGCCCAAGAGAGGCTTCTTTTAGAACACTAAGTGATCCCAAAATGGTCTGGGGCCACACTCTCTTCACCCTTGCAGTTGAGGATCTTTCCAGCACCGTGTCCTAAGTACATCATTTGCCTCTGAAGCTTCCAGTAAGTCAGTGGCGGAGCTTGGAGTGTGTGTGGGGGCAAGAGGGGGGCTAGGACACAAGGGCCATGGCCACGGTGGGTGGAGACGTGGCCACTGTGGGTGGAGGCATGGCCGCGGCACATGGGGCATGGCCAGGGTGTGCGGGGGTGTGCCAGGGCATGCGGGGGCATGGCTATAGGCCAGCACGCCCCAAAAACATTGCCGCCTGGGGTGACTCACCCCTCCACCCCCCTGTTGCTACGTGACTGCAGTAAGTGCACAGCAATGCTGTCATTACTGTCTTTGAATTTCTCATCTAAGAAATTTGCAGCAACATGAATTGGCTGGAAATGCAATTCTTCCATTTTTTTTAAATGTAAGCATTTTGCCCTTCCTTTGTTCTTACTTGAAATTTAAGATACATTTGTGTTGTAAAACACACCTGATTTTATCTTTGCAAAGAGGTATAGACTGTCTGACAACAGTGCATTGTTTGATTCAGGGTCAAACTACACACTGTGTTAAACACACAGCACACAGCTTTGTATCTCTTTCCCTCTCTTATTCTAGAGAAAGTGTGTGTAAGTGGCCCTTTTCTGGACAGTGACCGCTGCACTTCAGTAAGGAACATAGAAACCTTTCCTTCATATTTTCAATTTTAAAGATGCAGGAGCCAGGTATAAACATGAAAGGCAAAAATCCTCTATTGACCTCAGTGTAGATTTTAGAGTGATTTTTTGGAACGAAATTCCAACCTTGGTTGATGGGGAACAATTAATTTTTTAAAAAAAAGGGAATATTCAAACCTCTCCACTCCTGTACTGGGGCCATTTCTGCTCTACACTGTTAGGGTGCTATTATTCCACTTTCAACATCCTATGGAATTCTGGGGCTTGTAGTTTACTGAGGCCAAAGAGCTCTTTGGCTGAGAATTCTAAAGGCCCCTCCCTAAACTGCAAACCCCAGGATTCCATAGGATGTTGAAAGTGGAATAGCAGCAGTAGAATAATGTAGTGCAGAAATGGCCTGGGTCTGGATAGGGGGATACTTACTCAAAAGTAAGAAAAAGAGAGAGTGATTAAACTGCCTGGTGACAAAGATCCTATGCTGAGTAGACTGAGTGTAACTTTACGCTTAGTGTTCCATGGTATTTGTGCAATGCTGCCTAATTAGTGAACTGTGATTCTTTACAAGGTAGTGTGCATTGCATATTGATGTACATGTGTAACGTGGCACAACATGAATCCATGCATGATGTGTCTACGTGCCAAAGCACATCAAAGGACAATGGCACCACATGCAGAATTCCACTTCCACAATCTTGAACTGAATACAACCATGTGCTTTGGACAAAACTATCCAACCGCTTCTGTAGGGGAACCTATATGTGCATAGGACATCAACAGAAGTCTGACCAGGGTCTTACTTGATTCTGATGAGATGGAGTATCTGCTGAAGATATTGGCCCTAGAATGTAACTGAATCCAGAAGAGATGTTCCTCAGCAATGGTTTTCCTTCAGTTTATGACTACAGTTGTAATTGCTCCTTGTTTTTTTTAAAGTAGTCTTTCAGACTGCGAAGGCAGGTGGCTTCCATGTCAGCATGGTGGTGAATTCACTCTGGATTTTCTTCTGAACTTTAAGTGAACAACCCAAGGTACCAAACCTGTTCTGGGGACCAAGCTCAGTATCTTGGACAACAATCTTTATTAGACTAAAACACAAAGCCGATTCACATCCCACCTTCAGGGCTTTCAAATTATTTATCTGCTCTTCATCATCTAGTTTTATTAAAAAGTTTGAGCGTCTGTATTTTTCTCTTACCTTTCTGTTGTTGTTTTTGCTTCTCTTTTCTGTTGTTGTTGCTTCTCTTTAAGACTGGAAGTACACTGCCAGGTTTCACATGTGGTGTGACTTATTTTGGTTTTCTCTTGTAGACCTTTACCATTCCATAGAGTCATGCTGGAGGACCTAGAGATTCCTGGAAAGAACACTTCTCTAGGCATTCCTAGGTCCTCCAGTATGACACTGTGGCCAACTTCTGCTGGAAGTTGACCACAGAATTGTTCTCGAGGACCTAGAGATTCCTGGAGAAAAGTTTGCAGATAAAAAAAATACACAATTTTTATTTGCAGATTTTTATTTAGTTTTATTCACCGCCCCTAACCCCCATGAAAATGGAGAGCTGACTGCATTTTGAATATTTCATTCAAATATGTATTGTCAGTAGTCTGAAAGGAATATATTGCTCTAGCAGAGTCTTAAAATCATAGCCACTATGTAGTTTTTAAAAGCGGTTGGACAAATTCATGAAAAAGTTTGCCAGCACTTATAATAACGATGGGAAAATCTTTCAATGTTACTTACTTTCACATTCAAATTTTGAAAAACTTTGGCCATTATCCTGCTTCAGGAGACATATGTGGGTCATGAACTTACATCTGCACAGCTTTGTCTCCCAAATCTATCCCCTAAAACTCAACTTAGAAACAAGGCTGTCCCCTCATCCCAATATGGCCATTTCCACATTGTGGAAGAACAGAGGAATGAGTGGGATGTATCCAGCTATTTTCCTGTCACCAGATGTGCTACAACAGGCATCTACAGAAATCTCCAGAGGTCCTTGGGAGGTCTATTCAGATGACATCCTTGCAAATAAGATTCTGGATGTTGTTCAGTTGAAATAGAATTCCAACCTCTATGACAACCAAAACAGTGAGTTGACTTCATACCATCCTAATACACTAACATGATGTCAGCTTTCAGCTTTTGTTTGTTTTAAATAAGTAGAAATCTGTGGACTTTGACGCTGGCTAAATTCTATAGTTAGTGAACTGTGGTATTTCCAGCAAGGAGAAGACTGTGGCTATTTCCACACTACACTCTTATAGCATGATTATTCCACTTTCAACATCCTATCGACTCCTGAGGTTTACAGTTTAGGGAGAGGTAAACTGCAAACCCCAAGATTCCATAGGATGTTGAAAGTGGAATAATCGCACTATAAGAGTATAGTGCGGAAATGGCCTGTGTTTTGTGGCTCCTGGCTGCCATTTAGCTGTGAAAGATTAGGAACATATCAGGGTGGGGAAAAAGTGACAGTAATCCTAATTCAGCACCAACATGGCTGAATAAACAGGGATCCAAAGACAGCCTTTAAGTTTCAAATTTAATAAATAAATAAAATAAACTTGAAATGAAACCAGATCTATACTTATATAATAGATTTACAGGAAGAACTGATTGAAAACAAAAAGATTGTTTTGTATTTAATAACAGCTGCCAGATTCTGTTATGCGTACTATTGGAAGAAGAAAGAAGGACCCAGCTTAGAAGAATGGAAACTCAAGGTTATAGAGATGAAGGAGAATGAAAAACTTGCCAGTTTACTGAAACATAATACACTCCAACAATTTGAGAGAGAATGGAAAGGAGTTACTGATTGGTTGAAAGACAGAATTTAATAGATGTAAAAAGACACGTTCATTTTTTGCCTAATACGGCTCAGTAAAATATAAAGATGAAAATGAAAATGTTAGTTATAGAACTACAATAATGAGCAAGGTGATGAACTTAACAGTACAAGGTGTTATCTTAAGTTAATGTATTTTACATAATGTTGAGTTGAAAAATGTTACATAATGTTACATAAGTTAATGTATTTTACGTAATGTTGAGTTGAAAAAGAAAGTGATAAATAAGGGATGAAAGAGATATTTAAGTAAACAGGTTATAATCGGGAAAAAGACTACAGCTATGGAATGAGGGGGGAAGGGAAAACAAATTGTAAATCTGAGAAACATATATGTCCTTTACCTCTTTTTTTTCTTTTACACAATGTATTTTATGCTCTTATAAATAAAATGTCTAAAAAAAACAAAGGCAGTCTTTAAGAACTAAGCACTCAAAGCTTTTTACACTGGATAAAATTGTCATTTTGGAGTATTACTGCATCTGAAGTTTCCTTAACTTCCACCTCCTGAATATCAGGAACTTTGTTAATTTTAGTAAATTCATCTCAGAAATTAACTTGAAAGTATCAGTCATCCCTAGATTTATTAAAATTTGGACTAGAAGACAAAGTGGATAACTGCTCCACAGACATGGAAGCCACCACTAAGAAGGCTCTGCTTCCTGCATCTTGCTTTGTGGGTTTCCTGGAAGCATCTTGCCGGCCGATCTTGACAGAAGGGTGCTGGGATAAATGGACCTGTGGTTTAATCAATGAAGGCACTTCTGCTGTCACTCTGAAAGCAGAGTCAATCCAAAGGGAGAACAATATGCTTTAGGACTTCTAGTGATGCAGTGTATGATCTGAGAGTAGTGCCTAGGCTTCCTCTGAATTGTGCTACAAGACATCTTGTGTCCCAACATTTAGATTACGCAGTACCACCATTAGCATGGCAAAACATCCCAACTAACCTCTGGATTAAGGCACATTTACTTGTGAGTAAATTACATGGAACATAGAGGGACACGCTTCTGCTTAAAAATGCAAAATCTTAACATGTATCCACTTCAACAAATAGATACAGACAGTAGCAGCATAACTTGCAAAGTTAATTTTCAACAGTAACTATTGTTACTTATTGTAACATTGGTACCCATTGCCATTACACTGTACAATGCTGAAAGGGGTAATTCATTCACTGGAATCCTGTTAGCATCTTACATGTGTATAATTCCCCCTATAGAAGGGGTTGGACTTTTCAATCTAGTGTAGAATGTATGCATTCAGTTCAAAGTTGAACATCAAAGTTACATATGTGGTGCCATCGTGCATGAAGATGCTATTGCCCATGAATGCAAATTGCACATAGATACTGAAATAATTTCACTCTTATTACATTTTTATAATGTGACATCATTACTCTGACTTCATTCCCAAGAGTTACAAGCTATTGGTAGCTATGTTACCTGTAACACGTTACTTCTCATATTCAGTAGCAATGTCGTATTAACCTTTCTTCCTTACCTTTTTACCCATTTTTCTTATTTTTTCAAAAAATGTTGCAGTTGCATCTCTTCTGTCTCTTGTGCAGTCCACTTTTGCAAAGATGTAATTCCAATGAAATACTATTTGTAAATAAATTTAAAGGACACTGAGGCCAAGGAGAGAAATACAACCTTGTATTTTTCACTCGTCTAAAATAATGTCAACATTGCCTGAAAGCTCTCTCAAGAGTCTCTTTTGCATTCTCTTGTATTCACAGATCAATGGAAGCCATTCAGTCATGAGCATGATCACCACCAGCTCCACCATCATCATCCAAAAGCAGGTTCCTATACTGGAGAAAGATGATGCTATACCACCTGAAGCTGAGCCTTTATCTCTACCTATAAAGATAAGTCAAGTCATTCAATTTAGCTTGTTGTTGTATGTCTTCATTTCATGTACAACTAAAGACAACTCTAAGGCAAATCTATGGCCATTTCCGCACTAGCCTGTTATAGCGCGATGATTCCACTTTCCACCTCCTCTGGAATCCTGGGGTTTGCAGTTTCGGGGGGGGCCGGCCAGCCCCTCCCGAAACTGCAAACCCCAGGATTCCAGAGGAGGTGGAAAGTGGAATCATCGCGCTATAACAGGCTAGTGCGGAAATGGCCTATATTATGGTTTTCTGGGGCTGAGAGTGTGTAATGTGCCCAGAGTCTCCCAGTGAATTTCTATGGCCAACTGGGGGATCGAACCCTGGTCTCCAGAGTCTTAGTCCAATGCTCAAACCTCTATACTATTGACCTTTCTAAACCTAGTACGTTGTCTAAAATTATCTCCATATTATTAATCAGGAAAGCTGTCTAGTTTCTCTCTGCCTACATTTTTCTAACACTGTGTTTTGCTTCAATAAGAGCTTCTGATTAATAAGGATACAGATTTCTTAATGTTTGTTTCTTCTTCCCAGTAGCCCATGAAGACCTAGTTTGTAGAAACCATCTCAGATTCTTCCATAGTGTTATTTGGGTATCTGCCTCCTCTCTTCTTATTTTTAAGTGTAGAACTGTTAAATGGTGCAGCTGCTATAGTTTAGACATCATTCACTACCCTAGTCCTCCCCCTGTACCTCACTTGTCTTATTTATCATCACACCCAAACAAGATTTTTGGAGAATTCAAAAGTTAGCTCAGTCTCACCTTTGGCCTAATTAAATACATTATCCTAATATGGATTTTTTTTTTCTTTTGGCCAATACAGATTCCTGTTGTTGTTGTGTGCCTTCAAGCCGTTTTCAAATTATGGCAGCCCTAAGATGAACCTATCATGGGGTTTTCTTGCTAGGATTTGTTCAGAGGGGATTTTCCTTTGCCTTTCTCTGAAGCTAAGTCAGTGTGACTTGTCCAAGTTCACTCAGTGAGTTTCCACGACTGAGTGGGGAGTCAAAGCCTGATTTCCAGAGTTGTAGTCCAATGCTCAAACCACCACACCATGCTTGCTCTAACACAGCTTATGTCATGCCACTGTCCCAGGACTAGACAGGACCTTTCTCAACAGCCACAACCAGAGACATGAAAGGGACAATACAGCAGCCAGTGTAGGTGAAAAATGGAGAGCCCAGGAGCCCCATAGTGTTTACATAGTAAATTAGGCGAACAGTGAACAGCTGTGGAAGGCTGTTAGCCTATATCAACAGGGAACCTGATGGGAAGAAGCCATTGCAGACAACTGATATTATTAGTGGAAGCAGCATGCCTCACATTCGGATCTCTTGCTCATGTTCTTGGACACCTTGACCCTTGCCTGGAGTATGGACTTTGCTGCTGGACTGTCACTCTGGATTTCCTATGGACTCAGACTGCCAAACAATAGCTAATAACTTGCTAACAAACTGTTACAAACTTTGCTCATGGCTGCTGATAACAGACTCTAATTAGAGACCCGTAAGCCTTGGTTGGCTATTGGCACCGGACAGCTTGGTTTTTTAAATTACAACAACAACCACAAGAACAACAGTAATAATTCCTGCTGTTTGTGAAGAGGCTGAACATCTCTTAGTTCTCTGAAAAGTCAAAGGCCCTTTTCGCACCTTACCTTGTCACGGCAGTGGGGAGCAGCGCTTGCGCGAGCAGCCACTCACGCAAGCTGCTCACGAGAGCCCTTCTTGCCTCCCACATTGGCTTCCTCTAGTGTGGCCGTTGCACAAGCGCCCCGCCCCTTCCTTCCGCAGCGCAGTCTGGGAGCTGTAGGCTGCGCGGGGGGAAGGAACGCGACCGCCCCCGCTCACCGAAGCACCGCACACAGGTAAATGCACGAGGGCACCGTGAGCATTGCGCGAGCGCGCAGTATGCACGCACGCCCCGCTTCAGCCTCATGAGCATCGTGCAAGTGGGAGTGCATCATACGGAGCGACGTTCCCACTCACGCGATGCTCAAGGGGCGCTCGCGCAAAAAAAAAAAGCATGCGAAAAGGACCGAACTCTCAACATTTTTACATTGAGAACAAACTGTAATATCAGAGGTTATCGTTGCCACACTAGGAAAAACAACTTTTTTTGCCTGCTCAAGCATCAGCATTATTTTTATTTAGATCACATCCAATAAGTTTATTACCTTGTGTGATTGTGACTGTTTACATACGTCAGTGAAGTTACTCTGTCCCTCTTATTTGTCATGTTCTGCCTGAATGGAAACATGCTTATTTGCCAAGTTGCCCTCTTTGTTTTGCATTACTTTTCTTTCTTCAAAATGCCTTTCAAAGAAGCCTGAAACTCAGTGTGAACTCAGGGTGTGGACAAACATGTGACATATTCCAAATTCCTTTCCCATCTTGGATAACATTTCAAGAATCTCTGTGCAAAGAAAGAAGGAGCTTCCTTCAGATTAAATGCTGCCCTCTGTAATAAGGGTCACTTAAACTGTTACACATCTCCCACATAGAGGGCATCTTCACACAGTATAGGGGATAATTTTGGTCTATGGCAAGGGAGACTTGAGTTCAAATCCCCAGTCAGTCATAAAGCTCACTGGCTGCTAGGGTGGGCCAATTACTGTCAGCCTGATCAACTTTACAGAGGTCTTGTAAAGATAAATCAGTGAAGGAAGGGAGGAGAAGCATATATTCTGCCCTGAGTGTCCCAAAAAATGGCACAAAAATTCCAAAAATGAAATAAAATGTCATCCATCCCTGGGCTGGTTCACACACCACAACAGCAGTAGTAGTAGTAATAATTATGACATGATCAATATGCTTATTATACTGCACACAGACTTAAAGTGCTTAAATAGTCATTTCTTCTCCCCAGGGAAATCTCAAAACTGTAGAAGGGCATTTTAGGGGTCTTAAAGAAAGCCCATCAAATTATAACTGGGATTCTTTACAGAAGTTATGATATTTGAGACACTATGTTTGTAGCAAAGATGTCCATGCACGGGCCATAGTGGGAAACTAGAGGTTATCATACTGTCTCTGAGTAACTGTAATAGGAGCAACACAGATGCAATCTACATGCATGATGCAACATGCATGCAGTCTTAAACATTCAATTGTTCTAAATATTTTTAGCATGGCATTAAAACACCCTTCCTTTTCCAGTTGCTTTTTTTAACAGTCCTTGTCAGAAAGTTCAAGTATAGAAGGTTCACTGTCCATTTCTACTAGTTCTCAAGTGACACCATCATGTAGCCAAAACTGATTGATTGTGGCCATTTCCTCCTACACTGTTATAGTGTTACTAGTGTACTTACCCGGCGTTGCCTGGGGTTTTTATTTTCCTCTTAAAAACTCACCAAACTGTCTTCTCCATTTCCTGTGACTTTGCTCCATATTTGCAAATGCAATCTGTATTCAGAGTTATTTATATACACAGTTTGGGTTCCTGAAGGAGTACAGTGTCCTCCTCCTTGCTGCTAGGCCTCGTGTCCATAGCAACCAGCCTATAAATACCTATAAATTTTCCCCATATTCCCCAATCCAATCTTTATTCACAGTTGTTAACATTCAGAGGTTGTGTTCCTGAGGGAATACACTGTCCTCCTTCTTGCTGCTAGGCCTCATCTCCATAGCAATCAGCTTATTCCAGTACCTGTAACTTATCCCCATAGTCCCCAATTCAATCTGCATTCATAGTTGTTGACACATAGAGGTTGGGTTCCTGAGAGAATACACTGTCCTCCTCCTTGCTGCTAGGCATTGTCTCCATAGCAACCGGCCTATTCCAATACTTCTAATTTTCCCCCATAGTCCCCAATCCAATCTGTGTTCTCTGGCGATGTTGATGTACTGGCTTTTGACTTGTTTGTTTTCTGTTGAATTTGTGCAATGGCTTTACGTTTTTCTGGAAGCATTTTATGTTTTGAATTTCAGCTTTAAGATTCCTCACGTATGGAACCCATACAATCTACTGTGTGAGGCAAGAAGACCTTGTAGCTATGTTGTGTATGTCACTTTAATTTTTCTCACATAGGCCTCCCAAAAGTTTTCTGGCATCCTTATTTATGGTAGGCCTCATCTCCATAGCAACTAGCCTGAGGCCCAAGAGCTCTGGGCTGAGAATTCTAAAGGCCCCTCCCTAACCTGCCAACTCCAGGATTCCATGGAATCCTCACAGCCAGCCAATCATATGAGGTCTTCTCGTCTCACTCAGCCAATCATATGCTTACGCAGACAAACAGACAAACACCCAGACAAACATTCACTTTTATATAGTAGATTATTCCACTTTCAACATCCTATGGAATCCTGGGGTTTGCAGTTTAGGGAGGGGCATTGAGAATTCTCAGCCAGAGAGCTCTTTGGCCTCAGTAAACTACAAACCCCAGAATTCCACAGGATGTTGAAAGTGGAATAATAGCACTGTAACAGCATAGGGCGGAAATGGCCTGCGTAACATATTACCATCCTCCGAGCTTCCTGAGTGCATAGAATCCAGCTAACATTGCCATCATATTACTGCCAATCTTACTGGCCAGGTTGGATCATCACCATTTACTACCTGACATGGTTAGGATCACCCAGAAAAGCAATATAGCAAGACACACAAGCAGCATCTATGGGGTGGGTGGGATGGTGTTGAAACAGCCACCACCAAGAGAAACAGTGGGGTTGAACAGGACAGAATAAATGGTGAATATTAGCATAAAATCCAAAATCCCACACAGGGACTGCATAGTGCAAACCTCCATATGCTGAATTAGACATTAATTGTGCTATACAACCCTTGTGTTGAAAGGCAGTTTCGTGCAGCTGAACTAGCACCCCAAATATGGAGCCAAACGCACAATCAAATGAGCAATTTATGTTCATGCATAGTGACACTATATGCACAACTCTGCTTCTGCAACGTTGAATTAAATGGGGCTGTTCCATAACAGACAAAAAAAATGTCCGTCTGCTTCTTTAGTGGAACTTACATATGCACAAGACGCCAACAGAATTCCAGTTACAATGTTCTCAAAAGGGAAAAATTTACTTCTGCATAATCACCATTTTAAAATAAAACACACAAACAAACTGGAGAATATTTGGTGCGTCCTTATTTTTCCTTCCGTAGAAACACTTTCCATGAATTGCAGGTTGCTAAACCTGTATAGATCTCCCCTTACTCTCTGTCTTGTTAACACCTGGTTGTCCTACTCATTCCACAGTAGCAAAAGAAGTGAATGCTGTCAGAACTTTGACATTAATCTATTTACAGCCTGTTTAAATGCATTAAATTTGACCCACTACATATAATAAAAGGACAGAATTTACGACCATGCTGTAAAGTCCCTTTGGTGTCATGTCATAAATCTCTCCAAAAATGTTGACCTGTTGCCTTGCCTCTGTGGCTTCTATTTCATAACAGAGTAAAACAAAACATGTGTAATAGCATCTGTCATTGGTTCTCAGTCATAGGCCCATATCCCACTGCTAGTCTTAAAACAGACCCACTGAATCAGTTGCATTTACCTACCTGCTGGCTCGCTATTCAGCAATTGATTCAATGGGTCTGTTACCCTGTATGTTGGGGGTCCCAGGAGGGGTGCCCAAATAACCAAATAAAAGCACAAGATGGGGAAATTAGTCTTGAGCACTCTCGTAAGCTAACGAGAGGCAGGGTAACTTTAGCTAGGATTTTTTACCCTGTGTCTACAGCTTCAGGTCAGAGAGCGTAGCCAGACAAGGTTTCAAAGTAACTAAAATAACATTTATTGAGCACAAATAACATGAAAGACACCACATGCACACAGCTAACTAGAAATGGAAATGGAGAGCTTTTGGGGAATGGGTATTACGACACCTGGTCTCGTAGTCCTGGAGAGAAGCGGGGGTTCCAAGAAGGGAGGCAGACTCAGTTACTGGGAACTGAGGGGACAGCTCGCCAAACATGGCGGCAGCAAGGCTGGATAGAATTCAGGAGCGATCCAAGGAGGACTTGGAAAAGGGGACCTTTTTATAGGGTGGATTTTACCTACAGGCCATGCCATGCTCGGTGAGAACAAAGGAAATTTGGAGCTGGACAAAGGAGTTGGAAAAGGTCAGGTTTTGCATGATGGGCTTAGTGCTGGATGACAATAGTATGGCCAGTATGCTGATGGCCCAACATAAAGGAATGGCTCGGCTCTTGGCCGTGCGTCTTTGTGTAGATTCACGCTGAGCAAAGCCGGTTTGCAAGAAGGTTTTTCCCTAAAGCATCGGAGAGGTTTACGTTGCCTGCCTGAATGAGGTTTGGAATGTACAACCATTAACAGCCGCGCCTAATATGTGCTTGTCCGATGGACCTCTGCAAACACATGGAGTAGGGTGGCAGAGAAAGATCAAGTAAAGGCCAAATTATTTGATATCAAAAGGATATCTAGTGCTCTCACCAGACATACCATAACTGTGATAACAGGTCTACTCCAGGTGGACTTATTGATAAGATTCTAACAATCGTGCACCACAGGATATAACAGAGAATGCTGTGTGAGGACGTGGAAGTGGGCCTTCTCTGCCTTGGCACCAAAGTTACCATCCCTCATATGCCCAGTTGGCACTAACATCGGTGTCAATCCAGCACCAGTTAGAAACATAGCTTCTTACTAAAGCCTTTTAAGCGTATTATATTCCATCCAAGTATGATTCTAAATTGATTTGATTTCATGTTTTTGAATTATTTTAAGCTGTTTCAATGGGGTTTTGATTGCCTTTTTTGTAACTCCTCACATTGCTTGACATGATATTAATCTGTTTAATTTACTTCTGTTCTCTTAAACAGCTTTGAATTTGTTGAAGTGATTTTTTTTTTATATGTTTCCCTGAGATGCCATGTTGCATGGTGAGATATGAATATTTTAATAAAACAAATAAGAAATAAAGTTAAAAATGCTGAGTCATGTTCTGAGATTCTTAATCCATATTGAATCCTGAAATAGCCTTGTATATTAATATTGATTAATATATCTGGCTGACATTCAATATTGCAATTAGGAATTTGCTAGGGATCCGTCTCTGTTCTGCATTCATTAACACTATGTAATCTTACTGTAAAACTTTGTAAATGCCACCTAAGCCTGCCTTAAGAACCTGAAGCCAAACTAGGTGAAAGAGGTCCCTTCAAGGCACAACAATGAGGTTTCCAGCCACTCTCCCATAGGCAAACAAGGCAGTGAAAATCACTGTGGGGTTAGGCCAGTAGATGTTACTTAGCTGTTCTTAACAAGCACTTCAAGGGCCTCGGCTGACAAGCAGAATACAAATGTAAAAGTTCTGGGCTGTTGTTGATGCCCTGGAGGTGAGGCTTTGAGATGCCTGTGCTCTACATACTCTCTGGAAAGACTGACAACTCAGCAAGGTGAAGATTGACCCACCCATGGTGAAAAGCAGCCCAAAGGGTATCATAGCCAACATCACTACCAGTAGAAGGAGCAGGCACTAGCATGCAGGAAGACTACACCTTGCTGGTTGCTTCAGTGACAGAAATTGTATGTCATCTTGTCACTTGACCCAGGTGCCATAGATCTCTCACACATCCATCAGGAAGGAAGGACCAAGGAGGAGAGAGGCTGGAGCCACTGGCATAGGGATAGAGGGCAAGGAAGGTGGTGCGCGCTGGGCGGCACTTTTTTGGGAGTATTGCTGCTCCTTGCCAGCCCCCGTGTCCCCTCCCCTGCATGCCATTGCCCTGACCCTGCTTGTCGTTGGCCCATCTCCTCATGCCATCACCCTGCATGCCATCGCCCCGCTCCCACCCCTCTGCCCCCGTCCCTACCCCACTCGCTCCAAGCTATGCCACTGGCTGCAGCTGACATTCTGAATCTGGACCTGAGCAGAGGCCAGGCAGGTGGTGAAGTAGATCAGGTGACTCTAAACTAGGGATGAACAAATTGGTCAGGTTCAATTTCTTTCAACCACTCCTTCCTTCCTTCCTTCCTTCCTTCCTTCCTTCCTTCCTTCCTTCCTTCCTTCCTTCCTTAATCTTCAGCTTGATTCAACCTTAACTTTGAGACTCATGCACAATCTTTATACACAGTTTTGCCAATTATGTTTTGCAAGCAGTTTTCTTAATATAATGCATTTTGAATACTGTTTTCATGAATATATGCATGTTTGTATGTACCTCCTCCCAATAGGTGTATTTTAAATGAATGTTTTGATAGAAGAATTTAATTGTAAAACTCAAGAACAGCACATTTCAATGGAAAACTGTGCTGGATGGATTGCATATTTGTTTGAAATTATGAAATTTGGTGAGTTCACATAAAATGCAAATCAAATTAATTCTTTCCCCAGCCTTAAACCCTTCCTTCCCATTCCTGGGATCCAAGGAAATTCCCTACAGGAAGTATTGGTTGGCAAGAGCCACCTGTAGCCAGATGGACTTGGTCTCTGAGTGCAAGAGGGAGAGGGAAACTGATGTAAATGGATGACATGTAGTCACTGAGAAACAATCTGAAGAGTGCCTTGGTTTCAGAGAAAGTTAAAACTGCCATGTTTATTTGATTGATTAATTAGTCAAAGGTAAGGATGGAGATGGAATTCACTTGAATTTTTCAAAAGGTCTTTAGTTGGTTAAATTTTTTAAAAGCATCCCCCATTAAGAGGCAGAAAGTAATTTTTAACTTTTAATTATTTCAATACAAGGGCTTATAATAATGTGGTAATAGGTAAGGTCTTAGAAAAGGCATTCCCCTCCATCAAAAAAGATTCTTGTGACAACATGAATGTGTATCACTGAAAAATAAACATTTTTCCTTTAGCAGGTTTGTTTTATTTATATATGTGCATCTGATTGCATCCATCAGTGAAGCAATTCATTGTCTTTTTTTAAAAAAATGTGTGACAGTCCTAGAGAAAAATCTCTTCCAAGTGTTATCAGTGAGATATGAGGCTAGCTAATGAGAGCCTGCATGGTGTAGTGATTTGAGTGTTGGACTATGACCCTGGAAACTAGGGTTCGATTCCCCACTTGGCCATGGAAAAACACTGGGTGACCTTGGATGTGTCACATACTCTCAGCCCTAGAACACCCCATGATAGGTTTGCCTTAGGACTGCCATAGCCTGTGTAATGACTTGTAGGTACAGAACAACAACAAACTGGGAAATATAGGAAACAAGAATTCTCATATCCCATGAATTTTATCTTCACTCCTCAAATTTCCAGCATTGCAGTAGCTTAACATGTCACTTGAGCATTTAGAAATGTTGTTTAGGCACTCAAAGAAAAGGAGCAGGCAAAGAACGTGAACACCACAACTATAGGAATTCCAGATCTGAACGATCTTCAGTGTCTCACTCTCTATAATGCTAGAAATCTCAAGAGTGAAGGAAAATTTCATTGGTGGGGCAGAAGCCTCATCTGTATGGGCAAGGCCTTCATTTTGTTCCCCTTCCCTGTAGCTACATCCCTGTGGGTATAAGCAAAGTTCTCTCATGGAGTTCTCGTATGCACTGCAAACCTGCTTTTTAAAAGCTCTCTGAGTGCTTTTCCTAACTCTGTCCCACATTCTGGCAAGGAAAGCTTGCAGACCTGGAAAGCCACTGCTGAAAGGCCAGTCCCAGATGCACACGCTGCAACAGGTAAATTATTACTTCTCCTCTCGAACCACCTAAGAGCCTGGGGATTTTCCATTACAGTGTCATAGCACGGGGAATTATTTTTTTTCAGAGGGCAGCCGAATCTCAAGCTGATTCCAGGGCTGATAATAGTGGCACTTGATTTGCTTGACTAAGGAAGCTGCTGGCAAAAAATGCTACAACTGGCCCTTTGCTTCTCCCTGTATGCATATTTTGGCTCCTTTTCAGCAGATGGAAGCTTTTTCCAGACGTGTTCAGAATAATCTGACAAGAGACTGTGTAGCCAAATGTAGAAGCGATGAGAGCAGTTTTATTTTTTAACATGCAGAGCAGTAGGCCAAAACATAGCTGGATAGGCTGTCTAAATAAAGTGCCAGTGTCCTGTTTTAGTTCTGAAACCTATAAAAAAATTCGTAGAAGAAAGATGTATTTCCCCCTAAAGTGTGCTCTCTTTGGTCATTTATTATTATCCCACATCCCTTAGAGATCAATGGCTTTTAAGCACATCTAACTCTGTGCTGAATTGTGGCCAGATTATTTTCAGGGTCTGGCCCGTATTTCTCATCAAACATATTTCTTAAAAAAAAAACAACCACTAACATTACACCTGGCACAGGCTGAAATTCTTAATTAGTTGTGTCCTTATAACAACTCTTGTAAAACTAGGTCATTGAAATTGCTTCTTGGATGAACTCGCTAGTGTCTATTCCTGAAATATTATATTTTTAAAGATTTTTTTAAAAAAATAAATCTTGGCTTTGCTCATCTTATTCCTAGAAGGTTGTGCCAATAGCAGAAAAAGACTAAGAGGGAGAAGGAGGATAATGAATTATGATTAACTACTAAAGTATTGGATGGGTGGGAAATGGGAGAGATATAATTTATTTATATGTTATGTTACATTATGTTATTTTATAATTTCCCACTTTTCCCTATATAGGATCCAAAGCTGTTTACATTGTACCTGTATGTTTAACCATTGCATGGAAGTGGACATTTCAACAAATTCAACTTGTCATGCAGAATGTGAGAATCATCATCAACACCACCATCACCATCTTGGTCTATCAGATACAGGCCATTTCCACACTAGACAGTTATAGTGCTATTATTCCACTTTCAACATCCTATGGAATCCTGGGGTTTGCCGTTTCAGAGGGGCCATCCATAGGATGTTGAAAGTGGAATAAAGCACTATAACTGTCTGGTGCAGAAATGGCCACAGTGAGCCCTCCATATCTGTAGAACCTGTATCCATGGATTCAACCAACCACCACTTAAAAATATACTTTAAAAAATTCTAAAAAACAAACCTTGATTTTGCCATTGCATATAAGGGACATCATTTTACTACACTGTTGTACATAATGGGACTTGAGCACCCACAAATTTTGGTATCCGAGGGGGTCCTGGAACCAAATCCTAGCACAGAGCTTTCTAAACTTTTCATGTTGGTGACACACTTTTTTAGACATGCATCATTTCACAACACAGTAATTCAGTTTTACTAGGAAACCAGAGGTTAAACTAACCCCTTATAAGAGATACAGACACATCCATAAATTGTAATCACAAAATGTACGGGGATACAACATAGCTCAGGAAAACCTTTTCATATATTTTTAAAAATATATGATTTAGAAATAATAACATACATTTCCAAGATTGTAGGCAACACACCTACACACTTCAGGTGACACACTAATGTATCACGGCACACCATTTAGAAAGCCCAGCCCTAGCAGATACCAAGGGTCCACAGTATTACTTTACTGGAGTTTTAGACCATCAGTGATTCAGGTTCTATCAACAATTTATGAATCAGTAACGTACTGTAAGATAATATGGCATATTCCAGTAATGTTACTTTTCGGAACTGTACTATTGTGTTCCTATCTATGGAAATTTTATTCAGATGATTTGTCACTTTATTTGGAATTGCTCTCAAATGCACCACCACCACCACTACTACATCATGATGATCATCATCACCACCACCACCACCACCACCGTCTTTGTTTATACTCCACCTTTTCTCCCAAAACTGAAAGTCAAGGTGATGGTACTTGAGGCTGCAGTCCTATACATATTAAGCTGGGAATAAGTCCTGTTGAAGTCACTGGGACTGACTGTAAGACTGTACCATCAGTTGCATAACTTTCCTGTTCTGTACCATGAATGAGCCTTTTTCTCCTTTTCATCTTGTAGTGGGTTACTCAATTGGCAACCAAAAGATTTGCTGTCTTACCTTTAAAGACACCATTGAAACTGAAGGCAAAACAGGCATGGCTCCATTCTTTGTGAGGAAAGAGCACTTGCTTAGGTGCTGAGCAAATTCTTTCCATTTAGAAAACCCTGGATTTGTTGTCTAGCATCTTCAATGAAAAGGATAAAGTAGCAAATCAGATTCCAAGGAGTGGACAACAGTTTCTACCACAATTTTTCTCCAGTACCTGATTTAATCCCCCAATTTTCATTTATAGGCCAAACTTCAGGTCATATAAAGCATGAATGAAATAGTTATGACTTGATGTTTTTAACCATCACTTTTCTAAACTAGCTTTGCTGGAAGCACAACTAAAGCAAGAACTTGAGAAAGTTGAGAAAATCACTTTTAAGAAAAAATATGACATGCTGTAGCCGTCCATAACTGAGCACTGGTAGGATTAAATGTTATTTTCAGTATTCTGATAGTGCCTGTTAATGTGTGAGTGTATCCACACTTTAAGTGCTATGCTTTTATCTTACAAAATTCTGGGATTTATTGCTTGAGTGACTTAGATTTCTTTGCTAGAGAGTTCTGTTGTTCTCCCCTGAACTACAGCAGGGAATCTTCACCAAACTAGAAATCACAGCATTTCTCAGGATGGGCCATGGCAATTGTTTCAAGTTCCAATAGCTATGTAGTATAGATACTCTCCAAGACTCTGGAAACACTGCTAGTCTAAACGGTACAGGACTTTTGTTATCTGCTGTTGAGTAAACTTTGACTCATAGCAACCCTATGAATGTGAGACCTGTAAGAGTCCTAGTCATCAACAACCCTGATCAGGTCTTGCAGGCTCAGGGACATGACTTCCTTTATTCAGTCTGTTCATCTGAAAAGCGATCTTCCTCTTTTCCTACTGCCTTCCACTTTTCCTGGCATTTCATCTTTTCCAACGATATGTCTAAAGTTCTCTTTCATTTGTAGTGCTTCCATGATTTCCTGCTACTTGTTCTGTCTTTTTCTTTTCTTTCCAGAGAAAATCTGTAAGGGGAATAAATACCGAAGGGCACTGCTTTTAATTGGTAGAACTAGAAATCCTCCATCTCAGAGCACCTTGGAGTACTTCACAAACCTGGGCAGTAGGAATATTGTGCGAAAGCTGAGAGCAGAGTTTGTAAAAGTTGCTTTTTTTCTCTACAGGTGGAATGCTAAGAACTGTCACTGGGAGTGCTCTTGGATCTATCTGTCCAAATGTCAGCTCAGATGCAATAGTCAGGAGTGCTTATTATCAGCTTTGGCTGATAGGCCAACTGTGCTTCTTCCTAGAACTAGAAGACCTAAAGATGGTAGTACACATGCTGATAGCCTCAAGGTTGGACTTCTGCAATGCACTATACATTGGGCTGCCTTTGTATTAAGTCTGGAAACTCCAGCTGGGCCAAAATATGGCAGCCAGATTGGTCAGGTACATCAAAGAGTGAGCATATCACACCAATATTAAAATCACTGCTTTCGCTGCTACTTAGTCTCTAGGCAAAATACAAAGTGTTGGTTATTACCTTTAAAGCTCTACATGATTTGGATCCAATTACCTGTTGGATCACCTCCTCCAGTACAATCTGCCCCATACATTCAGGTCCTGTAGGGGCCATTTACTTAAACCAGTCAGGACTAGACTGGTAATGGTCACTCAGAGGGCCTTTTTATCAGCCACCCCTATTCTGTGGAATGACCTGCTGGAAAAGATGCATCAGCTAAACATGCTTGAATTTTAAAAAGTTCTAAAGACCTATATCTTCCAGCAAATCTATCCAGTCAATTTAAATTATTTTTAAATTGGTGTCTTTTAAATGGTTTTATGTTTTTACTTGTATTTAATCTACCGTATGTTGCACTCCAACTTAGGGGGCAGCAGGTAAGAAATTATTATTATTAGTATTATTATTGCCATCATCATCCCCAAAAGAAACTTTCCCAGTTCCAGTGAGAAAAACGAGAAGGTAATAAATAGGTTGTGTTCAGAGAATTGGACATTTCACTTTAGAAAAAGCAGGGTTGGGCCAAAACATTTTGCTGCACAGAGGTGGTGAAGCATAGGTGCCTCCCACCCATCCAGTTCAAGGTAGATTATTACCCAAAATTAGCATTATTTTGGTAGGCAGAAAATCCCACTAGCAGCTCTTCCTCTTGCTGCAATAAAAATTATACATTAAATAACTAGCAATTTGTTGCATTTTCCTAATATTCCAGCTCTCATGCCTGTCATAATCTTACCCAGCGGGGAAAAAAACTTTTTGATTTTTTTCCACACAAGCAAGAATGAAATGCAAATTCACCTGAAAATCAGACATGACACTAAACAGGTCACTAGCTGTTGTGTCTTTGGTTTTTCATTTACCAACAGCAGGTAAAGCATGGTGGGACATGGGGATTAAATCTTTTCTGCACAACTGGGAGGCTGAGGAAAATCACAACCCTGTTGCTGCTTTTAGCCCCGTGGGCACCAGTGGATTGTCTCTTTCTTGGAGAAAGTGGCCATGTAGGCAGAGGGGGAGAAGCATTTTTGGAGAGGAGGAGAAATTTATGAACTCCCCCCTCCCCTTACTGTGACCTGATAAAAATTCTGCCCTTATGATCATACTATTCATTTGAATAATTGCAAATTTTGTGATTTCATCAAGATGAGTGGCCTGTCCATTGATGAAGGTTGCAGCTATTCCATGTGTGGTTGCTATGGGCAATTCATCACCTGGTAGGCACTTTTCTATTTATCTAGGCTGGTCCTCACATAAGAAACAGACGGTACACCCTAGCAACCTGTTGGAACTTGCCAGAGACTATGCTGTCCTGACATAGCTTTCAAGAATCCAGGGTCAACTCCACATCTCCATTTCCCTGAGGTGGAGGAGTAGGTCTCAGTGGAGATGTGCATGCTATTAGCATTTAAAAAATGAAAGCTGCAACATCAGATGACACACATAGCACCATTTCCAGTTTGTCCCTGTGTTACATTTAGTGACATGCTGATAGTGCTATGCTAACATGTCTACTCAGAAGTAAGTCTCACTAAATTCAATGGGGCATAACCCTAGGTAAGTAGGTGTGGGATTCCAGTGATGTATTTAAGTCTTTTATTCCAAGTCTCAAGTCAAATCTCAAGTCTCTATCTTCAAGTCTCAAGTCCTTGAAGATACTTTCAAGTCAAGTCTTAAGTCTAGGAGCCAACTTTATACCCCAACCTATATTCCAGAACTTCTGGACAGAGACAAGTAAAGTCAGTTCAAACATTTTAAGCAGAATCAGTCTTCCACATTTGCAACTTTGCCATCTGCAGCTTTGGAAATGGGGATTAGGATCCTTCTTACTCCTCCTTCCTGAAGCTAGAAGCTTTTGTGCCAATGGGCATAAATGAGTCTGCAGCTTCAGAATAGGATTCTTCTTACTCCCCATTACTGAAGCTTCAAAAGCTTTAGAAGGAAGGATCCTTCCTCCTCAAGCCTGTTGCCTAACACATTTGCTGTTCCCCTCTGAAAAATGTACCCTGCACTCTCAGGGCGAGTTTTGTCTTCTACTCTTAGGAAATGTTTTAGAAGGTTCCTCCAATATGCAGCAGGGACAGGCTGCTGAACAGACCTCAAGCCTGCCTCAAGCCCATTGTCTAACCCATTTGCTGTTTCCCTCTGAGAAATTCGCCCATGTCACTTTGGGCATGTCACTTTGGGCTTGAGACAGATTGTCATGTGACCAGTAGGCAAAAAAAGATGGAAGCATTGTTCGAAGTCATGAAGTTTCCAGGTGAATGTGTTATGTTACTGAACCAAGGGCAGGAAGTCAGTCACTAAAAATATACAAGTCTTGAGTCAAGTCAATGCATAATTTATTGCTGAGTCGAGTCCAAGTTGAGTCACTGAAGCAAGTCTACATCACTGTAGGATTCCAGCTTGAATGTTATTGTATCTTCAACCATCACTGTCCACCCACAAATCAAAACTGTTAACTGTGCTAATGGATGGTATGTCTTGAACCTTAGCTTACAAAGCCCAGAGGTGGTTTCATCAGCTGAGAATATTTCTCTTGACCAGTCATTCATCAGTGGTGGATTTTAGGACAGATCCTCCTGGTGTTACAGAGTAAACACTGAACATCTGTTAGAGGAATCTGCCATTTATTTTGCTAACATCAAAGTGGAGGAATATCTTGGAATTTCATTAAACATGTTAACTGTTGTTAAAGTATATAAATGCTACAATGGAATGATTATTCAGTCTAATTACTGGAAAGTCAGCTGACAATATAATCTGATTTGATAACAACTGGCTTCTGTAATATCTGAGCATAAGTCAGAGACCTGTGTATGTTCAGATTCAGTGTTCAGATTAAGAAGAAATGAAAACTGAGTTCTAGAGTCAACAAGGAAAAGGAGAGCAGTAATCCTACGCACATTTATGCAAAAGTAAGGCCCACCAAATTAAATTAAATTTATTTCCAAGGAAGTGTGGCTAGGACTGCAGGCTTAACTGATTAAGGCACAGTCCTTTGGGACTTTTGTCCTGTAGTCCTCAAGGAAGCAACACAGAGTTGGATCTATCTGATGCTTGCAGTCCTGCATTGTAACTTAATGTCTTTCCAGTGCCATCTAGAACTTGGAAAAGTCATTTTTCTGACTATAATTCACAGAATTCTCCAGCCAGCATGTCCAGTCTAGCTGGTAGATTCTGGAGCTTTAGTCCAGAAAAGTAACTTTCCCAGTCTCTGGTACCATCTATGCAAAATTATCTTGGGAATACTGAATGTTACTCATGCAAAAGAAGTTTGAGGCTTTTTGAGAGTGTTGATATTTTTGTAAATAAGTGCAAACCAGTTTTTCTTTTTCATTTCTGTGGATGGAATTTAAAAGGCGTTGTACTTCACACTTGGACATCAAAAAGCTAAATAAGGTAATTGGAATTCCCTTGGGAATTCCCTTAATGCACATTGGCAGCTGTCATGCATCAGAACTGATGAGCATTGGTCCAGATGCACATTGAGACTGATGTGCAGTGATTGCTTTGCTGGCTTCCCTATGTAATAATACAGTATATAGTAAACAACAGCCTCTTGATGAATATAGATATTGCACTGCTTAATTCTGTTTCCCACAAGGATCTTATCTAGTTCCTACATAGCTGCCTTTCCATTTTCTTAGCCTTCTTCTGATTTCTCCACTGCAATCTCCTTTTTGATTAATGACTGACCTGTTCAATGTCTTCATCAGCTATGAAGGAACTAGATAGAATCCCCATGAAAAGATTCCCCAAGTGTAATGACATATCTATCATTAAATACCAAAATCAGAATTGTCCCTGCCATAGTTCCTAAGCTAAAAGGCTCCAAATGTTATAATCTTTCTTCATATGGTTCCCTGAGAGAATCTCAGTGGCTTTATTTGGTGATTAAAAAATTCTCCAGGCTTTGTTCTAAACAATTGCCTATCTGGCCTTACCTGTAAGCTATTTTCCTGCATTTCTAAGTCCCCCTCCCTGCTCTGTTTATACAAAGAAGCTTTGTATGTATTTGCTTCCTTATAGGCCAAAATTATTGTCTCATTTCTTCCCCAGTTCACCCACATTCCAGAAAGGACAAGAGAAATCTTGGCCTTATATCTTTCTTAGCATTGCAGCAAGAGAGTTTGAGAAACAGCAGGTGAGCCACAGAGGGTGTAAAGCAGCAATGAGTGTGGTCTGAGGAAAGCCTGAAGCATGGGAGAGATACCGTGGGATAGTACAGCTGAGAAAAAGTGGGGATTATGACAACTGGGGCCCAAGCAGGGAAGAAGCTGCTTAAAGAAAGAAAAAAAGTGAAGGATGAATTAAAGTGAGTTGAGGACATAGGCATAGGAGTGGAAGGGCCCCTGCAGTTTCCCTGACAAACAGAACAACTGCAGCAATGTCTCCATACATTCTCACTTATTACGGATATTTTTCTTTGAATTAAAACGCCACACAAAACATGCAATCACAAAACTTCTCCCTTTGCTAATGTTGGAAAGACACTTCTTTCTGAGGGCAAATCCAAGGAAAAAATTCAACTTCCTTGTGACTAAACTGATGTTCAGAAATGAAAAAATGGAAAAGTGGAAAACTCTAAAAGATTATAGTGTCATGCAACCTATCAAAGGTGGCGTGTTCCAGGTCTTGCTAATTTTTAGGCAGATTCGAAAACAACTTTGAGGTTTTCCAGAGATTGAGGACTAGGACTTTCACATTTGGGGGCTTATTTTATTGAATATCCATGATGTCAACATTCAGACATGGTTGTGCAATAACATTTAGGCACCACAGAATGTGAATAACTGTACACTGGCTCCTCACATTACCTGACAGGAAGGCTGGAGAGGAGTAATTTCTAGGAAGAACTATCCATTTACATTGCTCTTCTGATATGTGTGTCCATTTGAAGTCTACTGCTTGCGTATTCCTGTGTCTAAGGAAAAGAAGATGAAGATGCAAGAAAACTTACAAAGGCATTGCTGTGATTGTTCAGTTTTTCAGAGTGCCATAAATGATATTAAATATTCACAGTATGTAACCTTGAGCACATAGTACTATAATGTACTTCTTTGCATCCATCCTTTGCTCATCATACTTTTGGTACATTTAAGAAGTGGTGTTCAGTGCCTTCCATGTCAGTGGAGTGATAAATCCAATCTGATCTGTCCAAGACATTCAGTCTGTTTTTGAGGATGTTTCAGCACCTTGGACAGCACCTTTAAAGCTTGGATTAAAAGTCAGAGTGGATTCACTATCCTACTGGCATGGAAGCCACTGACCACTGCTGCCTTTAAGCCAGCTTGGGTAAGTTATAACAACGATGCAACCTATCAAGAGTGGGAAACAGACACTATGTATGTTAGAAAGTCTGTGATCAGACAGGGCTTGCCTAAGTCATTTATTTCCTGTTGCAAAGGGCAAGGTGGTGCTCCATTCCTCATACAGAAGCTGAGTGGATTGGCTGTTGAATTTTAGTTCAGCCCTTTCATCAGCATAGCATCTTCATCACAGTGAAGGAAAGCAGGCTTATTTAAGGATGCAAGATAAATCCCGTGGTATATACAAAATGGAAGGAGGACTAAATGGAGGGAGAGCTAAGAAGAAAATGCTGGAAGCTGTCACTGCTGTTCCCCAGCATTTGCCACCCAATGTGGTTGGCTCATTTTACCTAACAGTAGGACCAGCCCTGTGAATAAGATATATCCAAATACTACATCCAACCACGTCAGTCACTGGCAGACCTGGAGGCAGAGCAGTAGATAAAGAGGGGAAAGGGGACAATCTCATTTCTCTACAAGCTGTGAGCCAGATTGACATTCAAGTTCATCTGAATTAATCCTTTAATATAACAGCCAGAATCTTGTTACTGAAATATGTGCTGTTAATAACATAAGGTATAATGACATAATGCATCCATGTACCATTTAAATGGGGTGCAAGGGGCTATTCTCTAGCCCTTTGCACTCTGTCCAAAACCACCACTCCTTGTAGCTCCCAAGCCTCATAGGGATGGAGAAGAGGAGAGGGAGAGAGAGAGAGGTGACCAGGCATCCCTGCTGTAATCTGCTAGAGTGAAGATAAAGAAGAATGACCACACTCCTCTTCCTCAGTCTCTAGTGAACTGTAGTGGAGATAAGAGGCTGTCCCTGCTACTCACTCTCCATATCTTCCTCCCCATTCCACTCCCATAGCAGCAGCCCAAAGACCTTGGCAGTTGCCAGGGGAGAGAAGCTACAGGGCTGCATGCACAGAGCAGTTGCAATCTGCATATGCTGTGTGGGATCTCATTTGAACTAGGTCAGCCACTTATTTCTGTTTCTCCATGAGAAAATGATGGTTTAAAAAATGACTCTGTTGTCTTGTTTATCCTCCCTCTGCTACAATACCTCTTTTCTCCTTTCCTCAACCAGCTGTGGATCAAGCTCTTCTCTTCCCACTGTAGGCTGTCATTCAAGAGCCACAACTAAACCCTATAGGCTGGCTCCAAGAAGAATGAAGACATTTTGATTGTGAAAAAGATCGTTTGTTCTTAATCCAATAAATAAATAATTATTTTAAGAGGAAGAATGAAGACATTCTTCTACATGTCAAAGAGCATAATTATGACACCTATTTCCTATATCCTACTTCCACCATGAATGAACGTTTCATTTGATATCCTTTGATACACAGCACAGTCTAAGTTGCAGTCATTATCATTCACAACATTCCTGTGTCTCAACCTCATTCTGCTTCTGCGGTGAGGATTGTTCTTGTTTTTGAACAGCGGAGCTTCCAGATTGGTCTAAAGAAGCATGAACTCTCACAATATAATGCCTTCGATTTTGCTGCGTTTTGCTGGTTGTCATCCCCTCCATGTTCCATCTTTTTGTGTCAGTGTTCCCTTTTCTATCCTCTTTTGGGGCTGTTTGTTGCTAGATGTAGCAGTTCTGAGCACTAGGGCTCTTCTGAAGGATTGTGGTTTGCTGAGATTTGAGTGCAGATCTGGGCTGTGGATTCTTTGGAAGATAAATTTTGTATTAGGTAGTGTTGTAGTGCAAATGTGTTATTTCACTAATGCACTGATAGGCTATGGTGGTATAAATTGTGTGTGTGTGTGTGAGTGAGTGATAGGAGTGAAAGGAAGAGAAGCCAAGGATTAAAAAAGAGTATCTCTACTTTTTACTTTGAGGTCTGCATCGCCATGCACATAATTAAGGGGAGTACCTATAAAATTCTGGTATGAGCCACAACTATTGATGTCCATGTGTCTCTTGGAAAGCTTGTTCTGATATGTTTCCAAATAACAACAGCAACAACAGCAGCAATAAAATGCATTTGAGAGTGTGAATATTTCCAGCAGCCAGGAATAATCAAAAAATAGTCTGGGACCTCAAAAGCATTGCTTGAATATTTTAAAAAGACCTGAGAAGTGAAGTAACAAATATCACAACCTCCAGCATCAACTTGAACTGTTTGCCCTGCCTGAAGGAGCTTTGCAACACGAGAAACACAAAACTGTTTTTAAGTCAACTTTCCTTACTCTTTTCCTTATAACATTTAATGGATGCAATCTGTGATAAGAACATTACATAGTGCACCTTCCAGACGTCTGTTGTTTCCTTTAAGAATGGGGAGACATATACAGTGCAATTGATCACATCCTATAAGGAACTGCAAGGGAAAAAAAATAAGTAGAAAGGCATGGTGGAAGAGAACTTGGAAAAGTTACTTTTTAGGGAGTTCATCCATCTGAATCCCACAAAAAAGTATGTTTACTGGTGATATTGGCTGAAGGATTGCAGGAATTCTAGCCCAAGAAATTAAATTTTTCCAAAATTCACTGTAGAATGGTAGCTGTTACATTAGCCTTCATAACACTGAAAGGAAAAAGAGAAGCAGAAGCAATAGCAATAGCTGCAGGACTGCTGGTCCATGAGAGAAAAAGGTTTTTAAAATCTGCAGTTCAGCAGTGTCTTTATTAGGATTAGCCAAAATGCTACTAAAGTATGTAAGCCTTCACATTCTACATAACTGCCCTTGATTGACTTAGCTTGATGAAGTGTTATGTAAAACGTGAAAGCCTTCACACTTTAGTAGCATTTTGGCTAGTCCTAATAAAAATACAGTCTTCCCTTCACATTCAGGGGTTTGACCTTCACAGATTTGATTATTCATGAGGCCTGTGCATGCCTCCCCCCATTCTCCCCCTCCCATTCCACTGCCTTTTGCCTGGGCATGCATGCCTTCCTTCTTTGCACCTGGGCAAAAGGCAAGGGAATGGGAGAGAGAGCACCATGTGTGGAAAAGGGAGATGTGCACATGCCTTCCTCCCACCATTCCCTTGACTTTTCCCCAGCGCACGTGCCTTCCTTCTTAATTCCTGGGCAAAAAAGTAAGGGAATGGGGGAGGCACAAATCTGGAGTGCTATGCTTTGATATAAATGCCTTTGTTATTTTGTAGACAGATAGATATAGATGCAGAAAATCAATGAATAATTCTGATGATTAACTACGATTACAGCAAAGTGGGCCTTGCAAATGCACTACAAACCATGTTGTCATGTCCTAATTTGCAGCTAATCTTGAACTATTCAGACAGAATATTTTAACCATGGCAAGGGAAAACAAATCGTAGTTGAGGATGTTTCTGCATAGAACCACAACAGTTTAGATAATTTCCAGTGGAAGTAAATTTAGCTATTTGATATACATGTAAGAATTTTGAAGCACACTTGCATTGTTATTGCACAGCTTGCCTACCACCATAACAACATCCGTAATAGATCCAAACAAAAGACTAGGTGACCAGTTTTAGGATATGATAATCACTCCTCCAATCCTTTTCAAATCTTCAGAACAGAGACTGATTCTTAACAAACAATTCCTTTTCTTTTTTTTCAGCTGTAGTGTTTGTTCATCTTCAGCCACAGCTTGAATCAGCTCTAGCCACGTTAAAAAGTTTTGTCTGGAAAAGGTCCCAAACTTTGCTTTTATGATATTCACCAGAAACGTGCTGCTTTTGGCAGCATTTCCATATTTTTTTTAATTCTCTGTGAATGCCAGAAAATAAAACACATCACAAAAACAGGATGCTGCTTGCCAGTTGAAGAGTCTGACCCAGTTCTAAACATTTTACAAGCTAAAGCTTTGTTTGCTCTAGTTTATAAGAATAGTCAGGACACTGTGTGCAATTTGTCTGACCTCGCTGGGATGGCTAATAGTGCTAGGCACGCATACCTGTAACTTTCCACTTTGCAAAGGGACTTAAAAAATCCAGTTGGGGCAAATTTCATCTCAGTCTTGAAATGAGATCTCAGTTATCAAAGAACAGATCAAGTGACAGTAATTCTGCTAACAGTATTATAAGATAGGGTAATATAGCTGGATGAAAGAATCTCAATATATTCATTCTTTGGCTTAACCATGGTGTTAACAGTGCAGGACTATACATGTTTACATAGAAGGAATTCACATTGCACTCAAAAGGGTTTACTTTCAGGAAAGAGTAGGCTAAACCTGCATCGTGCAACTTAAACCTTTCTTTTGATTGTACCACTTCAATCTGCATTGTATGGTACTATATCACACTTTACTGTATTGTAATATATTGTAACACGCTGGTTAATCTATACGACAGCTTTTCCCTAAAGCTGAAACTGAAGGCAATTTATAAGAATGATATCTTGAAAAATGCTCCCTTGGAGAAAAAAAAAACCCACATCCCTACATAATTTAAAATTTGGCAATAAAAAATATCTGTTAGCATTATTAAAAGTCCAAGCTTCTATCAGAGGCCTTTTCCACATGACGATGCTCTCCTGTGTCATCTTGTCACAATCCTGGCAGTGCCTCTGCCGGGATGGTAGGGTGTCCCCAGTGCTCCTCTCCACACATGACTGGGTTCCTGCAGAAAGGAGCATGAGGGACATGCTCTGTCCTTCCAGACTGCAGCTGCCCTTCTTCCCATGCTGCAGTAGGAGAGGAAGCACGTAGATCATGCTTCTGGCCCTTCTGCATGGCTGGCTGCAACGGAAGGCTTGTGCGATCACAAGGGTCATTGATGGAGTTTCTCTGTCAATGGCCCTTTCCGAACCAGGGAGTTAAAACAGGCCAAGGCGCTCTGTCACGGAGGTCGTCCGCACCTTGGATCGGACTAGGTTCAGACTATTTACCTTAGTTCTGCACCTTAGTCCAATCCAAGACGCCCCCAATGGTCCTCCAGCACGCTAAGTGAAGACCAGAAAAATCCGGTCTTTCAATCTTCTGGAGCGCGCCATTGCATTCCTCCTCGCTTGTGCAGATGCACAGGCTCACACCAATGTGAGCCTGTGATCAGTGGAGAATGGGCTGTGGGCATGGCCAGTGTCAGCGGTTGGTTCAGACCCACGAAGAACAGGAAGCCTCCATTTTGTACGTCTGAGCAGTGCGGATCCACAGACCTCGCACTACTCCGATTCATCCTGGACCAAATGGAGGAGCCCTGCAGAAGGGCTTAAGGGAGAGTCCATGTTGCTTCAACCCAAGAAGAACTGGTGAGTAACAGCACGGAGCGATTCATTCATCTCGTGCAGAAAGGGCCAATGATATAGCCCATGATTGCACCAGCTGGTGAAGCGAGAATGCATTGTTGTGGTCCCACTCCCAGTGATGTAGATTCAAGTCAATCAACTTCGACTCAAGTCGGACTTAAGCCTCTTCAGTGACTTGACTCGCACTTCACTTGCCAATAAATGACTGACAGATTCAACTTGACTCGAGACTCATCTTCTTTTAGTAATTGACTTGTTGCCCACCTCCCTCTCCAGTCTTTCCCCAATCAGCAGTGAGGGAATGTTATACTGGTGACCCAATCAGAGCTGCACAGGCTCCTTTATCCCCACCTCTCTGCCTCTCTTTTGTTTTCCACCTTTCTCCAGAAGCCGTTTGTAGGAAAGCAAAAGAGCAGGTTAAGTTAAAAGGGGGAAAACAGGGCTTTGCACCTTTTTTCTGGTGAGTTTGGGCAAGGAGTGGTCTCTGCATCTGGGGAGGGTTAGGGGTTGAAGTCCCATTAATGTTAATGTGAAATCCTCCTCCTCCTCTCCCTTCTCCATTTAACCCCTCTCTGTTTAGTCAGAAGCAGTTTCCTTCAGTTTGCCTTTCCTGATCCTTGATGACTGAGGGCTTCCTTCCAAGCCTCCTTGCTTGTAAGTAAATGGGTAATAAAGGGTGTCCTTTACAGTCACAGCAGTATGGAAAGCAGTTTCCTTCAGAAGGGCTTTCCTGTTCTTCTATGGCTGATGGCTTCCTTCCAATCCTGCTTGCTCTCCACTTAATCCCTCCACACACAGATCACCAGCTCCTTTTTTTTCTGTTAACATTGGCTCCCATACCTGAGACTTGACTTGAGACTCGATTTATTTTGCAAGGTCTTGAGACTTGACTTGAGACTTGAAGATAGAGACTTGAGATTTGACTTGAGACTTGGAGTAAAAGACTTAAATATATCACTGCCCACTCCTTTCACGTCCCCATGCCGGGATGCCATTGTCATGTGGAAAAGGTCAGAGCCTTGTTTTAGAACAAGAAGAGAACTAGGATGAAAGTAATCAATCCCAAGGATTTCACCAGGTGATCTATAGCCAGCAAAAGTGTTGGGCAATGTTTCCCAAACTCTGGTCTCCCAGATATTTTGGACTTCAGCTTCCAGAATCATTGACCAAGGCAGCGGGGACATCCCGAGGTTGAAGTCCAAAAACCTGGAAGACTAGAGTTTGGAAATGGTGGGTGTAGGGTATCAATATGTAAAACTAAAGTGCAATTATAGGTCACCTCAGATACTAAGGACACAATCTATCTCGTGCTAGTCCTGATGCAACTTGGAAATTGAAAGATAGTTTTAAAATATGATACATATAATGTGTTGGATCCAGAGAATATAAGCAAAGTTGTACTTACACAGTGGGGCTTTCATGGTCTGTTCCACTGCGTCACTGTGCCCCGGTGAACTCTACTTTTGAAGATCAGCATGGAATGAGGATGAGGTACCAACCAGGAGGGTTTGCAGGAGTTGGAGAAGCAGATGTATCCCTTTTTCACTCTTACTAAAACCTTTTGGGTATAACCCAGATAAATTTAAGGGGGATTGGCTTAGTACCCAGTGCCTCCCACTGAGACAAAAGTGAATGTCTGCCATTTAGCATGCAGGTGAGAGAAGGTCTTACAGGAATCTCACTAGATACTGGCTCATCATGTAGAGGGGAAGAGGTAGCACACATACTACTTGTTAATTTTTGCAAGTAGCATACTACTCATTACTTGGTCATAAGAAATAATGTAAGACGTTGATACATTTTCTTGTTGTTACATGCCTTCAAACTGACTGCAATTTATGATGACTCTATTCAGTTTTCTGGACAGGATTTATTCAGAGGAGGTTTGTCATTGCCTCTCAACCTTCTCTTTTTTTATCAAATATGCACTAAAACTTGCCATGTTACTCCTTTCCTGTAAAGTAACAAGAAATATAACTTGTTGACTTTCACTGTTTTACTTTCTGTTATAAAGAAGTCACTAAAAATGGCCAGGTTGCTTACTTATCAGGATGTAACTAGTAACGAAAAATGTTAACAAATTGCTCTCAATGATTTCATCTTTTTTATTTAAAAGATCACTAAAAAGGCCAAACCTCCCCCAAATTTCTTAAAGTAGGCTTTGCAATTCATAAATGTTGATCGTTATGTGGAAATAGTGTCTGGAATCCTGTTAGGGACTTACAGGAATTAGAACTGGGCAGTTATATAATGATCACATCCAGTAAAAAGCTAATGTTACATTACTGCACTGAAGAGCTGGCAGTCTGGTGTTGGACTACGACTCTAGAAGGCGAAGGTTTGAATTCCCAGGCAGATTCTATGCATGCATCCAGTCATGTAGGGACATGGAGGCAGTTGGCAATGTTCTTGGGGTGTCCTGGCCCATAGCCACACCTCTGCGTGCCCTGGCCACACCCCCATATGCCCTGGCCATGCCCCCCCACACTGCAGCCACACTCCCCTCCCATCCCTCCTCCATCCACTCCAAGCTCTGCCACTGCATGCGTCATTGGAAGGGAAGTGAACAA
This sequence comes from Ctenosaura bakeri, assembly GCA_948474755.1. NCBI lineage: Eukaryota > Metazoa > Chordata > Lepidosauria > Squamata > Iguanidae > Ctenosaura > Ctenosaura bakeri. The sequence continues at coordinate 313,012 of CAOLHI010000319.1, read as the reverse complement.
CTGTGACCCTCCAGATATTCACGGTCTGTATCTTCCATCAGCCCCAGCCAGTGTAACCAACTAATGCTAATGGAATCCCCTCTACCCTAAGCATTATTATTATTGTTATTGTTATTATTATTAGAGAAAAAAACAAAAGAAAAATACATAACATAAAACAAACAGAAAAGTGAAGGGAAAGGTAAAAAAAAAGCTTACACTTCTATTTCTCTCAAAATTTTATTTACATAATATTAATTATACAATGTATTATAAGTCATACTGATTATATATTTTGGTTATATATATTTGACTCTAATAATTAATAATTAATAATTTCACTCTTATTTCTATCCTTTTCAAAATATAATATTCATAATTTCATTCTTATTTTTTCCCTAAAGCTTAATTATCCTTTCCTAATTACTCTCATTACTCTACATATCAATATACTGTCTATCTATCTATCTATCTATCTATCTATCTATCTATCTATCTATCTATCATTCCCTATTCTACCCTAAATTTAACCTATTACTATTACTAAGTGTACCCCATCCCCAGAGCCTATTACACCTCAATTTATTCCACCTTCCAAAATTGTAACTCTTCTTGTGGAGGTATAACACCTTCCTCTTTTACTAATACCTTGTCCACGAATATCCTCCATATTGCATCAAAATCACATATGGAATTAAGGTCAAAAAAGGAATAGCGAAAGGGAGTAAGCAACTAATCCTGCATGCAAACTCCTGATGATTTTCTGATAGAATTTCACCTCCTAGTAATTCTGTTTACATTTCAAAACAGTTGAAGCCTACACTTCTATATATACCTACTTAGCACTAAGTCCAACTGAGTTATGGGGCACTTACTTCTAATTACATAGAGGAAATTGCACTTTTAAGTAAAGGCATTATGCTACCAAATGTAAGCATGACAACTTGGAAATAAGTTTCATTGCATTCCACGCGTTATCGTGTTCATTTTATTCAGTGCAGCTTACTCCTAGGAAAGTATGCACATAGCCTAATGCTGCTGGCTGAACCATATTCATCTGGAAATGAACTTCACCCTGATCTACAACTCCCAGCATCCCCTAGCCATTACACTTGGATGTTCTGGCTGGGGGAATTTTGGGTGTTGTAGTCTTTTTTGAAAGTGATTGTGCCTAGATATACGAGACTTAGGCCCTTTTCACACCTTCCCCTTTTGCGGAGCTGGGGTGCGGGGCTAGTGTGACAAGCCTGGGAAGGAAGGCTCTCACGTCCCTGCTGCTTTGGCTCCGCAGCTGCTTTCTGGTTGTGTGAGCGCCCTGCCTCTTCCTTCTGCAGTGCAGCCTGGGACCTGCAGTGCAGCGACTGGCCCAGCTCCCGAGGCGCCGCACACCAGGTAAGTGCGCACAGGGCCCTGGAGTGATGCGCAACCATGCAGCATTTTCAGCTTTAAGCCGAAAATGAAAAAATGCGTGTGCAGTCCGCGTTAGGCCCTTGAGCATCACGCAAATGTGAGTGCGTCGTGTGGATTACAGTTCCCAGAATACACTAGTCTGCATGGCTTCTGCAGTCACAACAATTTTGAAGGTTCCTAGTCAAAAAAGCAATGTTTCCAGGCTCCGACCTATTGTGCATTGTACTAGCACTGTGCTCCCTTCAGTAACTCATTACATTCATTATATTATAAGACGTACAGGTTATATGATTGTCCACATGTCCACAACCAGTTCTTTCTATTCTGTTCTGCAGGCTATATACCAAACAGCTTTTTCTGTGAATCAGATATATACTTGTATAAAGCAATTTTCATGGACAGGGGAGGAAACCAATTGGTTCAGAGCACTGTAGCTATGCAGTATATCCCATTAAAAAAAAATGTTTTAAAAAAATTATTTTAGTAATAGTCAGCTGTGAAGCCTAGAGTGAGAAGCAGATTACAAATCCTCATCTCTATTAAAGTAAAGAGTTGCAAAAGCTCAGGATATTTAGGGTTAAACGCTGAGGATAGGCTGTGACTTGCAGTGGAAATTTCCACTGGGTACTTTATTGGTAAGTGGAACAAGCCATACCCATCAGAAAGGGTGCCTATGCATGTGTGGTCTCTCCATAAACACCCTGGAATGCTGTATCACATTATTTTTCTCAGCTTTTTTATGCCTTTTGTTGTTCTGCTTTCCTGGGTTTTTATGGGGCTGATGAATACAGATTTGCTGGACATATACATGCACCCAGACTCTGCGTAAAGGATACAGAAGAGCACACGTTTCATGCAGTTTATTATTTCCTGAGAGGGATTTCTTCAGCTCTGTAAAATAAGAACTCATACCCTTCATATATGGATATTCTGGCTCTTCTGTTTAAGTGAACACAAACTAGGACCACCATGCTCCAAAACTAGGAGGGAAGACAAAGCACTGCATCTTCCCAGATGCTACAGCAAGGGAGGACTAATCTCAGACAGGATCCAAGAATATGCTTTTGCAAACTTCCCCCCTCCACAGTTGTGTTAACAGCTGTATTTTTTTTTCAGATCTCATGCAGGGAAACATGTGATACCTTCTCATGCACATGGCTCTCCATTCCATACCTCTATGCCATTTGGGCACAGTTCCAGTACATCCATACATTAAGACAGCCATTTATTAGACATGAAGTGGAGATTTTGGGAGTTACATTCAACAAAAAGAATTCTCCCAAGCTCTGGGAACCAAGATAAGGTAAACAGAATTGGCTCACTTTAGTCCTTTCACACTATAAAATTCTAGAACTATTATTCCATATGAACTACCACAGAGATCCTCTGGCTGAGAATTCTAAATATCCATGAGAAAACTGCAAATCCCAGGATTCTATAGGATGTTGTACTGGGTGTTAAAGGAGAATCATTGTGTTATTAACTGTGCAGTGTGAAAGGGCCCTCGGTGGAGAACATCTGAATACAAAGCTTCAGAGTAGAAGATATGAGACATCTGTCTACAAATCAAATACAATCATGTCTAAGAACCACAACATTGTAAAAATGGCCAAATAAACTGCTCCACCAATGGCAAATGTAAGGCAGAGTCTAGACATATATCTAAGAACAAACATGTATAGTAGCCTCTCCTCTTAGGAAAGCTAACTCACCACTTTATTTGAGATAAATTCTTCCCTCTGGAATCCTGGTTGGGGAAAGCAAATTCTGCCCATTTTTACTTGAAGTGCAGGAAGTTATGCAGGAGGGTTTGTTGGTGAGGCACCTGTAACATCACAAGGCATTCTCTCCTTCCACAAAGTACTTTTTCAGTTTAACAGCAAATAACAGCTTTTTAAAAGATATAGTTTATTCAAATTTAAATCAAATTTTATTTGCACCAAGCCAATAGCCACTTTAATTTCTACAAGTATAGTATATGCCAACAAACATAAATTACATAAAAGTGTACTAACATTGGCTCTAAAACCACCATATATCAAAAATAAATCCTTAATACTGAAACAGATATAAACAATATAAATGAATGGCTATGCCAAGTAGATAAAATAATTAAGGTCATTTAAAAATAAAATTGCACCATTTAAAACACAAGACATCACTGTCTTAGATACATTTTTAAATACAGGACAGTGAAACGTGCACTTATTAAAAAAAAAAAATTCCAGATCCCTAAAGGGCCATGGAAGCTCAATGCAAGTACACTTAATAAAAGTGGAAACTTAATATAAGCACATACCAATGATGTCATCAGAATGGGCCATCATGTGATGCAACATCATACAGCCAATGACCTGTAAGATATGAATCATGGCATTCTTAACATCTCTACAGAGCAATTTGGAAAGCAGAGACCGCAGCTGTGGCAAAGGCACGTAAACCAAGACATGACTATTGCAACATGCCTTGCAATTTGTGCCCTCCAGAGAGTTTGGGACAATAGATCCTATCTCTCACCATTGCTTATGCTGGATACTGCAGATGGGAACTGCAGTCCATCAACCTCTGGAGTTGTCAGTTCCTGTGCTTGATCAGAGTTAACTAAAGGCCAAGAGAATTCAAGAGCCTAAGAGCAATCCTGATAGTTTTTCAGGAAAATATTGCAGGAAAAGAGGATTTTCCAGATCAGAATCATCAAGTTTTGGTCATTTCTACAGAACTTTACTTAGCCTAGTATCACTTCTAATCATATACAACACTGGTTTTCTGTCTAGTTATTAATTTCCCAATCAGCTACTAAGATAATGAGGTGCCCCACCTTAGGTAACATAGGCTAAGAGGCAACGAATAGCATTCCTTAGAAGAAAGGTAAGGAACTCAGTATGATATACATCATTCCTGTCCACGCATACATGTTTTTATAACAACCCTGTGGGATATATTTAGGCAAGTCCAGTGCTTTTCACCATCAAAGAGAAAAATTCAAGCCCAAGCTCTCAGCTTCATGCACTGCCAGCTGGTGGCTTCCAGGGAAGTAGAGTAGTGAATCCACTCTGGATTTTAGTCCTAACTATAATGGAGCTTTGAAGTTCAAACTAAAACCTGGAACTAAAACCTGAAACCAGCCCACTGAGATGGAAGCTACCAGTTTTGACTGCACTTATGTCCAGGTCTCTCTCATCCATCTTGGCTTATAATCCATTGCATCACACTCACGAGTATAGTTTAACAGCTGTACTCCAATAATATATAAGATCTGCAGTGGCTGTGCTTGCTAGAGGATTCTGGGAGTTGTAGTCCAAAACAGTTATTTTCTAAGCTTTGTCCAAAATTCTTTGGGCTACTGGTTACAGTTGAACTAGTCCTAAAATCTTATGTAAAAGAGTGACAAGCAATAAAGTAGTTTCAAAATTTAGCAGTCCTACTTCTCTTTCTGTCTCCTTGCTCCTATGCATACTGAACCTACAAGACCTCCAAAAGTTTTAACAGCAGTAAACAATTTGTTTCAAGTAAAGGAAAGAATAATAAGAAATCCTGGTTCCTGCAAGCATAGGATTTTCTGTGTACATGCTAGGATATTTACTAGCTTGTGGCTGCTATGTATTTTCTAGTTTTGCTTTCAATGAAATTGTATGACTGCGTTCATAAGACATCAAAATATTTTGTCTCAATTTTCTGCAGGCAGCTAATACCTTAAGAGAGTATTTTGAGAGTTTTATAGACTTAGAAAGGAAAGACTGACACCTTCTGGCTACTTGTTCAAGACAAGATTTTATGTCTCCTAGTGCTACAATCAGGTACAGCCTTAGGTCTGAATAACAACAGGATGGACATAAACTTTCTATGTCTGATAAAATGTCAACTGTATACTGTAGTACAAAGCTTAAAACTATATCAGAGAACATGTGTAAATGATAGAAGAGATGCAGTTCAATGTAAACTTCATGGAACCAATCCAGAAATTGGAAGAGAAATTGTTTTGTGAAATGGCCCCCTTCCCCAACTTTATAGTAAATCCCATCTGGTTAGGCATTCCTACACTTGCTATGTTAAGCTCTGATCCTCCTCATGTGTAAAACATCTTTCCATTTTCTTTCAAAGCATTGGAGCTGTTTTCAAGACATTCAAAATGAAGATTAATCTGATCTTCTCATCTGAAAATCAACCTCTGCTTTACTGAAAATGGAAAGCCTAGATCTGTCTACAACCTAGGTTTTCTAATGCAGTATTCTGATAAAAAATGGGCAGAATCCTACTGGTATCATGGCATATGTAAATTCCCTTATGGAAGTGGCTGGATATTTCTGCCCAGTATAGAAATCTTCATTCAGTTCAAGGCTTCAGAAGTCTTGCATGTGATGCGATGTACATAAACATTCAGTTCCACATTCAATTCCACAACATTGCCATTTAACACAAGGATTGCATAGTGAACTGGAATGCTACACTGGTAACATGGCAGCATGTGGCTATCAGACTAAACTAAACTGGCAATGGCTGCAGAGATTTAAAGAAAATTGCTAGAAATTGCTATCACAGTTACAAATACGTCAACTAGAGCAGGGCTTTCCAAACAGTGTGCCACAACACGTTAGTGTGTCACTTGAAGTGTGTAGGTGTGTCACCTACAATCCTGGAAATGTATGTTATTATTTATAAATCTTATATTTTAAAAATTATATGAAAGGTTTCCATGAAATATGTTGTTTCCCCAAACATTTTGTTATTACAATTTATGTATGCATCTGTATCTTCTATAAGGGATTAATTTAACCTCTGGTTTGCTAGTAAAACTGAAATTACTGTATTGTAAAATGATGCATGTCTAAAAAGTGTGTCACCAACATGAAAAGTTTGGAAAGCTCTGAACTAGAGTTTTGCATCAGTAACTGATTCATATTCATAGTTCCTATGTATTCATCATCATGGCACTATTGCCATAATAATAAAAGTCCCTCAATCCTTCTTTACCAGGTAGCTGCTGTGAGCAATAGAGGTCTGTTCTCCTATTGACTGAGGTATAGCATATTGATGCTTCCATCCTCCTCTGCCACCAGTCTCCAGTGCAAGGAGGAATTGTGCCAGGGATCCTGCTTCTGATTGTTGCACCAAAGACCACTGGGGGTAGTAGGGTGGAAATGTGACTATGTTGCACCTTGATTGACAAGGAAACAGATCTCCATTGCTTCAATAACTGTTACTCGGTAAAGCAGGTCAGGAGATATTACTTAGTTATGTATACTTAGGCCCCTTCCACAGGATGTCATCATCCTGCACTGTGGATGGGAGAAGGACGGGACCTGGGCAACAGTTCTGCATGACGTTTTCTGAGTCCCATCCTTCCCATCCCCAGGCGGTGTGATCACACCACAAATTACTGACAGATTTTCCTCTTCAATGACCAGTGATTGCACAGCCCTTTTGCCACCCACTCGCACTTACCTGGTGTGCAGAGGTCCTGGAAGCGCAATGGCTGCTCTTCCTGCCCCAGCGCAGCCCAGGACAGTACCTGGCTGCACTGCGGATGGAGGAGGTAGCACCATTGCGCTTTGTCCATTCACAGAGGCAGCCAGTGCAGAAGGAAGCGCTCCTGTCATGCTCCCCTCTCAGGAGGACCTCTACTGAGATCCCCGCAGGACAACATCAGGTAGGGTGCAGAAAGGACCATAGTTAAATATACCTACTTAGTTAAGTACAGGATTTAGGATCACAGTCAAGGGTACCAATTGAGTGATTAGTTCTTTACATATATATTTTGTTTGGTTTTTATTGACTAACATGGCAACCTCAATTTTCCTGTTTGTTTTGAAATATACTGCATTTAATTATTTGAGCCCAAATTTACATGCAAATAAATATGATCTTCTACCATCTAAACAGAGGTTGTACTGTTTACTACAAGATACATTCAGTTTGGCCTCAATTTACTCTATAGCACAACTTAGAATTCTTGTGAAATGTGAGAGATCATACTGGATCTCTGCAGCAGAGTATCACACTGGCAATACTAAATCTGAACAATAGCCAATCCCACATCCATCCAACCACATAGAGTCTAGCAGGGGGAAAAGAAATAGACTTAAACCTTCTTTGTAAAATATATAAAAATAGATTCATTCACAATTTATGTGTTCATAATCGAATCTGTGGTCTTTTGGAAGACGGAGGGGGAAGAGAAAATTGACGCAAGTTAGAATGATGCAAGAAGACATAGAGTGTAGGGAAACTAACAGGACATTACCATCAATATATGCTGTACCTGAACTTCTACAGAGCAACATGTAAACTAGCAATTAATGAATAGAGGCATGCAAATTCCAACAAAAAAAATTAGCTTCCAGCTTTTCATATATATGGACTTTTTTTCTTTTCTTTTCCTTTTCTTTCTTTCTTTCTTTCTTTTTCTTTTCTTTTTTCCCCTCTTTTTTCTTTTTCATTTTTTTTTTTGGTATTTACATTTATATTTCCAATTGCATTTGCATTTGTGCTCTATGCTACCTAAGAAGCCCGCATGTTTTGCTGAAGGCCAGGGTGGTAACTGCAGGCTGAGGCTGAGGCTGACAGCCAAGCACTTGAGGGCTGCACTTGTTGTTTTTGACTATTTTAAATAAAATGCTGGGTTTTTATTTTATGTGTTTTCTAAACTGGAGGACACTACACATATTTAAAATAGAAATGGTTAAAACCATTTACTTTAATTTTTTTAATGAAATGTTTACAAATTCCACCCAATTCCTCATCATTCAGGACTTAAGCGATTTATGAAAAAAAAGAAGATATGGCTCTTCTAGATTACTCTAAAGCAGCACAGATTCTTGTGCTACAGCTTTTTGGGTCTTGCAGGATTTTGTTGGTTATTCTCACCTGCACATCCACTCTTTCCATTTCTGGGGAGGGGAGGCTGTTTTTAGTTATTTCATAGATCTGTATCTGGTGGGGTCTTCCTAAGGTTCTTTAAAACTGAGGCATGGTTGACTGAAGTGATCCTAAGATCTGAAGGGCAAATTTTTCTCCTGATTTTTGCTTTCAAAATTTCTCTGTTGTAATGTTACAGTGCAAAAATGGCATTTCACTGATGTGCTGATGCACTATTGCACTAGAACCCTTTTTTAAAAATTAAAGAGAGAGATGGAAGGGAGGAATCATATTGTTTTGATACGTCTCAGAATGAAAAAGAAACCCACCTGAGGGTTGAAGTATCAGTTCATTTAGCCCCTAAAGCCAGAGGCAGTTCTGAGAATCTGCAGCTGACTACTATTTTGAGAGACAGGAATCCACCAAAGCTACTGAGCGGGAAAAGAAGGAAGAGACCAGTGTGATGCATCTTTGTTCCAGCATGGCTGTGTCTTTCCACAAAGCTAGCGATATGATTCACCTGACCTGAACTAGCTCAATACATTCTTGATCAGTCCTGGAGCTTGACAGAGGCTGTCTGGAGGGACCACAAGAGTAAGTCCACCCAAAATTTGTCATAGGCCATTTCCACACTAGACTGTTGTAGCACTATTATTCCACTTCCAACATCCTATGGAATCCTGGGGTATGCAGTTTAGGGAGAGGCCTCAAAGGCTCCTCCCTCAAAGGCCCCTCCATAAACTGCAGACCCCAGGATTCCTTAGGATGTTGAAAGTGGAATAATAGCACTATAACAGTCTAGTGCAGAAATGTCCATAGACAGACAGATGTATGGAAGACAGGAGTCTCCCAAGCAACTCATTTCTGGGTTTTAAGTACACCTCTTTCTTTCTTTCCTTCCTCCTCCTCTTCCTAACATACCTCTTGTCTTATTTTATATGATTTCATGTATTTGTGGAAATGGAAAGTAGAAGTAATAATGAAAATATATGAATTGCTCCTCTTTTTTGATCCAATACTAGAGATATCTTTGCTGTAATTAAGACTTAAGCCCAAATTTTATAGTTAGTCCAAAGTAGATTAGGCCAGTGGGATTCAATGGGATTTCTCAATTTGTTGACTCGCTGTTCAGCAATAGATTTCTAGGATTAAACAATAGGATTCAATCTTTAATATCAATGTTTCACTTCTAGAGGGAAATCCAATATTTATATATTGGATTGGTCTCTTTATGGGATGACTAGGTATAAACAGGGGTAAGTTAGCATAGAATCATAGAATCATAGTGTTGGAAGAGACCACAGGGGCTATCCAGTCCAACCTCCTGCTATGCAGGAACATTTCCCTGAGGAAATGTCTGAAAAGTCATGGTTCATACAGCAAAATATCATTATAGGATAGTCCTATGCTACACAGTAGTAGAAATTCTGTAGAAACTCTGTAGAAACTCTGCAATAGTATAAAAAGCTTACATGAATTCTGAAATTATTTAATCAGTCCAGCACAGTGAATTACCTCCCTCTTCAGCTCACCTTCCTGCTTTTTTGCTCATTTGAAGCCCACATAGGTCTCATTGGCTTGTACACCAAGTGTACAGATTGGCAGGGCTTTGCACTGTTTGTGTCAAGTAGACTACACCTCAGAGACTGTCTGATTCTTCTGTTTAAAAAAGACTGTGTATGCTACACTTTAAGTGATTTCTTCCTGCAATAGTGCAGAGAGAAGTAGTGGATTGTCCTGTTGTTAAGAGAAAGAGAAGGAGGAGGAAGGAAAAGGGCAGAGGAGGAAAATAAATAAGACAAAGAAAAAAAAAAGTTATATATAAAAGGCAATGTTTTTTTTTTATTCTCTCAAATGTGATTTGGTTTATTCTCCCAAATAGTACTCAAATCCCCACTTCCATGCCACTAGATCCTCTGAGGATGCCAGCCACAGATGCAGGCAAAATGTCAGGAGAAAATACTAATAGAATACTAATAGAAAATACTAATAGAAAACTCACAACAACCTAAGGACTCAAAGTGACTTCCAGTATAGAGTAAAAAAGGGCAGCTAAAACAATATGGCATGCTAAGGTTAAAAACCATTAACCCGTACATTCAATTAAAACAATATTTTTAAGACATTAAAAAAGTAAAGAAGGAAATAATAACTGATACAACAGACCCAAAAGATAATGGCCAGGGAACAGTCCATGGTGTAGCATGCGTGAGCCTATGTAAGAGTTCATCTGATTAGCCTCTGGATGGTGCAATGTAAATTTCTTTACATTGAGAGGTGCAATGTAAATTTCTTTGAGTTTCCCAAGCAAGAATAAAAATAAGCAAAACAAAATGATGTAACATACAGTGGCTGTCACAGCTGATACAACTGTTGAGCTCATCATCTCTGAATGTAAGTTCCCGAATGCTTACTTTCAACTTAAATCAGTGCCCACTGGCTTGGTCAGATGAACAAGAAAAAGAAGTTCATCTCCGTTTCTCCTTTCAGTACCAAATCCTTGCTTATTATTTTCGGCCACCTGCGAAAGCATGAACCACATCAGCAGTGCCCCACTAATTTGAGACATCTGCTCTTTGCAAACTATAACTGTTAAATGAACGGGACCCTTTCTAATAAAAATACTGTTCTCTGCCGGTTCAACCTAAAAGGAGGCTGCCCAGCTGCCTCCTCTTATTGGCTGGGGTGCCTTTGAGAAACTACTCCCTGTTGCGTAGCTGTTTGCTGAAATATTTAAAGCTTCGTTTGTACTGCCAAGTGCACTCCGCTTGTTCACAGTTCAAAGACATTTCTCTGCAGGACACAACATTTCATAAGTAATTATAGCTGCTTATTATTTCATAGAGCCACAAAAAACAGTCTAGGCAAGTCACTGAAAATGTACAATTAAAATACATTATTGCTGCTCAGCATTATAAAGACAGACATGGACAGAATTTGGGGGAGGGGTGGATCAAGACATTTTGCTGCTTGTGCAGAGAAGAAAATTATGCCCATTCACTCACAAAATTAAAGAGGATAGTACTCAAATTCAGAGCCAGCATCATGTAGTGGCTTGAGCATTGGACTATGACTTTGGAGACCAAGATTTGATTCCTTGCTTAGCCATGGAAACCCACTGGCTGACCTTGGGTGTGTCACACACTCTCATCCCCAGAAAACCTCATGATAGGTTCACCTTAGAGTTGCTGTAAGTTGGAAACAACTTGAAAGCGTACAACAACAATATCCAAATTCAGCCAGGTTACTTTGGCTCACTCAGCAGGCACCACTCCCCTTCTTTGTTAATTATAGTAGCAACAAAGTAAGTAACAATTTGCTGCCCTTTCAAGATAAACTAAAATATGATGCCTGAAACAGTGGCTTCAACCTGACTGGTGGTAGGGAAGATCCTTATTAGGACTATACATCTCAACTTTCCTTCTAGACACCCCAGGGACACAATTCTTCCCTTTGACCGTGGACAGTTGGCAGTTAGAACCTTAATATTTGCAAGAGAAAATACCAGGCACACTGAAAGCTGACACTTTTTGTTTCATGGGCTTAACTCCTGGGCTCATAATGATCTCAGAACAACAATATATTGGATAACTGCAGCCCCTTCTTAAAAGAAGAAGAAGAAGGGCCAAATTTGAGAGAGAGAGTTCAGTGTTAAGAATATTGAGCTAGGACTAAGGAGATTCAGTTCTGTCAGTACATAGCGTGATGAGTAGGAAAATCAAAGGACTTATCTGGTATAAAGTCTTCACAGCAACTTTGGAGGGGCAGGCTAGATTGAGAGATAATGACCTTCCCCAAGCTTCCAAGGAGCTTTCTGACTAAGCATAGATTTTAAAGTTAGTCAGTTACCAGCTGCTGCAGGCTATATTTCAGAGGAAGGAACTGCAAAAACCACCTCTGAATATACCTTGCCTAAGAAAACCCTGCGAAATTCATGGAGTCTCTGTATGTCAACAAGCAACTTGAAGACACATTACAGACACAGTTCTTAGAGTTCAACACTCCAGGCCACCTGGCTACCCAATTTCATAAAATGTCCTGCAAGAAAAAAAAATTACTATGCAATTTACTCTGTGTTCTGGGGTCATTATTATCAAGTAAGTCTTCAAACTATTGAAACAAGCCTTTTCCGCACCGAGCTATTAAAACGGTGCAGAGCAACCTCCAACGGAGGTCTTCTGCACCGTAGACTGGACTGGGGCAGACTACTTTTTGTAGTTCCATACCTCAGTCCACTCCGGAGCGACTGGAACTGGTCACACAGCGTGTTTTTTAAAAACCTCTTTTTAGAGGTTTTTAAAAAGCATGGAGCTCGCAACTCTGTGTCGCTCCATCACCGCACTCCGGTGCAGATTTGCAGGCGCGCGCAAGTGTGTGCCTGCAGATCTGCCGGGGGCGGGCTTTAGGCTGGTGAGCTCCTCCGGTTGGTGGAGAGCCTCCACCATCTGGAAGCCACCATTTTGGATGCCGGCGCAGTGCGGAGCGATGATCTCGCACTGCTCCTCATCCCGACGGACTCACCCAGACGGAGAAGAAAGCCGATGGGTCCCGTTTTTGCCCGTTTATTTTCACACATGCAGAAAGGGCCAAAAATGCGCGGTTTTGATATTTTCGCATGCAAACTTCATTTCTGTTGTTTAAGAAGAACGCCTTCATTGGAAGCCTCTTTTTACTGTTCTACTTATAAAGAACTATTTCCAAGTTGTCATGCATAGTCTGCTGCGCATTCCAGCATATTCTAGGGAAGATGTTCCAGGACACACACATACACACATCAGTGCCTTTGATACATTAGAGCAGAACAATGGGTACTGATTTTCAGGAAGTCAGTAAGAGCCAGTGAGCATTAGTGGTTAGAATGTTGGACTGGGACTTGGAAGGTCTGGGTTCAAGTCCCTCTTGAGACATGAAATGCACTGGGTGACCCTAGCCCAGTTGTTCTTAAACTTAGCATGGCCTATCTCACAGGGTTGTTGTAGAGCAACACGGACCCTTGGACTCAGTCGAAGTAAGGTGGGATGTAACAAATAATTTCATGCCATAGCACCGCCATGACATTTAAATGTCCACAATCAGTCAGGAACAGGATACCTCTCCCAGGTGTGGCAGAGTATGAGACAATGGCCTGACCAGTTTGAACCTCATAAAAACTAGGCTTTTAAAATTGCTCTCTTCTTTCCATACCCCAGGCTCTGACCTCTCCACATGCACGAATCAGCTTATAATGTAAATCTGTTAAAATTTATGTCCCACCTGCAGGTGGTGCTTATGTGCTGTTAAATAAGCCTTGATTTGTGCCATCACACTGGACAAATAACAGAAAGAATTTACAGGCGAAAAGCAAAACCACCCCAAATTTTCACTTGTATTTATAATCCTAGCTCTTCTCTTTGAGGAAACAGCCTCTGACCTAAGGCAGTAAAGCAGGTGAACTGTACCTGTCTTCAACAGAAAGTGAAAGTCATAATGTGCACAGAGATTCTTACAGAACTAGGGATGGGAGCAACAAAATTCTATCCACTCACAGGTTGGTGACAATAAAAAAATACCTACTTGGGTACTGTCAAAATTGTACTCGTTATACAATCCACACAGACACTCACACACTCATATCTAAAAGATGAAAACCAATGCAGATTGAGTGGCAGAACAAAAATGTGTCTAAATCCCACCCTGGGTTATTAAGCACACATCCATAATATTCAGTTGTGCGAACAACCCCTCAAAATTTCAGATGAAGTAAAACACACATACGTAGTAAGTGGGGATAGCCAACTACAAGAAACAAGACAACAAAATGCCACTTTTATTTCTTTTCTTAGCAGACCTGTTACTGTTGTTGTTGCTGCCATTTCTCTTTCTGTACCAGTAAAATACAGTGCAATAAAACATTATTAATAAAACATAAAAATTGCAAATATGCCCCCCCAAAAAACCCACCCTGCTACAATAAATTAAAAATGCAAAGAACTATAAGGCTATTTGCATGAGCCAACTATAACAGTTTAAAAGCCACATGCCCAACAAACATATTAATCGAAAACTATTTCAGATATATGTGGTTTTCAAGTTTTTCTGAATGCTGCAGCTAAAAGGGCTAAGCATATCTCCTTCAAATGGAAGCTTTCTTAGCCAGAAATTAACTGCTACAAGACAGTTACACCAAGCAAGTTGATGCACAAGGACTGATGTCAGCTGTTTCAGATGATGAATGTAAAAAAAGAAAGACACTCAAGATCCAGCTCAAATATTTGGCAGGTTTTCAGCTACTGAGATCTGAAACCCTGGCACAGTTATTTGCCATAATCAGAGAGGAAGGTGGTATCCAGATTGGAAGGATTGTTGTGTTGCCCAGCAAGTGGGCATAGAGAGATAGTTCAGTGGCATTTCTCAACCACAAATTGCAGAATTCCAGTTCCATAGCAGATTTTGCAATGCAACTGCTATGTGTTTCATGTAGAGTACTCTCTGTGGACTTACCAGAAATTTTAGTTAGTTGAGGATACAATTGCAAGGTTGCTACCTTGACCTGGCTATTGGGATCATGTCTTGCCAGTGCTTAAACAACAACACTGACTGCTGCTCTGATTGTAAACACAAACGAAAGTGCTAGTACTCACTTTTAAAGTAATCAGTGGCTTCAGATACAGATATCCGAAGGATGACTTTGGTCATTTCTGCCCTACACTGTTATAGTGCTGTTATTCCACTTTCAATATCCTGTAGAATTCTGGGATTTGTAATTTAAGGAGGGGCATTTAGAATTCTCAGTCAGAGAGCTCTTTGGTTTCAATAAACTACAAACCCCAGAATTACACAGGATGTTGAAAGTGGAATAATAGCACTATAATAGTGTAGTACAGCAATGGCCTTTCTCCTACATCAGTCTCCTTGAGTAGAACATTGGTCATCTGGAGCCCTTCCTCACATTCCCCCACCTTCTGCAATTAAAGAGAGAGTGACCAGAGGCTGAGTCTTTCTCAACATGGTCCCTACGTGTAGGATCTGGTACCCACCAGCATCATTTAGTCAGTTTCCCTCAATTTGCCAAAACTGAAAATTGTGTAACCCTAAAGGAACCAGATTCCATCTGATCTTGGATGCTAAACGGGGTCAGCTCTGGTTAGTGCATGGATGGGAAACTGTCAATAAATACTAGGTGCTGTAAACTATATTTCAGACGAAGGAACTGGAAAAACCACCTGTGAGCAATCCTTGCCTAAGAAAATACAATTAAATTCATGGGGTTGCCATACATCAACAGGAGACTTGAAGGCACATACACATGGGGATTGTGGAAGTTAAAAGGGGAGCCAGGAGTAGCTAAGGGGAAGTGGAGAAAGAGAGCCCCACGGGGAAGAGGAGGGAGAAGCAAGAGGGTCAGAGGAGAAAGAGAGGAACTAGATCCTCCAGATGATTCTTTGAGGTTATCTAATGGCAAGAAAGAGATTTTGTAGTGATATAAAATACACTGTTTGGGGACTGGCCCTTCAGGATTGCCCAGCTTCTTGGACAAGGTGGATTCTAGTCTGTTGTGTTACTATCTCTGACTTGCACTTCCTGCATTTCATTTCTCACACAAGTAGGGGAGGGACCCTAGACAAGCAATGACAGCTGGTGACTCCTGTGACAGTGGAGCAGTAAATCTAATCTGGATTTTAGCCTGAACTCTTTGGAGGATAACATTCCACACTGTAGATAGCTTGAACTAAAATGTGAACTAAAGCACAGAGCAGATTTATCTCCCCACTGACAATGGGGCCACCAATGTAGCTGAATGAAATAATAGATGTGTTCATTGTAATAATATGTACCAATTTAATCCCTAGCAGCTCTAGTTTAAAAGAAGATCAGATAAGAGAAGATAGGAGAAGATTCTGCCTGAGACCTAGAGATCTGCCACTAGTCAGAACAGACAATGCTGGTTTGGATGAACAAGTACTTTTATCTAGGGTTGCCAGGAGAAGACGGTCTCAGCCTGAAATTCTAGGGAGACCTAAGAGCTTTATGATGACATAGTGTTTATGCCCTGATGTCATAGTTAACTTGGGGAAATGACAAGCCAGGTGGTCCTTAGCAGTCTGAAAGTGAAGACCTCTAGAGTATCAGTCAGAGGCCAGGGAACCAAAGCCAACAGGGGGCATGAAGAAGAGTAGTCTGGATTTAGCTGTGTCTCTGAGCTGACTTGGACGTCTCTCACAGAGTGAGTAATCAACATTGTTTCCAATGGCCTTAGAGTGTTTGCTGCCTGACTTATCTAGGGAGGCTGATCGTTCAGTGCAAACAGCTGGGGCCGCACCAATGGAATTGCAGGTGTGCCAAGCCTTTTCCCAAAAGCTCTAGTCCTGCTAGTATTTTCAAGGGAGACCCAACACCTGGTGATGTTACAAGGGGCAGGCCCTGGCGATGCCATTAAAAATGATACATTAAGCATCAGCCACAGTTGCACAGAGCTGATACCTTTATTTTAATTTATTTTTAAAAAGCAAGTCTAAATGATGAGATGTGTCTGTCTGTCTGTCTGTCTGTATATACACTTTTCAATGTATTGCTCTCACCCTGGAATTCCTCCCCTTTCATAGAATCATAGAATCATAGAAATTCAGAGTTAGAAGAGACCACACAGGCCATCCAGTCCAACCCCCTGCCATGCAGGAACACCCTCAAATCAATCCCGACAGATGGCCATCAAGCCTCTGCTTAAAAACCTCCAAGGAAGGAGACTCCACTACACTCTATCACCAGATGATAGAGAAGAAAATCCAGGCTCTGTGACCCAAGGCCTGGTCTTTAGAGCTGGAAACTCTAGCTATACTTAAAATATTCCTATATTTTAAGTAGCTTCCATAAGAGGAAATAGCTTTTTGACCCTCAGTGTTTCTGATCTCAGCAAGGCAAATGCTGGTGGTTTAGAACTGAAGAATCATGTCCATAGAATCACAGAAACACAGAATCATAGAGTTGGCAGGGTCCAACCTCCCTGCTCAATGCAGGCTCTCCAACTAGAGCATCCCCAGCAGGTAGCTGTCCAGCCTCTTTTTGAAGACACCACCAGAAGGGGACCCCACCAACTCTTTAAGCAATTGGTCAAGAATTTTCCTTCAATTTTCAATTGAAATGTATCCTCCTGTAACTCAAAGCCATTTGACCTTAGTTCTACCCTCTGAAGCAGCAGAGAACAAGCCAGCACCGTCCTCTTTTGTGGCAACGTTTGAAGTATTTAAAGATCATGGTCACATCACCCCACCATCTTCTCTTGACCAAGCTGAATATGTGCAGGTCCTTCAACCTCTCCTCATATATTTTGGTCTCCATACACCTTATCCTCCTCAGTGCCCTTCTCTGAACTCACTCAAAATTGTCTATATCTTTCCTAAAATGAGGCACCCAGAACTGAACCCAGTATTCCAGATGAGGCTTGACCACCGCAGAGTACAGGGGGACTATTACTTCCCTTGCCTTGGAAACTAGGCTTTTATTAATTCAGGTTAAGATAGCAATTTTTGTTGTTAGAACTTTTTTTTAAATGCAGTATATATTTAAATAAAACACCAGAAAAGAAGGAGAATACTTCCAACACGTCTGCAGAGGGTGCTGTTTTGCACGTCCTGGCATGTAGAGGAAAGCACACGCAACCTGAATTGAAAAGAATAAAACCAATAAGGGATCTGAGGTGATCAAGACTAGCTAAGAGGGATGGAGAGGAGGTGGCGACCTTAGATCAGAACTGGCCATAAATAGTCTTGGTGTTATATATGGGGTTTGCACCTTAGTTTGGTACTCAGCAAATGATTATCATTCAGGCAGTTGCATTCCATAGCAGCAGGAAATGTGGAACTGTGTGTGAGAAAGAAGGGGAGGAAAAGGACTGAAGAGGGAGGTTTGTTGTGAATGAACCTCATCATTAGCAGATAGAGACAAAGACCTTCTCATTACCTCTCAACAGAGTTTACTGCCCAGTGTTTCAGTAGATTAATCATTCTGCAAGGCACACACTTTTCACTCTGGAGATGTTTATTTCCCAGAATGCTGCTGAAATCTCTGGGAGTAGTTTTTGTTTTATACATTGAATTTTCAGTCCAAATCGTTACAAGATTTAGGATTTAACCACCACATTCAGCAAACCTCAGAGCTAAACCATAACAATCAATGGCACATTATATAAAATAACCAGAACAGTTCATGATTAAAACAAACACAGTATGAAGCAAGCATAATGTCACCTACCACCATAGTTAAATCACATTAAAGGGAAGAAATTGTTCCCCTTGGCTATTGCTTGTTTCAGCCAGGGCTAGTTTCAGTGTTTATTGATAATTCAGTGTTACATTTTGTTGCACCAAATGCAAAAAGGCAACTGCTCTTGTAGTTTTAGGAGTTCTAATTACAAACTATAATATGTATTCTCTGGGGGCAAAAGCCATTGTAGAAATGTGCGCATTTACATTGTTTTTAATTTGATTGTTGTTTTAATGTGATGAACATCTTAATTGTAATTTTGTGTTAATGTGATGAATTGCTTAATTCAATACTATAATGTATTGTAGTTTTGCTGTATGTTTTGTCATCATGTTGCAGTCTGTTGTGGGTACCAGAACTGGAAGGAAAGTTGGAGTTTCTTTTCTTTTTTTAAGTAAATTTTCATTAAAATGACTATAGAAATGTGTTTCAAACAAATAAATGAGTAAAAAGAATGAAAAAGAACATCTCAGTACCACAAATCTATTGGTGCAACTAAAAGGTCACCACAGTACTTAGAAATTATTTCTTTTTGACTACAACTCCTCCATGTATCATTCCTCAGTGGTTATCCAGGTTGAGAGATCCTGGAAGTTGTAACCTTTCCAAATCTGGGTTACCTTAAAGTGGTTGCCTTCCAGTCTCTTACATAGCTTTGGTGAAACCTTGATGCTATAAAAGACACAATATCCTAGGTTGGTCAGAACCTAGGATAGCAGAAATTGAAAATGCACAATGTATGTTCATGAGAGATATCAGGAAGCATGTTGAGCACCAGTTTTGAAGCCAAGTTTCCAGAGCTCACAACCTTCATCTGAAAGGAGAGGTGACCATTGTAACCCCTGACCCTGCAAATACATGTCTGGCTTGGATTCAGATCCAAGTTAGAAAATTATTTATTTGTTCCTTTTCAATTCAAAATATTCACAGGATGGCTCACAATGAAAAAGAAAAATATGTCCAGAAAAACCAGGCATGACTGCAAAATGCTAACAACTGAAAAAGTTAAAACAGCAAATAAAAGTGGCATCAGGAAAACCATCAGAGCATTAACTGTTACAAGCCTAGTAAAATAAAATTTTAAAAAGACTTCATCTGGTGCCAAAAAGAATAACAGACCAGGGGCCAGTGAAGTCTTTTTCAGTATTTCTGGCTCTCTCTTCCCACAACCTCCAATATCAAGTTTTTTGGAGCTAGGAGAATCCTTGCTGGGACCTGAAGAAGAAAGTGAACTTACCACTAATGTCTTTCTATTCCTCTGGGCATAAGGATGGGAAGGAAGAATCTACAGGCAGGTAGCAAAGTTAATGGGGTGTTTCTTAAATGCAACTTAGAAACCAAAATTTGCCCCTTCTTTTCTATGGGATGCTGTGATCCTTCATTCCCTTCAGCCATAGGTTTGCTGGCCTTAAGAGACCTCTGACACATCCTGGAGCAGAGGGAAGAGATCACACAAGCCGGTTTCACCACTGACTTCCACTAGAAGTTGTTGGCAAAACCTTACTGCTTATAATGCCCCTTCCAATAAAAGAGAGTGTTAAGCACGAGGAGAAACCTGGTGGCGCAGTGGTTAAATGCCAGTACTGCAAGTCAGAAGGTTGTGAGTTCGATCCTACCGGGCTCCAAGGTTGACTCAGCCTTCCATCCTTCCACAGGTCAGTAAAATGAGTACCCAGCTTGTTGGGGGCATGTATAGAAATGTATCAAAATACATGCTATTTGTAAGTTGTTTGCTGCCTCGATCCATATGGAGAGGCAGGATACAAATAAATAATAATAATAAACCATCGCCCGTTAGCGCCGAGTGTGAAAGGTACACCCAGGCCTCGCACTCAAGCCCTGCCCAACCTGACACCTCTTTGTGTTTAGGTCTGAATAGCCAGGGAGATCTCTGAATCAAGCCAGGGCCAGGGCAAACAGATCTGCCTCAGTTCTCCCTTTCTGAGAACACAGTCCCTTCCTCACTCTTGTCCCCCCTTGGCTTCTTCCTTTCAGGCCTCTCTCCTTTTGCTGCCTTCCCTAAATCTGCCCTTCTCCCAGAGGTAGGGATCAGCAGTGATTTATATTTTCCAAGACTGTAGTACTGTTGGCACTAAGGTCAAGATGATATTATTGGTAGCGTGTATATTCTAGGATTCAAAATAAGACTCTGTGACACTGTTTTAAGGAACACAGACCTTCAAACATTTATTGTAACACTGTTGTTTTAAATGTGTCTTGTATCTAAATGTTTACAAACAGCACACTATTCTTCTCTCTCTCTCTCTTTCAATTCACTCACTATGTCTCGTACATCCAATTTCTCAGTTCTCTCTCCCACAGAGTTCCTCAAATCTCCAACCTTTCCAAATATACCACAAAACACACTCCTCTCCAAACACACCTCAGACAGTTTTAAAAAATCCATTATTTTCCTCTTTCCACCAGCCCCTTCCCTGGGCTATCCAAGGTTCCATTTCACCAGCCAATCAGCTTAAACACTCATAGGTGCCAAGGCGGTTCTGTTGTCAGGACCCCCTCCCATCAGGTTCGTCACAGAGAGGGAGTCACAGTGTACCTGATGAGACTAATATGCCCATCTAGCTTGGGTAGGCAAATGTGGGACGCTAGAGGGGCAGAATTAGACCTTAGGAAACCTTGAAGAGGTGCACTTCCTCACCACACCATCAGATAAAAAAATCCCTCGTTCTTGCCCCCAAATACCCCCAATTCCCCCCTAGAGCTGTAGAGAGCACTTTCATCAAGTTTTTAAGGCCCTCCTCCTTTTAGGCCAAGAGAACGGTTGTTGTTTTTTTCAAAACGGAAATTGTCCAGAAATCATTTCGAGTTTACTTCTCATTTTTAAAAAGGCCTTTTCTAGGCTAAACATGGCCCAGTAAGGCCCAAAACATGGTGAAAATGCCTCCACATTTTGGTGCATTTGGGGACATGATCTAGGACAATATTTTTCAGTTTTGACTATTTTTCCAAGTTTGCAGAGAGGACTCCTGCTGCCTCTTCTATGGGTTCAGGTTCACATTCTTCAATTATTTTGAAAGATGGAGCAGTTAGAAATGCAATAATGCTTTCTACGTTTATGAAGAATCTGGCATCCTCCATGCAGTATGACTTTAAGAAAAGAAAGAGAGTTGGAGATGGTATCCCTTACAGTTACTGCACATTCTTTGCATATCAGGTAATAAGTAGCAATTTGCTCAGCACTTTCATTTGTCTTTTTATCTTCAAGTACTTTACATACATTAGTAACTCTAACACATGTAATCCTCCTTAATCCTTTCAATTAATCACTTAAGTACATTGTATGATTTCTGCAAATATAGCTCCTTAGGGGATATGAGTGGAAGGGATGGTATCCAAGAAACTGCATGTAACTTGTGCTCCTGAGAGATCAAATATTACAGCCCTCTGTTGGATTCTCATCTAATATTTCCAGAGCTCACTCATCCCAATGTTTTATTTCGTCTTTCCTCTTTAAGAATGGCACACACAACAGTTAATTCAGAGGCCAATTCCGCACTACACTCTTATAGCACGATTATTCCACTTTCAACATCCTATGGAATCTGGAGGTTTGCAGTTTTGGGAGGGGCCGTCTGGCTCCTCCCAAAACTGCAAACCCCAGGATTCCATAGGATGTTGAAAGTGGAATAATCGTGCTATAAGAGTGTAGTGCAGAAACGGCCAGAGAAAGGAAGATCATGTGGAAAAAGCCTCACTGATGGTGGTATGCAAGTGGTAGTTATGTGGCCCACTGGCTATATATGTCCTTTAGAGGTACCTATCTGGTCCTTGGGACTCCTGAGGTGCCTCAGACTCTTCTGCCCAAAATGTTTTCAGCTGAAAAAACAGTCATTAGCATCAGAAAGAATCCTTCCAAGCTGTTTAGGGGAACACTAAGTTTGGTTTAAAAGATGGCCAAGACTTATGAAATGTCTACTTTTTGTTGATGGAAGCCACTTTGGGTCCCATGCCTGGAGAAAGGTGGCATACAAATATATGAAAGAAAGAAAGAAGGAAAGAAACAGAGAAAAACAAAGGAAGAAATACTTCTGGTCTGCCATTGGGGTGCTGCAGCCCTCCACAACAGTGTGGGGCCCTTGGAGTTCTGGAGCACACCCACCCCGACGTATACTCATTCCAGTAATCTTTGGTAAGTTTGTTGTTGTTGTGTGCCTTCAAGCTGTTTCCAGTTTATGGCAATTCTAAGGCAAACCTATCACAGGGTTTTCTGGGCTGAGAGTGTATGACTTGCCCAAGGTCATCCAGTGCGTTTCTGTGGCCAAGCGAGGAACTGAATCCTAGTCTCCAGAGCTGTAGTCCAGTGCTCAAACCACTACACAATGCTGGCTTAGTTTAGTCAGTATTTTATAGTGTTTTGTAAACCTGCAGAATAAAAGTGGGCAGTTGTGAACACATACATCCCCCCCCCGATTTGATAAACTTCAGTTCCCATCCACCCCAACCTGGCTATCAGGGATGATGGAGATTGCAATCACACAACATCTATAGGGCCAAATGTATATCGGGGTGCTATTCCCACTCCAGGTTTCTTTATAATTGCTCCTTGTCTCTAACACCAGCAATCTTGCCACCGATCTTTCTTTTTGAAATGATTTGCCACAGTTTGGCTTCAAATGCCCTGCCTCCTGTTGCTGAATGACATTTTGATCCCCCTTTTTTTCTTTCCAGTTTCACATTGTTTCCTTACCTTGGCAGAGAGTCTGAACCTTTGTTCTACTCTTTAGATTCCAGAGTCAATGACAAGTATGTTTAACACATTTTTAAAAAAAACTTTCTATGGAAGCATGTGAAGAAAAAAAGCTAATAATCTCAAGACAATATATGCCAATGATCAGGACTCTTCCCCCTCCTTAAATGAGATCCTGTTCTCAGTTGTAAGAATGAGCTATAGCCATTTTCCACTCAACGATAATTGAAGGAGATGGCTCATTTGAAGTTTAATCCATGAGAATCACACAGACCCGGCATGCTGGTATTGTGTTTTGTCCTCGCTGTGACCCTGTGTGGTTCCAATCCCACGTCTCAGTATCAATGCAAACTGTCCCATGGGGATGGGCACTCCCTAATCTACCTTCAGGAACCCAGCAAGATTAAATAAAAGATGCAAGATTTATTTACAAGCTGAGCTGGGTCTTCCAGTTTTACATTTCTCTGTTGCATGGTTTAAAAGGGGTTGCCAAACCTCAGCCAGCAGGACAAATGTTAGAATGATGTAATTTAAGTCAGCCATCTAAAAAAAGGATGGTTGTGGTCAGACAGTGTGGGGCGGGACAGAGGATGGTGAGGAGATTTCTAAGAAAGAGGCTGTTCTTCATGGGCAAAATAACAAGTGCATTGAAATAAACAGCTGGTGCATGTGCACATGTACACATGTGTATGTGCCTTTAAGTTACCTGTCAACTTATGGAGATCCCATTAATTTCATAGGGTTTTCTTAGGCAAGAGATACTCAGAGGTGTTATTTTCCAGTTCCTTCCTCTGAAATATAGCCTATGGCATCTAGTATTCATTAGCAGTCTCCTGTCCAAGTACTAATCAGGGCAGAGCCTGCTTAGCTTCCAAGATCAGATGGGACCTGGTGTCTTTAAGAATTGTAATTTTAGATTAATGCACAGTTGATCATATCACAGTTCTGATTGACAGGGACTGTTCTAGACAGTGGCTGAAGCACATGAGGCCTTAGTGTATGAAAATGTATGATACTTGTGGCTCTCAAGTCTTGCAAACTTATTCCTGTCCTGTTCTTTTGGGGTTCAGCGCAGGACCTGGAAACAGCTAGCCTTGAGCAGGAGTTCTGCAGCACTGAGAAGCAGCTAGCAGGGTTAGAGTAAAAAGTTAAGGTTAGCAGGGGAATTCAGAACCTGGGAGAGCTCCCAGGGGAGGCAGCTGTTGAACTTGCTTGTTCCAAAATTCACTTGAGCCCTTCTATTCCCACAGGACTGTATCTGGGGTATAAGCCCCTTAGGATATATTCCAAGACTCTTCCCTAAACATCCATCATTTTTAAACGGCCCCCCCGCCCCGCTATTCAGAGATTATGGGAGTTGTGGGAAGGTTGTGGGAATGGGGCACTCTGGCCTTTTTATTTGTGGAGATCTAACAAAAGAATGCTGGCAGAATTTTATTCAGCTGCTGACTAAGTCAACCTACTCCAACCTTTAAGTATGTTTTGGGTCTACTCTAGTTGAGACAAACAATAGGACATAGCCCAGAGAATCATGTGGCTTTCCCGATTTTGATGGATAGCCTGTCCCAGTAGCCCTAGCCAGCATGGCTAGTGGCAAGGAATCCGGGGAATGACAGTCCAATAACATATGGAAGACTACATGATTCTCATTCTTCTTTAAGTGTTCTGTCCACTGGTTGCAAAGTAGAGGAATAGGTAGGATTAAGCCTTTGGTTTTACATTTCTTTCAGTAAAGTGCCATTATATTAATATTTAAAACAATTGAATAATTTTGTGCTCTCTGCATTTGTGATATGGTTCCTCTGCGTTGATTCCCTGACCCTTGGCTGTTTTCTGGAAAAAGTGGTGACTGTAGGGCTTATATCTCCAAGCAGGAAAGGCATTGCCATGCCCCTCAGGCAATGCTACCATACCCTTGAAAGGGTTGTTGCTCTGACTCACTGCTGTGTGCTATGGTGCCATTCAGTGGTTTTGGATTATCGATCTCTTTTTATCTTACAGGGACATTTAGTCAACACCACCTTGAGTGGCAGTTGGGTGATTTCTCACCAGCAAAATCTGAGCTGCCAGTCACACAAGCATCTTAAGCATTTGGATTCATTTTACATGCATGTGTTTTAGAAGTTAGACAACTTCTGGTGGAGAGAGGCAAAACTGAGTCTGTGCCATGAAGGAAGAGTACTTCCTGTGCTACAAGTGGTTCTGATGAAAATTTCACACACTCTCAAAGCTTCTTTTGAGCCCTCCATATACACATATACACAAAGGGAGAAGAGTTTCCTTTGAAGATCCACAGAGTAGGGCTTTGTCTCAGTCCTATCATCATTGCAGGCTCATTTGGTGAAGACCCAGGACAGAGTCTTCCCACTGACTGCCCCCACCCTCTGGAATTCCCTTCCATGGGAGGTTAAGCTGACCCCCTTCCTGCTCTCCTTTTGCTGGAGTAATTGCTTTCAGCAAGCCTTCTTGGAGGTCTGATTTATTTTTTAAGTTTTGTATGCTTTTTAATGATTGTATAATATATATATAAGCTATTGTTTTAATGTGGTGATTTTTAACTGTGTTTAGGTTTTATTGTTAAGTTTCAATTTATTCTTTTTGTAAGCTGCCTTGGTTCCCTCTCCAGGAGAAACATGGCATGTAAATGCAATGCAATGCAATACAATTCATTGGCATCAATGCATGCTTTCATCCAAGGGGAAATGTCAGCTTCAGGTATAGTGCTTTCATTGGGATGATGGCACCAGCAGAAGACATTGACTCTTCTCCCTGCTTCAATAGAATGCAATCCCAGAATTGTACCCACCATAGCTATGCTCCCTCACTTTGAAGTCAAGAGAGTAGTCATGATAAAGAAGATCTTTTCAGTTCCAACTCCACTGTTGCATACACTCTCAGGAAAGGCCTACCTGGGACCTATTTTTATGTCTTTTCAACACCATGCTAAAACTGATTCTCCCAAGCCTTTTAAATATCATATTAAGATAGTTTTATTATCATTGTTTGCTGCTGATTGATTAGTGGTAGTTGGGTTTTCCTGCTTCATTTAAGTTCATTTGTGTGATTACTTTACATTTCTGGTGATGTCATTGGTTAGATCTGGATCTTACTGTTGGTTGTATTTTGCTGCCTTTACTGTCATTTTAGAGAGAAAGCCAGGAAATAAATTCGGTAAATAAACAGTACTTTTTGTTGGAAAATTCTGGCATTCTTTCTTCCCCCTTTGTGTTCCAGGGTAAGTGAGACTTCGCTAGCATAGAGTTTCTTTTTCTTTTGCATGTCAGAGTCCTCTGCCTTCTCACCTAAAGCCTCAATGTTGCTCTTTGTGTTATTTAAATACATGGCTATGGTAACCAGGTAAACAAACCATATGACCCAGTATAGGCCCTGGGGTTGTTGGCCTTACATAAAAGACCACACTTCTCAGACCTCTCTTTTATTGCCTTTTTTGCTTTTACTTCCTTCTCTCTGACCATGCTTTGCCTCTCCACCAAGAAGATGATGAGTTAACAATGAAACTACTATCTTACCTAGTCTTTTTGTTAGCTAGTTCTGATCTAGGCTTTCCAATGTATATGTAATTGTAAAATTTATTAGTAAACTTTTATAAGTTTGTGACTGGAAACTACCTGCATTGTTTTGCTTTCCAAGTCAGTCTCAGTTCAGGGAAGCCATGCAGAGTTTGGGACATGCTTTTTCCTGTTACTCCTCTAAAAGAAGGCTGATTCCTAAGTGTTTAGCTTTCATAGAATTTCCCCCAAAAGGCTTACATCCTGGGAAACTCTAACTCCCAACACTTTGGTCTTATTTTATATTTTATTTTATATGTCAGATAGAGAATGCATTTCATAAAGCAGACTCCAAATATGACAAACAAATAAACTGTCAAAGAGCTATGTTACTCTGTTTGTGTATAAAAATGAAACAAGTGGGTGGAAGAAATGTGTGCTGAGCTACTTTTAAGACTATTTATTTATCTATTTATTTATTTATTTCAGCATGAAACATCATGGATTAAAATTGACTTCTTCAGCACATATGATGAAGTTCATTTTTTAGAAGTCATTTTATTCAAATTCACATATAAAACAAACAATTATAACTGTAAATTTACATGAATTATTTTTGATCTTCCACACTGATCTAGATTTCATTTTCAATATCTCTTAACATGTTAACGGCCCTTTTCGCACTGAGGCTTCTAGCGCAAGCGGGGGAGGTCGGCAAGCGCAAGAAGGCTCCTCCGGGAGGCTGCCGCTTCCCCCTCCTTCCTTCCGCAGACGAAGGAATCAGCGGGGAAGCAGCACCGAAGGAGGCTTGTCGCGCAAGCCGCCCTCCCCCCCGTGCGAAGCGGGAGACCTCGCGCCGGATTCCCCCCCCCCGCGCGCACGAAGCGGGCGGTGTCGCGTCCCCCCGCGCACGCGCAAAGCGAGCGTCGCGTCCGCCACGCTACCTCCCCACCCCGCTCCTTCCTTCCGCAGGGGCGGAGGGAAGGAAGAGCGACCCGGCCGGCTCCCGGAGGCTCCGCACGAAAGGTAAGTGCGGGTGGGTGCCGGGAGCGTTGCACGAGCGCGGGGTGATTTTCGCTTGGACGCGAAAATCAAAAAACCCGCGCTCACGCCGCTTCAGCCCCGTGAGCTGGGCGGAAGTGGGAGTGCGTCGTGCGGAGCGACGCTCCCACTCCCACGAGGCTCACGGGGCTGTCGCGCGAGCAAAGGCCCGTGCGAAAAGGGCCTACATTATTGTACCACATTTTACTGCTAATATTACATGTTGGTTCTTGCATTTCCATCTCCACATTCCAGCTCCATGATATATACCCAGTAGTCCCCTCATTGATTATCTTAGACCATGAATTACTCATTTCCATCTGACAGTACCCAGCAATTACCCATTACAATTTGCCATTCTTTTTGAATCTCATCATCTGATTTCCCTTTTAATCTCTGAGAGACCATATCAGCATTTCTACTTTCAATAAATGTTCCCCACCATTGCTCTATTGTGGGTATTTGCACAACTTTGCATATTCAATATAAGTTGTTGTTATCACGTACAGTATTATTCTCCAGTACTTCTTTACACCAGTATCTTTTAGTACATCTGCCATATTTAACAAGTACAATTCTGGTATCTTAGCGAACTGAACTTTCACTAATGCACAAATTTTGTTATTTTTTTTTATTTATTTATTTGTATCCCGCCTCTCCATATAGATCGAGGCGGTGAACAATTTAGCATGTATTTTGAAACATTTTTCTATACAAATCTTGTTATGTATTTCACTCCAATATTTCCTAGCCTTAGGACATGTCCACCACATATGGTATATCGTACCAACCTCTTTCTGACATTTCCAACAAAGTCCAGTACCTATATTATAGATCTTTTTTAATTTCTCTGGTGTCATGTACCATCTATGAAACAGCTTATAATAGTTCTCTTTCAGATTCTGGGCTACTGTAATTTTTTGTGTTTTTTTCCAACTCTGTTCCCAAGAATCTAATTGAATTGAATGTCTGATATTCTGAGCCCATAAGATCATTGCAGACTTGTTTCTTCTTGTCTTTCCTGCTGTAATATTTCTTGATATATATGAGCTAGTAGATGAGGCGGATTTTCAAACAACCATTTAATCACTCCAGTTTTCTCTTTTATTTCAATTCCATATGCTTTTAAGTCCATCTGAAATCTTTCAGTTAACTCTCTGTAAGGGAACCAACTTAATGTTATTCCTTCTTGTTCCAGTTTTTCTCTTGTTCTAATCTTAAGGTTATTAGAAATTGACATCTCAATTATATCATCATATCGCAACCATTTATCTGTTTCAGTCCATCTTCCAAAAAATGCTTCTTGAATGATGAAGTTCATTTTAATCTATGGAAGTTTACGGTAAAACAAATAAATTGGTTACTCTTAAATGTGCTACAAGACTCTCTTTCCACTTTCAACTTCCTTTAGTTCTAAACAAATAAATGACTTTACAAAAATATTAAATAGATTAACAAAAACAAAACAGGTACCCAAAATGTATCTCTCAAGTTATCATCAAGCTGAGCCCTCACATGCTACCTCAGAAAGATCTTTGGAGAGTATTATACTGATCTGTCAGATTTTGGAAAATTGCTTCAGCAAGTAATCGTATCATCGGTCAGGGTCATTACTGCTCATAGATGAGGGTGTCTCTGAGAGTCAAGTTGCACAAAGCCCATCACATAGATTTCTTCAGTTGCATGGAGAATCTCCACACCAACAAGGGTGGCCACCAGGAATGTGTTTCATTGGCATGGTAACACTCCACACAATCAGGACAATCCAGAGACAAAAATTTGCAAATATTAGAGCCATTGTGTGCAACTGTCAAGGAACAAAAGCAAGACTACAAGTTGAACAACATGCTGTATTAAATATCTAGCATTCAGTTGAGTTTTGGTCTCTTCCTTGTGCAGGAGCTAAAGAGAATGAAAAAATTCATTAGCCCCATGCAAGGAGTGATTTAAGAGGTGGGGAGTAAATCTCCCATATCTATGTGCCAATGTGCTGATCCAGATCAGACCCATATGCATATGTTTGGGAACAGAAAAAAATCCAGACTCATATCCATGCTATGTATTTACTATACAGTTTAGCTCTAAATTCCATCCATTTCAACTGAGCATATGAATTCAGACCTAGACACATATATATCTATCTATGGAATTTATAAAATATGTTTGAAAGAGTACGATTCACTGCTAAGGAAATAGACAGGCTCACACAGAGAAACCCTTGGCTTCTATTGCTTTTGTTAAAACTTTCTTTCTTGTTGGCTGGAGTGGGTCATTGGATCTGATTCTGTCATTACCATCTGCAGCCTCTACAGAAGTCAACAGCTCAGTTCCCATGCTTTCTTAAAAGATGCTGCACACATGCTGCACCACGTGTCCTTGGAGTTGCTATGGCAATGGAAGCACAAGTCCCTTGCCAAACTGTGGAGACAGGACCAAAAGAAAAGGATATGAGGCAGAAGGGGAAAATTAAGCAGAAGGGAATAACTTGTTTATGAGCAATTTAGTAACAGTCAACTTTTCTGGGTCTTTTATGCAAAACTCATCTATTGTGTTCTAGGAATGAGTTGCACTACAGAAGATCACAAGCTGACTCTCATCTCAGCTACAAACTCATCAGACAGCTATTAACAAGATACTTTCAGCTTCACCCCCACTCCTACTTAATCTACATTGCTGGCTCACTTTTGTGACAATGCATGTTGTGGAGTGCCTTCAAGCTGAAAATGACTGTAGCCCATGAAAGCTCCTACCATAATAAAAATGTTAAATCTTAAAGGTGTCACAAGACACTTTGTCATTTTTTTTCTGCAACAGACTAACCTAAATAACTCTTTGGAAGGTATCCAATTATGAGACTGTATCCCAGATGACTGCATGTGTGAATAAAGGCCACGTGTGAATAAAGACAGAACTACTTTAAAATTAGTTTGCAAATTACAGCTTCTAAAAGTTCAAAATGTAGATTGAAGAGGCTGTTGAGTCTTCCTAGTTAGAGATTCTGAGCTTCCTCCGTACAGAACATGGAAGCATAACAATGCCTTTAATAGGATGGTGGAAAACATGCAGCTTAGCCCATTGAGTACATGCTTCTGCAGAGATCACTCACAGAATTGGCTTTGCATTTGGAAGATGCAAAGAATATATACCCAAAACAGAGAGGAAGTATCAATACTCTTGTAGGTGCCACCACTTTGAAGGGGGTTCCATGGTTTGGGGATAAGCTTAAATAAAAGACTGAAGCACTATGTGGAATCTTCCCTCTTCCCTCTGCCCAGCAGATACCTACTACAGTCAATACATACATAGAACACATAAATGTTAACTTTCAGACTATAACTCTCAGAAACCCCCAGTTGTCTGGGGCTTTTTAGAGCTGTAGTTCCAAAAAGTAACTTTTCTATGGTCTGGAAACTAGAATGGACATAAGTTAGCCAAAGTGGGATTTTTAGGTCTGGTTATTTCATTGAGACATCAAATTGGAAGGTTAATTTTACCCGCTGAAAACAACCTGACTTACAAAGGTTTGAATTTGGCTGGACTGGGAATGTTTTTATTTAAAGTTCATAACCAAATCCACATCATTTCTGTTCATTTTCACAAATCTGTGTTTCTTGTCTCAAAAGAGGGGGATTCTAAAGACAAGTGTTCAAAGCGAGGCTCTGTACTTCCGTCTTTTAGATTTTCTAACGTGTAAATTGACCGTTGCAAAGAGGATTAACTACCAGAATTGAACAACTGGACTTCAACATTCAACCCTGTTTGCTATTCACAGTCAGGCAAGACCAGATGCCCAGAATCCTAATGCTTTTCCTTTGAGTTTGAGCTCATCCGATCTGCATACTAAACAAATTTCAATTGTTTTCAAACTTGAATTCATTGGTGGCCTTAAGAAAGAACTATTTTATTGCTAATTGAACTTTAAACAGCTAGAAAAGCCTGTGAGCCATTGAGATACCAAACACATTTTTTACTGAAGGATGGTTATTTTAAAAGAAATGAGTTTCATGTTGCTACCCATCAATAATCTGGGAAGTTCTGTAATTCATCATTATAGAATCCATTTTGATTTCAAATGTCTTTGCACCACTACTTTTTTTTTTAATGTTCTTTGGCTTTTCAAGTGTAAGCTGCTTCAAATATTGGGAGAGCATCACATGTGTTTTAAATATTCAGACAGTAACAACAATCTATATTAATTTTAATTCTCTTCCAGCGATGCATATCTAGAATTGCACCTTCTATTGTTCTTGTTAGACGTATATACAGGGCTGTCTAGCCTTAGAAAAACTTCACAGGTCTTATCTTATCATAAGCCTTACAACAAAGCAGACCTTTGACCATTCAGATGTTTTGGATTTCAGCTCCCAGAAACCCCAGCCAGCATGATCAAAAGGTGAGATGTTTCAGGCCAGATTTGTTCAGTTGCCAGTTCTGCAGTCTGGGAATAAACCATAGAATCATAGAATCATAGAAATGTAGAGTTGGAAGAGACCACACAGGCCATCCAGTCCAACCCCCTGCCATGCAGGAACACCCTCAAAGCACTCCCGACAGATGGCCATCCAGCCTCTGCTTAAAAACCTCCAAGGAAGGAGACTCCACTACACTCCGAGGCAGCATATTCCACTGCTGGACAGCCCTGACTGTCAGGAAGTTCTTCCTGAGGTTCAGGTGGAATCTCCTTTCCTGCAGCTTGAATCCATTGCTCCTTGTCCTGGTCTCTGGAGCAGCAGAAAACAAGTCCCCTCCTTCCTCTACGTGGCATCCCTTCAAATATTTAAACATGGCTATCATGTCCCCTCTTAACCTCCTCTTCTGCAGACTAAACATACCCAGCTCTCTAAGTCTATCCTCATAGGGCATGGCTTCCAGGCCTCTCACCATTTTGGTCGCCCTCCTCTGGACTTGCTCCAGCTTGTCAATATCCTTCTTGAATTGGGGTGCCCAGAACTGGACACAGTATTCAAGATGGGGTCTAACCAAAGCAGAGTAGAGTGGTACCAGTACCTCCCTCGATCTAGACACCATGCTCCTATTGATGCAGCCAAGAATTGCATTGGCTTTCTTGGCTGCCGCATCACACTGCTGACTCATGTTCAGCTTGTGGTCTATGAAGACTCCTAGATCCCTTTCACACGTACTGCTATCCAGCTACGTGTCCCCCATCCTATATTTCTGTATTCCATTTTTTCTACCTAAGTGTAGGACCTTACATTTCTCTCTGCTGAATTTCATTTTGTTCGCCCTGGCCCAGCTCTCCAATCTGTCCAGGTCATTTTGAATTTTGATCCTGTCCTCTGGCGTATTAGCAACCCCTCCCAATTTGGTGTCATCTGCAAATTTGATGAGCATGCCCTCTATTCCTTCATCCAAGTCATTGATAAAAATATTGAACAGCACTGGGCCTAGGACAGAACCCTGTGGCACCCCACTAGTCACTTCTCTCCAGGACGAAAAGCAGCCATTCGTGATCACCCTTTGGGTTCGGTCGGTCAACCAATTACAAATCCAACTAACAGTAGCCCTGTCCAGCCCACATTTTACTAGCTTCTTTGCAAGAATGTCATGGGGAACTTTGTCGAAGGCCTTACTGAAATCAAGATATGCTACATCCACAGCATTCCCTTCCTCTATCAAGCTAGTAACTCTATCATAAAAAGAGATAAGATTAGTCTGGCATGATTTATTTTTGAGAAATCCATGTTGACTTCTCGTGATTACCGCGTTGCTTTCTAAATGATTAGAAACTGACTGCTTAATGATCTGCTCCAGGATTCTGCTCCAGGATTCTATGATTCTATGAAATAAGATAAGGGAAGAAAATGCCAGTGCTTCTAACAGTACTGTGAGATGTGAGCAAGAAGAAATTCCTAGCAGATATGACCAAGAATAACCCTTCTTGTAGGTATACTAACTGAAGCAATTAGGATGCCAGCCAGCCAAAGGCTTCTGCTCTTACCACATGCAGGGTTATGACTAAGATCTCTATTTTGATTGGATATCGTAAATGTGGGAACCATCAGTTTTGATTTATTTTGACTGTACAACTGATAGCCTGGGCAAGGCAAGGGAGAGGATAAGGGGAGCCAAGACAGAGCCAGCAGATTGGATTGCCTTTGGCAATCTCCAATGTATGCTTTCTCTGACAGCTGTGTTGTTCCTGATAACTGATAAACTGCCCAGACATGCTGGTAAAGATAGCCCATGCTGGTAAGAGAAAAATAGTATTGGTAAGAAACATCTAGGCTTTGCTGAAATAATATATCCCATTAGAAGTGTAACAGATGCCCATTAGGATACTTATGCAGACAACAGATGTTGTTATGATGTAAGAGTGGTCGAGGAAATTAATCCTAGAATGCCTGTGTGTTCACAAATGCTTGTATATAGATGCATTTTCCTTAACAGATGAGACTATGGTTATAGATATCATACAAGGGACAGAATTCTGTACAAATTAAGGCCTTCATGCAGTGAATGTATAATGCCTTAACAGACATTATGGAAAGTATGAAAGAACCTGATGATAATGAATATATGGCTAACTTATCTTATTAAGATAGTAATGTTCTTTAGGTATTAACCATTCTAGAACATGTCAAAGAGAGACAAGGGTTCAGCCTTATGAAAACGTAACATCTTAATGGTCATATGATGCAATGTAATGAAATGCATGATGCCTAACATGCAATGTGATGTAAAGTGATGCAGACTCAATGCCCAGACATTGATCTCTCTGTGTTCCTTCCTTAGGGGAATATATGTGTTTGTATATCTATGAATATATGCAATGAATAGCCTAAAAGATTGCCAAAGATCCTGATCATTTCTCGTATAAATATCATGAGATTCCAAGACTTAAGAATACTTAAGTGGAATGTTAAGTGAAATGTCTGCCTGTCTGGGTTACCCACTCTTACAAATTGGACACTCACTTGGCCAGAACATGACAATGGAAGCTCAGATGGAATCCAGATTAGGTGACTAGTCCCAAGGACCTTCAATCCCTCAGTCTAAAGAGGTAGGGGTGGGGATCCACATCAGTTTCAAAGAGATTATGGAAGCTGTGGCCCAGGAGTGAGCAACTGTGGATGATCTCAGGGCTTTATCTGCTCCATTTTGGGTCTCTTCAGACCCCCACACCATTTTTTAAAGAAAAAAATTAAAGTGACATTCCTGCTATTTTGTTATAAGACCTTTCCACCAATCTAACTGCCACTGCCCTGCCTTCAGAGGGAGAGAAGAAGCAGGCACAGCTCTATCATGCCTAGGCCCAGAAGCAGATGAATCCCCCCCACCAACTCCATCCCAAATGCCATTACTGTGGCTTCAGAGAGAAAGAAGAATCTGTTGGATCTAATCCCCTCTCACACTGCCGCCCTCATTCCATTTTGTGTCATGTCTTAAATCAGAGTGTAAGCCTGAGGGCAGGGAAATGTTGTTTTGTTGTGCTTTTATTTATAAAGTACCATATACAGTGATGGTTCAATAACAACAACAACAACAACAACAACAACAGATATTTGGCTGTTTTCGGTTCTTTTTTGGGTATCTGTGTGGGAGAACTGTACCTCCTAGAGGTCTGTAGAGCCATGGTTCTCCATTCTGAGGAATAGTTTTGGGGGATGAAGGGGTGTTGAGTTGGCTCTGCAAGGTCCCATAAACCATGCAATACCCCAAGCCAACACGCAGTCTCTGTGCTGCACAATTTTCTGTTGTAAAACATTTGGAAGGCAACAATTCTGTGAAGCAGTACAGTAATGCCAGTAGTAGTGGTATGGAAAGTGATGCGGAGAAAAAAGTGTTCTTGCCCAAAATTGTCT
The DNA here is from genome assembly GCA_948474755.1 of Ctenosaura bakeri. Lineage (NCBI taxonomy): Eukaryota > Metazoa > Chordata > Lepidosauria > Squamata > Iguanidae > Ctenosaura > Ctenosaura bakeri. The sequence goes on along the minus strand of CAOLHI010000319.1, from coordinate 277,448 downwards.
CCAAATGCAAGGACAACCCCTCTTCTACTTCAAGGGGTTTTTGCTTCACAGTTGTAGTACTATAATACCACTTTTTTGCTGTTGTTATGGGCTCTCATGTCAACTCCCACTATCCTAGCATTTTGTTGGCAAGCTTTAGTCAGAGGAGATCTGCTTTTGCCTTCCTCTTAGGCTGAGAGAGTATGATTTACCCAAGGCTGCCTAGTAGATTTCCATAGCTGAGAGGATTTGAACCATGGAATTTGGGAGTTTGTAGTTTGGTTTGGTGCAGTTTAGTATTAGAGTTCTCTGGCTAAGAATTCCAAATACCTCTTCTTGAACTGCAAGGCCCATGGGATAGAACCATTTTATTTAATTTATATCTCAATTTTTAAATTATATACAAATTTGGGACCCAAGGCAGCTCACAAGCCATGACAGTAAAAATAGAATCCTAGCACTATACAAATAAAGTGAGAAAAGGCTTTCAGTCTCTCAAGCTGCATTTCTATGCAACCTTACCTAAATGTACTCTCCATTGAACACGTTTCCTCTGATTACATATGCAAAGGACTGTTTTATTGGTTACTTAATTAAATAAAAGCAATGCAAGTGTCTTCAATATAATCTGTGGGTCTCAGATATTTCCTAAATACTAGATGAGCTTTTGATCTTAGTAAGACCTTAAAGCTACAGACTTAGGAAAGCATATAATCAAGCGGTATCTCAAAATTATAGTGTTCTTCCTTATCCATATCTACTCGTTAGAGCTACATTAGTGCACAGAGGTTTGTATATCTGTGCATGCTTGTACTTTGCAAAATAGTGCAGGAGAACTGAATAATCAGGTACTGCACAATATTCACCCACACAGCCTCTTGGTTATCAGCCATTAGAAATGTGACCCTGTCATGTGATAGAGCTCTGGCATGGCCATTGAATGACACACAGTAGTCCTTTTGTTATCTGAAATCTGTTGAATAAGGGAACCACAATTCTACAGTTTCTTTCTGTATTTAAAGTTCTTTGTATGTAAAGCAAACAGATGTGTGTAAAACAGTTCTTAGCAAAGATTCACCTAGGAAGGATAAAGTCTCCCATAGCAGTGCAGCAAATGCATAATCTTTCCAACAAAACTCACATATTCAGGATGTTGGCAATGATAGCTATTATTAGTTGTGGTTTTGTTTGCTTGTTTGTTTTAATTCTAGAGAGTTCTCAGACTGGCTTCAAATACTAAGTCTGTTTATTCAACTGAAACCTACAGCACTTGGACAGCTCTCCCCAGCTTTCAGTACATTATAAAATGTTACCATCCATCTAAATTCACTTAATCTATTTGCATGCTGCAGCTAAGGACTTATATCATCTAGGAAAGGTTGAACAGTGAGAGCACCTATCTGCACTGCACACTGTGAATGCAAATATTAAAGCTGGGTTGGCACCAATACCAGGTGTGGTAGGGCAACTGCCAGGGACCTGAGGCGGCCTACCCCAGTGACAGCAACTTTGCTAGAGTTGCCACCACAGTTGATGTGGTTCAGCTGCATGGTGGTTGGATCAAGTGGCACACAAAATCCAGTTCACAGATTTGCTTATTTGTGAGTTTTTCCAATCCTTGACCCCCATCACTACCTCAGGTACTTCTTTTCTGGGGAAATCTTTCTTCTTGACAACTCTGATCAGACTACTGTTACTGCGGTCCAGGCCTACCCAGACATAGTACTCGATATCACTTTGATATCAAACAATTCGGCTTTCCTCTGCCACCCCTGCTCCACGTGTTTGTGAGGCCTCCGGACAAGCACGTAAACAGGCATGGCTGATAATTGCTGGACATTCCATTCTCCATCCAGGCAGGCCAGATCACGCCGGTTCGTCGCATCAGGGACCTCTCCGGCAAACACCTTATTGCATATGCGCAATACTAACAAAGGCTCCCTGCCCTGAGCAGGTAGCCGCACAAAGCTGTACTAAGCGCTCCACATTTGCATACTCGCTACACTATTGTTAATTCAGCTCTAAGTCAATCATGCTAAAACCTGACCTTTCCAAAGCTTTGTCCCACTCCTAAATCACATTGTTCTCACCCAGTAAGGCATGCCCTGCAGTCACAATTCGCCCTATAAAAAACCCCGATTCCAAGACCCTCATCGGATCGCTCCAGACTTCCAATCTGCCTTACTGCTGCTTTGCCTGGCAAGCCTTCCCCTCAGTTCCGGTAACTGAGACTGCTCAACCCCAGATCACTCGGACCGCTCTGCCGCGCTGAGTTTCTTCATTGCACCCCAACTCCGCTCTCAAGGTCCAGGACTACGAGACAGGTGTCGTATCACCCCTTTTCCTCTAAAAATCCCTTTTCCAAATCAATCTCTAACTCTCTAGTTAGCTGCGTGACTGTGGTGTCTGTAATGTTTGTCTGTATTTAATAAAACATCATTCTTATTATTTTAACCTGTCTGACTGCTTGACTGACCTGACCCCGTAGACGCTGGGTTGCAAGATCCTGCTAAGTTACCCTGCCTCTCGCTAGCTTTAGTGAGTGCTCCAGCTAATTTTCTCCAAAGTTGTGTTGTTGTTTGGTTACTTAGGTGTCCCTCCTGGGACCCCCAGATATCAGGGTAACACTATGCAGCCTACTAGTCCTCCTGCCTCTGGTCCCCTTCCTCCACCACTACTACCAGTCACTGCTTGGCCAGCTAAGGATGGCTCAGAGCCCAATTTCTCAGCACCACAAATCCCCCTCCATACACACCCAAGGAAGGAAATGGGTGACACAGAGGAAGTATGTCACCATGTCAACTCATCCTCTTTCTTTCTTCTTTTCTTGACCTGGTTTGGACCCTGGGTGCCAGCTCACCTCACCATGCCTCAGCCCTCTTCCCACAGACATTTAGATATCCACGGTTCTTCTACTTTTGTGGGGGTCCTGTGCCCCTAACCCTAGCAAATGTGGAGGGCCAGCCCTACTTGATTCTTTTTTTCCCCCTATCCATTTTCTTCACAGCCATCCACAGAAATCAAAACTACTGTGGTATGGATGATTCCTTGTGTTTTGTTCTCTGTACCTCTTATAATCCTTCAGCCCAACTTGTCTATATCCTTCTTAAAATGAGGTGCCCAGAACTGAATGCAGTACTCCAGATGAGGCCTGACCAGTGCAGAATATAGTGGGACTATTGCTTCTCTTGACCTGGAAATTATGCATCTATTCTATTCTGTTCTGTTCTTTTCCACTGCAGCATCACACTGCTGATTCATGTTGAGCTTATGATCAATGATAATCCCAAGGTCTTTTTCATGTGTAATATTGTTGAGCCAAGTACCCCCATCCTATACCTGTGCATTTGGTTTTTGTGGCCTAAATGTAGAATTTTGCACTTGTCTGTTCAGAATTTCATTTTATTCATTTCATCCCAGTTTTCTAATTTATAAGGGTCCTTTTGAATTCTGTTTCTGTCTTCCAATGTGTTAGCTGCCCGTCCCAGTTTTGTGTCATCTGCAAATTTGATAAGGATTCCCTCCACCCAATCATTTAAATTATTGATAAAAATAATGAAAAATATTGGCCCCAGGACAGAACTCTGTGACACTCCACTTGAGATCTCCTTCGAATGTGAAGCACAGCCACTGATAATGACTCTTTCAGCATGGTTTTCCAGGCAATTATGGATCCATCTGACAGTGTTTCCATCTATTCCATATTTAGTCAGTTTGCTAATCAAAATATCATGGTGGACCTTATTGGATGCTTTGCTAAAATCCAGATAAATGACATCTATAGCATTCTCACCATCTACTAAAGTAGTACTGGATCAAAATTTAAGATTAGTTTGACAGGGTTTATTCTTGACAAACCCATGCTGGCTCCTGCTAATCACAGAATTGAATCATAAGAAAGGGCTACTGTTCTGTGTTCTTGATGAGCTTCAGCAACTTGTCAGTGACAAATACATGCACCAGGAATACAGCATACTTCCCAATTCATCTTTTCCATCTGGTGCACAGTTCTCTATATACCACTGAGTAATGCATCCCCTAACACCAGTACCTTTCTTTTCCTTTTCTTCTTGCTGCAGCTGGTGGTTAGGTTGGCTTCCTCCTTGGCATGCAGTGTCTCTTGTTGCTCATCTCCTGTTTTCACTGCTTCACCACCATTGTCCTCAGGAAGGAAGTGATTGCTTAGCTGAAGCATTTCCAAACTCCTTGTGAATGGTCTGCTCCTGACACTAACTGTTCTCCAGGGTGCTCCTCAGTGTTAACACCCCTTTTCATTTTCATTGGTAGTTTCCTCCTGTTGGTTCTGTAGGATCAATTCTTCCTCTGTTCTGTTCAGGAAGTCCAGATGTTCTCTGATGTGTCAAAGAGTCTAGACAGATAGATGCAGTGTATTGCCCCCTCTCTTCCAAGACAGCCACCAGTTTGTACTTGCTGCAAGTGTAGTCAGTGAACGTTTCTGGGAAGAAGACAAACATTGCAGACACATCGTAGCAGACAATGACAGATCCTTCTACCTCCATCCCTGTAATTATTTCTTCACTTCTTTCAGACTGTAATAACTCTCACAGATACAACTGTATGCACTACAGGGCACACACTGCTGGCCCTCAGAGACTGAGCTCCAAAGACTGAAGCAGCAGTTATATAGAGCTGGTGACTGCTAGTTCTGCTCCACAAGCAAGTCAGTGGCCATTTCCACACTAGCCTGTTATAGCACGATGATTCCACTTTCAACATCGTCTGGAATCCTGGGGTTCAAACCCCAGGATTCCAGACGATGTTGAAAGTGGAATCATCGCGCTATAACAGGCTAGTGCAGAAATGGCCAGTGATTCAACAGAAGCACTACCCCCTTAGACTTTATGGTCAGGGAGAGCACATGACCAAAACAAACAGAAGCCCCCATACAAACCTTCAAAAAAACTACAATCAAAGAGTTAAGGATGATAGTCAAAACACAGCTCACTTTCTGTTCTCTCCTCAAAGAGAAAGAGACAGACAGAAAAAATGTTGCTCCAGAAAGCAAAATGCAAGGATGAGTTTGCTGGGAAATAATATTCACCGGAATTCTCTTTTATACTACACTGTTATAGCATTTTGATACTACTTTAACTGCTATAGTTGCATCCTATTCAACCTTTGGATTTGTAGTTTGGTGATGAACTTAAGCTCTCTAGCAGAAAATGGTAAGTTCCTCAAACTATAATTCCCAGGATTCCGTAGGATGAAGCCCTAGGAGTTAAAAGTGGCATCAAGTTGCTATGATTGTGTAATGTGAAAGAAAATCAAGGCAGGAATGATAGATGGGAGGACAATCCACATGGATGCCCTGTTTGCTTCATCTCATTCTGCTCATTAAATTGCTGTGGCTGGCCAGGGGAACATTCTGAGCACATGCAGCCAGAAATACAGAAATACACAGGATAACAACAGAATCAGACTGGACTCAGAAGTGACACAAGGAAATAGCACTGAAGGTAAAGGACCAAACAAGTCTTCAAAGTGGAAAGTAGTGTGGCAGCAACTGTGTCTTAAAAGGACAAGCTGTTGATACTGCTGAGAACAGAGTCATGGGTGTCTCAAGATGAGAGAAGGAAACAGGCATGAAAAAGTAGGGCTGTGAAGGCATCTCTCCAGACCAAAAACCCAGTCTAGATATGCAGACATTAGAATGTATTTCAGAGCGTCTGGGAGCTTGTAGCCTCATTGGCAATAATCCAGTACCTTGTAGAATGAACCGCTTTGTAATAGGGCAATACACTTACTATGGCTCTCCCTTGAGGCAGATCAAGATGCAATGTAGGCACGCAGCCAACAAAGCTGATATGAATGGAAAAGAACAAAAAGGGAAGTGAAAAATAAATGAAACATGATGTTATGAATACATAACTGTTTTTCCGGTGGTGTGTTATGACATGCACAGGCAAACCACAGCAAATAGGGGCGTTGATTGTTTGCGAAAGGTACTTGTATCTGGTTGTGTCAGAACATATATGTCACAGCCCCAGAGAAGATAATGATCTGACCATGTAACTTACTTTTTATGTAGAATTACAATTCCACCCTTATCTTGTCTGTATTGCTTCAGTGGACTATTTAGAGAGTTCATTTGTATCTTTAGACTCCCATATAAAGCACAAGTATCATATAACAACCCTTTGACTCCACTCCCACCAGAGGCTCATTTCCCAATCTAGGTCACACTCTCTGACCAGATTCTACTAAAGTTCAATTACCCTTCTGTCTCTCACTGGGCTTCCACTGAGAATTAAACCTTTCCACATGACTATCCTTCCTGGCTGACTGAGGGACTCTATCCCAGAGCTTCTTGCTAGGAATCTCACTGAAGGACTGAATACCAACAGGTACTTCTTTCTCAGGCACCAGCTCTTCCCACACACAACTGCGCAGGGTTTCTCTCTTGAGGAGCTATTCCGGTTGCCTGGCAACCTGCTTCCAGTCTGCTGTGGCACTTCAGATAGCCACACCCCCAGAACTTGCTTGGGGCAATGCACGTGCACAGTCCCAAGCAAGCCCCTGTAATTCCTTTATGTTCCCTACAGGAAAAAGACTGGGTTCTGCTTCTCAAAAATTTGGGGTTTTGGAGCATTTCAGGTAAGGGATACGGAATCTTTAACCTTAAACGCACTTTAGGGGACATGGGGCATTCTCACCATGTTTTGGGGGCTTCTTGGTCCTTTTGGGGCATTCTGGAGCAAAAAAAACAATATCTTCTTTTGCATGTTTTTTTTTATCCCTTGGAACTACAAAAATAGTCCTGGAGGCCTCATGTGGCCCATGGGCTGCACTTTGCCCACATTTGGCATAGACTACAATTATTGCTGCCTTGTTGGATAATATAATAATATAATTATTATTATTATTATTTATTTGTATCCCGCCTCTCCACACAGATTGAGGCGGCGAACAACATGAAATACATTATACATTACAAATAGCATGTATGGTTTACAATGTGTTTTTAACTAATATCCTAAAAGGTAAAAGGATTAGACTTGTTTGCACCTTTTTCTTCCACCAACTTGTCTTTTGTGCTTGTCAGGTGTGTGTGCACTTTGCTTCACACAGGGAAAAGGAACTAAGTGTCAGGGATTCAGCAGGGAACCCTGGGAAAATGTTCAGCCCACTGCTAAATGTTGCATCATGCTCCAGCTGGTTGTGATTGTGGTACATTGCATCAGAAAGTGGAGTGGGGTGCAAAAGGTACAGGGTGGTGTGCAAACCCTCTACCTGATTGGTTGTAGATATGTACATAAGAAAGCAATCTCCAGTCTGTATTGTCTGTTGACCAAACCTTGTGCCTGGTGCAAGCCTCTGTTCGTCTGTCCTATGTTTTGTATACAACGGAACTTTGATGCAACATAAAGCACCTCCTGTTTGGAAGAAACTCCTCTGTGTGTGAGTATCCTTATTGGGGAACAAGGTTGCTGCTGTTGGCTCACTGCACTCTGGTTTTTCCGCTGCATTTCCGTGGGGCTGAAACTCCTATCATCCCCCAACACTAAGGCCATTTCCGCAGTAGGCTGTTTATAGGGCGATGATTCCACTTGCAACATCCTATGGAATCCTGGGATTTGCAGTTTCGGGAGGGGCCGGCCGGCCCCTCCCAAAACTGCAAACCCCAGGATTCCATAGGATGTTGCAAGTGGAATCATCGCCCTATAACAGCCTACTGCAGAAATGACCCAAGTTTTGCACAGAAGTCTCTTGCATAAATTGAAGAAACCTGGACAAGAACTAAAGTGCTCATTGCCTCATAGAAGAGGTGACAAATCTCATGGGAAATGGCCATTTCTCAGCTTGTTGAACTATCCTGTCTCACTGAAAATGAAAATTTTTGAAAATAGTCTTCAAATCCTTACTTTTCCAATTATACTGATAGTGCTATCTCATTCAGGGTTTTTCTAGGATCTGTTTGTGATTTTTCAAGAATCCCTCTAGAATTATGTTTATTTTATTCCTAGTAAATCTAGAAGGAACTTTCCATATCATACGGTGGTGTTTCATTATGGAACTGAAGCCTTCAGGATGCCTTATCTTACTCCATGTGTGTGGGTGTGTGCATGTGTGTGTATGAGAGAGAGAGACTTCAAGTCTCTTGTTGACTTATGGTGATCCCATGAATTTCACAGGGTTTTCTTAAGCAAGGAATACTCAGAGGTGGTTTTGCCAGTTTCTTCCTCTGCAGTATATCCAACTGCATGTGGCACTTGTTGGTGGTCTCCCATCCAAGTACTAATCAAGTTTGAGCCTGCTTAGCTTCCAAGATCAGATGGGACCTGGTGTCTTGTAACTGTAGGTGAATGCACACTGGATCATATCATAATCCTGAATGACCCCAAAGGTTGAAAAAATGCAATTTCTCCCTCCCCCAAACTCACTCTTTTGCTCTAAAATGCTCCCAAATGACCTCTGGGGTATACACATGGCATTTTCACCACATTCGGAGACCCCTTGAGGAGGCCTTTTTTTAAAATAGGAAGTAAACAGGAAGTGACTTATAATCACTTCCTTTGTGAAAATACTCCAATGTCCTCAAGAGGGAGTTTGCGGCATTGGGGCCAAAAAAATTGATTTGTGGGGAGCAGGTGTGATGTGGGTACAGGCTTCTTGGGAGGTGAAAGTGGTCCAGTGGCCTTCCACAGTTGTCTGTCCCTGTCCTATTCTGATGATGTTCATGATTCCTTTCCATTTTTCACAGTGTGCTCTCTGAAAGACAAAAGGAAGGCAGGAAGGAAGGATGGTATCCTAACACAAAATTGGAAAGAAAAGTACTTCACATTCACAATCAGGTTAGAAGACCTAACACATTCTTTGTTATATACAAAACGCCACCATCTAAGAAAGACTGCCAGCCTGAGCAATGCTTGCCTTCAAATGTTGCTCCATAAAGGTTGCAAAGCTTTTCCCTATGTTTATGACTCTTCTCATTATACTTCCCCAGGAACTTTTTCTTAATGAAAGAAAACATGTGACTCTGTCTCCAATGGGAGCTATGGTGGAGACAGAAACATTTTCTTTCAATTATATAAACTAGCGGATGTATCAAGCTTTACTCATGTCAGAAACCACTTACCTTCACCCACTCCCAGTGGTCTTCTCCTGTGACTCACTAGGTCCTCTTTCTCTCCCCTCATCCACATACCAATTCCACTGTTATTTCTTTCACCTTACGTGCTCTTTGTCTTTAGCCATTTCTGCACAAGGCTGTTATAGTGCTATGATTCCACTTTCAACATCTTATGGAATCCTGGGGTTTGCAGTTTCAGGAGGGGCCAGGGGCCCCTCCTGAAACTGCAAACCCCAGGATTTCATAGGATGTTGAAAGTGGAATCATAGCACTATAACAGCCTCATGCGGAAATGGCCTTCTGCTCCTTCTCACCCTCTACTTTCATTTGAAAGCAGGATCTTCTTTTTCTTTCTCTTCCTCTAAGGGTTCAGAGGAAAGTAATCACACCCAAACTATTGCATTTTCTGCTCTGCCTCTGGACCACATGAAGTTGTCCAGAGGCCCTGTGAACAAATGAATATATCTCAGTTGACTGCAGCTTCCTCTTTACTGCTTAGAGAAGTCCGTCATCAGCCCTTTCCGCAGCTTACCTTTTTGCGGAGCTGGGGTGTGGAGATCGCGCGAGTAGCCTCTGGCGAGAGGCTCTCACGTCCCTGTTGCTTCACGTCCGCAGCCACTGCCTGCTTGTGAGCAGGTACCATGAGAGCCCCTCCTCTTCCTTCTGCAGCGCACCCTTGGATTTTCCAAGGTGTCTGCCAGCCCCTGGAGCATCATGCAATTGTGAGTGCGTCATGTGGACCACTTCTCACAATCGCGTGATGCTCCAGGGGCCTTTCACATGGCAAATGCCATGCAAAAAGGGCCATCTAGTGACCAAATATGGTACTACAAGATAGATTTAAATTAACTAATATTAATCAAAGCATTCTAAAAATAACTGTGAGCTGCATGATACTTGGGCTCCCTTACTATGAACAGCAAGAATCAAGTGTCACCATCCTGGAGATATAACCAAGAAAAATAGAGAGAGAGAAAGATACACTCTCTTCATTAGTATATTTATGCTCCTGCTATTGTTGTTGTTGTTGCTGTTGTTGTTGTGTGCCTTCAAGTCATTTTCAACTTATAGCAACCCTAAGTCAAACCTATCACAGGGCTTTCTGGAGGCTGAGATTGTGTGATTTGTCCAGGGTCACCGAATGGATTTCCATGGCCAAGTGGAGAATCAAACCCTGGTCTCCAGGGTTATAGTCTAACGTTCAAACCACTACATCATATTAGCTCTCTTATTAGTATAGTGGGATGTTATACAAATGCTGTTAATAAGATTATGAAATAAATGAATACATTTGTGTGTACATGGGTCCCAAGTTCATAAGTTCAACTAAACATGGAGAGCTTTAAAGAAGAGAGGACTCTCATCTTGTGTTTAGCAAATGTGTGGAAATAGTTGGGATGTAGACCCTATCTCTCCTTCTTTGCTTGGTTCTTGCATGCTCCAAACAAGTAGTATTTTTGGTGGCTCTTACCCCTTCATAAACAGCTTCCAGTATAGAGTATATTTATTAAAAATAACAAGAGGAAGACTTCTCTTTGTGGTGTGAGTTTTAAACCACCTTGTGGAGTGAGTTTTAAACAGTCGGGATTTTTTATATATATTTTCATGGGAAATAAGCTCTTCCATTGTACTTGGTTGGCTTCCAGCAGTCCTGACAGTGTGAAAAGGCTTCTCAAAAGCACTCTTTTATGTGTCCTTTTTGGAAGAGAAAGCATGCTTCTTTTTTTTAAAAAAAAATCCTTTGCTCTTAACTAATGACAAGAATTGCCCATGGGCAATTCTCTTACCAAACAGAAGCTTCAATCACATAATTAATTTGTTTACAATTGCTATGGCAACAATGGGCACCATGACAACTACTAATATCCCCCTCCCATGCTCATGCGCTCTCTCGCTCTCTCTCTCTCTCTCACACACACACACACACACCAGTAGATTCCTACAGCTATTCATGAGATAAAATATTTAAATAGCTCCAGGCATTTGGAGCTGTGATACCTCATTTTGCTATTTAATCTTAGAAATTTATGTCACTAGATTTAAAAAAAAAAAAAGCTATAAACATTTTCTCATTTTTTAAAAAAAAGTAACATTAAATTTAGCTTATTATTGGCTAGCATAATCTACTAAGAGAATTTACTTTGTTAGCAGCCATGATCCTAAACTATAGGACTTGAGAACAGAAAGGATAAGAAGAAAGAGGCATCTGACTGGGATTGGTGTCTGAGGGGGATATGGCATCAGGTAAGAAGGTGGTCGTAAGTGTGTAAGAAGAGGCTTGCTAGATTATACCAGTGTTCTACAGCCAGCCCTCCACATTTATGAGTTTGACATTCACGGATTTGATTATTTGCAAGTTTCCCCAACCCCTACTCCCCTACCTCAGGTGCTACTTTTGGGAAGGAACTTTCCCTCTTGGTGGCTCCAATCAGGCTGCACAGCTCTTTAAAAACCTCCCTCCAGTCCTCCTCCTTCTCCACCAGCCACTGCCTGGCCAGCCAAGGACAGCCCAAAGCCTGGTTTCTCAGGACCACAAGCCCTCTCCCAAAGCTCTCCATATACCAAGGAAGGAGATGGGCAAGAGAAAGGAAGTACAGGACCACCGTGCCAACCATCTCCTTTCCCTGACCTGGTTCAGACATTGGGTACCCACTCTCCCCACCCATTCCTCAGCCTCCTTCCCACAGAGAAACAGATTTTGATATTTGCAATTTTTTCACTTTTGCGAGGGTCCTGTGCCCCTAACCCTAGCAAATGTGGAGGGCCAAGCGTATATGAATCAGTATTCTCTTTCTTCCAGTAATCATGTAAATGTTTCCTGGAAACTCACAAGTAGGGCATGAAAGCAATAACTCTTGTCTTTGGTAGGTCCAGAACACCTGATCTTGGGTGCAACCAATAGAGCAAGAAGAGCCAAGTCTACTGGCCACAGAGATATACTGAAGGCTCAAGGATAGACTTGACTAAATTTCAACATCTCTAGGCTGGAAGGGGTTTGGACTCAGCACAGCTTCAGCTGGCCTAGTATTGTCTCAACTATCTCTTGTCCATCATGGCCAGTTCCATTTGCATTCTGGAAAAAAAGATGGCTCATTTTGAGTGTCATCCATCCATCCATCCATCCATCCATCCATCCATCCTTATTTATTTAAATATTTATCTATTGTCCTTCAGCCTGCCAGGGTTCCTAGGGAGTTATCAACAGATAAAAATATGTAGAGTATTAAATACACAAATAAAAACCTGGAGTAAGTCCCACTGAACTTAGCAGTGTTTAAAAGAAATAGACATGTGCAGCGTTGAGCTATTAAATTCCATTTCTGACCTGATCAAAATGGTGCCATGATTTAAAGTTACAAAAACTGGTTTTTAAATCATGTATTCATTAATAATTAGTTTATTTCATACATAATTTATTTAATTAATAAGTAGTTAGGTAAATAATGCCATACCTATAATCTTATAATCCAGAGTTTGGAATCGTGTGGTATTCCAGATGTCATCAACCCTAGTTAAGCCAGCCAGTAACTATGGAAGCTGGAACATTTACAGTGTCATATGATTTCCATTATGCTGTAACCCACAGTATGTAGTCATGGATTTATTAACTATGGCTGGCATCTTTTTACCAACTTACAGTAGCGTAAATCCAACTTACACTATTGTAACCCACTTTTTTGGTTATTGCACATTTTCAATTTCTCTACCAACCATGCAATGACCAAACTCCTGCAAAGATATCAACTGCAGAAACTTCCCCCCAAACCCACAAAGTCCCTGCAGATGTGTGTTGCTGTCCTTCCAGCTACAGGAAAATAGCTAGCTGATTTTCCATTGATCTCCCTAGTTTCCAGTGATGGCCATGTTGGGGGCAGACACATTACTTAAACAGGAGGGTTGAGGGTAGCACTGGGAAATGTAGTTAGGAAGACATAGCTATGTGCCAGACATGCTTTTTTCAGTGCAGATACCAATCTGTCTTCATTTGTAGTAATTATATTATAGAAGAGAACAGTTCAAACAGAACAAGCTTAACTTTAAATAACAAATGCAAAAATTTCAGGTAAATTAAATAAATGTTTTATCAATAAAAGTATATATTCCAGTCTACCAGAATTTAGTAAAGGTAGTCCATCCTGTCAAAATTATCTTATTTTTATAGAATTAGCCAACACAGACATAACCACACAATCATATATTTTACTTTCACATTGTTCAACAGAAGGAATTGTTGCTTTCCTTTTGTACAACATATTTGACTTTTTAGTATAACACATTCTTGCTGTTAACAGCATAACATCTTTTAACACATCTGGAAATTCTTTGTATGTTTTAGTAGAAACCATAATGTATCCATTACCATCTTACTATGCACCATTAACTCTGAGATTAGTTCTTATCTTGAATTAATGTTTTTGGGTTTTCATAGTATCACTACATACAGATGTATTTTTCATTCTCTTATTAACATTTCCTGTTATTATTGTTAACATTAATATTTTCTGAGTCTTTTCTTGTGTTATAATGTAATTTCAGCTGTCTATTCAGTTCCAGGATTTTATCCAGGAAACTCTTCATATGATCTGAGCCAATATGCACTGAATTTCTCCTGTGTGCATGCTATTAGAGCAATGTTTTATTTATTTATTTAGCACTATCAATGTACATGGTGCTTTACAAGTGAAACAACCAAAAATAGTGGATCCTGCCAAAGGCATATAATCTAAAATATATGAGTACGCACACCCACATAGACACACACATATATCGAGGGAAGGAGTGAGTAATAATAAAATGGTAGCATACAATTGCAAAACAAATTATCCAGATAAAATACAAAAAATACAATCTACTATATAAAAGTCAAAGTTAGTGAGTGAGCTTGTCTGTTTGTCTCATATGATTGGCTGGCTGTGAAGATTCTATGGAATCCTGGGGCTGGCAGATCAGGAAGGGGCCTTTAGAATTCCCAGCCAGAGAGCTCAGGCCAGTTGCTATGGGGACGAGGCCTAGCAGCTCTGAATACTGATTGGATCGGGCAATATAAGGAAAAGTTACATGTACTGGACACACAGGATCTGAAATCTGTGTATTTCAACAGCATCTAATTCCTAAGGTAAGGTAGCGTAATTCCTAAGGCACTTCTAACAAGTATTACCTACAAGAAAATAAAATCCTGGACAACATGAGGTGAATAAGCTAGCGTAATATAAAGCAAACTGACAAATACTTGTAATAAAAATAAACGAGTATTTTAAAAAGTAAACTAAAATTCCAAAAATATATATATTTCCAAATGAGTATCCAGTGATGTTGAATGTGAATGTTGGAGTCCAAGCCTCCCTGTACCATTGCAGGGTGAGCCTTTTTAGTGGACAGTGCTGGATGAGAAATTCTAATTGTGAGAAGGATATAGCAGGGTGCATCTTATAGTCCCTACTGTGCATAAAAGCTCCATGTCTGAATCTGCTTGTGATGGGTGCTTTAACTGCCTTTGGCTCTCATTGAAAGGAACTGGGGAATAAGAGAATTGTCCTTCTCTTAGGCTAAGATGGAATGAGCTAACTCACACCCAGTATGGATTGGAACATCAGCTCACTAATGATTAACGCACATGACCCAGAGAGTGTGCATCAGCTGAGGATGCTGTCAAGCCTGAACAGAAGGCAGCCAAAGCACTGGTATGGTTGTTGTATCATTAGCTGTGCTAGCATGAGTCTGTGTTAGACTTGGGGCTTTATCACAACAGCCTGTTGTCCTGCAGCAGTTGCCTTATTTAAGAAAATGAAATCATACCAGCATAGAAACAATAACACTGTCTCTCCAATAATGCTATGCTGCCAGTTTGGAGGTGCACATTCTCACAATTGGTCTTCTGCACCACTCACTGACCCTGCCTCCTGTCCCCTGTCCCAATTTCCTGGAGTGTGCACTTACTTACTTACTTTTTTTCAGCATGTCAGGAGACTTTCTCCCCATCATTTCAATATTGTGGTTTCCTGTTGTGCTGCTATTTGGCATCATAGTTGGCAGTTCTGCCATAATGGTGTAATTGCAGCATGCTGGCACAATTTATACCAAAAGTTTTAAAAAAAAGTTTTCTGCTGAATAGTGTAAAAATAATGTTGTTCACCATCATCATAATGGCCATTTCCACACTACACTCTTTCACATTTTGATTGTTTGAAATAAGTAGAAATCTGTGGACTTTGACACTGGCTAAATTCTATAGTTACTGGTATTTCCAGCAAGGAGAAGACTGTGGCTATTTCCTCACTACACTCTTATAGCGCAATTATTCCACTTTCAACATCCTAATGGAATCCTGGGGTTTGCAGTTTAGGGAGGGGCCAGCCGGCCCCTCCCTAAACTGCAAACCCCAGGATTCCATAGGATGTTGAAAGTGGAATAATTGCGCTGAAAGAGTGTAGTGCGGAAATGGCCGATGTCTTCTTTGTCCAGACACTGGAAGTGCAATAAGCTCACCCTACTTTGGGGTTGGGAGGGAGAAAGGGGAGGACAACATCCACTGACAGCACCTGACTTCCACTGCAATATCAGAACTGCAATAAAATTGACACCATCACATCAATACATAATAGAAGGAACACAGTGTTATTGGAGCCATTCATGGATATTTCACATGAATGAAAAGAGACAGCCCAAAAGCAACAGGAATGCAATTCAAGAATGTGAGAATAATGACATCATATAATAAGGAGAGAACAAAAATGGAACCAAGCCAGTGCACTCATACAACAAACCAGTGTGTGATAAAGTCCTTACACTGAAGTCTATAGTGAATTGTACATAAAATTCCAAGACCCTTGTCAGGTTGAACCTCATTGTTGGGTCAGGGGTGCAGGAAGCCATACAACATGGACAAAAGTTTTGTCTCTGAGCATGTGGAAAGAGGCTGGGATCTGCTTCCCCCCACACCTGCCAGGCAGGCCCAACTGTTATATTTTGGCATGCCAAAAGTGATACCACTTTTGGCTGCCATTTTAGCCAAATTTTGGCCTTTTTTCTTTGTCTTTTCAGGGGTGTTGTGAGACTTTGGGATGAGGGAAATAAACACCTACATTTGTGACTGCCTTTGGGTGCTTCGGGCCAGTTTTGAGTAGAAATATCATCTAAAAATCAGTGTGAGTTTTTAAAAATGGGTCTGCGGTGTTGCGGGGACTTCTGTGGGCTTCAGGAGCCATACTTTGGGGTAGTAAGGGCCATATGTGATTCATGGGCTGCACATTACCCCCCACTGATGTGTTCCCAACTAATGATGCGATGTAAGTTTCTGTATTTGCCTTCCATAGTCTGTGTATCATTTTCTCATTCTCTCTGAATAAAGACATACTGGAAAAGAAACAATGGTATGTTCATTGCCTTGTTTAAAACCAACAGAACCTCTCCATCTTAGAACAACAGTCCCTAATGGTGGACCATGGGACACCCTTGATGGTAAGTTAAGTAACTGAGCGAGGTGAGAAGTTCCACTCTTGAACGCATGTTGTATCCTCTGTTGGGGAACGACTGGACAAAATATTACCCAACCAGGTCACTTTGTAAGTATACAGAATGCATGATCAGATTGACTTAGAAGCTTATAGGTTTATATGCTATGCAGTCTCAAATAATTATCACAGTCAGTCCTCCTAGCATGCCTAACACACTACTCTAGGCAGCACACAAAAATTTAAAGAAACCTTACTCTCAGGTTTATAATCTAGTAAAATCTGTTTTAAAATCTAGTAAAACATGATATACAAGAATAGCCTGTTTACTAGAAAAAAATCTAGCAAAACATGACACACAAGGAATGGAGTAACTGAGAAAAATGTGACACAAAATCTGACCGTTCACAAAGAAAGAAACAACAGTAAAAATGTTGAACCTGGAACTCCACATACTTGTAGCACAGCTGGGGTCTTCAGTTTTGTTAATTGTAATGATCCTTTGGAGACTTCAGTTTCGCTTGCTTGCTTGATCAGCACAAGTACTATAAATCTTGTTCTTACTTGAAGTTCTTAAGAAACTAATGCCCTCATCCTATCAAATATCAGCAGTGAGCAATACCTTTATCAGAACATTAAATAAGCATGGTTAATCAAATTATTATGGAGTGTCCATGCTCTCAGCTGAATGGTTCATGAGTGGAAGCATCTCTGCTACATACAATCAGGATTTTTGGATTATGGTGAAAAAGTTACTGGTTTTTTTTTAAAAGGGAACAGAAGACTGAATATAGAGTTGCAATACATTTATACACATTACTGTCTAAGCAATTTTTATGTTAGCCCACCTAACACTAAAAAATTCAAAACTAAGAAAATCCCTAAAAATCTATTAAACCTTAGAAAAAATTAATCTAGGATTTGCATATATTTCATATTAAATTGCATATAAATATAAATATTGCACATAAAATTCATCTAGGGTTATATGAAATTATATTGTGTTTGTCACAATCCTAGATTAGCTACTTTTTCAAGGAGATGGAGATGGTTACTTCATGATGATCTTTCATACTTTGAACAAGACAGTTGGAAGTTTAAGTCAAAAAAGTTGCTTTCTAAGGAGGGCAAAGATTGGCTTGCTTAGGTGCAACTCAAGTACAGATTTAATCAAGATAAACGAAATACAACCATAGAAGTTGGAGAAAATGAGTTCTATGTAGAGGTATTCAAAGACAATGACTAAGTAATTTTAAAAATATATAAATAGTTGTTGAAATTAGAGACAGAAGATGAATCTGTAAAAGACTACATGAATTATGCTGGAGGACCTGGAGATTCCTAAAGAAGTGTTCTCAGATTAAAAACATAGCATTCACATCTTTTTATTTATGTTTTTTCTACTTTTATGGGTGTCTTGTACTCCTAAACCCCACAAAAATGGAGGGCTGATTGTATTAGGAAAAAATAAATTTTCCAGGGCAGGTGACACACTGTTTAGAATCATAGAATTGTAGAGCTGAAAGAGACCACAAGGGCCATCAAGTCCAACCGCCTGCCATGTGAGAATATACCACCAAAACATTTCCAACAGATGGCCATCCAGCTTCTGTTTAAAAAACCTCCAAAGACAAAGTCGCGTAAATGTGAGGAGCGGTCTGCATGACGCATGATGCTCAAGGGCCTGACGCGGACCGCACATGCAGCTTTTCATTTTCGCACACTTACCTGGCATGTGGTACATCAGGAGCTGGGTCGGTTGCGCTTCCTGCCTCAGCGCTAGCCTGCAATTCCCAGGTTGCTCTGCAGTAGGAAGGGGCGGGGCGTTCGCACAGTGCTCGCACAACCAGGAAGCTTCTGCAGAACTGAAGCAGCAAGGAAGCAGCACCGTTCCCGCTGAGGCTTCTTGCGCAAGCGCCATCCCCCACCTCCATGAAAAGGGAAGGTGCGAAAAGGCACAAAGACTCCAAAGCAGCATATCCCACTTTCAAACTGCTCTTACTTTCAGGAATTCTTCTTAATTTTTAGATGGAATCTCTTTTCCTGAAATTTGAAGCCATTGCTCTATGTCCTATTCTCTAGAGCAGCAGAAAACAGCTTGCTCCATCCTCCACATGACATCCTTTCAAATATTTAAACATAGCGATCATATCACCTCTTAATTTTATCTCCTCCAGGGTAAACATACCCAGCTCCCTAAACCACTCCTCATAGGGCATGGTTTCCAGACTTTTTAACATTTTGGTCACCCTCCTCTGGACACCCAGGCAGCTTGAAACTTTTGAGCCTTGACAGTTTCCTTACGAAATATACCCCAGCCTGTGAACATATTAATAATCCCTTTCTCACACAGGTTTGCCAGTCAGGATCATTCCAGGCCCCTAAATTTCCAAGCCAAAACCTGAGACCTAGGGATTGCTCCTGGTGACACCATGAGGGTGGGACCTTGTGATATCTTTAAGCATTATGCACTTAGCAGCAACACAGTTGCTCAAAGATTGTCATTCAAATACATGCAAAGAGAGACCAGCAGACTATATTTTTCCCAGTTGGAAACACAGCATCTTTGCAAAATTGCACCCTAATTACGATCAATTAACCTTTGCAAAGTGCACCAAACTGCACAATCAGCTAGAAGGCTCCCTGCCTGACCCAGGCTTTGCATGCAGTCTTGTCTCTTGCCCGGAGTTGACCTCACAAAAATTGGAGAATTTGAAGCCCTGCCCGGAGGTGACCCATGAAAACTGGGCACTCAGGGCAGTGCCCTGAGATCTGGCAACGCTATTTGCATACTAGTGTAGCAGAAAGAGATTTTGTTAAGGAGTTTTTCAGAAAGACTAGTGGTTTATAAAAACCCTAAGAAGTATTGTATAATGTGCCTGTTTATTCTACTCCTTGTGTTCAGATTCATTGAAATTTCATTCCTCTAGTCACTTTTTCAATAATTCCCATTGTTTATGTGTGTTCTTCACTCAATGACTGAACTATATATGGCCATTTGTCACCACTGGGTGTCTAAGAGCCAGAACTAGGGTGTCCATTTGGACCCACAACTACTGCTTTAAAAAATGCCTTACCATTAAAATGGCACTTAAAAAGTGAGGTGGAAATCTTCACCAGGCTAGGCACTATATAACTTCAGCTGGGATAGAGGGAAAGAAAACTGTAAATATCATGACAGATGTTAAAGCCACAGGTTCTGTTTTTAGACTACAGTCCTCTCAGCCTGCCTAGCCATACTGGGTAAAGGATTCTGTGAGATGCATCAATGCTCCCAAGCTCTATCTGCAGCTTGTTCGAAACCATGGTGCAGGCAGAGGGTAATATCTTTGTAATCCAAAACAAATAATGAGAAGCTGTCATCCAAGGTAATTCTCAGAGTCATAGTCCAAAAAAGTAACTTTCCCAAGTGCTAGCTATGGCAACAGGAAGCCAAACCTGCTTAGTGAATGCAATAGGATCATTGTAGCATTTAGTGGAATATGCCAACTAGATACTATTTGTCACTTTGCCTGATAATTTTTGTTAGAGTCCTGCATTCATCTCTCCCCAGATTAATTGCCAATGAGTGTTACAGTGATTAAGACAAACTACAAACAATAATCAATGATAGCCAGATATGAAAACCTCTACATTTATTTTTCTATTAGGATCCCTGTTTGTAGAATCACAGAATTATAGAGTCATAGATTTGGAAGGGACCACAAGGGCAATTCAGTCCAATCCCTGCCGTACACAAACCATTCCCAACAAATGACCATATAGCTTCTGTTTAAAAACTTCCAAAAAAGGAGACTCCATCTCAATCTGAGATAGTATATTCCACTGTCAAACTGCTACATCATTTCCGCACTACAGTGTTAAAGTGCTGCTATTCCACTATCAACCTCCTATGGAATTCTGGGGTTTGTAGTTAAGGGAAGGGCACTTTGGATTCTCAGCCAAAGAGCTCTTTGGTCTCAGTAAACTACAAATTCCAGAATTCCACAGGGTGTTGAAAGTGGAATAGCAGCAGTTTAACACCGTAGTGCGGAAATGGCCTTAAGAAGTTCTTCCTGATGTTTACATGGAATCTCCTTTCCTGTAGTTTGAATCCATTGCTCTGTGCCCTAGTTTCTGGAGCAGCAGAAAATACGTTTTCCCCATTCCTACTTTCAGATGACATCTCTTAAAAAAAATTGAAACATAGCTATGTTCTGCAGGCTAAACATACCCAATTCCCTGAGCCACTCCTCACAGGTTATGGTTTCCAGGCCTTTTACCATTTTGGTCACCTTTCTCTGGACATGTTCCATGTTTAATATTGTGCTAGCAAGAAACAGACAGCAGTCCCAGCGCTTGAGTGGGAGGCTTTTACCAGAACTTGGAAAGAGGGATGTCAATAATGGAGCAATGGCAAAATCAGGGCCTTGCCCCTCCAAATAAGAATTCTACCCTCCCCAATGAAATGTTCCTCCAGCCCCAAACATCTAGCATTGCAGAGAGGGAGATGGTAAAAATCATCTGCACTTCACATTCTTCTGTTTGCTGTGTTTGCATTCCCTTGGTCACCTGGCCTTCCCCTTTTCCTTTGGATATCTAAATTGTATTTCTAAATACTGAATGGAACTTTTAAGTTACTACAATAGTAGAAATTTGGAAGCTAAATGAAAAGTTAATTGGAAAGGGCAGAACTTTCATTTGGGAGGGCAATATATCCTCATTCCTTGGTAGCACCATGTAGCTGCATCCCTGACTGGAAATATTCCTATCTGGACTACACTGGCTGGGGGCAGGGGGGTTCTGAGAGTAATGTTTCAAAAAGTAACTTTTTCAGCTTCTACTTCTCACCCATCTCAGCTGAGAAAGTCATCAGTGGCAGGTCTCCAAAAAAGATAGCAGTGCAATTCTATATGAATTCATCTAGGAACAAATGCCATTGAATTTAAAAAGACATAACATTTAGGCAGAAATGTATAGGATTGTATATTGAATGTTTAAAGAAATGATTATTATAATAGTTTGCTTAGTGGCTGGCTTTATCCTTCTTTTCCTCACAAGCCTGTTGCTTCTACCTGCCTCTGTGAAGGAAGAATAGGCCCAAACCTATTGGAGTTGGAGATAATGATGGTGACATTTATTTTCACTGGCTGTTGCTTTTTTTTTTCATCCTTCCCATTAAGAGCACATGAGTCTAGTGAAGAAAATGCACACACAAATAGAGAGAGGGAGAGAAGAAAGGAGAATACAGTCATCTCTCCACATTCACTAGGATTAGGCGCACAGGATGCCTGTGAAAGTGGAAAAACTGTGAATAACTCTACGCCCTCCCAAACTATATTTAACACACAAAGAAGTATGATCATCATATTCCAAGTAGCCACCCTTAGTACCTGTCATGTAACAGTCTAAATACTCTAAAGTCACCAGATCGCATCTGATTTTGGAAGATAAGCAGGGTCAGCCCTGGTTAGTACTTGGTTGGGAGACCACCAACAAAGATCAGGTGCTTTAGGCTATATTTCAGAAGAAGTAACTGGCAAAACCACCTTCCTTGCCTAAGAAAACTCTGTGAAATTCATGGGGTCACCATAAGCCAATCGTTGAGTTGAAGATACATATACACACACTTGTGATATGGGCACCAAGTCCAGAAGTATCTGAAAAGGAAAAGAAAACCAAAACTGAAATTGATGAAGGTTTCGATTTTGGGGACAGTGGCCACTGATGGGTATCTGGGGGATCTGCAACCCTTAATACAAAATCCATAACACATACAATTCTCTAGGAGGGGGAAAAAACCATTTTGGGTAAAAATTGTCTATCAACACTAAGGCGCCTCAAGGAGACTCTAGTGCAGCCACAAAATAAGGCCCCAGGGCAACATGCAACCTATGGGCCAACTGTGCCCACCATGTTATATTTATGGGGACACGTGTGCATATACATGCATGCATACACATGCATACCTCCATACATCACCAATAACACAAAGCCAGTTTTTACAGTTTTTTGCAGAAGTTTACTTTGTGGGTCATAAAATATGTAACAACTATCATTGGGTCAAGAGGTCATGGAATGTATGCCAGCCTCTGTTTACACTGGACAACCTTAAAATACTTTTTGGAGACCTATTGACTCTGAACCCAAATTCCTGCATTCATGATTCCAAGATCTCTATCACCAATCTAAAGCCAGCTGCAGGTTATGACATATTAAACATTTCAAAATAATATGATACATCATCAGAACAAGCCCATTATACTGCAATTACAAGTGGCAGTATATAATGAACTGGCTGATATTAAGCAAACTCCACAGTAGGGGAATATTTTCTTATTATGGCCAACAAGAATGTCACAATCACACAGACAGTTGCACATTCTCTAGAAAAACTGTAAAAGCCACAGAACACCTAAAAGACTGAAGAATTTAAGAACTTGATCATAGCTTACAGGGACTTTGGTGGGTTCAACATTGCCACCTATGTTTAGGTAGCCTAGGGTAAAACACATGTTGATACATCATGGACGTGCAAGAATGGAATATTATGTAACACATTTTTAGATGTGCAAAGCATTCCGTGACTGTTAACCCAATAGCTGTAGAAAAAACTCAATGAACTGTTCCCACATGGCAGTAGATTCAGTGTAAGAGTGTATAGTGCATTCACTTCAACACAGCTCAAATACTAACCCAGGGTGCTCAGAAGTAGTAATACCACTTCCAAAGTGAAGTAATATTGGCCTGATGATACAATCCATAGTGAGATATACTGAAGCTATGGCTCCACTTCAGAGCTTTGTAAGGTGGCTGAAATTTCAGTTTTGTGTTAGCCTCAAATTGATGCCATTTTGAATTTTTCAGTCAAACTCTCCTCAAAATGAAAATGGCAAGCACATGTTAAAGATTCCAGCAGCTAAAAGGGAACAATGGTTACACAGAGTTGAACAGAGAAAACTCAGAGCCCATGGCTGTGCCAATCACCACCTCACCCAGTTTGCTCACTTCCAAGAGAAGATGGTTTTTTACAGAGCCAACATCAGTCCTCTCTGTTGGTAAGGAACATAAAAAATGTTCATAGCTTTTCTCCTCCTTAGAAAGAGTGACAGTGAAAATATCACTGCTTGCATGAGGAAGAGAAATATGCACTTGGTCTCACTCCATCCTCCTTTTATGAGCCTTTTCAGACAATGAAGACCAGCTTCTTCGAAGAGGGATACAGCTCTGGGAGAGGAGTGTTTTAGTATTTGAAGCAACTATATGGTTAAGGATACAAAACCCTATATATTATCAGGAGCCGTAATAGGTTTCAATAGGAGCGGCTGATTCCTTTGCCGCCTCCTTCTCCTTGGCTGGTTTTCTGTATTGCAGATACAGATTTGTAACCTATAGTTATGGATCCATAACTGCTCCATATTCAGTAAGACTATGTAGTCATCTCCATGGCACTATTGCCACAATCATAAATGTTCCCTCCAAGTTCACCTTAACAGCCAACAGCCACATCAAACAAAGGAGATCTGTTCAGCTGTCAATCAGCCCACAAGGAGAATGATGCTTCCAGCTCCATCCCACCAGCAAATGAGGCTGTGAGGGATTCCAAAAGGGGTCCTGCTTCTGGTTGTCACAGCCTTCCTTGCTTGTGGGAGTGGATTTGAAACTTCATCCTCCTTGCACGCCAGTTGACAACTGAATAGACTTCCTTTGGTGCAATGTGGTTACTAGCGATTAAGGAGGGCTTGAGAGATCAGTCCAGGAAATGCATATATAACTAATAAACTAATGGAGAGAATATTGGTAACTATCTTTATTTAGACTCTATCTTCCCCCTGAACTCGGACTCATTTATAATTTAAATGAACCCTAAGTTTGACTGATAACACCTGCAGTTCTTAAACTTTGTTTCATATCATGTTCCATGCAAAAGGAACCAAAACAGCAACCTCACCCATCCCAAAACCCTTGCCAATCACTTCCAAGATCACATGGAAATTTTTAACAATCTGAGCCCACATAACAGCCTAAACCAAGATATCAAGTTTGATCAAAATAGCTTCATAAATGTGTATTTATTTACTTATAAATGTGTATTCTAAAGCAAAAACAAAAAACCTGAAGTGTTATCTAAAATGTATCCAAATTGTTGATAAATAAGATCCACAATTTTTCTACAGCTTTCATTTTGGTCCCATTGGATAATATAGCAATTCAAAGCTAAGACCAAGTATTTCACCAGCAATAGCACAATGCTAGAAGGAAGACACATTCCACTTAAAAGTACAGATTTTGCTAGGGAACAATCAAAACCGGGCAGCAAACAACATTGACTATTCTAAGTCATTGCACATTCATTTCAGGGATATTTGATTCACTACTGTGGCTGCAAACAAAGAAGAAAGAAGACGGTCGTATCAGTGCTAAGAAAGATTGGCCTCAATGGGGTGGCCTAGCATAATTGCATCTCTGTAAAAATTAGTGAAGGGTGAGTATACCACAATGCAGGTTTTTAGATGCTCTTCTAAATGTGTAATTATCCTTTCTCTCAAAGAACTGAGTTGTAGATTATCCTGCACCAACAAGCATAAACCCATGGAACTGTGATCAATACTAAATGAACCACCACACACACATTTTCTAAAGAATACAAGTCAAACCATGGCAATAAAGGTTTTTGCTGTCTGCCTTCCCATTCCTTTACCTCAGAGCAAGAGCATCCCAGCCTCCAACATACTGCTTAGCATTTTCTTGTTGACATTTTTTTAAAAAGGCAATGTGTTCTACCCTCACTAATTACCACGCTGCTGAATTTTTGCTCTAATAGGGAAAGTCTGCCTTTCATGGGTCCCACTAGATAAAAGAAGAAAATGCAGGTATGAGAACTTACCCCCTTGCTCTGAGTCCCAGGCCCTTTCCGCACTGAGGCTTCTAGCGCAAGCGGGGGAGGCCGGCAAGCGCAAGAAGGCTCGTCCGGGAGGCTGCCGCTCCCCCTCCTTCCTTCCGCAGGCGAAGAAACCAGCGGGGAAGCGGCACCGAAGGAGGCTTGCTGCGCAAGCCGCCCTCCCCCCGTGCGAAGCGAGAGACCTCGCGCCAGATTCCTCCCCCCACGCGCGTGAAGCGGGCGGCATCGCGTCCCCCCTGTGCGCGCGCGCGCGAAGCGGGCGGCGCGTCCGTCGCGCTACCTCCCCACCCCGCTCCTTCCTTCCGCAGGGGCGGAGGGAAGGAAGCGCGACCCGGCCAGCTCCCGGAGGCTCCGCACGAAGGTAAGTGCGGGTGGGCTCCGGGAGCGTTGCGGGAGCGCGGGGTGATTTTCGCTTGTACGCGAAAATCAAAAAACCCGCGCTCGCGCCGCTTCACCCCGTGAGCCGGGCGGAAGTGGGAGTGCGTCGTGCGGAGCGACGCTCCCACTCCCGCGAGGCTCACGGGGCTATCGCGCGCGCAAAGGCCCGTGCGAAAAGGGCCCCAGATCCAGCCTATGCTAATGTTATTGCAGTGGTATAAGGAACACTCGCCTTGGGCATGGCAAGAAGGCAGGGCTGGCACACCACCTGAAGTAATGCATAAAGAGTATTGAAGGCAGGAATGGCTAATCATGGTATGTCCAGAGGCCACATTTGTGACTCTACAAGGGCTGAATGGATTGCCAAAAAATAAAATGTAGCCAGAAGTCCACTTCTGATTCTTAAAAATGAACATTTTTATGGTAAACAATAGAAGGAGACCTTGAAAAAGGTAAATTTTTACACCTGGGAACCCCCAGAAGCATCAATTTACCCTCCTTTTTTTTGGTCAGAAAAAAATCAGTCAAGTGGTTCTGAAGGGGTTAGGGGCATCCTTGGGGTCACGTGCCCACTTCACTCACCCCTGATTTAAGGAAATCAATAACCTCACTCTAGATTTCAACCTACATGGGCCATTTCTGCACTATTATTCCACATTCAATCTCCTGTGGAATTCTTGGGTTTGTAGTTTACTGAGGCCAAAGAGCTCTGTGGCTGAGAATTCTAAATGCCTCTTCCTAACTATAAACCCCAGGATTCCATACGATGTTGAAAGTGGGTTGATAGTACTATAACAGTACAATGCGGAAATGGCCATTTCAGGAATACTTATGTCTCTTGTCATTGTAGTAGTTGTTGTTGTGTGCCTTCAAGTCATTTCCAACTTCCGGCAACCAAAGGCTAACCTATCATGGGGTTTTCTTGGGCTGAGAATGTGATGCACCCAAAGTCACCCAGGGGGTTTCCACGGCCAAGTGGGGAACTGAACTCCAGTCTCCAGGGTTGCAATCCAACTCTCAAACCACTACATAGTGCTGGCTCTCAGGTCTCTCATTACTGTAAGATATTTTTTAAAAGTAGGCGTAACAAATGGTCTTTAAAAAATACATGGGGAGTGGGCAGGGTAATTTTGAATATGCCTGAAAGGAGATCTTCAAATCTTGCTGTGAATCTTCCCTCCAAGCACTCAACTTTCCTTTCTTTAATGACAGTCGGAATAGTGTCTCTGGTTTTATAAGGATGGTAACCTTGACAAGCAATTTCATATAATAACCTTTCAGCAGGATCTAGCACATTTCTAAAATGCAATTATAGCACCTCTGTATATATCAAGCTTCAGAAAGTTACATTTTTAGACTACAGTTCATAGAATCCTGCAGTTAAAACAACCAGTGATTTGATGGCTAAGGGAGTCTGGGGAGCAGTAGTTCAAAAAACAACAACCCTAAAACTGTTTACAAGCACTGTATCTTATTGTCTGGATATAAGATACCCACTGTGCACCAAGGAAAACCTCCAGATAAATGTGAAATACCCTACAAACACTTTCCTATTTACACAGCTGTTCTGCTGCTGAATGAGAACTGAATTATTCTACTGAAAAATAGATCAGAATGGAATTTTTCATGCTGTTTTTGCACACTGCTGTGCATCCTGAACATAGAGCTCTCAGTGGGATGTAAATCATGGACATTTTGAAGGGGGAGAAAGCCCCTTCCCATTGTGTGGCCTTAAAGGTGCCAGTGTGGAGCAAACTTTTCTAAGAACTGTAGCACTGTGAGAGAGTTATTATAATCTAATGGCATCCCACTTGGAGCAGTGAATACTCCCTTCTTTGGGATGTTTATCTCTGTGATCAAAACAGAATGGAAGAGTTCTAAAATGGATTGGGAGCCCTAATGATGTAGCTATGGGGAAACGGTTCAGACATTTTGCAAAAATCAAATTGAAGCATAGACTTTCAAGAGAAGGCCCTTTCAACAGTATGGCATCATTGCTGTAAATTTGTTTATGGTTGTTGTTTATTTCTGGAAAATGTCGATCTGAATAGGGAATAGGGAAGTCAGTACTATTGGGCACATAAAAAAGAACCAAGGATGGTCTTACCAACAAGTGAGGCAGTCATGGATCTGCAGTACCATGAAGGATGATGAAGTGGTAGAAAGCCAATCTGATCCAATGACGCAATCTATCAGAAGTTTTCTTGTAAAACAGCATTGAAATGAATGGGAATGAATCCTATTCTTTTCCATTAATTCTGTACAGTCAGCCATCAACATTCAGGGTGGTTATAGCCACAGGACCCCCGTGAAAGTGGAAAAAATGTGAATATCAACAAGCCCCCAAATCATATTTAACACACAAAAAACCACAGAGGTCAATGGATTCAACTCACCAGGGATTCAAATGTACAGTACACAATAAATCTGAATTTGTGGTGAGGAAGATGTTAGCCGCCCAGTTCAACATAGTGGGGTTCCTTCACAAGGCAGAGGGGAGTGGCTCACAGGGCTTCCCACCATTTCTGCTGCTGCCCTGTGCCATTTTTAACAAGGACTGACAAGCCTTACCTCATATTTGCAGTCCTTCACAGTCTCTTGAGGCTTGCAGAGACATTGTAAAGGCAAGGTGAGATTTGTAACTCTCTATTAGAAAGGGGACAAGGTGACAGCAAATAATCTGCAAATAATCAAATCTGCAAATGTTAAATCCACAGATGTGGAGGGCCAACCGTACAAAAGAGATCTCTCTAGAAACACTAAACTGTTCCCTTTTCGTTGTCTTTCTTTTAGCAGGCAAAAAGCATTTTAAAAAATGTTCTGACAAACTTTAGGGAACTGAGTGTGCTTACAGAAGGGCTTTCAATAGTGTGCCTTTAAATTATTTTTTAAAATCTTTTAATGGGGTTTTTAAATTGTTTTTAATGTCATAGAGAGTTTAACTACATTTTAATTACAATCCTTTGTATGTGTTTAGTTATTAGTTTTAATTTTGTAAGCCACCTTGAGTCCCAGTTCTGAGGAAAAGAATATAACTAAAATAAATATTTTGGTCCTTCTCTACTCCCTCTGTTTGCTACTGTTCATGGTCCTGAACTTAATTAATTAAAACATTTAATTAGTAATTTTTTTGTAGACCGTTGACCCTTTAAAAATATTTTCCAAGCAAAGAAGGCAGTGCTTCAGCTTTCCAAGAAACAATTCCCTGTGCAAAACATCAAATTGTATATTTTAAAACCCAAAATCAGAGGAAATAATGAAGAGATCAAGTGAATACAACAGCTAGGTTTTCAATGAATCCAAATTAAAACCTTAGAGAGCAATTAAGTAAAATGTTTCTTCTGAAGTGTGTCAGTTATCTGACAAGAGTGGCTGAGTTAGAGGGGTGGGAAAGGGAGTCCAAGAATATGCAGAGGAGACTGGACAGAGTGATATAAGCTATGGAAAATTACAGAATCTTTTCATAATATTACAAGAAGAAGTGGACAGGAAAGCTGCCAGGACAGACTTGCAAAGAACAAAGGGGGGAAAAGCTACAGTCCTCCCTCTACATTCATGGGTTTGACCTTTGCAAATTTAATTATTCATGAGGTGCCTGCTTGTCTCCCTCTCATTTCCCCCCTCCTATTCCCTTGCCTTTTACCCAGGCACTCTGGGCAAAAGGCAAGGGAATGGGAGCGGGTCCCCCGTGCATGGAGAAGGAGTGCACATGCGAGTCTTCCCCTCATTCTCCTCCTCCCATTCACTTATCTGTTGCCCAGGTGTGTGGAAGGAAGGCCTGTGCACCAGGGAAAAAGCAGATAATGGGAGGGGGAAAATGGAAGGAGGTATGCACATACCTTCTCTGTGCATGGGGCTGCCCTATCCCCTTTGCTTGCGTTTTGCCCTGGTGCATAGTAGGAAGGCATGTGAGCCCAGGGAAAAGGCAAGGGAATGGGGGAAGACACATGCACACCTTCTCCATACGCAAGGTTGCCCCCTCCCATTCCCTTGCCTTCTGCCTGAGTATGTAGAAGGAAGGCAGTGTGCCCAGCAAAAGGCAAGAGGAGGAGGGAGAGAATTGGGAGGAGGCATGCTTGAATGGGAGGGGAAACCCAAGAAGGGAATGGGAGGGGGAGTGCTCACTTGGGCGGGGGGGGGGTTATTAGCTTTTTTTTTTTTACTTTTGCAAGGATTCTGTGCCCCTAAACCTTGTGAAAGTCAAGAGACCACTGTAGAACTAAGCCTGGGGCACTGTGGTTATTTGAAACTGTGTAGAAGGTTGGCTGAATATAATCTCACTATGTACTGATTGCATATAGGATGCAGTGACTGCATCCATACCAAGAGTCCTTTGTCTGAAGTGACTGCCAATTGGCCCTGCGGAGTGGCCAGTTTTATCTCTCCAGCATTTCTGTACAGTAGCAAAGGTGCAGAAACGTCTTCAATGTGTGGCTGGTCAGGATATTCTCCTTGCCTGTCCCACCCCTCCCACCCATTCCCACGTCCCTCAGCTCCTGCATGCCATTTTTCTGAGAATCAGAGGCAAGAAGAATCTCCCTTTGCAGAAGACAATCACAGTTACATTGATTTGCATTTCAATACAGCCATTTGACACTCACTCATTATGCAGCGGAACTTCCTCAATAAGCGAATACTTTGAAACCTTTGTCATACCCAGGCTGCCTGAAGTTGAGAAACACACACCGACACACAAACGGCATGCTCTTCTGCAAATGCGACTGATGCAATACAAGGTCAACTTGGCTGTGGGCATGGTCATTCACATCTCAAGCGTGGGGTCAGGTGGGACAAAGGAAAAGAGACAGTGCATGATGGGAAGACACTGGTGAATGTGGAACCCTCGTTCATAGGTCTGCCTGCTGACTCATTCCAGAATCAGTCCAGTGTAGAAGAGGAAAGGCTTCCGTCTCCCCTAGCAACTGCTTGTTGCTATATATGAAGGCCCATCTCCAGCTTAATGAAACTGAATTCTGGTTCTAAAGAAAGAAAGAACCCTGAGTCAGATGAATGGCTGCTTTCAATGGGGGATTTCCCAGAGTATGGAACTGAATGAGTCCAGAATTCAGTTTAATGGGATGTACCCACAGATCACTTGCCAACAGGTCACAAGTTTTCAGCAAACACTGGGTGGTAGACAGAAATGGATGGGGACGCAGGCGTTTTCTGGAGCCAGGCTTTCAGGGAACACTTTTAATGAGCTTGTCCCTTGTTTCTTCCCCATTACATTGCCTTTTAAATTCTGTTTTCTAAGGTGCCTGTCTCATCTCTCATAGGCTCTTTTCAGTTTCAGAACATTAAGCAGTCTAGGACTGTTTTGCATTTCACTCCTAAGGACTGGATGTCGCCATGTCAAGATGATCTGGCACTCCTTCATTTCGCCTCTGCAAAAGAGCTTGTTTCACTTCCAGTATAAAATGCGGGCATGAATTGGTTCTTCCTTAGCATTTACCTACTTCGTATCACAAATTTTGTGGTGCAACAAGGCATACTTTTCATGGAGGCATCCCTTTCAGCTCAGTGGTTACAATCAAAATAAAAGTGAAATAATTACTGTCTAAGAAAATGTGTTTTTTTAATGGAATAAATTAGAAATGTGCTGCTAGAACTACTCTGCACACATACTTATCTTCATCATACACACAACATATAGCCCAGACATCAGAGGCCTTTTTCAGTTATCTTTCCATGCAGTTAGAACTATTAGCTAGCTATTATTCATAGGACGTTTTTAAAATTAAAAAACAACAACAAATATACCATTTTTAATTAATAAAAATTAAATTATGGTTGCAACTCACGACTGCAGTTACAAATGTATAACCCAAAGTTACGCATTCATAACTGACTCATTCACAATTCCTGTGTACTCAATAGTAAAGGGAATATGTAGGGATCATAAAATTCCCCCAGTCCTGACTTACCCACCAGTAGCCATTGCAAGAGATGGGGGTCTGTTCTCCTGTCAATTGAGATGCAGTAGACTGATGTTTCCACATACACACCCTTGTGAGAAATCAAGGAAGAATTGCAACAGGAGTCCTGCTTCTCACTGTCACACTAGAGATCACTCATGGGGCAGGGGCAGAGTGGAAACGTCTGTCCGCTGCATCTCAGTCAACAGGAGATCAGAACCCCATTGCTTGCAGTAACTTCTGCCTGGTAAATCAGGACATGGGGGTTGGGCCAGAAAACACTACTTAGGCCATTTCCACACTAGCCTGTTATAGCACGATGATTCCATTTTCAACATCCTCTGGAATCCTGGGGTTTGCAGTTTCGGGAAGAGCCAGCCGGCTCCTTCCGAAACTGCAAACCCCAGGATTCCAGAGGATGTTGAAAGTGGAATCTTTGCGCTATAACAGGCTAGTGTGGAAATGGCCTTAGCTATGTAACTAAGATAGTTGTGTAATTAAGTAGCATATGCAGAATTCTGGACAATGAAAATAAAAATTAATGAAAAAAGCAACCGTTAAAATAAATAAATAAATAAATAAATAAATAAATAAATAAATAATCAATCAATCAATCAATCAATCAATCAATCTTAAAATAATGTGCAATGAGTAATGTTACTTTAGAAAAGAAAGAAAGAGAGTAATGCTCCAAGTCCTGTAAAAAGTTTTGCTGTAACTGCAGGGTACAATGTGATGCTGTCACATCTTAGAGAAAGTCTCACTACACAAGAGACTCAGGAAGAATGACCCTATTTCTTCACTTCAACAATATATCGTTCCAGCCCTTCAAACACCACTAGGTTCTTCTACCCATTAGTACTCTTATTCTAAGCAACCCCCAGGCACTGGTGACAGCAGCTAGGAGCAGCATTTACTACAAGACAGACCAAAAACACAAAATGACAGAACATTCCTAGTGATCACCTACAGTCTCCAGCTGAGACCACTCAAATACATCATGAAGGAGCTACAACCAGTTCTGGAGAATAACATAGCCGTTTCACAACCTCTGGGAATCAGGCCTTCCTTGGCCTACAGACAGCCTCCTAATCTTAAACAACTACTCACTTATAACAAGATACGTAACACAGATGGTAATACAGGGACAAGGCCCTGTCACAAACCTAGATGCCAAGTCTGTCCCCATATCTATTCTGGGAGCAATATTACAGGGGCTAATAACATTATCCACGAGAGGTACATTTGCCTGCTCTTCCATCAATGTGATATGTGCCACCCTATGGCAGCAATGCCCCTCTATACTCTACTTGGACAAACAAGAGAGTCTCTATGTAAGAGGGTTAACAGGCACAAATCTGACATAAGAAATGGCAGTACCCAAAAACCAACTGCAGAACATTTCAATCTTTGTGGAAACACGAAGTGTAAGTGATTTACAGGTTGCAGACCTTGAAAAAGGAAATTACAAAGGAAAACTAAAAAGAGAAACTGCTGAATTGAATTATATTCACATATTTCAATCCATTAGCAGAGCTGTGAACAAAGACAATGGCTTCATGGCACACTATATAAATTAGTACAAGAGTCCTCACTACTGCACATATAACAAAAGGAATCTTCTTAGAGAGAGTTTTGAACCCTGGGAAATTGACTTTTGGTAAGCAGATTTATTGTTTTCACACATCCACACTAACTGACCACTGTAAAGATCTGAAAGACCTGAGTCACATCATGCAGCCCTTTCAGATTTTAGGGCAAGGGATATGATTTGCATCTTTCTGGATCCTATTACATTCCATCCCACTCCAACAGCTATGTCAGTATGATTTATTCCTGAGTATTTATTATCACTCTGTATTGCATCCAAAGAAGTGGATTTACATCCATGCAAAAATAAAAATCAATTAAGTTGCTGCTACATTTCATCTTCTTTTTTCTGCCTTTCCTCATCCTGTCTTCCTCCTTTTTATGCTGCAAGAGACTAACATGGCTACTTCTTTGCAAACTATAGTGCTAATTTATAAACACAGGCCAATAGATTCTATGGAAACTGGTGAATATGTAGAGGATGAGAACATAACTGTCCTCCAAACAATTATATGTAAGTGGCCGCTTTCAAAGTATTTACTCTAGTATCTCATTTTGTAAACTGAAAAGATTGTAATCATTAAACTCCCTAATATTTTCTTCTAGGGATGGGCCAACCAAAACTTTGAATCCTTGAATCCTCAGCAAGGGTTTGAGATTTGCAAATCTGAATCCCTGTGCAAAAATAGGTGACCTGAATCTTTCAAATTCACCAACCAAAAAATAGGTTTTTTAAAAAAAAAAAGTTCTATTTAAATTTTTTTTTTTAAAAAAAAGTTGCTTTTTAAACCCTTTTTTTAAAAAAGGAGTCAAAAGATTCAAGATTCGTGAGA
This sequence comes from Ctenosaura bakeri, assembly GCA_948474755.1. Taxonomy (NCBI): domain Eukaryota; kingdom Metazoa; phylum Chordata; class Lepidosauria; order Squamata; family Iguanidae; genus Ctenosaura; species Ctenosaura bakeri. The sequence goes on along the minus strand of CAOLHI010000319.1, from coordinate 243,330 downwards.
TTCATGGATTCCCAGAAACTTTCAGGTATTTGGATCCAGATTCGGAAAATTCTGGATTCTTCCCATGCCTATTTTCCTCTTTCCTATATATGTCCAGTGATCAATAGATCTGAGACAATGGCTGGCGTTCAGTTCATGAATTACAGTGATGTAAGTCAGATTTATCATTTACTTTTACAGTCATTGTGCAAGTTGGAGTTTTCTTCTGGCCACATCATGACCAAAGCCCTACATGGCTTGGCTCCAAGTTATTTAAAAGACCATATTCTCTCTTATGAAACAGCCTATTTTTTGAGATCTGCTTGGGAGTTTTTCTTTCTGTCTCACCACCATCACAGATACATCTGATGGGAAGGGGGGGCTGCTCTGACTGGCACCCTCCCTACTTTCTTTTCACAGAAAACCAAAATCTTTCTGTTCCAACAGGCATTTGATGATTGTCTCTATAAGGTCTGTCTCACACAATGCACAGGATATTGCTAATTGTTGTACTGTTGTGTGTGTTCATGTGTGTGTGTTTTAATTATGTGTGTTTTAATGTAGTTTTAATTTTGGCGGGTTGTTTTAACTTGTTTTAAATTTTGTTATCTTCTGGATTCTTAATGATGCCTTTTATAATTGTTGCAAGCTGCTTCCAGTCCTGAAGACAGGGTAGAAATAATAATAATAATCATCATCATCATCCCAAACCTACCCTTTCAATCAGTGCAGCCTGCTCCCCCAAATAACCAATCCCACATATAATGCCTATTGCAGGGTGAGCAACTACTGGGAAAAAGCTGCACATAACTCATCTCCTCACTCTCATAGGTTCCAAGGAGTATTAGCAGGATATATAGCTACACAGATGTAGCTATGTCTCCATAACTATGGCCCTTTTCGCATGGTACCTTTTGCCACGACGGGGGAGGGCGTCTCGCATGAGAAGCCTCGTCCGAGACGCTGCCACTTCCACCCTCCTTCCTTCCGCAGGGCGCTTCCTGTTTGCGCGACCATCGCGCGAGCGCCCCACCTCTTCCTTCCGCAGGGCACTGTGGGAGATGTAGGCTGCGCTGGAGGAAGGAAGCGTGGCTGCACCGGCTCCCCGACGCACCGCATGGCAGGTAAGTGCACGAGGGCAGCGCGAGCGTTGCGCAAGTGTGGGCTATTTTCGGCTTAAAGCCAACAATAAAAAAATATGCCCGGGCCCCGCTTCAGCCTCATGAGCGCCACGCAAGTGGGGGTGCGTCATGCACAGCGACGTTCCCATTTGCGCGGCGCTCAAGGGGCGCTCGCGCAAGCAAAAAAAGTGGGAAAAGGGCATATGTCTCTTGATGCAGAAGATAGTCCGTATCTCCCCACATACCCGACCTGAATACGTTTTCTCCCAGTCCCATCATCGTAACAGGCATTGGCTGCTCACAGGCAGCAGAACTCTTTCCCATGGGAGACTAGGTTGGCCCTCTCACTGCTCTCCTTCTATTGATATTGGCAAAGAACGACTCATTTAGTCAAACTTTTGGCCATTAACTGTTTGTTGCAAAGGAGTTTTATATAGAGTGCTGTACTTTTGTCTTGCTTGTGTTTTAAATGCTCTAAAACAGTCTTTAGTTCAATGCTGTTTTATATATGATAGTTTAATTATCTTTACTGTTATGATTGGTTTTATGTGTACAGTGGGCCCTTGGTATCCACTAAGGTTTGCTTCCAGGATCCTGCGTGGATACCAAAATTTGGGGATGCTCATGTCTCATTATGTTCAATGGTGTAGTAACATGGCATCCCTTATATAAAATGGCAAAGAGTTTGCTTTCAGGGTTTTTTTTTCTCTTCTTGGAATATTCTCAAGCTGTAGTTGGTTGAATCTGTGGATACATAATCCATGAGTATGGAGAGCTGACTGAACTCTGTTTTAATCTGTGGTGGAAACCACAAAATGCCCACCAACACCTCTCTCTTCTCTCTCTCTCTCTCTCTCTCTTCCCTTGCTTTGGTCTAGCCTACAATGTCCATTATTTCTTACCATAATGAGGTAATTCTATACAAGTCTGCCAACTACATACTCTTGGTGCCTGTTTCTAAGTATAATCTAAGTTAATATTATATTTTATAGAAAACAGCCACAGCACGCAATGGTTTGAATAATCTCTGACATTGTAATCAGAAAAAGTGAGTACACATATTTGGCGTACATCATACTGAAGAGTTTCTGCTCCTCTGTTTTCTCAACCTGTAGCTGCTTTTTTCCCTTGCTAAAAATTTGCATATTTTCTCAGAGCCTGTTTCTTTCTCACAATAGACAATATCCAAGCCTCCTGCCAAAGAAATGTCCAACTGCAAAAGAACAGCTATAACAGTCATTGCTGCGAGAGCAAGTCTGAGATACATGTAGTCTTAAATTAGAATGATTACTACAAATGATTTTATCTAACACCATAAATGTTCATTTTTACAAATTCATGCTAACTTTAGGCTCTATGCCATCATTAACTGAATTTAATTTCAGTGACTGATGGGTTTTTACATTCACAACACATTTGCTAAAGAAACAACTGGAATTCATGAACCATCTTATTTTTTAACAATATGCATCATTATCCATATAATTGATCTCTCAGAAATTTGGCCAATTTGTGATATTAAACATGTAGTTCTTCCGTGCCCAGTTTGAGATAGTTTTGACATATTGTCTGGAATCAGAAAGCTTTTAGAACATGCAGGATTTATTAGCTAGCTAGTCAGTTAGTTAATTCTTTGGATACTTGTAATGATGGGGTACCTAAAATACCTCTGCCTTAACTGTAACAGCAACTACCACTGCACTGCTCAAATCCAATTTAGACTCATACAATAATTGTGGTAATTGGAACATGTGAAGGAATGGGTTTTTTACTTCTTCATTTATGTTTTTTAATGCTTATACTCTGTACTGAGACTAAAGCAGTTGTGGGTGCATCAGTTTTGGTAGCTACAAAAAGGAAATTTCAAGCTTAGTTTGGAAATGTCTGGGGATTAAAGTCAGTCATGTTTGGATTGAACAAGCATTCAAGAAAGGTGACAGGAACTTAAAAGTTTCTAAAGGAACATGATTGGTCAGAGATTCTTGCCTGAAAATTTTGAAAGGGTCAGTTGGAAGTACATTTGGGACAGTTGGGAACAGTTTGTAATTTTTGGCTGAAGACAGAGTGCTCAGAGTTGAGACAGAAAAAATCAGAGTATAAGGGAACCTAGTTTTCCAGATTTTGCTACATATTTGTTTAAGGGCAGTATAATATTAACTGTTCTATTTTTTTTTAAGTTCCTTCTCTTATGACACCCAGTATGGATACCAGATAGTCATTTCTGTTCTGACCATCCTAAATAATTTTGGTTATGAGCAAGGTTAGCTACAATGCTATTCACACTTATCTTCTACCACCTAATGAATCATCTGGAACAATAGTGGAGCCATTGTGGTGGTGGTATAGAGGGTAGAGCATTGGACTATGACCCTGGAGACCATGGTTCGATTCCCCACTCAGTTATGGAAACCCACTGGGTGATCTTGGACAAATCACACACTCTCAGCCCCAGAAAGCCCCATGATGGGGTCGCCTTAGGATCACCATAAGTCAGAAGCATTGGAAATGACTTGAAGGTACAAAACAACAACAACAACTAGTAGTAGTCTGAGAGAGGGAGAATAACTATCCTGATCTAGTTTCTCCATACTGTGTATAATTTTATGCAGTTCTATAACATTTCCTCTTAACTTTTTCTCTAAGCTAAACAGCCCCAAGCTTTGTGACCTTTTCTTATGAAGGAGTTGTTCCTGTCCTTTAATAATTCTGATCATCCATTTGGAAACACAAGAGCTCGTTTATTATTCAGTAATACGCAGCCTTTGATACATATTAATTCAAGTTGGACATCCTTCATACATGTGATCACCAATGAATCACTTTTGGCAGCAATACAAGATACCTACTAGACCGTTGTGCCACAAGCATATATTTGAATCCAATACATAATACCCTCATGGGATTGCGATCAAAGCTGTCAAGAAGATGCTCAGAGAAGGGTGGGAGTAATGTGATAGCACTGTTTAGATATCTAAGGGGATGTCACAGAGAGGAGGGTATAAGTTTATTCTCTGCTACCCAGAGGGTAGGACCAAATCTAATGGCTTTAAGTAACAAGAGAGCAGATTTCAGATTTTCCATATCTTGGCTCAATCTCTAATCAGAATGAAGACTGCAATCAAGAAATCAGAAGAAGACCCAGTACTTGGAAGGGCAGCTATGAGGGAAGTGGACAAGAACCTAAAGTATGGAGATATGTAATTGAATCCTGAAGTTAGGATTGTCTATACCACTGTATTTTCAGTTTGTATGTATGGTTGTGAAAGCTGAACTGTGAAGAAAGTTGATAGAAAGCTGAACTCTCCCTAGAAGCCAAGGTGACTAAACTGTCTATACTTTGGACACATCATGAGAAGACATGGGTCACTAAAAAAGATGATAATGTCTAGTAAGGTAGAAGGCAGTAGGAAAAGAGGAACACTGCATTACAGATGAATAGACTCAACCAAGGAATCTACAGCCCTCAGTTTGGAAGACCTGAGCAGACCTGTTGAAGACTGGGTGACTTGGATGACATTCACAGGATCACCACCTAAGTTAAAGTTGACTTAATGGCAGTTAACAAAAAGAACAAGATTTTAGTTGAGCATTAGAAGGAACTTCTTGACAGTAAAAGTGGTTCAGCAATGGAACCAATTATCCAGAGTGATGGTGAGAAGTCTTTCTCTAGATATCTCCAAAAAGAGGCTGGACAGCTACTTGCTGGGGATGCTCCATCTGGATTTCCTGCATTGAACTGGGGGTTGAACTTGAATTTCCAGCTCTAAGGTTCTATGAGTCTGTAGTGTAGACAATTTACTGTATTTTGTCCATTATTTTGGCCAGGGATGTCTCCTTATCTTGTTCATGTTATTGAAATTCAAAGCAGTGTTGTATGACAATTTTGAAGAGGGAGGTTTTCTGAATTTGGGCAAAAAAGTCAGAAACTCCTCCCACTCCTTTTCAATTGCCATTCAAGACTGAAGCATCCAGTTTAATCCTTTTCAGTTTCCTATAAAAGTATGCATAACACATAGCCACACTTCTGTGTTACGTTTGAACTTTGACCCATATTCAAGCTTTTCCTTTCTCTTTCACAGTTGGTACCACGTCTAGGCAGAAAAAAATAGTCCAGCCTCTGACATACTGTTTTAATGGTCCTACAACACAATCTCTAACAAAACTAGACATTTCCAAACACCCAGAGTATTTACCTTCCAACAAGAAAGTAGGTGTGGCACCAAGTTTGAGTGTGTGTGACAAATATCCAGGAAGACTTTGCACCATTCATACTGTTCATCCTAAAGTTCTTATGAGTTGTGAGGCTGCCCAAAGCAAAGAAGCATGTTAGCAGATAAACTGTGGTGACTACATGTACTCTAAATGTAGTCATGACAGAACTAAATAAACATTCCTTATTTAGGCACAAAATACTGTTTTCAAAGTGCTAAAGGCCCAAGCACAGAATCAGTGATCATTTGTATTATCTGCTTAAGACATGTAACTTTTTTTAAACATTCAATGTAATTTTTGATATACAAAATAGTTACTTCTCTCTTGATTCTTTATATACAGCAACCTAGAAAAAATTAATACTTGAAATCCAATTGGTCATGTAGCTAATGACTGTTTGACCTGTTTCATGAAACTGTAGTATTTATTATTTTAAGCTGCCCTTGCACCAGAGGGGCCAGATATAAATAAATAGATGAAATCAAATAAATCCTGTGTCCTGTTCCAATATCTAGTTTTGGTCATAATCCCCTTCCTCCACCACTAAATGGGCAGGTGTTAGTTGTCTATCACGGGAGCTCCATGTATCTTTTCCCAATACAAAGTCCTGTTGTTGGGTGGTTTCAAGCTATTAATTTTCACCATTTCAGTCTTGAAGGTCATCTTGTGGTCAGTGCTGAGTTTGTAATAGATGACTGAAAAAAATAAAGCACAATGGACATACTAGTCCAGATGTTGCAAGCAGAAGATGGATAATTATAATACCCCACATATTAAAATATGGCTTTTTTCTGGCTAAATTTCTGAAGACAAAGATGTTCCTGATATCCTCTTTGGATGATTAGACGGATTCCTGTGTATAGAAAGTTGACTGCAAGATGGCTTAGCCTGGGAATGGAGGTATGTGGCTAAAATACCCTTTCTGGGTATTTTAAATTCCATTTCTGTGGCAATTAGGTGACATAGTGGTTTTCTGGTAGTATAAAGAAAATATCTGAATCAAATAATTTTTTAAAAAAAACCCAAAGATTCCTACAGTAATTATGCCTATTTTTAGAATGTAAAATCAACCTGCAACAAAACTCTTTTTGAGATTATCCATACGCTGATAGAGAGCTGCTGAGAGCCAGAGTGGTACAGCAAGTTCAGTTGTAGACTAGGACTCTGGAAGACAACAAATACTATGAATATTATGAAATTCAGCACTGCAAAACTGATGCAATGGTGGAACCAAAGGTACCCTGTGCTACTTATCCTGTGGACGACTAAAGGTTTCTACTGGTTATGTCTTAAATATTATTAATTTCTCACCATTATTCTTAGGGGCTGAGGTTGTCCCATTTTATCCACATAACAGCCTGTACAGAACTCCAGGCAAAGAAGCAATGGGTTGACCAAGATCACTAAGTGAGTAATTGAGTTGTGGACACAATTCTCCTATATCAGAGTGGGCAAGGTTCAGTCTTTCAGATGTTGCAGGACTGTAACTCCCAGCATTGGTTTACCATTCCTTATCATTAGCTATGATGGCTAGAAGTAGCGGGAATTATAGTCCAACAACTACTAGAAAGTCTCACTTTAGCCATCCAGATCTAAAACTGACACTTGATCCAACTAGGTAGGAATGATACAGAAACACTAGTGTTACAATGGCCAGCTACAAATGTTACCTTATGCTACCACCCCTCCTATGAGATATGTGATTTTCATAAATAAAGCTTATTAATGACCAGAGGCCAAACTCGGAGTCACACTGACTTGAGACATATTCAGGGTCACAAAGCCAGAAAACCCTGACATTGATGGGTTTCTGCTAATCCCATTACCTCTTCAAGCTTTTGGCATTTTTGAATACAATGAAAGATGAACTGCCCAGATCAGTAAGCAATCAGAGACCATCCCTCAATCTTACCCTACAGAGATCTTCCTATACACCCTGCTTGACTGAACATTAAGAGATTGTCATGAATCCCGTCAATGTTTTGTCACTCCAGAGTAAAACAATCAGCCCATTCAAGACCCCCTTTGTCAGTCCCATGGGAAAGCCATTACAGCTTTGTCAATATACCCTTTCATAGTGTGAAATAGGGTATAAAAACCCTATCTTCAACCCCAATCAATTGTAGTATGTAGTACACAGAATGTAGCTCAGACCACCACTCCTTCATGCTACACTCAGATGCTGTCTGATCTCCTCTGCTGTGAGCTCTTTCTTCAGGACTGGTAACGATTACCCTTTTCACCTTAATCTCTCTCTTTGTAGCCTTTCTCACCTCACTTTCTGATAGCCTTATATGTTTCTTAAGAGTGTCTGATTTCTTGTATGTTTGTCAATTCAAATAAAATCCTTCATTTAACTATAACTGCAGTCCTCTCTACAGTCAGTACTGGTATATATAGGTGAAAATATTCTGCCATTACCATCCTCCCACATGCCCCCTTTGAGCTACAATTCCCCCAAATTCTAAGGAGACATTGGCATTGTGGATTCTCCCACCTCTTAGGATAACACAGAGAGTATGTGATATTTTTGTTGTAATCATTTAACCAGCTTGCAGCTTGAATCCATTGCTCCTTGTCCAAAGTCTCTGGAGCAATGGAAAATAAGCCTTCTCCCTCCCCAACATGACATCCCTTCAAATATTTAAAAATGGCTGTCATGTCCCCTCTTAACCTTCTCTTCTGCAGACTAAACATACCCAGCTCACTAAGCCGCTCCTCCTAGGGAATGGCTTCCAGTCCCTTCACCATTTTGGTCACCCTCCTCTGGACACGCTCCAACTTGCTGATATCCTTCTTGAAGTGACATACCCAGAACTGGACACAGTATTCCAGATGAGGTCTATATTTATGTGCTAGTCAGCCTTCATCTGGAATACTGCATTAAGTACCTAATTTTAAGAAGGATATAGACAAGTTGGAGCAAGTTCAGAGAAGGGCAACAATAACAAAAGGTATAGAGAACAAAACATATAGGGAAAGGTTGAAAGAGTTGGGCATGTTCAATCTGGTGAAGGGAAGACTGAGCGGTGACATGATTACACTCTTTAAATATCTACAGGGAAGTCACCAAGAGAAGGGTTGTAGGTTTGTTCTCTGCTGCCCTAGAGGGTAGAGCCAGATCTAATAGTTTTAAGTTATAGGGGTGTAAATTTTGACTGAACATTAGGAGAAACTTCTTGGTAGTTTCGATAATGGAACCAATTACCTAGAGAGATGGGGTGGAGGTCTCTTTCACTGAGTGGCTTCAAAAAGAGGCTGAGCTACTACCTGTTAGGGATGCTGTGGCTTTCTGCATTCTTTCCTGCATTCTTTCTTGATGGCCTATAGGGCCCCTTCCAACTGTGTGATTCTATAATTCTATGTGATCTGGATCCAGAATATCTGAAGGACCTCATAGAAACACAAGAACCTGCCCAAGCCTTGAGATCTTCAGGGGCAGACCATCTATCAGTTCTTCCACCCTCAGAGGCACATTGGTGATGCAAGAGAAGGGTTTCTCAATGGCTACTTCCAGGCTCTGGAACTCCATACCAAAAGGAGCTAGGCTAGTTCCCACCTTCTTGTCCTTCCAGGAACAGGCAAAGATTTTATTCAGTTAAGTCTTTTGCAACTTAACTCAGTGGTGAGGAAGGAACATTTAACCTGCTGGATGCTCTGTTACCTCTCTATTGGTACTTTTAAAATTGCATTTATATTCTTTCATGCTTGGATTTATTTTATGTTTCCATTGTCTTTATTTCTTTCATATTTTTGTTAGCCAACTTGAGTCCTCTTTGAGAATAAAATAAATCCAGTAAGGTGAGATATAAATCAAATTTCTCTGAGATCAATGAAAATGAAAATAAGCAAATTTTTAAAATAAACATGTGAGGCCTATCCTAGCTTCTTTCATTTAGAGCATCAGGAGAAATCAAAGATGACAAAACAACTCCATCTGATAAAGTAGAGTGAGTTCACAAAAGCTTATGTTAGAAATTTCTTCTTCCCAGTTAGTCTCAAAGGTGTTATTGGATTTTTTCTTAACCATGCATAGTTTAATTGTTGGTAAAACAGGCCACACCACTTCATTGCTGTGTTGCTTTTGTTGTTGTGTGCGTTCAAGTGGTTTCCAACTTATGGCAACCCTAAGGTGAACCTATCATGGGGTTTTCTGGGGCTGAGAATGTATGACATGCCCAAAGTCACCCAATGGGTTTCCATGGCTAAGTAGGGAATTGAACTCTGGTCTCTAGGGTTGAAGTCCAAGACTCAAACCATTACACCACACTTTATTGGCTGCAATTGCACGAATAGATAAGGATCCCTGCATGCTGATTGATCACTTGCCATCTCCCAGATAATAGCCTCCCATTTTAAAATCAAGTATTTGTCATCAAATTAGTTCCTACATCCAGTGCCAAATTTAGGTAAGCTACAGTTTAAGTCTTTGGATTATGAAAAGGCTCTAGATATAAATATTTTAAATGCATATGAGGGCACCTTTTTCGTAATATTATGGCACCGCTTGAACTTGACATTGCTTACGGACTCTGCATGTCTTATCCAGCCTTGCCTATGTCTTCTGCAGTATATATTTTTCTTTTCAGTGTACCAATACTTAGCAGATTATAAAGTCAACAGACACCAGTTTAAATCAGCAAATAATGATCATGCCAGATTTTTTTAAAAAGTCCTTCTATTAGCCAAGGCACCCTTTGATGATGTTTATTCCAGTAACCAAAGGATTTTCTTCATTTCTGGGAGAAATTTCTTTAAGACGTGATAATGAGCTACTTATCCAAAATAAACAAAAAAGAAACCACTCCTTTCATGACTAAAATACAACTCATATAGGTATTTTTGTGCTGTAAAGACCAAACAGTTCACTTTTTAATTTAGGTTTCCTCTGAAAGAGATTATCTTCTGAGGGGAGGGAAAAAGAGGACTGGCTTTTTTAAAAAACTTAACATCTCCATTTAATTTGCTTTAATTTTCTGTTTACTTTTGTCAGTAAAATTGGCTGATTATTCACAGTGTTGTTGTGTGCCTTCAAGTCATTTCTGACTTATGGGGACCCTATGGTGAATGTAACATGGGGTTTTCTGGGATCTCAGGGTGTGTGATGTGCCTGAGGTCACCCAGGGGTTTTCATGGCTGGGCTGGGAATAGAAACCCTGATCTCCTGGGCTATAGTCCAACGTTCAGACCACAACACCATGCTGGCTCTCCAGTTGCTCTCAATAGTACCCTAGACATATCTGAAGGGTGAATATATCTGCCTCTTTGTTGGCTAAGTATGCTGTGATAACCTAGGAATTTCGAGTCATATTGAACCATTCTACATACCCTCTACCATGAGACAAAATGGAAACAAGCATCATAGCTCTGCTTCTTGACCTCCTCAGGTTGGAGCATAACCTATTGTAGCAAGGAACCCATTCTGCTCATGCTAGATACCCACACAACAGGTTCTCCATACATAATATGGTAAGCCAGGGATCTGTAAGAACTTTGGCTTGCTACATATGGACAGCACACTGTTGCATGCTGCTTGATCCCTGCTGCTTGTAGAAACAAACCAGAAAGTTAGCAGCAGGGCCCAGGTTTGCATGGCACAATAAACAAAGCACAGAGCGATTTTGTGTGGTTGTTTAGCTGTCCTGCAGAAAGCAGGACCAATCAGGCACTGGCACTTTGCGTGTCCATAATAAGTCATGGTTACTGTTGATCCCTGGCTCATTGTGTTCTGTGAAAGTGAACAGTATAGATTTATTTTGGAGGGTAAAAACTGCACATGCAGAACAGGTTCCCCTCTTCATGGTGAGCAACAGAGACAGGCCACCAATAGTATGCTCACCGTTACACCCTCTCATGATCTTGCAATGGAAATTAACAACTGAATAGGGATGTGCATGGGAGAAAGTGTCTCTTGCGAAAGATGGTAAGAAATACAGAGTAGAACTTGGGCTCAGTAAGTCCTTTTTTGGTGCTACCTGCTGTCTCCCTAGCAATCTGATGTGGAAATGGTGAATTCTGGCTCTTTAAAAGTTGTGCCTCCACCTAAGCTCAGTGTGTAAACAAATCCAAGCAGTACAACATGCCAAAAAGCCTGAAGTAATCACTTTCCAAAGGAATCCAAACCTAGGGGAGTATTATACCCCCGATACTTCTTATTGCTCAAAGAAAGTAACAATTATGATGGGCCTCTACCCAGAAGTCTTGTCTGCAACAGTGTATGGAAAAATTTCCTCCAATGGAAAAGGAATACAGTACTTAAGAAATCTCAATTCATCTCTTGAACCCTTGAAATTAGATCTTCCTTTCCCCATTCTCAGTGAGGGAGGAACCAAGAGAAAAAAGCCAGGTGCAAGAGCAGAAGGGGCTCTCCTGTTTTTAATAATTGTGTAGACCAGGGAATTTCAGCAAGTGTCGATTATAAGGCAAGCCACACCTACTGAAACTCTCTCATCTACATAGGTATCTAAAATTCAGGAAGCCATTCTTCTTTTGCACCTGGACACCCTAGGGGTATAGCACATGCCTTCTGTCTAAAAGGCTCCACAGTTCAGTACCAGCTATCTCCAGCTCAAAGGAGATCAGCTAGCAGGACTGAGAAAAAACATCCTTGTTGCCTGAGCCCCTGCAGAGATACAAGTCTAGAATAGACAGCTCTGTGCAAGGTGGACCAATGGTATAGATTACTGGGCACAGTCTTATCTATTATAGTGCTTCTTAAGCTATCTTATTTGGGGAACCAAATGTTTTCCCCCAGGTGTGGTAGAAAGAAATAATGGTTACCATAATTTGTGCCATTCACTACAACTGTTTCTGTCCTGGAAACACACAATGGATCAGCAGCCAATAGCTTGTGGACTGGCACCGAACCATGGACTACTAGTTTGGGTAGCACTGGTCTCCTCTGTGCTGACTTATGGCAATTGTGTAGGGTTTTATGTAAGTTTTTCCCAGCCCTGCCTGACTGAATATGGGGCCTTCTTTATGCAACTAAGCTACAGAGCCTCTCTCCTTTTCAAGAAATCAGTCAAAAAAGACATGGAGCATCCTCTGTGGATGCTGAAGATCTGACTAGGTGGGTGTTTCCAGACAGTGCTTTTCCTATACAATCATCCTCCTTCAAGTGAGGAATTGTAGGGGTGTGTGGATCCAGGCATTCTTACCTACTACTGGAAACCTGTGTTTCACCACGATTTCTTCCCAAGGGGAAGAAAGGGTGAAGAGGGGGAAAGTGGTTGATGTTGAAACCATATAGCAAGGTGGCAAAGTGCAGTGCTAGACCAAACCTGGTCCCTCAAATTTGTTTTATGACCATTACTCCCACAAACTGCTCTTCAAAAAAAAATTCCTAGAATCCTCTAGGAAGAGTGATTTCTCTTTGAAATAGTTCACAGGCTACACTCTACTGTTTAACATTTTTAAATTCCTGTTTTTCATCATCAGAAAAATAATTTGCGGGTCAATTCTGTCTGGGGCTTTGGGGGCAGTTTTGGTAGTCCATGTTGCTGGAAGGTACCGGGGCAAAAACTTGGTCTCTGGACCCACTGAAGGTCCTCACTCCTACTATACAGTCTGCTTCAACATTATCCATTACAGTCCTCCCTCTACATTCACTAGGGTTAGGGGGACAGGACCCCCGTGAAAGATGAAAAAATGTAAATAACTCTAGATCCTCCCAAACGATATTTAACACAGAAAAAAGTATGATCACCATATTCAACCCACCATGGATTCCTTTGAGACATCAGGGTTCCTTCACAAGGCAGAAGTGGGTGGCTGGTGAGACTTACTGCCACCTCCACTGCTGCCCCACACCATTTATAGTATGAGCCTCGTTCACAGTTTCTCAGTCTCACGAGGCTAGTACTCCCTACTAAAAATGGCACAGGGAGGCAGCAGAGGTCACAGCAAATAATCTGTGAATAATCAAATCTGCAAAAGTGAAACCCATAAGGACTGACTGTACTTCAGCACCAGCCATGATCCCCTCCCAGTCTTTATCTTTTTCCTGATACAGAGTTTTGGAGAATCTGAAAGCTTGCACACTATGTTCTTATCTAATAATGTTTTTACTCTAATGCAGATTTGGAAGTTTTGCTTATGGCCAACACAACCACCTTTTGTGTGCATGCTTATGACTGCTAGAGATATAAGTCTACGGCCTCTGGAGACAATGGAATAAGTAAAGTAAGGAGAACTCATTGAAAATGGATGCAGAGTCCAAAATGGCACAGGTCAGGAATGCTTTGACAGCGTATTCCTTCATGGCAGGGGGATGGACACAATAGTCTTTGTGGTCTCTTCCAGCTCTACGATTCTAGGTAGTCAGGGTGATATTTTGTCTCAGTGATATCAGAGGCACATGCAGTACATGCCTCGCAGTCTTAGCACTTTTGCTAACTCTGCTACAAAACAACAATACTGTAATAGTTCCATGTCCGCTCGTAGTTCTCCAGCAATTTACTTGGACCAGGGGTTGAACACTAGTAAGGACCAATTCATCCTCTATAAGGAAATTGTCTGCTGGGCTGGAGCATCAGATACCTTAGTGGTAGCTGCTCATTCTCCATCAGCAAGTTCCAGCACTTGAAAGCGGTGTTAAAGTAGCGTGTATCACATTTAATTAGGATAATTCTCATTTCTATTGGTCCGTATAGAAACAGAAGGAAGTAGAAATCAGGCAGAGTTTATCAAGTAAAACAGTGGATTTCATTTACCTCAGTGAAGAAAAGGATTTCATTTTATCAGCTGTCTCTTATCTGTTCAGTTTATACAGTTCTTTTGTTAATCCTCAAATCTTGCTCTGATGCAGTAAATCAACAGAGCAGCTCTGTCTTCTAAAATCACAGGAGTTTTCCACAGACAACTAGGACCTGGAACAAAACTTTACAGCACATGGGTTCCTAGCTCAGGGTTCCAGCTGGTCAGGCATTTTCCCAGAATTATTTTATTCCTTCTCTTCCTTCCTTCCCCCATCAGTCAGTGTTTTGGGGGAGCACAGGGCATATTCAGTTGTCATGGGAATGCATCCCTACGTTTTTGTGGTGGGAGTGTACAATTCACAGAACTGCATTTATGTGGCTGATTACCTCTCATCTATGAATGGTCCCAGTTTGGCTACATTAAGAATTACCACTCAGGAAAAGAAAAAAGAAAAAAAAGAATTACCACTCAGAAAATGAGTTTACCTTTAGGAAATACTTTGATCATTTTATTCATAGCTGTCTGGGTGAACTTGAAAACGTTTACTGAAGTGTGATGAACATTCCCCTCAAATTTTAATTGTCCAACACCTTAAATCTGGAATCATGCACAGTGTGAGCGGCGGAGACAGGCGTGTATAAAATGGAAAGCAAGTCAGAAATGTGCGCATTTGATCCTCACTCTTTGTCCATTACCTGTCAAGCCTTCCATTGCAGAAAGTTTCCCCTGAAACTGGATTTACTTGTGAAGAATTGTGAAAAGAAAAGCTACAGAACAAGCCTTGTCTTGTGTGTGGTATAACGACAAGGGAGGAGAAAGCAGGAGAGTAAGAAGGTTCTTGTAAGAAGGTCAGATTTGCTATATTCCGGCTAACTTTGCTCGCTCTGAGGAATTGAAGACCGATTGTACAGCCTCCCCAACAACAGTTCCCTGAGGACTGGCAAAATGAAGGACAAAAGCAAACACAATTTCCAGCTATGTGCAGGAAATCTTAAAAAAGTAAAAGGGAGCCTGTTCTTCACACATGCTTTCTTTACATTCCCTAAAGGGAGGAGGTAACGCTGTACAATTCTCTCTCCTAGGCGCAGTACTCTCGTGTGCAACGTGGATCAAATGCCGAGCTGGGAAGAAGAGAGTTGGCGTGTGCGTGTTCTCTCTGGGTGTGTGTGTGTGTGTGTGTGATGAGCGCGCGATTCTTTTCCAGTCCAGATTTTGCATTTATAATGAAGCTGAACTGACAAAGCGTGAAAGTGGTCTGAGGGAATAAAACAAAGAAAGCCACCCCGCTTTCAGCGTGCCAAGACTCATCAGTATTCCCCAAGCTCCGTTTTCGGTGCTTCTCCCCCCTCCCCGTCTCCCTCCCCTCACACACACACTTTTTCCCCCCTCCTGTTGTATTTTTATTTATTTATTTATTTCCCCAGAGTTGGCGGGAGAGGCTCCTCCCCTTTTCTTAAGTTCCTCCGATTTGTAAATGGTAGTCCTCAGAGTACTACGTACTCTTAGCAACTGTCCGCTTTCTCTTCTTCGTCGTTTCCCTCCCTCCTCCTCTTTTTTTTCTTCTTTTCCCTTTTTCCCCTCACCTTCTGGGAATCTTTTTACCTTGCTCTTCGTTCAGTTTGCCTCAAGGATTCCACCGTTGGATAAGGTGAGTGCTTTATTGATTTAAATGGCTTCCTTCTGGTATTTTTTTTTTCCCCCTCGCTCTACCGTCGTTTTCCACCTCACGGGATGCAATCCTAATTTACTCTTCCCTTCAATTCCCTTCGCCTTCATTTTAAGCAGACATGGATTAAGGCAGAGGAGAAGATAGTATTTTAATACGCCTCCCGTGGACAGAGGGAAAAGATGAACATGTCTGTGATTTTTAAGTCAGACGCAGTCAAAATAGTTCTGAAAACGTACCTTGACTTTTAAAATTGCGCCTTTCTAGAAACGGTTGACAGTGGAAATTTTTGACGGTGTCCAAAAGCGTGCAGAGAGGAATGTTTCGTAATAAAGGAGAAGCAAACCAAACAAAAATGACAGATATTTCAGTGAGGTTTTTGTGAAGAACACATGAAACTCCTGATATTTGCGGTCAAAAGATGTTGGGCACTGATGTAGTTATAAATGCCAACCACATCTCTCCTCAACTGTTATCAGACTTCTGTGAGTTTACCTCAGAAAGTTCATTGTGTGAGAGCAGGAACAGCTGCATTAAATAGTATGATCAAACACTTCGTTGTGACTGTGAACTTGGTCAAAATCTAGACTTTGGCGATAAAGCCTCGCTGGAATCAAGCGATTGGTGTGTGGGGTGGAAGAAATGCTTTGCTAATGGTATCAAAGTGGGTGTATGTACATAATAAATAAGTAGTGGTAATCTGCGAGGAGTTCAACACAATCCTATGCATGCCAACTCAGAAATATGTCCAGTTGAGTTCATATATATGTGTATATGAGTGCACCCTAAAGTCCTGGTGGCTTTCTTTGACTTGGTTTGTGGATTGCAGGGTATATCAAGCTAGCAAGCATGAGTGAGGATGTATGAATTGAAGCATCCTTCTGAAGTAGCAGAATGCATTAGATGCTCTGTTTTGAGCTGTGTGACTTGCACAGAATAATGCATAGGAATCCTATGTATTTAAATACTGGCATCCCTTTCTTTGGTCTTTGCCTGGAAAGTAGATGACATTGTGTACTCTGATTTTCTTAAAATATATATCTATCATGTGAAAGAAATATTTTATAAGCAATCTAAATAACGGGGCATAACACAGCTGAAGTCAAGTCCTGTTGGTATCAGTTGCTTAAAATGTCACCTGCTGAAATCAGTGAGAGTTTAAGGATGCAATCCTGTACATGCGTACCTGTGAATAAACTCCACTGGAGACTATCGGAATGGTCAACAAAAACAGATAACGATTGCAATTGAAAACGGTTCAGCTGTGGCAGGATTTTGCCCGTATTTCTTTTCTCTGCTTAGAAATGACTCTTTTTCCCCTGTGTTGTGGTATAAAATTATTAGACAGTAGCAACATTTCCTTGAAAGCTTTTTAAAAGTCATAATTGAGTTGCCATAACTGTGTTGCCAGTTGCATCATTTTGAACCATCAAAATCAGCCTTTTTACGCTGGAGAAACTCTTGAAATTATTTTAAGGTCTCAGGGATTCCTTGTATACAAGTGAATGTATCTATAGCTTAAAAAAAGTTTTATGTATCTTTTCAACTGCAGCCTCTAGCTGAAACCCTAGGAGTGATCTCCCATGGAACCCCTACAGTTCCAGGGAACCCTGGCTGATAACCCCTAATCTAAACTCAGTCAGTATCATCAGCATCCACCTTGAAAACTTGGACTGCCAAAAGAACCACAGCACCCCAGGTTTGCAGTAATGTGTAAACTATTATTTCTCACCACAATTTAAAATATGTTTTTTTCTGAACAATCCAGTTGTTAAAATGTTTTCTCTTGTTTCTGTAAGAGCACAATTTTGAATTTTGTAGCCAACCACTGAAACTCAGATTTCTTGCTTTCTTTCTCTTTCAGTTGCTCTCTTTCTAGGTTCTGATCAAGAAGAAAGAATTTCCTTTCTTTTCTTTTTCTTTTTTCCCTGAGGAGATTTTTAATACTAGTATACTATAAAGAAGATCTTTTCCCTTGAGATATAGATGACTAAAAGTGACGGAGAAGACACAAGATCAGGCAATAGGATGGAGCGCTTCCAACAAGGAGTCCGGAAACGTACACTCATGGCAAAAAAGAAGGTGCAGAGCATCACAAAGGATGATGTGAAAAGTTACTTACTGAGGAATTTTTTTGTGCTGTTCACCATCATTGCAGTCATTGTTGGTGAGTAATTTGATCGACACAACAATCCTGAAAAACATCAGTTGGACAGAGCTGCTGCTGTTCACTTTCTAACCCATTGAGAAGAACTCTCTGGCTTCAAAGGTTTTTCTATCTGATCACTCCATGTTGTTGGAGAAAGTTTCTCTTTTATTAGTCAGACCTGCAAATCTGGCTGCTGTTACACATCCCATCAGTTTAAACCAGACAATACCATTCAAAATTGGAAGGAAATCTGTTGAGTTGTTGTGCTGATTTAATTTAAGTTTTCTTTAAAAGACACTTATTATTTAGGAACTGCCCTCTCATATTTCTCCTGGCCTCTGATTCATCTAAAACCTGAGTTACATCCCTGCATGATTCCCAAGGATAACCTAAAAATGACTAACCAAAGGTCCCAGTGTCTGAGCAGAGTTGTATCACAGAAATGAGAATGTGCAACTTACATTTTTACTATTTTCTGCTCACTGTTGAACAACTGTCAGTCCAAGGTCAGGTGCTTTGCCTCTTGTATTACTCATGTAGTTCAGTAGCCAGTGGGAGAGCTACCTATGTAAAGGTAATCTAAGGTAACTTGATTAGGTAGTGTTTGCAAAATTGATTAGGGCAATGCTTCAAAGCTTTTAAAGTTTGAATATCTATTGTCGGAAGAAACAACTGGCTTAGGAATTGTCTTTGCTGTATTTATTTTTCAAATACACACACACACACACATATACACACTGAAGATAAGGATTTATTATGACCTAGATTCAAAGAATTGTATGGCTAGTTCTGCATGTCAAGGAGATGTTGGGTTCCTGTTCCTGAAACATGAGCCCCTCCTTGTCTGATAGCAAATGTCTTTTTGACCCTCTTTAAAAAGATAAGGAAATAAAATGACATTTTAAAAAATTCCCATCAGACATGTCCTTTACCTCTTGTGCACAGCTAAAGTAGCTCTTTGAGTCATGGTTTTTGGGTTACTTTTTGTAAGGTTTTTGTGGGGGAGCGGGGGAGAGGCAAAGAAGAGAATTCAAAATATGGAATATGTGAAAAACATTTGATGCTGGAGTTCTATTGTCTCTAAACAAAAAAAATCTATTCTGAATAGTCATTTTCTTTACTTTGGAGAGTATCGAGCATTAAGATATTATTTTTAAAAACAAGAAAGTAAGTTTGCTTATTGCAATCAAAGGAACAGACTTGACTTACTTCATATCCCTCTCCAGGAATCACACTTCAAAGTTACTTCCCTGCAGAAATTTTACAGGAATGGTAACTGGGTGTATGTTTTAGAGAGATGTTCAGATTCTAAAAACATTTTCTAAAGTCTTGCCCCAAATGCACCTTTCGTCCAAAGCCTGCTACCTTACTATCATTCTTGAGGCACAATCTGGTGTGAAATCCCTTTGCACAAGCCCCGCAGAAAGAAAAGGAACTCCACAGAAACATGGTGGTTGGAAAAGATCCCCTCCATTTCAGATGGTTCTGCAAAATAAGAAATTCTAACTAAATTCTACACTTATTCATCTTAAGGAAAAGATTTGACTCTGAAGAGAAAGCTTCTTTCTTAGACACAATGCGCAATGCTGTACCTAAGAGTAAAGTGAAGTCAGTGGGACTCACATCTTAGTAGACGCATATACGATTAGACAAGTATAAGAGGTATTTAGGTAGTAGAAATGTAGATGTATCCATTATTCTGATGGATACCTTGTGTGTTAAAACATAGGTTGATTGGTAACCTTAAGGATTCTACTTCCTTCAGAAAGCAAGTAGGATTTGTATGTGTTTCAGGAAATCTCTCTTCCAGATATTTTATAAACTGAATTGTTAGTTTCAATGAGAGTAGACCTGTTGAGTCAGTGAAACTTACATAAATGGTGACTTATTAACTTCCTGTTGATTTAATAGATCTGCAGTTCGGATTAGCAATTGGGTTTAGGCTAACGTGTGTAACAGTGATGTGTGCCCATAAACTGCTCTCTGGATATCATTAATGGGTATTATCTACCTGTTTCCGTAGATCATTTTACTGGTTTACTTGAAAAAGTTTTCCAAGGATTAATTCAAGTGATCAGAAAAATTGTCTGGGTTGGACATTAACATCTATATCTTCAAG
Organism: Ctenosaura bakeri; assembly: GCA_948474755.1. Taxonomy (NCBI): domain Eukaryota; kingdom Metazoa; phylum Chordata; class Lepidosauria; order Squamata; family Iguanidae; genus Ctenosaura; species Ctenosaura bakeri. The sequence goes on along the minus strand of CAOLHI010000319.1, from coordinate 223,384 downwards.
CACTGGAATGGCTATAAAAGTGAAGGGGTATGATTTCAGTGGAAAAGCTCACTAACTTAATTGACATTTAGTAGAAGAAGCCAAATGAGCAGTAAATATTTCCCATATCCATTTGTCCCATTCATTGTCCCAGCCTCATGACATTTATATGAACTTGTGGTTTCTTTTATTTGTTGTTGCTATGTGCCCCAAGTCATTTCCAATTTATGGTGAGGCTAAGGTGAACAGTGTTCTCTTGACATAAGACAAATAGGATTTTCTTAGCAAGATGTGTTCAGACGAGGCTTGCCATTGCCCTTCTGTGATGCTGAGAAAGTGTGACTTGCTGAAGGTTATCCGATGGGTTTCCGTGCCCAAATGAGGATTTGAACCCTGAGTCTTAGTCCAGCACTCAAATCACCAACCACAGCTCAATTCCTTTTGTATGAACTTTGTGGGGGGGGATGAGCTTTTCCCGTTAGGCAAGGAAGGGGGCAATTTTACTTGTGTGTGTTCCTCACATATTAATCTCAGTGTACTAGTCCATTTAGGAGAAAATCTTGTAATATGAAATCATTTACACCTGCATGTATTCCACACCATATTCGTTTGAAAAGGACTTCCTGCATCACTTAAACCTGTCACATTTCACCCAAGGTACTCTATCATACCATGTAGTGATAACATCTTTTTCTATTCTCAGTCATCTTCACTTCTGTGGTTTAAAATGAAGTGTGAGAAACATTTTTGTGAAGCCTGAAATCTAGCTCACCAGTTGACTCTGACAAATATATTATCAGACACTACTGCTATATGGGTTTTTGTAAAGTTATGTCTTGCTGTGGGAGAGTCAAGGTAGGGTGTTGCGTTTGGACGTGATAATAATCATGCTTGCAGTGGGAGCAGTTGCCTGGTTCATGATAATCTGGGGTTCTGTTTTTTGTGTTGTGTTATGAAAAAGCACCCGGTCTTTGTTTCAAATCAGCATTGTGACTTATGAGTGCCAGTAGCATGAAAATGAAATGTTTAGTAATATGGTCCCTGTTATCATCATCATGAGTCCATATTGACTAGGAGGATGAGCAACCAGGAAATGGCTAACATGATGCCAATAACAACAGTGATAACTTTAAACTCTATCAGCAAGTAGTACTGCTTTTAAAGCACCTTTTAATTATGTACCAGCTACTATTACTCATTGGCAGTTGTTCAAGTCGTTTTGACTTATGGCGACCCTAATGTGAACTTATCATGGGGTTTTCTCGAGCTGAGGGTGTGTGACACGCCCATGGCCATTCAGTGAGTTTCCATGTCCAAGCGAGGAATCAAAGCCTGGTCTCCAGGGTTGTGGTCAAATGCTCAAACCACTACATCACACTGGCTGTTCATTGATAGTATCTATTGTTTGCATAATCATGTGCATATTTACTCAGAAGTAAATATAAATTTAAAGTCGAAGGCTTTCACGGCTGGAATCCATAGGTTGTTGTGAGTTTTCCGGGTTTTGAGGCCATGTTCTATTAGTATTTTCTCCTGACGTTTCGCCTGCATCTGGGGCTGGCATATTCAGAGGGTATGATCTGAAGATGCCAGCCACAGATGCGGGCGAAACGTCAGGAGGAAATACTAATAGAACATGGCCTCAAAACCTGGAAAACCCACAACAACCTATAAATATCAATTATTTGATGGATGTTGCATCTATAGTATATGGTATACAATGCACAGAGTCATCTAGGTCCCACATTAAGATCTTCACAAAAAGTGTTATTAGATTTACCAGTTTATAAAGAATCTGTAGATACAAGGCTAGTGTATCATGGTGGCGGTGATATAAGGAAAATGAAAGTATTTTTAGGCATGTTTGGTTTTGAAAAGTAATCTGAAGACTCTGGACCTGAATATAGTTAAAATTACAAAAATTTCATTCCAAATTAAGACAATTCTCCTTGGAATCAGAATTTCATTGACAGTCTTTGATGGTAGGACACTGCATGCTGGATCATGTGGATTACTCTTCTAAGTGCTAGTGTTTGTAGGACTTTAGGGCTGGTAGAACATTCATGTTAAAACCAGAGCTTTGAAAATGTTATTTTTTGACCTCTGGGAGTTGTCCAAAAGGGTAGACCAAAAAGGTAACTTTTCCAACCTCTCTTTTTTACATTCTGAGTCTGTGGTTTTGCATTCAAAGGAGATTTTTTTGAAATAGAAATTATGAGGAACAGTTGCAAAGGACTCTGTCTTTAAATTGAGACAGTTGATTTAGTGTAAAACTGAGTAAATCTTGCTTATAATATTTACCTAATGTTAGCTTGTGTTAAGGTCACTTTGAGAGCCTACTCTGTCTGGTAATTGAGAATGTTAGGCAGCTGCCTCAGACAGCAAATGTGGTTATCATGGAAGGGTGGCAGAATCAGTTCTTACATCTGATATTTTATTGCCAAGGATGTAGAGAGGTGTTTATGAAATTTTACTCTCATGTGTCATAATAATTTGGATCTCTTCTTACATTACGTGCTTTGGCTAGAATGAGTTAGGTGCACTATTTGCTGCTTTCTTTTAGCGTATCAGAATGTCTTGGACCAGCCCTGAATGGTATCATAGAACTTGATGCATCTTAAACAGGATGGGCTTCCTTTTGCAGATTTTAATACTCATCCAGGTGAATTTTGAAAAGAAAACTGATATTGAGTGAGTTCGGGGTGTTTTCTGATTTCATGGGAAAAACAGTGTCTTGAGGGTTAGGGTTACCAGAAAGACTGGGTTTTTAAATCTTGTGTTTTCCAAAACCAATGAAAATCCCTTCCCCTGCCCTCCCTGACCCCCATGGAGTCATCCTACTAACCAGACTATATGTCGTGCCAGCTCCTGAGTATTATGGATTCATGGACCACTGAAAAAGGGTGAGAGCATTTTTGTCCCAATACATTAGATTGGCTGGGGCAAAAATGCAAGTAAATAGCAGAAAGTGGCAAAAGGTAACAGATTAAGAAATTGATTTTGTCCTGGAATTGTTTGTTTGTTTATTTATTTATTTATTTATTTAGTGGGGGGACGTGGGCAGGTCTGTAAAGAATAAGCCATACGAAGAAAGTAGCTGAACTTTGGAAACACTATGTAGAACCCTTCAGTTGACAATGTTGTAAAAGGCGTACCACGTAGATCCAGTTCTGTGTGCATTCTGCAGTTGAACATAACTCTGGGGGAATGAAATGTCCCATCCAATTGAATGAGGATTCTCTCCTGCCACCTGCTCTGAGCCTGATAGCTTTCTTGCACTAGCAGTGAACAGCAATGGGTCAGCACATGAATTAGAGATTATTCTAATCTTTGATTCCCTACAGAGATGCTTCTGATCTTCTAGGCATAATAGGACATAAATATTCATCCATACTTTATCTTTGTAAGAACCATATTGTGAGACAAGTTGAAATTATTATCTCTGTATTAGAGACCAAAAAAAGGACTAATCACTACCATGGACTACATCAGCATATTCCCTTCAAGGAAGCTCAGTTTCTCTGAACTCCTTTAGATGCAGTCTCCACTTCAGTTTCCCACTAACCCTCTGTCATATATTAATTTATTTGTTCATTCATTTATATCCCACCCTTCTCCCAAAATGGGACTTAAAGCAGGACTCAAATTTTGTCCCGTCGCTGTTCTGCTTTGATGTCAGACTGAAGTTTTGTAACCAGGAGTGGCACGGCTCCTTTGGCTACCCTGATGTCCCAGAAGTGCTGCACAGATTTGGGATGTTCAGAAATCTAATTTTCGCTAATTCATAAAATCCTGTTAAATATTTCGTTAGTTGAGTTAGGCCGTGATAATACTTTAAAACATCAAGTTGCCATTAATTCACACTTATTCTCACTGCATTTATAAAGCATGATTGAAAATGCTTGATCTCACATCTGTTTAAAGAAACAAAATAACCAGTTATCTCTTTAAGGGATTATTTTAACATCTGAGAATAAAATAGCATACTAAAGCAGGTAAAAATGATTCTAAGGTCATGCAAGCTTTGACTGCTTTTTATCCAAGGTCATTGTAATTTGTTTGAACTTGTTGCTTCTGGTTTTGTGTGCTTTCAAATCATTTCCATCCTATGACCACCGTTAGGTGAACGTATCATGGGATTTTCTTGGCAATATTTGTTCAAATATGCCATCTTTTGAGGCTGAGAGAGTATAACTTGCCTGAAATCACCCAGTAGGTTTCCATGGTTCAGCAGGAATTTGAACCCAGTTTCCAGAGTCATAGTCCAGTAATGACACCATTACATTGCACTGAATCTAAAACAAACAAACAAACCCAAAAACCTAATCCAAAATAAAGTACGATAAAATAAAATACAGTTACTTTAGAACCATAAAAAACTGTCTGTACGGGAGACAGAGTGACAATTTTCTGAATTAAATGACTAAGAACTCAGTGGTTTCTGATAAAAGTATGTTGTTGTCTAGTGGCTACAATAAAGGATTTTTTTCTGTACAGCAAATAGGTGATGTTTTATGCTGTTTTTTACCTTCTAGTCATTTCCAGCTTGTGGTGACCCTAAGGCAAATAAACCACAGGGTGTTCTTGGCAAGATTTGTTCAGAGAGAATTTGCTATTGCCTCCCTCAGACGAAGAGTACAACTTTCCCAAGATCACCCACTGGGTTATCATGGCTGAGCAAGAATTTGAACCTTGGTCTCTCAGAGTTCTAGTCCAGTATTCAAACCACTATTCCATGCTAGCTTTCTGGGTGAATATAGCTGGTTATCTTCTAATCATTGTGCCTTCATGTCTTATAAATTTTGTCTACATAACTCTGAAACATTCATTTCTGTTCTGACAGGGTGATAACTATCTGTTTCTTCTCTGCTTTTCATTCTTACACACGTACTTTCCATGTCCCCAGTTGATCAGGCAGTATTTGCAGCTAATGGTATATCCTGAAATCTGTCCTCTAGCCCAAGAATAGAGAACACACTTTTAGCTTAAGGGTCAATCTCTATTTGAGAAAACTTCTTGGGGCCATGTTCTACTGGTAGGTGGAGCCAAAGGCAAAAGGATGGCAGCAAAAATACAAACGTATTTTACCTGAATGCTCTTGAGTGGAGATCAAAATTCCTAGTTCTCTACATTGTGCTTCATTATACTTTATCTTTGTCTCAATATATTTGGCTTTCAAGTAATGATTAAATTGAAAGCCTATAGCTATTAATTAATCAGGAAGGATAAACAATTCAGGAAAGAGACTTGCCTACAACCACTCTTTCTTCTGGATTGAGCCATGATATGAACTGTTGACTTCCAAACAACAACTGCACCAAGGACAGTCTCCGAGGGCAGGGTAGCTTCCATTTTGCATACTGACTAAACAACAAATCTACAACAGGGATGTCTTGTGACATTGGGGAACTTGGTTACTGAATGGAAACATATCAATCTGAACTGTCAGAAATACATTCTTTGTTATGGATTTAATGTTGATCCTGAGGTCAGGTAACAGACATTGTGACAATCTATTTTAAAAAAAAATTCTAAATGCCAATAAATGAACCTGGAGATGTCTCCATTCTTATTTGATTCCGGTTCATAAAAGGTATCCTCAAGTGACTGAACCAAAATGTCACAGATCTACTTCTTTCATTCATTTATCCCATCCGGTCAAACTCTGTATCCAAAAGTTTGCTAATTGTCTTGCCTATAGGGGTAAGAAAGAGGTGCAGTATTTAAGCAGAGCTGGTGCTTATCTCATCTAAGAAGCACTGAGAAATCATATTGAAACATAGAATATTGTGTTAATTATAAGAAAGAAGTGACAGAAAGTGAAATCATGCTTAGTTAGAAGAATATATATATATATATATATATATATATATATATAAATATATATATATAATATTAGTGCCTCGAGGCTAGTGGAGGGGCCTCAAGGTCTACTGCGGAAATAACCTATATTTTCAGTGTTTATTTTAATTATTTTTCACCTTTTCCCTAGTCATTAACTAATTATTTTTTAAAGCTTTATCATTCAGAGCCTTGCAGTTTGTAACATTGCTGCATTTTATAATGGTAGTTTTATGATCTAGTAGAAACCACCTATGTAGTTTTATTTGGTAAGTGGTATATAAATATTTTATGGGAATAAAATGGAGGAGGCTGTTTATGTGGCACAATTTATTTTATTTATTGTTTATTTCTTGAATTTATACTCTGCCCAGAGTAGTTTGGATTATTTACAACAAATAATTTCTATTGACTTGGGTGGGCTAATATAAATCATTGTCTTGTACTGTGTGATACTCTGCTTCTGATAGCCCAGTATGTCTACTCACTTGAGTACTGGGCCAAGGCTTCAAGCCCTGCTCAGTAAGATCTTTTTAGGTAAGATATATTGGACAGGGAACTTGACACTAAGAAAGGGGGAGAACAAGACTGAGTAAGTAGGAAAACAGTTTACCACAGGGTTACAGGCCCTGGGAGGAATGTTTTCTAAGGAAGTGTTCTTCAGAAAACGTTCTATACCACTGACTGTGAACCTGTGGTCTCTGGACTCCGAGGGGGCTGCAATGTCTTTCTGGGGGTCCATGAAGGCTTGAAGAGATGTTACAAGCTTTTACAGTTAAGGAATCGAAGGAATCTTTTTCTTGTGATAGACATAATTTCTACAAAGTTTCATTACAATATCTCAAACCGTTCAAAAGTTAGGACAATAATTCTTTGATAGCAAAAAATGTACTCAGCACTTGCTGCAAGTGAATGACACTGAGTGGCTGAGACAAACCATGTGACACTTCTTGCTACTGCGCATACAGCCAGAAACCACTTTCATAGCTGCACCAAACTCTAGTGTTGTCCATATTGTGCCACTACATTCTTGAAACCCCACATTCTCTTAATGGTCCTTGGCAACAAAAGATATTTAAGGGGGGGTCCATGGTATAGAAAAGGTTAAGAACCACTGTTTTAGACATTGGGAAGTTCAGGAATCTGTGGCTGTAGATTGTTCTCAAACTGTTTGCAGAAAAGTTCTTTGAATATTTTTACCCACTGTCTCTGACTAATTGATTGGTACCCAGTTGTATCCTCACAACCATGTAAAATAGTGTAGCCTAAGGCATTGAGAGGCCTAACAAGACCGTGTGAGCTTCATGATGGTATACAAATCTGAACCCAGCTCGCTACAATTGTCTGATACTTTGTTTCAGATGTGGGGAACCTATGGTCCTCTAGATGTTTTTGGCCTGCAAGAGAGGTGTCCAAGCCTTTCTTTGATCCTGGAAGACAAAGTGAGGAGCCCCCCACTCCTATCTCTATGAAGACTACCTCTGGGCCACATGGCACAGCCCGTCCCATGTAGGCACATAGCTGGTGCATTTGACAGCACAGCCAGTCAAAACACTGCACCACGCTGTGCAAGAAGGGGAGGCACTACACACGCGTGCGCACACACACACACACACACGAACAATACTGGAAGAGGAAGAAGAGGAGGCAACCAATGGTCGCAACACTTCTGCACTTTCTCCACCATAGAAAGAAGTGAAGACAGTGAAAGAAAACATGGTGCTGTTGCTAGCCAGTGTATAGCCAAAGGAAAAGGAGGCTCTAGTTAGGAAGCTGGAAGCAATGAGAGACCCAAAGGGCCACAGGTTCCTTTCTGTCAACTGGACCAATCTGCTGGGGCCTTGGGAGTTACCCATCAAAAACACCTTGGCAACAGACTGAGCAAGAGTAAAGATCACCAAATCACATTCTTCCCTTTTATGGTGAGATACATGAGGCAGAATCCTGAAATGTCTGGTTGGACACTTTTGTCCAGTGTGGAATATACACATTCAGTTCAATATTGTATAAGTGGAGTTGTGTATGCAGTTCCACTATTCATGTATATGCATGCATACAGCATGTGTGTGTACATTGTTCATGATGCACATGCACATTTGGTTGCATATTTTGTGTCTTGGTTCAGTTGAGCAACACTGCCATTCCACACAATGTTTGTGTAGCACAATTAATGTATTAATTGCGCTTGCAGAGATTTGGGCTATACCGACCCTGCAAGGGATCTTGACCATTTTGTCCCTTTTGTTGTTGTTGCCTGCCTTCAAGTCACTTCCAACTTGTGATGACCCTTAGGCAAACCTATCACAGGGTTTTCTTGGCAAGATTTGTTCAGAAGGGGTTTGCTTTTGCCTTCCCCTGAGGCTCAGACTTGCCCAAGGTCACTCGGTGGGTTTCCATGGTCAAGTGGGCATTTGAATCCTGATTTCCCTAGTTATAGTTCTACACTCAAACTACTACACCACTCTGTCTCTTTAGATTGTACTAGTTTCTAATAAATTTACATCCTCACTGTTTCATATTCACAATCCCTGCTTAGTTACGATTGCGACAATATTCCTTTCATAGTTCGAGAAAATAGCTTCAGCTGAAATGAAACCATTCTGTTGTAGAAACAGTTAGCCTAACATTGTGAATTTGTTGATCTCTGTTTCTCACATCTGCCTTCTTTCCTCCCTGATGTATGTTACATGCCTTTTTTTTTTGATTGGCAACAATAATTATGGAATAGCCTTCCCAGAAGAGATCTGCCTAACACCTTCTTTTATTCTCTTACATTCCTGCACCTTTTAAAAAAATCTTTTAATTAACCCTTCAAAGTTAAATCTCTGTGTTAAGATGTTATCTTGCTTTGGTTGTTTTAGTTCTGTGAAATTTTGTGAAATTTATTTGGTACTAATTTATTATCCCTGATATGTGTTTGATTATTAGGTCTCTTCACTGGATGACTTTGTAATGTGGTTACTTTAATTGTTGTTTTATTGATTTTTGTTTTATTGAGTTGTTACCCCAATTGGGTTTTTTTTGTTCATCCTAGAGAAGCATTGCTACCTGGTAGCTGAGATCAAAGAAATACTTAAGCAGTCTTTCAGTATGCGTGATTAAATGTGGCTTGTGCCTTCTCTTCTTTTTCTACAGTGAGATTACCATTAGAAAAAGAGCTTTAAGTTTCAACTCAGAAAAAAATGTAAAGAATAATATAAAGAACTTCTGGGGTGTATAAATGTAGCTGACATCTTGCTAGTGTCTTATGCATGTGTACATTGTCTTAAATTTGGTGTTGTAGTTTTTTGGCCAGTGCCTAACATATATAGTCAGTGAAACTTACAAAAGTAGAGTTAAACATGATGTATCATAGCACATAATTGCACGTTGTGCATCATTACTCATTGTACACTGATTGCATGGGTGTTTGGTGTACAATGTTACAGTTCTGGAACAAGGTGGCATAGTGGAATCCAGACATGACTTCAGGAGTGTAAAGATACACAACATATCTTTGACGGAGGATTTTAGCCAGTATTATAAATTAGATCTATTGATTTTGGTCTAACGATGGAATTAATCAGTCTGTCCCCATTCAGGAGGCAGATTTTGGAGGGTTATACCTTATTCACTTATTATTCTTAGTCAAACATTCTGCCTTAATAAGACAAAGTGTGAGGTGGCAGTGTGCACCGAGCTTCACTCCTCCCTTCATATAAGTACAGTATCAGACTAGAACATACAAGCCAAGATAGCTGCAACACACTAGCTCAGAAGACTGATTAAGTACTTACAGATAAGCCAAGATGCATAACCCAGTTTTAAAGTTGGTTCCTAATCATAGCTTGTTTGCAAACACTTAGCCATAGTTATGGATTTGCAAGACTTGGGAAGTTGTGAATGAGGGCCAAATTTCAGCTGGTTTCACTCCTGGTGTGAGAAATAATAAGGAAAAGGTCTATGTGCAGGGTCACACCACTCATTTGCATCCTGGCTTATTAAACAAGGTTTTTGGACTCCCTCTGAGGGAAGCCCATGGTTCAAGCAGGAAGGTTCCTTGTCCCAGTATTTTGGGTTGAGGCCCCTGCTGCACTCAGAGTCTGGGCCATCACTTCTGGACACAGCCATGGCTGAAAGCTCTGGAAATACCTGCTCCAACGACCACAGCAGGGCATTCAAATAAATTTAATTTCAACTGGTGTTAATTCTGAGAGGTTATTGTGATTCTCAGCAGAAGCAGTTGTTTAATAAGATATTAGACAAACTGCCAGAAAGTAGGTGCTCTTTCATACTACATAATTATGATTTTACTTCAACTGCCATTCTCTGGAATCCTGTGGTTTATAATATGGTGAAGCACTAGGCTGTCTGGCTGAGAATTTTAAGTGCTCCTCCCTAAACTTCAGTTTCCAGGATTCCATAGGATGTTGCCAGTTAAAGTGGAACCATAGTGGTATAATTGTGGAGTGGAACCAGTTAAAGTGGAACCATAGTGGTATAATTGTGGAGTGTAAAAGGGCATCAGTTTTCAGTTGCTGTGTCTACGCATGTTAAGAAAATTCCCAACTTCTAGTAGGTAGAGAGATGCTACTGCTTTTTGTTCATTGATGATGTACCTCTCTGAGTAACTGATGCAGAAACAAACAATAAGGGACAATAATCTTCTTTCTCTGCTTGTTAGCTGTCCAAACACATTTTTCTTGCTGCTAGATGAGGCAATCCTTTGGCACTGTTAGGAAATGCAGTTCTTCTGATCTTATATTCTTAGCTTCCTGGCCATTGAGCCATGTGAAATTCTTGAATTACCTTAATTAGGAGGTGGTTGTTTTAGTGGCATTTCATGCTTATTTGTAGGGTTCTCAACTATTTTTCATAATGGCCTTGTAAGCAGAATGCAATAGATGATGAAATGTACCCTGAATCAGAATGTCACAACCAAACCATGGGTGGTCCATCAGGCTTGTGCTTTGGGTTTGCATGCTCTGGTTGCTTTCATCCCTCCTCCTCTGATTCATTATAACTAAATCTGTGCCAGGATGTATAAATTGAGTAAAATATGGGTTTTTAAAATGTGTATTATATTTCTGTGCCATCATTCCTCGGGCTTCTATCAGTTGCTCCCCAGTCATTTCATAGAGATTCAAGAAATTATGGTGACTCCCAGAACTGGAAGATTGGCTCAAAATGTTGCTTCAAGTTCTGGGTTAGAATAAAACTACGGACTAAATGATGGAAAAATGCTAAGCATAGTTGGAAAAACTGGGATATCACAGCAAACTACAGTGAGTGAAAACTAGAAGGAAAATTGGAACATAAGGGAGGAGGATGGAGGAATGTCCTAAAATGCTTTGCTCCACGAGGCAGTAAATAAGATGGCTGGCCACTTTTCCCAGTCAATGTACAAAAACCCACTAGACTGACAGTTAAATCTTCCCAATATTGGAAATGGGACTGCATTTATGCTATGGAGGAAGCAGGCTAGTTTGGGTGGGGAGGTGGGGTCAGATCACACAGTATACAATTCTTTCCTCCAAAAACCATGCCACTACATCTGCCCCGGGGATGATTGCCCCAGTTTGTCTAATGACAGGGCCAGACCTGAGAAGGAGCCAAAGACAAGGCTGAAGTTAATCCCTGACAGCTGAACCATGGTTGGGTTGTGATATCAGAACTGAGTTTGGATGCACATAATATCAAAAGGTGTAAAAAGTACTGGACAGAAATCAATGATGTAGGCCATTTCCGCACAGGGCGAGGGAATCGCCCCGTGACGCTACCCACCAGACTTTCGGGCTCCCTGGTCCAGTCCATGCTGCTCCGGAGCAGTGCGTGGCCGCCGCTCCACACTCCTCTGGGGACAAAAATGGCAGCTTCCGGTTGGTCAAGGGTCTCGACCAACCACTGAAGCTCGCCAGCCTAAAGCCCGCTCCCGGCAGATCGCGAGCCTGCAAATCTGCACAAGGGAGCAGACTCGCAGTGGCGTGCTCCGTGCTTTTGAAAGACCTGTTTTTAGCTGTCTTTCAAAAGCATGCTGGACAACCACTTGGGGTTGTTCTGGAGTGGGCTGGGGTGTGGATCTACGTTAAGTAGGTCCAACTCAGTCCACTCCCAGGTGCAGACGTCCTCCCTGGAGGACGCTCTGCCCCATTTTAAAAACCCCTTGTGGAAATGGCCGTAGACTTGAATCTATCGCCTCAGTGCCTCGACTTGAACTTAACTCGACAATAAATGATACACTGACTTGACTCAACTTGTACCTTGTATATTTTTACTGACTGACTTGCTGCCCTTGCTTCAGTAACATAACCCATTCATCCAGAAACTTTATGACTTTGAACAACACTTCCATCTCTTTTTGCCTACTAGTCACATGACGATATATCTCAAGCTTGAAGCATGGGTACATTTCTTGGAGGGAGACAGCAAACATGTTAGGCAATAGGCTTGAGGTCTGCTCAGTAGCCTTTCCCCACTTCATATTGGAGGAGCCTTCTAAAAGTTTTTCTAAAAGCAGAAGACAAGACTTACCCCCAGAGCACAGGGTGCATTTTTTAGAGGGGAACAGGGTAACAGACTTGGGGAGGAAGGATTCTTCCTTCTAAAACTTTTGAAGCTTCAGTAATGGGGAGTAAGAAGGATCCTATTTCCCACTTCAGAAGGTGCAGACTCTTTTATGGCTGTTGACACAAAAGCCTCCAATTTGAGGAATGGGAAGTAAGATGGATCCTATTCCCCACTTCGGAAGCTGCAAACCCTTGTAAGCCCATTGTCACCCCCCCCATGTACCCTACCACCACCTTTTTTCTCTGCTAAAGTTTGCTGCCACACTTGAGACTTGACTTGAGAGTATCTTGCACAGACTTAAGACTCGACTTGAGGCTTGACTTGAGATTTGGGGTAAAAAACTTAAATACATCACTGACAGAAATGAAAAAAACTAGTTTCAGATCTTAGTATTTATATTCTTTAAGGGGTAAGCAGGCTCAAAGCTTAGGAAAGTTGTGTCTTTCTTTCTTTCTTTCTTTCTTTCTTTCTTTCTTTCTTTCTTTCTTTCTTTCTTTCTTTCTTTCTTTCACTGCAGTACTCAGAATCTGCAAGCTGACTAGGAGACTGTGGGAGTTACAGGGAACTCCAAAACTTTAAATGTAAAAAAAAAAAATGGCATGAGGACTGGAGAAATTTTGTTGCTCAGTAGCTTTATCCTTCTTTCTCTGTGTTAGCAGACCTGTTCTTCATAGATTATCTACCACAAGGCATGAAATCCTGCTCCCTTGTTAGTTTTTAATCCATGTTTCTCTGTTCCAGTTTGTTTTGGATAGGAAGCACCATCATTTCAACTTAGGATAACACATTGCTGACACACTTCCCTGCCTAAGGGGGACATCATTTTGGATGATGTACAAAAATGAATTCTTGTCCTTCAGCCTGCATTGCTCTCTCAAAGCCACTCCCCCTTGAGACTCTTTGTTTCTGTCCCCTACGTGTATTCTGGCTCCATCCTTTGGATCTTAGGAAAGTTCAGGGAGGTTAGAATAGTCTAAACAGAACAGAATTGTTGCTAATTACATTTCACTGTACAGTGAAATAATGATTTGGTAATATGTAGGACTATGAGCTTTAGTCACATTAATTAGTTGATGAACAAAGTGCAATCTTATATAGGCTTACCTGAATGTAAGTTTGGATTTTGAGGGGCTTGTTTCTGACCAGATATGCCAGTTTTAATGTTAGGAAAAATCTAATGATGGCACTCTCAGTTAAAAGCAAATGTTTTTATTTTAAACACACTGTATGGTCAAATGTATTCAAACAGATAAAAAAGGAAATGTTAGTATCTTTCATTAATAACCATGAGCAGTAGCATTTGTTCATACAGTTTTTAAGTTTTGTACTCCCTTCAGTAACTCATAAAGATTCCCGTGTTGCTGTTTTCATGGTTAGCAGTATACACTTAAAAGTATATTAAAAACTGGGTGAGATTTTTCAGGGATTTAAAGTAATGTATCACTGACAGCCTGCTAGTCAATTTAGCTGGAGACATGGAACTCTATAATCTTATTCAGAAATTCAGACTAACACATATTGGCCAACATCCTGTTAGCAATGTATGCAAGTATGAGTCTACCTTATACCTGCATAAGTGCTTTCTTAGTTGTTGCAAATGTTGGTGTTTACTTTCTCCACTCCCATCATCAGAGCCCCACACCCAGGACTCACTGTTATGCTGCCATTCCTGAGGGGATCAAAGAAGTATCTGACTGTGTTCCAGACACAGACCAGTGACATCCTCCACTGAGACCTGAGCAGGACCCCAGCAGATCTCAATGGAAGATGTCCTTGATCTCTGTCTGGTCATGGAAACATAGCCAGATGCTTCTCTGATTCCTTCCACATCAGCAACAAAATGACTTTGATTGGGCTGCCACAGCACAGCACAGGAGTAAGTGCCAAGGATGGTTTCAGGGATGCCATAGCTGAGTTCTGCAGGCAGAACTCTTACTTAAAGCTTGGCAATGTAGGATTTTGGTGAGGGATTTCATAAGAAATGAAGCAGGAATGAAACTGCTTGAGTCCTGCCCCATTCAATGAATCCTCCATTTTTGGAGACCACCTGGAGGTCCAAGAGCCAAATTGTACCTTTCCCTTGCCCAGAGCATGAGATGTTACTTTCAAATTGCCTGGCATCTTGTTAGTAACCTGTGCAAATGTAGCTGAAAGGTAACTTTTGAGATCATGATGGATGAAGGTATTCAACACCTCCATCTGCCACAACTGCCCCCCTGAGCCACCTGCCTACTGTCAGGCTGATCACACATATCTTCACACATCACTCAGTGATGGGAGGATTGACAGGTAGCCAGGAAACAGCCAGATGTGCTTCTGCAGCTGCCTGAGGGTCCTCCAGAAGTCCAGGAGAATGATTTCTTACTGCTGATAGTTGCAGGAATGGAGTTGTCTGGCCAGCTGGCTGCCCCCGTGCTCCTCCTATGGCCACAGATGGCCATCCAGAAAACAGGTTGGTCAAGCATGTGGGGAGGGGGAAGACATGTAGCAACATCTGGCAGAACTTTACAATTCACAAGTATTTGGAAGAATCTCAGCCATACATTTATTTGTGCAGAGTGGCAAACTGTGATTTGTTACGTTACTTATTCTTTTCAGTCCTGAAGTAATCCATTCTGTTTCTGGCTCCACTGCTTGATATTAGTGATATACCAGTCAAACGTAATCTGTCTACCTTGTATGCATTTCAGATTGGATGCTCTTGTATACAGAGCTCTCTTTCTGGATTTTTTCTTTTTATGTTGGCAGATTGTAGATAGAAAATAGTACACAAAATAATATACATTTATCTGCAAGTCATGCTAATACGCACATGCATTTCTTCTCCCTTCTTTTATTTGCAACTCTTTCAGCATCTTTCAAGTAACATGATGGCTGTGATCCTACAGTGAGAGATGTACGTCTGGGATGCAGCTACATCTGCCAAGCTATGACTCCGAGTGCTGCCCTTGCAACCTACCTTTTAAGCAACACAGCCCATACACCAGCCTGGCAGCTTCTTGTGAGAGAACAAGGGAATCAGCAGGGATGCTTCCAACTATTTTCCTATAGCTGAACATGCTGCAGCAGGCATCCACAGGGACTTCTGGAGGTCCTCGTCCTTTCAGCAAATGCAGCTACAAGAAAATAGGTGAACGTATCTCTGCTCACCCTGCTCTCACTCTGCTCCCCAAAGACATGGAAATGGCTGTGTTGGAGGGACTGTGTCACTTGAAAGGTAAGTTGGGGAGGGATTTTGATCACTATGTTGTTGGTAATGTATTCCATCTACCTCCTTAGTTACTAAAAAAAAAGTGGGTGACAATAGCATAAATTGGACTTAGATTATCATAACCCATCCCTAAATTGAATGTAAACTTTTAATTCGGTAAGCTGAGGACAAACAAGAGAGGAGAGAGGACCTGAGACATTGTTAAAGCAGCTGAAAAGATGGAGTGACAATGGATTAATCAGGATAGTAGGAAAATTTGTAAACTTAGGCCTGTTCACTTAAATTTTATATTTCTTAACGTTACATTAGGATTCTGACAAATAACTGTTAGAGAAAACTTCTGTTGGTAGTTGTATTTCCCCATATTCAAAAGACATTTTCAATTATAAAGTCTATAAGGCTTGGACTCAGAATATTTTAAAGACTATTCAGTACCATATGAACTTGCTGGCTCCAAGTACTACACAGTCTGGGTGCCACCTTCTCCATACGTGAGCTGGGTAGTAATTATGAATAGGGCCTTTTTAGTGATGGTGCCAAGTCTGCTAGCTTTGGGATACAAAGTGAAGACATATTTTTTAATAATTGTTTGGTTGTTTGGTTGTTTACTTACTTACTTATTTTAAACGGGCTGAAATTGAATAGGGGGGATATATTGGCATAATCACTAATTATCCCAAAATAAAGCCTTTTAAGAGTTATGTCTTCTTGTATGACAGTTTTGCCCCAATGCATAAGGGCAGCTAAAGGCTCCCACGCACAGCTCTTCCTTCCTTCCAGATAGTTGTGGGCTACGAGGAATGTGCCTGGGAGCCACTCAACTGCCATTGCACACAGAAGTCAAAGGAGCAATTTCTGCCCTTTTCCTGAAGGCAATGGCTGATTCTTCTCCTGCCCAGGGTGGGCAGGGGGAGCTGGGGAGCTTCTGGGCACTCCCCTGCAGCCAATCATTCCTTGGTGGGTTAGACTCCTTGATGGGAAAGGAGGAAGAGTCATTGCCCCCCAAATCATCAGCTGCACTACACTGGCAAAGAGTCATGCTGGTCAAATTGTCAGCAAATGCACAAGGTCCACACTGCTCAGTGGGCAAGGGCCACACTTGGTATATAGGTTACCTGTAAGATGAACTTTGGAATGCTGCCAGGAATAGGAGTTTCCTCTGGAGCATCCTTGCCTTACTCCATTTGTCTTTATCTTGCCGTGATTCTCATCTGAGGCTATATCACACCAGCCTGTAGTCCCACACCATAGAAACAGTCCTTATCACACCTTTCTGCAGTAACACTATGCTGCCAGTTCGGTGATACATGCTGGCACAATCAGTCTTCTGCACCACCCCAACCAACCTCACTTCCCTTCCCCTTTTGGGTCTACCAACTGCAAGGACTATAATTTTTTTCTCTTTTTTTCTTCTTGTATTGCCAAAATTGCACGGGTGGGGAATTCCTTCCTCATTTTGGCACTGTTTGTACTGTGGAGCTGCCATTTGCTGCATTGCTCTCTTCTGGAGTCACATCTTCCTTTGCTGCCACTATTCCATCATTACAATGTCACCTTTGATATTCTAACATTTCAGCATTTCCATGTTTCACCTTTCCATGGTCTTTTTTCTCTGTTCTACCAAGCACTGCTTTGCCTATGTGAATTGGGGCACTTTGCCATTTTGCTCTTCCGGCATTGAAATTTTATTTTCCTGTTGACATTTTCATGTGTGATGCGCTCATCTTGCTTGCGGAAAGAGAAGAACAATGCCGACTGACACCACATGACTGCCACAGTATCGGAACTGCAGTGGAATGACGCCATCACACCAATACACAATAGTGGAAAAGCAGCATTGTTGAAGCCATTCACGGGTATTTCCTGTGAATGGAAGAGGTGACCCAATAATGATGGGAATGCAATTCAACAATGGGAGTGTGACAATGTCATGTGATAAGGAGAGATCAAAAACAGAATTAAGCCAGTGGAATCGTGCAACAAACCACCGTGTGATAAAGTCCCAATTCTACATTTTCATTCTGCTATATGGGGAATCTTTCATTCTTGCTCTTAGACATTGTCTATCCTGAAAGCATATTAGAGAGTCTTAACTAATAAAGGGACCCTGTGCTGTAAAGCAGGAACTATCATGAGGAAATAAGAAGAAAAGTACAATTAACTCCAGATCAGCAAACAAGGGTCAGCACAACAGGGAAGTGAAGTGTATAATCAAATGTGATGCATGGAGCAATTTAATAGTATGCACCAGATTAATTCCTAAGTTTTTCCATGCTCAGGTGTCAGCTTGACTGGTTCTACTGCCATTGCCATTGGTTTATACTTTTGTTCTTAATGCCAGAAGGGCATGTTTTTAAAGAAAGCAACTATACACACAAACACCTACCTTTGTCTCTGCTCTGTCAGCTCACGTGAATCTAAGATGATGCAAATTATACATTAAATCTGACACACTTGCTCTTTCCCAAAAGTTCCATCCTATGGGGTGCCAATGCAGAAGTTTATCACAGGACTCTTCTGCCTATGCTGCCCAGTATTTCTGCCACATTTGGTGCAAGTTTAGTCATAAATAAAAAATACAAAATACAAATACATGCAATGCAGAATTATACTAAAAATAATTTTGCTCCCTCCTAAATACACAAATGAAAATCCCATGATCTTATTCAAAGTAAAAAGAGCCTGCTCTTTAGCCCTGGTAACTGCAACTTCTCTGCAGCTCCAGTTCTCTTCCTCTCCTTCTGAACTCAATGGGCAAATACAGCCTCTTCCTTAGGGTTTCTCCACTCAGTGGGCCAAACCAGTACTCATATAGTTTTTCCAAATATGCCTTCCTCCAGAGCCAGCCTTTCTTCCTACCATATTTACCACTATTCTTTGAAGATGTGATTGAAGCCCATTGAATGATTCATCTGAAGGTCCATATTTTCCTCTGTGAGCCTGCCTGAGCTCCAAGGCTTTTGGGAGAGGTCCTTCTCTCATTGTCACCACTTCATAGCCACATTTGGTGGGAAAATTTGAGAGGCCCTTCTTGGTGGCTGCTCCCAGGCTTCAGATCTCCCTCCATAGGAAGGCTAGGATGGCCAGTTTGCTATCTGTCCGTCAGTAGATATAAGAATTTCTGTTCTTGCAGGCTTTTGGAAACCAAATGCAAGGGTTTTTGTAGTATATTGTTCAACTGATTTTTATCTTTTACCTGTTTGATGGATTTGTTTTGAAACATTTTAATTCTGTCGTTAGTTTGATTGCATTTCAACCATAACTTTTCCCATATTTTACTCATGTCTTTTAATGTGATTTTATCTCTATTTGTTTTAATTTGCCTTGAGTGCCAGTTTTCTGGGGCGAAGCAGGATATAAATGAATAAATAAGTGTATAAAATAATTTTCACATATGAGAAGGAGCCAAGTTTTTATCTTGCTTTTAGCATCCCTCATCATTTGTAGGATCTCACTATCATTTCTTCTGAGACTCTTAGGCCTGGGGCCAAGCAATGTTGTTAGTTTCCTTGAAAAACTTGAACTGCACTTTTTTCTTCTGGAAAAAAAATCTAGAAAATTTCCCAGAAGATTTTTTCAAAGCCCTAAACACAAAGCCCTTATTTAGAATTGTAATATTTGTTTAAAAAAATTAATAAGTGTCCTAACATCCCACACATTTCAAATGAAGTATTTTATTGGGGGGGAAACAAGCACGCTTACATCAGTTTAGATACAATTGGCCCTCCAAATTTGCTAGGGTTAGGTACACAGGACCCCTGCAAAAATAGAAAAACTTCTAATATTAAAATGTGTGTGTCTGTGCAAATGGGGCCAAGGCATGATGTGGAGAACAGGCACCTACAGTCCAAACCAGAGCCATTTCCGCACTAGCCTGTTATAGCGCTATGATTCCACTTTCAACATCCTATGGAATCCTGGGGTTTGCAGTTTTGGGAGGGGCCAAGTGGCCCCTCCCGAAACTGCAAACCCTATGATTCCATAGGATGTTGAAAGTGGAATCATAGCGCTATAACAGGCTAGGGCGGAAATGGCCCAGGTCACAGAAAGTAGAGGGAAAGGGCATGGGTTGGTATGGTGGCCCTATATTTCCTCTCTCTTGCTGTCTCCTTCCTTGAGTGTGTGTGGGGGTGTTGGGAGAGGGTTTGTGGTGCTGAGAAGTTGGGCTGTGACCCATCCTTACCTGAACAGGCAGCAGCTGATGAGGAGGAGGAGGAGGACTGGGGGTTTAAAGGGTTGCATGGTCTGATCGGAGAGGGAAGGTTCCCCTGGAAAAGAAGTGCTTGAGGTGGGGAGAGGGGTTTGAGAAACTCATAAATTTATCAAATCTGTGAAAGTGAAATACACAAATGTGGAAAGCCAGCTGTGTTACATTCAAACAAATTCAAAGATGTATTGTGCAGATTATTTTAATACTTGTCTTTTCTTTTTGCAACCGTATGTACTTCCCTTTCATGGTTTATCCAAATTTAAAGGAAAAAAACACTTGAACTGTTGGAACACTAATTTTAGCACACCAAGTGAATTTGCATGCTATCTTGGGATTGTCCTCTCATCTTAAATCCAAAGGCTTTAACTCAGTTCTTTAAATGTCATTGGAGTACCCCCAGTTTCACTTGGGGGAATCCACAGTAGCTGCAATTGTTTCAGCATCTTTTTTGTTTAATTAGCTTTTCATGTTAAATGGATGTATCTGTTCATGTTACTTCTCAGAAAAGTTCTCTGTTCTGGCCTCTAAACTTTCACATGCTCTTTATTTTGGTTATCTCGAAGTGAGAGGGGTCAGGATCATGACTTACCTGTGTGATGATCCTGTGGGTGTGCCACTGTGAGTTACCTGCCTCCCCCACCCCTATCATCATGACCTACAAGCTGTAGTGATTGCCTTACTAGTGTGATGAGAACCATCTTACTGAGGAAAGGCTTTCCTTACTCACTTTCAGCTTTTAAATGCTTGTTTTTGTGGCTCAGTGCTCGGCCTAGTTTGTAACAGGCTACCACCAGTGTCAGTTAAGATACAGACAACATGCAGTTATGAAATGGATAAAGATATTGGATCGGGTGAAAAACAGAGATCCAGAGACATGGAGAATGACATTCTATACAGTTGGTCTTCCATATTTGCAGTTTAACTTCCATTGGTTTGATTATTTGTGAGTTTCTTCAACCTCTGCCCCCACATTTCAAGTGCTTTTCTGGGGGAACCTTCCCTCTCAGCACCTTCAATCAGGCCATGCCGGCCTTTAAGAACCAGCTTCTGGTCCTCCTCCTCTACCAGCTGCTGCCTGGCCAGCTAAGAACAGATTGCACCCCAATTTCTCACCACACACTTTCTCCCAATACTCCACACAACCCAAGGGAGAAGATGGTTGAGAGAAGGAAGTATAGGGCCAATGTGCTTACCGACCCCCTCTTCCTCTCCTTTCCCTGGATACTCACTCTCCCCACCATGCCTCAGCCCCCTTCTCACAGACACACACACATGTTGATTATTGTGTTTTTTCAATTTTTGTGGGGGTCCTGCATCCCTAATCTTAGCTGTAGGTTAGGCTGACTGTAGTTAGCCAAGTCTTCATCCTGTTGTTGTATTAGGCCTACAACTCCCATATTCCCCGGTCATCTAATTATTCCCATCATTCCCCAGTACAGCATAGCTGTAGTGTGAAACATCTGAGGAGTACAAAGGCCCTTTTCGCAGCGCAAGTGCTTGCACAAGGGAGAAGAGCGGCTCGCGCAACAATCCTCTCCTGAAACGCCGCCGCTTCCCCCGCCTCCTTACTGCACCTGGCGTCTTCTTGCGCGACGGGCGCTCTTCAGCCACGCCCCCAGCTTCCGCAGCGCCCCCTGGAAGCTGTAAGCACCACGGGGGGAGGAAGTGGGGAGGAAGCACGACAGGCCCGCCTGCAACGGCGCTCCGCACTCCGGTAAGTGTGGGACGCTGCTGGAAGCCTTGCGCGAGCACCGTTTATTTTCACTTCAAGCCGAAAATAAAAAAATCCACGCTCTCGCCGCTTCAGCCCCGTGAGCCCCGCGGAAGTGGGAGTGCGTCGTGCAGAGCAATGCTCCCACTCCCACGAAGCTCACGGGGCTATTTCGTGAGAGAAAGCCTGTGCGAAAAGGGCCAAAGTGAGGAAAGATAAACTTAATCCCTAGAAGATTATTCAGAAATTCTGTCCCTCACATAATTAAAACTGTGTGGTATGGAGGAAGGAAGGGCTGCACTTGGTGGTCGCTCCACTTCCTGTTGCTAGTTCCTACTACCATCGACATTTTGAGAGAGAAAGTATAAAGTGTGAAGGCTCTGGTAAAAGGGTGGCAAGATTACTTGTGTTGTTGTTTTTAATTATCTTTATTTATACCCTACCTTTCCCACAAAAGTGGGATTCAAAACATGTGTTCCAGTATTACAGGCTGTAATTTGGTTGAGTGAATTTAAATGGTAGAATCTATTCAAGTGCTTTCCTTAACACTGACTATACAATTCTGTAGTTTTTTTTTTATTATTCTGTAGTTATTTATTTGATGAGTTGTTTGTCACCATGACCTGCAATTGAAACAAGTAAAAGTTCTTCCATAATAATAGTAGTAACATGATCGACTTGTATTTCAGTATTCACTTTAACACAATAACTTTCCATTTAACATGAACAAGTATTACATTAAATCAAAAAGTGAGTGTTTTCTTTGGTAGTTGTGCTTAACTGCATCTTTTTAGTCTTCACTCATACTGCTGATTTATATTACCAGTAAGACTGCAAAACTGAAAGCAGAGATGGGACAAATCCAGAATTTTCCAGATTCAAATCCCTGGAAGGTTCTGGGAATCCACGAATCTCACGAATCTCAAATCTTGTGAATCCTTTTTTTAAAAAGAGTTTAGAAAGCAAGGGAAAGAAGGATAATCTTGGGCAAGACATACTCTCTCAGCCTTAGCAAAAGCCTAGGCAAAGGCAAACCTCCCTCTGAAGAAATCTGGCCAAGACAATTGTCCTAGTTTTCCCTCAGGATCTCCCCAGATTGAAAATGGCAGGAAGGCCCTTTCTACACAGGCAGGAAAATGTGGATTAATGCCACATTTTCCTGCCTGTGTAAACAGGGCCATATACTATAGTAGAGAGATTATCCAGGTCAAAACTGGCTTTTCTTCGCATAGCTCCTTCTGGCATCCTGGAGTTTGTAGTTTGATGATGCAGCAGCACATTTTGTCAGAGAAGGCTGTGACACCTTGTAAAACTGCAAACCCCAGAATTGTGTCTGAAAGGTTTGCAAGGGAGCTCTGCAAAGGAATGTTTCAGCTGTCCTTGAAATCTCAAGCCTGTAGCTTCTAGTCAAGTACTGAACTTAAATATGAAATGTTCAATTTAAACATTTTAGAATACAAGCCCAGATGTAATTTCTGAAATTGTTAGCAAAGGCCATTATTACTCCAAGGGAAAACCTCACCTACTTACTATCTTTCCTTGTATGTATAATCTCCCAAGTTTTCAGGCATCCCGATCTCCCAGGTTTTCAGGTGTCCCGGTCTCCAACAATCTATTTAGTTGGTGGATTCGAAAGATTTGTTTTGCCTATTTTGGCACAGGGATTCTGATTCGGGAAGGATTCAAGGATTCGGTTGGCCCATCCCTATCTGAAAGGTTTAAATGGATTGTTCACCAGGGAGAAAAAAAGTCAGGGAAGTGAGATTTTGTTGCTGTTTGGAAATGTGTCCTGTTTTTTTCCCCCTGAATGTTTGCTTCTCTTCCGTCCACCATACAAACAGATGTCAAAGGTCAAGGGAAAACCTGTAGAACATCTTTGTGGGATTTCTTACAAGGCTTTGTTCCATTGAAGGGCTCACAAATTATTTGGAAACCTAAAACTTTTATTGAGAAGGGGTTGCTCCTGCTCTCATCTTGTCAGACCTGATACTGCAGTGTGTGAAGTTCTTGACCAATATTAGGAATGGATGATTTGCATTCTATACTCTTTGCATTTTTTCCTAAGTACAAGTTCATTTGATCCTGTTTCTATCTTTTCTTCCTAAAAGCCCACAGGAATATTTGTATAGATTTTACTACACATCTTCCTGTGCATGAACATGTATACACATTGTTAAACAATGCTTTCCCTAGTAAACATACTTTTACTAGCATTTTCCCCTAACATATGCTATTTTCCTCAGAACACACATTTTTGTATACTCTATTTGCTGGCATATGAGACTTACCTTTTTTCCTGAAAAATACTGTTTGAAAATGGGGAGCATCTTATACACCAGTGCATCTCACATGCTGGCAAATATGATATTTTTCCAGATGTATATAAATTTTAATTGGTGAATTGGTTTGCAGATTTCAGAAGAGTAGAAATATTGAAGAATAATTTTCATCCATTGGTTCAGAAAGTATGAATTAGGTCAGTTTGTACAGACTGAATTAATATTCCCCCCTCCCCAAGTGCTAATGAGCAACCCCATGTCTCAGTGGGATAGATTTGTACAACTGAGCTTCCAAGAGCAAGGCCCTTTTCGCACCTTACCTTTTCCCGGTGCTGGGCGGCAGAGCTCGCGCATGAAGACTTCGGAGGAACACACTCGCATCCCTCCTGCTTGGGCTCCACAGCTGCTTCCTGGTCGCGCAAGCGCCCCACCTCTTCCTTCTGCAGTGCAGCCTGGGGCCTTTCCCAGCCTGCACTGCACAGGAAGCATGACCGGCCCAGCTCCTGAGGCTCCACACGCCAGGTAAGTGCCCGCGGGGCCCCAGAGCGATGCACAACTGCGCAGCATTTTCAGCTTTAAGCCAAAAATAAAAAAAATGTATGCATGGTCCATGTCAGGCTCTTGAGGCGTCGTGTGGACCACTCCTCACATTTACGCGATGCTCAAGGGGCCCTTTCGATGCAGAAATGCCGTGCGAAAAGGGCCTAAGAGGTGCTGTGCTCTTTGCAGAACTTGCTTTGGAATTTGCATACTTATACCATTCATAAATGACCATGCAGTTCAAAGGACTGTATACTTGCAGAGCCTTGCATGTTGTTAGTTCCAGGGCATAGCATTGAAAGCATTGGATTCTGTGGGAGCAGAGTAGGACCTGAGCAAGGCAGTTGGTGACCAAGGATCTTGGAGGTCTTCCATTGATGAGTTTGCCATATGTCAAAATTGATTTGATAGCAAATAAATGCAGGTATATTATGTGACTGGAGAACATTTGATGACTGGTAATCCATTTGAAATCACTATTTGATCCTGTAGTCATCCAGTGATGAAACTAGATCTGTCAATATTTTCTTTAAAAAGGCATTTGATTTCATGTGTGCATGTTTATAAAGCACATGAATGATTCTGATTTGCCAGAAGAGATGTTTGGATGTTGAAATGTTACTTTTCTATTATTATTTTTCTTGTACGTTGGATATCTCACTGGGAAGTTTTATTTATCTTTTTAAAGTTTTGTATGTTTTTTAAAAATATTGTCTTTTTATGTGGTGTTTTTAATTGTTTTCAAATTTTATTGTGAAGATTTATTTAAATCAACTCTCTCTGGAAGCCCCCCTCTGGGAGGAAAGTAGCATGCAGATGAAATAAATAAACACTAGCCACAGTCAGAATTATAGATTAAATGACACGTTGAGTATTATTTCTGAAATAACTCTTAGACTCTTCTGTATTATCTTCAGCTCTAAATGGTTGGGACCCCAAATAGCTAAAGGAATGTCTCCTTCCAAATCAACTTGCTCTGTCTGTCATATTGGCAAGCAAAGCTTTGCTTCATTTCTTAGTGGCAGTACAAGCTCACAGGTTTTCGAAAGATGGGAGAGAGACATTTCGGTGGCTATATCCAGATTGTGGAACTTCCTGTCATAAAAGATTCATTTGGTCCTATCATTAGACTATTTTGTCAAGGCATTTCTTTTCCCTCAGGGTTTTGATTTATGGGCTTCCTAAAAGCTTTTTAGTGGACTGTTCCATGTGGGAGATGTTTTTATCATTGGTACTTCTCCATGCTTTAATTGTTGGTTTGTTGATTGGTTTTTGTATGGCAGTATCATGCCCTCCAATCATCCTAACTTGGCAGGGATGGTCTTCTTTTTTTTTTCCAGCTGCTTTCAAAATGTCCCAGTTTTGTCCTCCTCCCACTTTACCCTTTTGTCTTTGGCTTACTTCAGTTGCTGCAAACTGAGCTCATAATGCAAAAGTAGTTCGTACTCAATTAACTCAGCAGAGGAGAGGAGGGGAGGAAATCTTGCCATTCAGGCAAAAAAAACCCTGCTAGTTTGTATGTTCTGCCTCATTGCTCTCTTGACCACACTCAGATGTTGTTTGGCCACATGTGTC
The DNA here is from genome assembly GCA_948474755.1 of Ctenosaura bakeri. Taxonomy (NCBI): domain Eukaryota; kingdom Metazoa; phylum Chordata; class Lepidosauria; order Squamata; family Iguanidae; genus Ctenosaura; species Ctenosaura bakeri. Next base: position 197,492 of record CAOLHI010000319.1, on the reverse strand, counting down.
CTGGTTTTCATCTGTGAAATATTGGAGAGAAAGCAGTATAATTTTAATTACCTCAGGGAAAATAAATCCATATGGATTTCATACTTTCAAAAATGAAAAAGCAACCATTTTTATTTCTGTTGGTCCCTACGGCCCTTGGAAGAGTGCCAGTGCAATCTGAGACCATTTCAGCACCTGATAGAGCCTGATTTGAATTATCTCCAGCATCCTTCTACAGTCTGTCTTCAGACCAGAACTAAATACAGATTCCATGGCTTGAATAAGCCACAGTCAGTCTCACAGCTTTTTAAGGGATGGACATTTTTTAACCTTTTTTAAAAAAACCATCTTGCCTGATTAAGTTTTTAGAAAAATCAAAAGCTTGTTGTTTAGGTAGGCATCAGAAAGATGCATTGCAAGGAAGCTGTAGCAAAGAAAGCCAAAGACAACGCATCATTTGGCAGTATCTGGCATCTTCAAATGAATTACAGGCCATTTGGACAATAATGTTTCTCCTTAGGAAAACATTAGATTATGTGACAAAATCATTCAGACTCTGATTCTGCTAAGATTCTTTTATACCAATGCCACATTTGCGTACAGTCTAAAGCATACCAGTCTTGTGGGCATGGCAATACAAAAGCATTATGAGTGAGAATGAAATCTTTTTACTGTTGTAATGAGAAATGTTGTTTAGCTACTTTTTAAAGACCCTTTTAGAAACGTTCTACAGACTCATGCCATCCCTTTTTAAAGGTTGTTGTGTCATTATTAATCCTAAGGAGTTTTCCCCTAAAAAATTAAAAAGTGTAAACCCCAGGATTCCATAGGACGTTTTTAACACTGTAATGAGTTACAGATAAAGCCAGCATGGTCTGAGTGTTGGGCCATTTCCACTCTAGACTGCTGTAGTGCTATTATTCCACTTTCAATGTCCTATGGAATCCTGGGGTTTGCAGTTTAGGGACCCCCCCCAAACTGCAAACCCCAGGATTCCATAGGATGTTGAGAGTGGAATAATAGCACTATAACAGCCTATTGATGAAATGGCCTTGGACTAAGACTCAGAGAGACCAGAGTTCAAATCCCTGCTCAGCCATGTAAATCTACTGAGTAGCTGTGGGTAAGTCACATTCTCTTAGCCTAAGAGAAAGGCAAAGGCAAAAGCAAACTCCTTCTGAATAACACATGATAGGGTTACCATTTGCTAGAGATAATTTGAAGACACACATCGAAGAGTTACCAGTAGAGATTGCTTGTCAAACACTTTAATGAGTTAATGGCAATTCATTAATTTTGGAAAGTAACTTTCTAAGCTTAGATTTGTACTGGATTCTGCATGTGCATGCCTTCCAAGTCAAAAGTGGAATCACCTCTTCCACAGCCATTTTCCCCACTTGGAGCAAAACTGGAGCAGGCTGTACATTTGGCACGGTCATGACCTTGAGGACTCTCCAAGCTGGTGCACAGGACCACCCTGCTTGTGGCAGCCACATTGATGTGCAGAATGTCAAGTTCTCCTCACAGTGGATGACCCATTTGCTGTGAGAAGGCAAAGCCTCCATAGAGAGACCAAAAAAGAAATCTAAACTTCCATAAGCAGGGCACTCATGTGCACTGGGCCCTCAATGATGGACTATTCAAGTGCAAATCAAGTTAACACAAAGAAGTAGAAGTTGATGTGAAAGTTTCTTGTTGGGGCAAGCCCCATGTGAGTGAACTCAAAGCATGTTTGCACTATAGATAAGCAACTTTAATGGTCATTCCCTCTCTCTTTCCAGGGAGCCTTAGGAACTATATTTCTAGGAATAACTAAGGTTACGCAGTAGAGAATGTGAATGTTCAGCTGCCTCACAGGCTACAGTCCCAACAATTCTTTACTGAAAGCCCTGAGCAATTCAACCAGTTTAAACATATATATGTATATATATATAGAGAGAGAGAGAGAGAGCGCAAGAGCGTTCAGTGAGCCCCCTGTTCAGGCAGAGCAGCTACTAGTTATTCAAGTTTTGTTTTAAAAAGTCTACTCATACTTTTTGTTCTTTCTCCAGGTGTTATCCTTGGATTTAGTCTCCGGTCATACCACTTCAGCTATCGAGAAGTGAAGTACTTCTCCTTCCCTGGTGAACTGTTAATGAGAATGTTGCAGATGTTGGTTTTGCCTCTCATCGTATCCAGCTTAGTAACAGGTACAAATGTAATTTCTTCTTCCTTTCCTCCCTCCATCCCTCTTTGTTTCTCTCTCTTCTGTGTGCTGATGCTATTTTTAAATTTTTAGACTTCTTTTTATATGCATATGAAAATGTATTGGTTAACAAAAAAGCTACTTACAACCAAGCACCTAACATAATCTAAGTGCATAGTGTTTTGATAACCAGCATTGATAATTAGGAACAGGATCAAGGATTTATATATGTAGAGGAAGTCATGGCTTAGTGATAGAGCAGTTATTTTCTATATAGAAGCTCGCAGGTTCAGTCCTTCACCTGTCCACTTAAAAGAATAAAGTGTTATCAGTTGGTGGGAAAAAAGATAAGAATAATGAATGTATGTAAATATGTACAAAATTCAACATGAAATTACAGTTGGAGGGGAGTGTCATGAAAAAGACTTCTACCTGCACCTGAGATCTTAGACAGCAGCTTCGAATTACAGCAGTAATAATGATGTACTGCTAGGCTGTACCCCTACTCTGATATGAACCCTAAAAGGCTAATGTGTTGATATTACCCATTACTTCAACACTGTTATAACAAACCAATACGAGTACAAACATTGCCCAGGAGTTGTTGCCCTAAGTAATGTAGCATTTAAGTAATTATTTAATTAAGTAAATGTGTAACTTTCAAACTGCAGTATAAGCTTCTTCAAACTACCATGATATTGATCATTTAAGAGATGACGCAATTGAAAAAGGTCAGCCCAAATTATTCTGGCTGTGGAGCAACACCTTTGCAAGGGAAGGATGCAGCATGTGGGATTTTAGTCTAGAAAAATGTAATTAAGCTGGAATGTGGTACAAGTTCATGAAAATGTGAACTGTCATGGAGAAAGTCAGGGCTTATCCAGAAGGGGAAAAAAGGGTCTCTGGAAGTGCTGAGAGTTTCCCATTCTGTTTGGTTTGTTCCAACCTGCCTTTTCCCAGGTTTGTATCCAACGTCTTTCTTGAAATATCCTGGATTTTCTTCACATACCCTGTTGTGTTATTCCTTCTTCCCCTCCTACTGATCACGTGCCACATCTAGATTCATACAACATTTCAGATTTTTACCTGTTTCCACTGAGATTTTTTAGCATTCAGGAATTATACTCAAAGTGCTAAAGTGCTTTAGCAATATTACATTAATTAAACATTAGTATCATTTTGTTTGGGTGAATACATTCTTCATCCGCTTTCTTGATCTCTGTTGAATCTATAGACTGGAAACAATTACCATGGTTACTGGCGGATGCCATCTTAGCTAGTTTCAGAATAACACAGACAGCTAAGTAGAAGTGTGTTTTATTCTGGAAAATATTAGGTTGATTTACTCTGACCTGCGAAGTAGGAGTGTGGAATCTTTGATAATGATGGGAGTTCCCAGGAAGTACTTTGAGATGAAGAAAATGTCATGTGGATCTCCAAAATAAAATTGGTTTGTACCAAAACTTGGGACTTTTAGAGACATTTTTCTCATCTGGAGTGAATATCAGCTGAATGAAAGGCCCACATTTCATCCCACATTATTTCAGAGGGCCTTCAACGATTTCCTTCTACACCACAGTGTGACTAAAATACAGTTGGCTCTCCCCCATTTGCTAGGATTAGGGGCTCCGGACCTCCACAAAACTGAACAAATTGCAAATATCAAAGTCTGTGGTAAGGGGGCCAAGACATGGGCCCTTTCTGCAACTTACCTTTTCTCTGTGCTGGGGCATGGAGATCACACAAGCAGCCTGTTGCGAGAGGCTCTCGCATCCCTGCTGCTTTGCTTCCGCAGCTGCTGCCTGCCAGCCAGCAGGCAACATGAGGGCTCCACCTCTTCCTTCCGCAGTGCAGCCTGGGATTTTCCCAGGCTGTGCTGGGGCAGGAAGTGTGAGTGCTACAGCTCCAGAGGCTGTGCAGGCTCTGCACACATGGTGAGTGATTGGCACCTGCCAGCCCCGGCAGCATTGTACAATTGCAAGGACATCATGTGGACCACTCCTCGCAATTGCACGATGCTCCAGAGGCCCTTTCGCATGGCAAATGCCATGCGAAAAGGGTCATGGTGTGGAGAATGAGCTCTCAGGGTCCAAACCTGGTCAGGGAAATGAAAGGGAAGAGGATGGGTTTGCTCTGTGCTTCCTCTGTCTCTCCCATCTCCTTCCTTGCTGGGAGAAGGCATTGGAAGAGGGTTTGTGGTGCTGAGAAATCAGACTGTGAGCCGTCCTTAGCTGACCAGGCTGCGTATAGTGGAGGAAGAGGAGGACCAGAGGTGGGTTTTTAAAGGATTGTGTGAACTGATTGGAGCAGCCTAGAGGGAAGGTTCCCCTGAAAAGATGTACCTGAGGTGAGGGAGACAGGGATTGAAGAAACAGATAATCAAATCCATGAAAATCAAACGTGCAAATGTGGAGTGCCAGCTGTACACCAAAGTAATCTATCCTTCCATATCTGCTAGTTGCTTTAGAGACAGGGTTCCATATTTCCTACAGTCTTCTATTTGACAGTGTCCTCTGTCTGAGAGCTTTCCTCCAGTTCAAGTAAATTTGCAAGTCAAGGAACCACAGAAACAGAAAGCAGCTCTTTTTTTAAAGGGGCCCATCAACAGTTAGCACCTGGGCAGTACACTGAACTCACCACTTGGTCACAGTAATCTCTGCCATGGTAAGACTGGCTGTATTTCTATTTAAACAATATTTCTATTTCTGTTTACACGAAAGACTACCTTTGTGGGGTGAAGAATTTAGTGGAATGTCTAGTACCATACAAACCATTGCAAAGAACTTTACTAAGGGGGACTTGCCGTGCCAGGCATGCTTCTCTGCTGATTAGCTTACCAGAGGCAGCTCCATATCTGAGAGGAGCTTTAGACAAAGCATTGTCCAGTGGCACCTATTCTATCTCATATGCAAGAAGAGGTGTAGGTAAGTGAGCCCCAGCTGGTTTGAGTGGCAGGAGGTAGAAAAAGGGTTCTTGTCAGCTTGGGCATTGGTGAGCTGCCATTTTAGTTTTGTACAATAACCCAAAGGTGGCATTGCTCCAGGGAATTGTGTGAAAATAAAATGAAGGTTCCCAGAATGAGCTATTCAGTGCCATTATACCCTTTGTAGGAACATAGTTGTTAATCTAGACATCATCACTTCCAATAATTGGAATACTGGAAAAAACATCCAGGGGAGTCCAGGATGGATGTTGATAGTGGGCCTTGTTTGGCATACTGGGACAAGAGCAACTACAGATTAGTGCTACATGCTAATTTTCAGCCTGCAGCTTAGATATCATTATTGATTATCTCTTTGTGTTGACAACTGCAGGGTTTTCTGGGTGTGCTTATGCAAAGCCAAGGTGAAGCCCAACAGGACTAGTCATCACCCTGAATGTGCATCTTAGAAAACATTCCTCTGGAATCCTTTATAATGTACAGAGTTTCCTTGGAACAAAGACTGCATGTAAAAAGTTTCCTGAGGTAGACAGTGTACTGGTTTGTTCAGACAGTCCCATATTCTAGAAAAAACTACATTCTACACAATTATAGCACTATATTCCATTTTAACTTCCATAATAACATCCCAAAGAATCATAGGACTGGCAATTTAGGGTTTTTAGAATTCTCAGCCAGATTGCTCCAGTGCATCTCACCAAACTACAAGCCCCAGGATTTTATAGGATGTTGCCATGGCAGTTAAAGTGAAATCATAGTGCTATATTTGTGTAGTTTGAATGGGCTGAGAATAATACTTTCAGCATTTAGAGTCAACTGGATACTACCATCCTGGCCTCAGAGAGAATCAAGTCTTTTTGAGCATGTGCAGTGCAAAGAAAGCAAAGAGAGTGCTTTAATGTTGTTTGTCTTAAGTACCTCATTGAAGAGCCATTGAACTGAAACACCAAGAGAAATGAGAAACTTAGGAAGAATCATATTGTCAAAAAATGTATAAAGAGGATTAAAATTGTGGTGCTGCTAATGTATAAACATGATTAGAAATATAATGGGTTGTTCTTCATGAAATTCACAAGTCTTAGGAATACTTATGACATAGAATTCATATTCATAGAATTCAAATATTCATAGAAAGAATATTTCTTCACACTGCTTTCCTCAGAATGCCTAAACATTGCCTAGAACAGCCTTCTCTGAACTGATACTTGCCAGATATGTTGGACTACAATGCCCATGTTGCATGTGTCATGCTGACTGGGAATCACAGAAACTATAGTCCAGCAGATCAGAATAGCACCAGATTGGGAGAGGTTGATCTAGGCCTATGTTATTTATTTTTAGTTACAAGTTAACTTAATAGATATTAACATGTTATGCAGTGATCAGATTTCTTGGTTAAAAACCAAAGTTCATTCATTCAGATATTGTCCACACATGTAAATTAAATTGTCCTAGGTGGTGATCTACATTCTAAGCAAGTACCTGGCTCCCGTTGAACCAAAATAATATGTTTGAGTGGTACCATCTGTCTCATCTCCAAACCAGAGGCAAAATAGGGGTGAATAGCATTTTTGAGTCTTCAAATTTGTTACTATTCAAATAGCTCCCCCATCCTTATACAAACACAGACAAGAAAAGAAAGAAACATGTGGCCTAGAAGCAAGTAAGAGGCAAGGATGGAAGAAAAGTGGGGTCAGTAGGAGGAAAGTAAGGGAGCTGATTTCCTCTTTTCCTGTGCCAAATAATCATTTGGCTTAAGAAAATGCCCATATCAGTCACCAGAGGTACTTGGGTATACATTTGCTGCTGCCTGCAGAAGGCAGTTAGTTTGCAATTAGGGTTTCCAATTCAGGACCAAGCCCTGACTCATTGGTGCCAAAGTGTGACAGCAAAGGACAACCCTTTGTGATGTCACACAGGATAAGGCAGGCTCTGGAGATGCTGCAAGAGTAGAGTTGCCAGATTGAAAACTGGAGAGAGTTCCTGTACCTTTGTGTAGAAGAGGTAGTTTCAGTAGGTGTTGTTGTCACTTGTCATGCAACCAGGTAGCAAGCAGCTCCTGCTGAAATTCCCTCTTCTAAACAATCATTAAAGGTACAGGAGTCCTCTCCAGTTTTCACTGTTCCCACCCAATTCAAGGATGAGATTACAAGCACCAGCGCATCATAATGTCATTAAGCATGATACATTAAGCATCAACCACAATGGCACAGAGTATGCCTTTCAAATAAAACACACCAAGTCTAACAAATAACAAAAACATATATACATAACTTATCAAAGCAGTGCTCTCACCCTGAGATTCTTCCCCTCACCCTGAGGACCAGTGAAGAAGACCCTGGGCCTGAGAATCAGGGGATCTGGGAATCTTACCTATAATGAAAGCTTGTTGTCTGCTCAGAGTGGTGCTGTCAGGACACAATTTTCATGCCAATCAAGTTTCTTTTTTAAAAAAATCTTTTTATTATAGAATTAAAATTAAGTACAAAATAAGACAATTAAAATAATGTAAATATAAATGATTATAACATAACCAATAAAATGTATAAAATATGTATGTGTTTATATGTGTGCGTGTGTGTATCTGTAATTAATTATGTCTAACTCATGTAATTAAAAATATATTTTCCCCCCTTATTTTGACAATCAAACTAAGGAAGTTAGGGTGATATCTTATCTGTCTTTGCCAACATTTATAAAAAACAACAACAATACAATTTGTTGATAGAACTCCACCGCTACATTTCCAATCAATTGAAATAGTGAATATTATATTGTGTAGTAAATGCGCTTATTTGTTTAACGCAAATTACCAATGTGTGAAATCATGGTTATCACATCTTACATATCTTCTCTAAACTGTATCTACCCCATATTTGCTGGCGTATAAGACACACTCGTGTATAAGACACACTCCATTTATATACTGACAAATACTATTTGCCAGCGTATGAGACAAACCAGCATATAAGAAACACCTCATTTCAAACAGTATTTTTCAGGGAGAAAAATGAGTCTTATATATGAGCAAATACAGTAATTATTCATCCTATTCCACCTATAGATTATTTTATAAAGTAATATACATATACCTATATTCATAGTATGTGCATATGTATGTATATGTATATTGTGTGTGTGTGTGTGTGTATGTGTATACACATACATATACATATATACACCTAAGTTTCTATTTAGTTGTGATCATTAGAGATTCCTATTCAAATCCTGATTCCAACTGTTGGAATCTGTCTCCATTTAGTTTTCCAAAGGGGATAGACTAACTTCCAATCGTCTTTGAATTGTTTTGAGGTAGAGTCCGAGAGCGGGGTCATCAGTTTATCAAGTTCTACCAAATTGTATAGTTTCAGAAGCCAGTCATCCAATAATAGTATAGACTTTTACTTCCAACATTGAGCATAAATCATCCTGGCAGCTGTTGTTATATATGATATGATCTTCTGATATCTCTGATCTCACAGTTTGAGTTTGTCCAGCATATTTAATAAAAATATTTCAGGTTTCGGTGGTAAATGAATGTTAAAAATGTTAGTGACATTTTCATGGATTACTTTCCAAAAGTTTTTTGCTTGTTCACAGCTCCACCATAGATGAAAGGACCCTCTGGTTACATTTCCAGCAAAGGTTGTTTGTAGTGTTGGTCAATATTTTTTATAATTTATTTCAGATTCCTGCTTTTCATAAATTCTGTTGTTACTTTCCAAGATTTTTCCCAACTGTCCAAAGAAATAGCATGACCTATATTCTGACCCCATTTTTATCATGTTTTCTTTTACTAATTCTTGTTTGTGGTCGATGGATAGTAGTAAATGATAGATTCTTCTAATTTTGTGGTCAATGTCAGGTCTTAGAAATTTGTCAAATTCTTTCTCTTCAGTTTCTATACCTTCTTTTTTTAAATCCATTTTGAATGTTTCTCTCAGTTGTTGTAGAAGGAACCAATACATAATGTAGCCTTGTTGTATTAACTCATCTTCCGTTTTAAATGTAATAGTCTCTCTTTGTATATTTAGTAGATCCTTATAGGTAATCCATTTTTGAAAATTGGATTTTTCTCTTCTATAAAACGCTTCGTGTGTGGAAGTCCAGAGAGATATTTTTAAATATTTTTTTTCTTATAATGTTTCCATATTTTCAGTAAAGACTTCCTTCATGCCAATTAAGTTGCCATCTCAGAGTGAAGTAGCCTCATTTTGCTGGGAAGAAGACAGAGGGGAAGAGAATTTAAAACTTCCAAAGGACAAAGAGAAAGCCCTCCCAGCAAAATATTAAAATTCAGACCAGTTCATATAGGGATATACAGTCTCTTCTGATAGAAGATGCTGCGCACCATCATGGTAATAGAACTGTCCAAATGCCACGTGGCTCTACTGGGTATGAATGTCCCGACCAGAAGCATTTATTAGATTATTGTTGAGCTTGTTCTCTGGTTATAGGCAAGACAGCTGCTGTCTAAGTGCTGGCACTTTCAAGTGAGGTCATGAACTCTGATCTTCTTTTCCAGAGGTCAGAGAGTAATGCCTGAAATCTGGTTTTTATATGACATTCTGGCTCCTGGCCGGAAGCCATAGAGGAGTAGCTCCATGGCTCGTATTTCAAGGGAATGCTGCCTTACTTGCTTTCATTCTTTTTTTCCCTTTCTATCATCCTCCAGAGGAAAAAAATTAAAAAAGTATTCCCTAGATCTAGTAGAAAGTATTGCATTGGAAGAACAGGTTTAGGACTGAGCTGAAGTAGCCCTTCCAGTTTTTCCACCCCTTCTGAGAGCTTACATAGTTGGAAAGATCCTTCAGCAATATTTAGGGGAATGAATGGGGGCAAAGTTGACAGAAAGCTTACCATCAGCGGCAACAGTGTTCCAAGATACTGCTTTTTCTCAAAACTACATAGACTAGGGGCAGAAGGTCATCACAGAGAAACATAATAAAATCAAAGGTGGTGGGAAATACATTCTAGGGAATCATGGAGAGGGAAGTGGATACCAGCTGCTGGGACCCCTAAGAACACTGTGGTTCATATTGCTGGGTTTTCAAGTTGAATAATGGCAGCAAAGAAAAAGTGAACTAAGGCAAAAGGAGGCCAGTCTCAGGAAATTCCGCTCAGCCAGAGTACCCAAATTTTGAATCTGCTGTTATTTTAAGAGGAATTTTGGCTCAGTCTTAGCTATGATGAAGTGGGAAGATCCTGAAGTTCAGTGTGTTGAACTTACTGAACAGTCTTAATTAAGCTTTTTTTATTTTTCATATTGAGCCACTCACCTGTGAGAATGAATATGCTAATCTAGATTTCCAGGTTGTTCTAAAGAACCTTTGCCAAAGATCAGCTATGTAGTGTCTGTCACAGCTGCATGTCCGGTGATCGCCTTTAGCAGAGGCAGTCCACTGTGTGACAGACCCATATCCAAGGTTTGCTGTGAGAGTAAAGTTTAAGGAGGAGGTTGTATAATTGTGCCTTGTAGGGCATATAAATTTGACTAATAAATACCAGTGTTGCATAGTGGTTTGAGCATTGGGCTATGACTTTGAAGACCACGGCTCAAATCCCTGCTCAGCCATAGAAGTGCACTGGGTGACCTTAGGCAAGTCATACTGTTTCAGCCTCAGAAAGAGGCAAAGGCAAACCCCCTTTGAACAAATCTAGCAAAAAAAAACCAAACAAACCTGTGATATGTTTACATTGTTGTTGTGTGCCTTCAAATCGTTTCTGACTTATAATGACCCTAAGGCAATCTTATCATGAAGTTTTCTGGGGCTGAGAGTGTGTAACTTGCCCAAGGTCCTCCAGTAGATTTCCATGGTCAAGTGGGGAATCAAACCCTGGTCTCCAGAGTTGTAGTCAAACACTCAAACTACTACCACATTGCATCTAGATTAGCCTTAGATTTTCTTTAAGTCAGAAAATAACTTGAAGGTGCCTGACAACAACAGTAAATACAATTAAATGCATAATTAATCATTGGTAAGCTTCTTGAGCTTTTTGAGCTTTATGTTGTATGGGATGTATGTGAAGTATTTAGTGAAACTGTGTAATAAATACAAGCTATATTTAGATGATTTGGTCGTACAAATAGATACATCTCTGTTGTGATTCTGGCTGGAGAGTGTGCAATGGGAGAGCTCAAATGAGTGTGATAGTCTTTTAAGCAGATACAACTCTCTGTTGCTTTTCATGCATCAAGAATTTGCTTCAGGGGTACTGTTTTTTATTAGGATATTAATTTTTTCTGCTAAATCACTCTGCATCCAGAGAGATCAATCTTTTTTGCTGGCTTTAGAAAAAAAGTTACAATAATGAACTTCCCTCTAATTAAACCAAAATAGCTTACTATGTGTTACATCAAGCTTATTTTAACATTAGGAAATCCAACAAAATCATCAACTGGGAGTCCTTTTTCAGAAGCAGATGGCCTTTGATAATGAATGTCTGTTTTTTCTCTTCAACCACCAAGTTTTTTTAAAAAAACAAATTGTGAATGAGCTGGTTTGAACTTCTAGTGTGGTAGGGGGAAACTACCTTTATAGAAGAGGATGTTGATTCATAAAATGATGGCCTTTTCAAGTCTCTGCTGAGCAGGTATCCACTGTGTTCTGTTACTGAAAAATTTTCTGCTGTTCTTCTCCATGCTCCTGCGTTTCTGATTCTTGGCACGAGGACAGTAAGTCCTTTGTACTCCGGTATTACAATGAGGCGACCAAAGAGAAAGAGCCTTGGTCTGGGGCTGTCAGCTGTTACTAATCACTGTTCTATGGCTTGCTGTGAATCCATGCTAGTCTCTACCTCCTGCTCTGCTTAGCACACATAAAGAGGATAAATTACTCCCTTAGTTTCCTTTCAAAAAAGCATATTGTCTGGCGCATTCCAATACTGTGAGCAAAAGACAGACTATTGCAAAGAGTTAAATTGGTATCTAAACAGCCCCCACAGCAGGGCACTGCCCTGGCAGATGTGAGGAAAAGGAAATGTGCTGCTGGGCTGGGCATCTAAAAGTTTCTTGTTACCTTGCCCTTGCTGAGTTTTGAAAAGCATAAGTAAGATGCAACCCAAAGGGCAAATGTGTCTGAGGTGTACTTTGATCTAGGACTGTCCTGCTGTGGAAAGCTGGTTTCAATGTCAAGGGCCTAGGTCTGGAATGTGGGATGTAGTACTGAAAGATAAGATTTCATCTGAGCATGTACAAAGTGCTTCCAGGGCTTCTCTGTGGGTAATCATAATCCATTCGCAAAATGCTGACATTGGAGAAACCTGTTGGAGGTCAATAGGTCTTGAATCCAATTAAGAATTTGCGACCCATAGCACAAACTAATAGAGTTCTTCGTTACTTTGCTCTGTGTATGTGTGGTTTATGCCAGATTTATTTGGATTGATTTATATTTAAAATTATGTAAATATACCTGCCGCTGTACATTTGTTTTTTAGTTTATGGCAAGATGTATGCTTCCCTTCTAATATATACATGTTAGGATGGCATGCAACAATTTAAAAAATATCCCAACCTCATCATAAAACAACAGTATAACACACTATAAAATAGAAGAAGGCACAGCAGATTAAGTAGTAGGTTTCTGGAAACAGATTGACTGATGAATAAGGGACTTTTAATACAGAGTGCTGTACTTTTTATCAGTGTGTTTTTTTAAATTGCTTTTTAATGCAGTTGGGTTTTGATATGATAAATTTCATCATACACTGATATTGCAATGTTTGTGCCTTTCTTTCTTTCTTTCTTTCTTTCTTTCTTTCTTTCTTTCTTTCTTTCTTTTTTTAGTGTTTCCCTCTTTTCCCCCTTAGTTTTATTAACAAAGAGACAACATCTTTCTTCTATGAATTATTATGTGGTCTGAGGGAGTATCATATTGATATTGTGGTTGTCCTAATCTATAACTTGAGAGAAGACATTACAAAACCTAATTTCTATTTGTGTATGTCTTTGTCCATTAGCAACATTTTGCATTAATGCCAGTAGCCAAAATCTCTTACTCCATTTGTTACTGTTGTTGTTGTGTGCCTTCAAGCTGTTTCTGACATTCTCCAATGCTAATGCAAAGCTATCACAGGGTTTTCTTGGCAAGATTTCTTCAGAAGGGGTTTGCAGGTCAGAGCAAACTGAGAAACGAAAAAAAAAAATACTGCCAGTGGCAATTGTATGGTTAACACACTGGCCATTAACGAAACCATTGATAATAATACAAACTTTATGGCAATAGAACATAATCATCTGTTATGTAATACAAACTGCTCAGCAGTTTCTTGCTGGGATCTACCTTTGAAATTTGTTCACATTCTAAAGCACTGAAGAGTCCTGTTTTCAAAGGAATGGCTATGTTGTTCTATTATGTTGATCTTATAAAAAGTCTTTTTCCTCTTTAAAGAATTAACATTGACCATTAACATTATTATTAACAAGATTTAACACTGGCCAGAGAGGAAGCTTCCCAGTGCAGACCTTTCTCCTCCACCACACAGAAGGTGATGACAGTGGCGGTGTTGCTAGTGTATTCATCCTTCTTCGCATTATGATTATAACTTATGGAGTGAAATTGGAATGCCTAAGAAAAGATTTGAAGAGGAATTGCATACCTTCCAACATTTTGCAGGGGAAAACCAGGAGACATGTGGTCAAGCAAAACGAAATGGCAAAAGTTATTTTGAGGAAGTATATACATGGGGGTTTGTAGGTAAGATTTCTTCAGAGGAGTTTGTTTTGGCCTTCCTCTGAAGCTGAGAGTGTGTGACTTGCCAAAGGTCACCCAGCTGGTTTCCATGGCTGAGCAGAAATTCAGATCCTGGTCTCCAGAGTCATAAACCAACATTCAGACCACTACACCATGCTGACTTTTTCCTACTGGGGGAAAAAAGATTTTTTTTCACTTTAAAAACTAAGCCATTTCATCAGAAGCCCCACTCCATCTACCTCCCAAAAAAATTTATGCTGAAATAAATTAACTAGTCATCAAAAAACTCCTTTTTATAATTCTCCAACCTGAAGCCCTCCAGATGTTTAGGCTACCACTTACATCACCCCAACAGTAGGGTATACTGTCTGGTCTTGGTGGTGGCTGGAGTCCAAAGAGTTGTATAAACACCAGTTGTATACTTGTGTTTTGATTTGTTAGGAGTTGCTGCACTGGACAGTAAAGCATCAGGAAAGATGGGACTCCGAGCAGTTGTCTACTACATGAGTACTACCGTCATTGCTGTCATTATTGGAATCATCATGGTGGTTATAATTCACCCTGGGAAAGGATCTAAGGAAAAGATGCACCGAGAAGGCAAAATAGTGAGAGTGACAGCTGCAGATGCCTTTCTGGACCTAATCAGGTAAGTCACCATTTTCTATGCTGTTAGCAAAGTCAACAATGCCATTTCACACCTGTTCTGGGTGATGATGTGGGGCTGAATGGATTAGTTATATGATGGCACATTCAGAACTACCAATGCTTTATTTTCAAGATGTCATCATTAGCTCAGAAATAACTTGGCAAACAAGACAACTTTGTGTTTAGCAACCTACCTGGTCTCAATAGGTGAGGAAAAAATTATATGCAGATGCATTGTGTAGTCTGTAAACCTGAGGGCAAGGAACTGTCAAATTAACAACTTGAAAGTCACTCTGAGAACCTCTGTGACTTAAGAGCAGGTTATAAATATTTTAAATAAATACATAAACAGTCTTACAGAGAAGAGACAAATCAATCTCTTCTTCACTTGCATGCTTGCTCAGTTTCTCAGCTACTCACAAAGGGAAGAAGTCTTTTCTCTAGCAGAAGATATTTGGGAGAGATAAAAAGTTTTGCTGAAAGGCTTTTAGCATGAGTCTTTGTACCCCTTCCTCAATAGTCAGAATGGAAATTTAAATGGGTGGCATTGTTATCCCAAAGCGTGGGTGACTCAGAGGTCCACCGAAGGTGCCAGTGCCTCTGTGAAGTAGGAGGGAATATTAGCTCAAAAGGGAGGCCTGTGAAAGGATGATAACCTAACAGGAAGTTTTACACCCGTGTATACTGGTACTAATGCAGAAATACCAGGCAGAGATTCAAATAATATTTGTTTTATTGGGGAAATTAACAATCACATACACACAAAATCCAAACAGTCTTGCAATCACAAAAGGCTAACTGAAGGAAAAGGGAGGGAAAATTGGATAGCGAGAAATTAAGGTGAAGTGGGTGATATTTCCCTATACAGAGAGAAGAGATGAAGCAGTGTGGCTCAGATTATGGTCTGAGGGTAGTGCAAGATTGGAAATTGGAGTGGCATTGCTGACAGCCTGTCTCCAGGGTACTACTGTACTATCAGCTGTCTGGACCTGAACTGGGGTTAAAATACCCTTTTTCCACCTGAGGGGAAGATGTTAATGGCTGTCTGGCAGAGCAGACAATGTGGGCCAGATCGGAGTAGGGGACAAAGGACTGATGGGAATCATGATAGCTCTTTAATGGTGAGACAGATGAGAGGACAAAAGAGGAATTTCAGTAGACGGAGGGAAAAGGCTGAAGAAAATTGTTACCACAAATATGCCTGTCCCTGAGTTTATGAAGCCAACAAAAAACAAACAAACAAACAAACTCAGAGAGATTGAGTAGGGTAAGAAGGCTTATTTAATTAAAATGATTGTGCAACCAAACTGACTTTTGTGTTCTCCAGAAATTAAGTCAGTAATAAACACATTCTTCATTTGAAATTTATATTCCCCTTGTCCTTTCAAAAATACACATTTAGATCCCATTGGTTGTAAAACATACATGCAGACACATGCAAAAGCTCCTAATCTTCAGGGTTGCATTGCTTGCTGTTTTTTTCCTCAGAGAGTTAATATCTTTACCTTCCAGCACAGGCCAGCCAGTAATGCATTGTTTTTCACTTTGGTGTCTCTTTATCTTTTTTCATATCCTGTTAACAAGATAGTTTTCTTTACTGCTAAAAAGCATATTCCCTTGGTTATACTGTAACATCCATCATCTTGCTTAAAGGCACATACTCAATTGCTAACTTCATCTGCTAGAAAAATACTGTGTAAAATAATTCATTTTATATTAAGCGTTATCACAATCAGTGGCTCTGTGGAGGCAGTTTTGGGTGCTATTGTTTCTAAAGGTTGAGTCATTGGGGATATCTGCAAGTCCATTATCATCAGAGCTTCCCTGATTGACCCTGAGATCCCAATCTGACCTACTTCTGCAACGCATGTGCAGCCATTTCCTCTTTGCCAGCAGGCTTCTCAGCCATAGCAGTACATAATTTATATTTCATGCCAAATAATATTTGCCAATTATCATAGAGTGGGGGTGCACAGCCTGGTAAGAGCATCATAGCAAGATAGTTTTCAAAAATTGCAGGCTAGTAGCTTTTGTTGGCCTTGTCATAAAGCAGCACTGGGAAACATGTGGTCTTCCAGTTCTTGCTGGGTTGCATCCCTTTCAAGCCTTATCTGCCACATACGATGACAAAAGGGACAACATCTGGAAAGATACAAGGGTTCTCCCACCCTTGTGTAAAAGTTTCATGATTAGCTCTATAAAACAGATTTATATTAAATTGTGTGGTTACTAATATGTTCTAAAAGTAAATCTTAACTTGTCAATTCACCTGATAATCATGTCTTGTAAAAGCATCCAGTGATTTTCACAATTGCCTCAATGGGTAGACTATTCGGCCTTCCCACAAAGCATTTTGGGCAACCCACGTCCTCACTTTTTGGAAGGATACAACTTTAGAATAGCAGCAGAAGAGTTCATCTACAGCAGGCATGGGAATTATGTACCTCCTCCAGATGTTGTTAGACTGCAGCTCCCAGCAGTCTTAGCCAGGAGAGCCAATGGAAAGGAATACTGGGAGTTGCAGTCCAACCATTTCTTGAGGACCACATGATTTCCCCTCCTGCTCTATAGTTTTGGTGCCTGTGTAGCAAAAGATAGCAGGATTTTTTAATTATTTTTTTAAAGTAATTTGTAGCTTATGGATATAAGCTGGTTGATTCAAAGGGTAACTTGTTAAGTTTGTTGTTAGCTAAAGAGTAGCTAACAGGATATTATTAGTGTGTTACTTTTTAACAATTAAAACATATTTTAAAAAATGAAAGGCCAGAAATCCCACAAAATGATGTTCTAAAAGAGCAATGAGGGAATATAACTGATTACACTTTTAAAAGGGTAATACTGTGACCAGTCAACACATCATTTCACAAAAGGATTATAAAATGGCCTTGTTAAGTCACTTCTCCAATTAAAACGTTACACCTGACATTGTTGTTTAGAACAAATTATTGCAATTCCTGGTAGATTGTAATTTGATCAGTTTAATTTTTATGTTGTTATTATATTGTTCATTATATTATATTCTGAATCAGTGGTGGAAATAATTTTAGTATGTATTTCCAAAGGCAATGATCAGATTTAATATCATATGTCTATTAGCTAACTAGGGGCCCTTCTACACTACACTGTTATAGTGCTATTATTCCACTTTCAACATCTTGTGGAATTCTGCCCCTCCCAAAACTGCAAACTCGAGGGCCCTTTTCACACAGTTTCTAATGCGAGAGGGCCCTTGAGCATCGCGTAAACAGGAGGAGTGGTCCATACGACACACTCCCATTTACTTTAGGCTCATTTACCTTTTCATTTTCGTCTTCAAGCCAAAAATGCTGCGCGGTCATGCAAGGCTCCCGGGGCCCTTGTGCACTTACCTGCCCTGCAGTGCGTTGGACAAGCAGGCCAGTCACGCTTCCTCCCCCAGCGCAGCCTACAGTTCCCAGGCTGCACTGTGGAAGGAAGGGGCGGGGCGCTCGCGCGACGGTCACGCGACCAGGAAGCCAGCTGCGGGAGAACGGAGGAGCAATGCAAGTGCCTTGCGCAAGAGGTTGCTTGCGCGAACAGCACCCCCCACCTCCGTGAGCAGGTAACATGCAGAAAGGGTCCAGGATTCCATAGGATGTTGAAAATGGAGTAATAGCACTGTAACACTGTAGTGTGGACAGGCACTAAGATAGATTTAGATTACCTGTTTCTACTGTGTGACAAAGATAGAGTAGACATATTTGCTAGGAATACTTTAAAGATAAGAGGAAACTTTACTAGGATTAATTTGGTAGGCTGTCAGTATATTGCACAATACATTATGTGTCTCAGTTTTTATAAAGGGTGATAGAAATATAGTTATGCCTTTAACAGACCCATTAAAATCAATAGGACTTGTGTCATTCATGGTTAATTTGCCTTACTGGTGTCATGTGGGTCTAACTCAAAGTATGGCTAAATCCAGATATTAATTTTTGTATAAATTTGAGGGGAATGTGAAATACCACTGAAAACATATCTCAGTGCTAAGACACATGAATTGCCCATAGAAGATTCCAGGTTCATGCATCTCCCACTAAAGCAAGTAGATAACAGATAGTGGTAAAGGCATCTTTCTGTGATCCTGAAAAGCTGCTGACAGTCAAAATAAATAATAATGGTTACATGCACAAGAAATTTGACAAACTGTAAAGCAGCCATGACACCTAATCCTATATGGTTGGTGGGTATAGATTTCAATCAGATATATATTAGAGGGACAAATAGCAATGGATGTAAATCCTATTGAATTCAGTGGGTTTTACTCCCCTTGAAAGGTGCCCTGGATTGCAACCTTCCTCAAAATTCTTCATCTCTGTTCTATAGACCTAAAATCTGCACCTTTACTTTGCCATAGCTGATTCTTCCTCCATTTGGTCTTAACAGCATTGGGTACAGAATTGCCAATATGTCTCAAATGATCATCTTTTTTTCTTCACAGAAATATGTTTCCTCCAAACCTGGTAGAAGCTTGCTTTAAACAGGTAATAGTATGTTTCAAATGAAAATCCATTAGCTTATCTTTAAATTTATAAAAGATTGTGCTGCATGATGAAGACCTTTGCAGAGTTCAGTAGTTCACTCATTCCAGTGTAGAGACCTTTTCACCCTGCATAATTATACCACTATGATTCCACTTGAACTACCTTGATTCCATCCTATGAGTCCTAGGGCTTATACTCTGGTGAAGAAGAATTCTCTAGCTGAAAATTCTAAATACCTCTCCCTAATCCTAGGATTCCATAGGATGGAACAATGACATTTAAAGCAGAATCATAACACCATAATTCTGTTGTGGGAAAAGGCTCTATGGTTGCCAATGTGGAATCAAAAACACATCACCACATTTAGATGGCATAAATAATTTTCTATGACCATTTTGTATTTTGACATGGTGAAAATGCATGAGTGTGAGGAGCAAAGAAGTGCAGCTTTTAGACATTCCATCTCACATTTTTGAAAACTGGTCTTCCAGTGAACATTGAAAGAAAAAGACTACAAGTCTTCACTCTCCTCCCTCATAACAAATACTTTTGTGGGTGTTTACTCTGATACACAAACCATTTTTAGTAAAACAGTAATACAATTGTAGGTGATTTTTCTGATGTAAATAACCCTTACTTCCGTATTAGGCTTAAGTGACCACTCTCTCAGTCAGACCCAGAACTGGGTGTATAAAACTGAACTATTCCTCCATCTAACTCTGCCAGAGTGAGTAGTGTTCACCTTGCTTCGGATGCAATTGCATTCTGCCTGAAGAACCTGAATATCTAGAAGATATAAGTATAATGTCTATCCTTTCCTTCATCTCTTAACAGTTCAAGACCAATTATGAGGAACGAATTCCTAGCAGGGTATACGATTCCAATGAAACATCTCTCCTTAATGGCATTCTCAACAACGTTTCAGAAGCAATGGAAAACCTAACTCAGTTGAAAAGGGAAATGATCCCTGTTCCGGGAGCTGTGAATGGAGTGAATGCACTTGGACTGGTAGTGTTCTCGATCAGCTTTGGACTGGTGATTGGGAACATGAGGGAGCAGGGACGGGCACTGAGAGACTTCTTTGATAGCCTTAATGAGGCTATCATGCGACTGGTTGCACTAATCATGTGGTAAGTGCTGGATGTTGCTATCGTACTGGCTGTGGTCCTTCAGAGCTCCAGACCTCAGGAGGCTGAGAAGAATTTTCAGTCCTTCTGATAAAACTGAGTGGCGTGCTGAGTACCGGCCCTATCTTTAGGCAGAGTGAGGCAAAGACCTCAGCCAGCAGGTTTGGTGTGTCCTCAAGGAAAGGACAATAAATGGATAGTCACTTTATTACTATAGTATTTGTGCCCGCTAGACTTGACAAGAGGGGTTTGAAGAATGTTTGGTTTCCTATGCCACAATAATTTGGTTGTATTTG
Source organism: Ctenosaura bakeri (assembly GCA_948474755.1). Lineage (NCBI taxonomy): Eukaryota > Metazoa > Chordata > Lepidosauria > Squamata > Iguanidae > Ctenosaura > Ctenosaura bakeri. The sequence continues at coordinate 177,124 of CAOLHI010000319.1, read as the reverse complement.
GGTACTATGTATCTTAATTTGGGAAGGGGGAGCTTACCATTTGCTATTCAACTCAAGCAGCAAAATGTCTTGGGTAATCCCTGGTACTGTTCATCATGGAGTGGTGGTGGTGAACATAATGGAAAGGACAGCCCTGGGGGTCCTGCTCTTCTCCTGCCTCCCACAATGCACTGTACCCCCTTCAGTTATGCCCTCTGCTGTCCCTGGCCAGCCTTTGATTTCCCCTGCGCTCTTTCTGGGGTGTTTGAGCCACTGGAAGAAAAAAAAAACCCAGAATTTGTTGGTGTCTCTTCAGCTCCAACTCCTCTCTAATTCCAATCCAGATTTATTTCTGGACAGATTGGCAGGAGAATGTTTTCAAGAGGCAACATCCCTCCCTCACCTCCAACTAGTTTGTGCCAGTAAATGGTTGGATGATGTTGCAGTGGTTGGAATGTCGAACCAGGACTTGAGAGGTTTGGATTCAAATCCCAACTCAGCCACAAAATTTAATTGTATGACCATAAGCATCTCATATTCTCTCTCATCCCAACCTATTTCACAAGGTTACAAGGATAAACCATGAAGAAAAATAATGATGTAATGCCAGCTTGAACTAATTGGAAGAAACTGGAGCATACTGGGCATGCCAAAAGTTATGCCCCATAGGCAATTTATTGTATAAATTAAATTAAATGTTCAAATGGCTGCCATTTTCTTCTAAACACTTCCTTACTGAAATGATGCATGACCTCTGAACATTACTTAGTGAAGTAATATTTTCTGGAAGGTTTGCAAGTTCTAACATTATGGCCTCCTTTAGATAGTCTAAATTGCCTATGGGGATGAATTTTGGCACACTGTGTATATGTAAATAAATAGAGAGAGATTTAGGTTGACATCCTGTTAGTGAATTGCGATGGAGATTCCAGCTGATGCCATCATAATCCCTTTCTTTGGTCATTGTGGAAACCAGAATTCTGCTCCAGTGACTCAACTCCCCAAACCCACCTTTTCAGTGTGGCATCCTCTCCTCCCCAGACAGTCATTTTTATGTTGGTAGAGATGTGTCCAGCTGTGTCCCTTTCACTGGACCCACTGAAACAGGCACCTTCAGGGACCTCCTGGTGGTCCTTGAGAGATTCCAGGATACACTGGAATATAAGATTAGATAAACATGGTGGGTAGTGGGAAGCAAGGCCACAAAGACTAAAATAAACTTCAGTGGAAGGAAGGGAGGAAGGAAATGTAACCAGTGAGGGCCAGTGATTAATGGGCATAGTCCACTTGAAATTTGAAGTTTAGAAAACTTTGTTTTTGATTAGAAGAATATAAATCAGTGCTTGTAGAAGTGTCAAAAACAGGATTGGGAAAAGTTTAGGTCTTTAAAACATTTGAATTTTTTTTGGTACTCCCATGCATTGTTAAAAATAATGGTCATAAAGGTGTTAGGAACAGAAGTGGAAAAAGCTGGGGATTTTTTTTCTGTTTGATGCAGAGCTTGGAAAAACTTATTTCCAACTAGAGAAATGTTTTCACGTTTGTATTAATTGGAATGGCAGGTTTAGAATGATTGTGTTTGAGCCTTAATGTGTCCTGCTTAATGATATTACCAGGAGCCATTCCTTGATCTCAGGGCCTGGGATGTTCCTGATCTAGCAGTCCTGATGAAGCTGAAGCCAGAGGTGGGCAAGGCTAGAACAAAATGGCAGAGCCGCCACTTTTCCTTTCTGTCACCCCTTTTATCTTGCTGCTTCTCTCTTTCACCGAGGGTCTTTCCACACTACACTGTTATAGTACTATTATTCCACTTTCAACATCTTGTAGAATTCTGATGTTTGTAGTTTACTGAGGCCAAAGAGGTCTCTGGCTGAGAATTCTAAATGCTCCTCCCTAAACTGCAAGCCCCAGGATTCCACAGGATGTTGTGGAAGGGCCCTCAGTTGCAAGTGAGGTACACATCAACTCATCCAAGGTCTAACCTGATTGCTTGAACAGAGCTTTTGAGATTAGCCGAAAACTGCAGGTTGCCCAACTCCTGAACTTGGGCCATAAACTGAAGTTGCATATTATCCATTTATTCAACACTAAGGCCCTTTTCACATGGCATTTGCGAAAGGGCCCCCCAAACGTCGCGCGATTGTGAGGAGTGATCTGCACAACGCATTCACAATTGCATGACGCTCCAGGGTAGGGCAGGGTAGGCTCATGCACTTTTTCATTTTTGGCTTTCAGCCGAAAATGGTGCGCAATCACTCATCGCTCCAGGGCCCCGTGCACACTTGCTGTGTGTGCAGAGTCTACGGAGCCACAGTGGTCGCACTTTCTGCCCCAGCACAGCCTGAGAAACTCCCAGGCTGCGCTGTGGAAGGAAGAGGCGGGGCTCTCGCACTGCCTGCTTGGGAGCAGGCAGCTTGTGCAGAGCTGAAGCAGCAGGGACGTGAAAGCCTCTCGTTGGAGGCTGCTCATGCGATCCCTGCACCCCAGCACTGAAAAAAGGTAAGGTGTGGAAAGTTTGTAAATCTCAGTGTGAGTAAACAGAAGATCTAATCTAATGCTTGTTTACTTGGAAGTAAGTTCCACAGTATTGAATTGGGCTTACCACCTAGTAAATTAATTGACCAGTTGATTGATTGAGATATTTATAGACTTCTTTACAGTCTTAGGCTGCCAAGCCAGTGACAGACTTCAGAAAGGTTACTTTTTTGGACTACAGCTTCCAGAATCCCGCCCCCACCCCCACAGCCAGCAAGACTGCTGACCATGCTGGCTGGGGGATTCCAGCAGTTATAGTCCAAAAAAAGGATCTTTTTCTGGCTCTGAGAAATGTATAAAATAGATAAGAACTGTGTTTTGAATTGTAGGATTCACTTAGAAATTTCTGAGTGCTAGACAGTAAGACCATTTCTGCACTACACTGTCATAGTGCTATTATTCCACTTTCAACATCCTGGGGTTTGCAGTTCAGGGAGGGGCATTTAGAATTCTCAGCCAGAGAGCTCTTTGGCCTCAGGAAACTACAAACCTCAGAATTCCATAGGATGTTAAAAGCGGAATAACAGTGTACTGCGGAAATGCCTATGATTGAGTTACATAGCACATAAATCCTACAAATAATAGGCTTATAATTGGATATTCGTATAATATAGTATTAACTCTGCCATTTGTTTGTAGGTATGCACCACTTGGTATCTTGTTTTTGATTGCTGGGAAAATTGTTGAAATGGAAGATATGGGTGTGATTGGAGGCCAGCTTGCCATGTACACTATTACAGTTATCATTGGCTTGCTCATCCATGCTATTGTTGTTCTCCCGCTGATCTATTTCTTAATTACTCGAAAGAATCCTTGGGTCTTTATTGGTGGATTGCTGCAAGCTCTCATCACAGCCTTGGGAACATCATCAAGGTACAGATATTCAGACCAAATCAAGTTTGGCATTGGGTATAATTTTACACAATGTGCATGGGTGTACATAATTTTAGCACTTCACAGTTGGGTCTGAATACAGTTCAAGTCTGGCTTTACAAAAATATTCATGACTGATTTCCAATATCAGTGAAAGAAATGAAGTGACCAGAAGTGTTGCCCTGGGGCCCCATACAGCTCCCAAGTTTTTTTTTAATTGCCCTTGACATCTTCAGAATCCCCAAACTGACTTTTTCCTGGCCAAAAGAAGAAGTTGACTTGATGCTCCTGGAAGCTTCTAGGTTCAACAGTTTTCCTTTTAAATAAGTTGCAAGGCTTCCTTGGATTGTTTGACATTTAAAAAAATGGTTTTTGAGAACCAGAAATAGATTTCTGGCCAATTTCAGGTTTTTCCTTTTATTTTTCAGTAGGCTATTCAGCCCACTGATGATTCCGGGCATAAAAAGTGGCCACCAAACCTTCCACAGTTGCTAATCCTAGTATAGACAGTATCCTAGACATTTTAATAGACTTTCCACTGTGCGTTTTAGTGCAAACGTGCTTTATGTTCAGTGTGAACTAATTCCATTGAAAAGCCTAACATTTGGGACAATTTGAGGTGACAAGGAATTTCTTTCTGTGGTGCCTGTTAAAGATGCTTCATTCCCACAAGCAAAATTTTCTGTTGTCGGTAATAATAAAGTATTGAGTCATCATCCACTTTTGCTTTTTCCAATTGTTGTAACACTATTCTTTTCATTGTTTCTTTGTTTGGATTTTAGTTCTGCCACATTACCGATCACATTTAAGTGTTTGGAAGAGAATAATGGAGTAGATAAGCGCATTACAAGATTTGTGCTCCCTGTAGGTGCAACTATTAACATGGATGGAACAGCTCTATATGAGGCACTGGCTGCAATTTTCATTGCACAGGTTAATAACATGGATCTAAATTTTGGACAGATTATCACAATCAGGTTCGTGAATGCTGCAAAAGTCTGTACATTTGCTTGTGTCTGATATGATATATTCATATGATAGCTTTTACTGGGATTAAAACTAATAAATACAAATAATGAATGAATGAGAGACGTCCACCGACATAGAGAAAAATCCCTTAACACTTGGAAAATGGAGGTCTTGATTTTGCTGCCTTTCTTTCTCCAATTTCATCCACATTTTCTTCCTATCTTAGTTTTGTATTTGGTTGCAAGATTTGGGGTGGCGGGATTCCACATTAACATCATGCCTTTTTAATATATTTTTCCCACCATATACTTTTATATACATATTCCTCCCTGCTGACTAAAGAGTGTTTGTATGTATTTTTTCAGTTGTGCCCCTTTTATAAAATTGCCAACATCCACATTTTAAAATGTGCATATTTTGTGTGTACAGCCCTCCCTCCACATTTGCAGGTTTGACCTTCACAAAGATGATTATTCACAAGGTGCCCTGTTACCTTCCTTCCATTCTCTGCCTCCCATTCCCTGGAATTTTCCCTGGACCATTCTCTGGATTTTTGCCTGGGTGCGGCATGCCTTTCTTTTCCATGCCTGGAGAAGGAAGGCAGTGCACCCAGACAAAAGGCAAGGGAGTGGGAGAGGGAGAATAAGGGGAGGCATGTGCACACCTTCTCCACGCACAGGGCTGCCCCCTCCCATTCACTTACCTTTTACTTGGGCACAGAGAAGAAAGAGACACATGCCTGAGTAAAAGGCAAAAGAATGGGAAGAGGGAGCCTGGAAAGCAATGGGGAGAGTGTTCACTTGGGGGGGGTAGTCACTTTTTTTTAACTTTCTCAAGGGTTCTGCACCCCAAACCCTCATGAAAGTGGAGGGGCCACTGTCCTTTTTTTCCTGAGATGCCCCCAAAGTTTTACAAATGTGTGAAATTTTGAGGCAAAGAACACTTCTGACTATACTATCAAGCTAACTTTCATGAGAACTGTTGAGTCCCAACAGTAGGTAGTTCACACACAAGCACCCAGTATGCATACAGAGATACACACAGTGACACACGGGGAAGCAGTTCTGGGAGATGAGATTTCAGTGCACCTCCATTCAGGCTTCCCTCACCATGCCCTTACTCAGACCATTTCCGCACTAGCCTGTTATAGCGCGATGATTCCACTTTCAACATCCTCTGGAATCCTGGGGTTTGCAGTTTTGGGAGGAGCCATCTGGCCCCTCCCAAAACTGCAAACCCCAGGATTCCAGAGGATGTTGAAAGTGGAATCATCGCGCTATAACAGGCTAGTGCAGAAATGGCCTCAGATTCTGGTTATAGGCTTGTAGAGATGTTCAAGCACAGTTGTTAATTTTATTGTCTGCAAACATGCCCCTGCAAGCACACAAGGAAGCCCAATGAAGATCCAGTGAGAGCTACCGTGATGTAGTGATTACAGTGTAGGACTACAACTCTGGAAACTATAGTTTGACCCCCTGCTCGGCCGTAGAAACCCACTGGGTGACCTTAGGCAAGTTACACTCTCTCAACCTCAGAGGAAGGCAACAGCAAACTTAACAAATCTTGCCAAGAAAATCTGTGACAGGTTCACCATAAGTTGGAAACAACTTGAAAGCACAGAAAGACAACAATAACAACAATGAGGATCCTGCCACTGCTAAACTATTCAGTGGCCTATTCTCTCATGTCTCAAACAGGAACTTCTATTTAAATTTTGCTGATATGCAAATTTCATTACCATTATTTGATTAAAAGCCAACTGATTCATCTTCTAAAAATATGTTACTTGGCTAACTTTCAGTGAATACATTAGCTGACATTACTACATTACATACATTACATTAATTCAGTCAGTATGAAATCTTGCTTTTGGACTGATTGATTTTTTTCTTGGGGGAGATTTCTGCCTCTTCTGATGTGTCAAAAAATGCTGTTCTGCATAAATGGTGGGAGCTGTATATGCAAAGAAACAGTCTTAATGAAAAATATGTTTGGCTTATTAGCATAACATAGTCTAATGGATGAAGAACAATAGAGCTGTGGTTCACGATTTGTCTAGCTTATGTACCCTGTTGTTCTGCTACATTCACAGACATTTTTGATCAAGAAAACTAGTAGTGAATTCAGGCGTGATTTAGCTTCAGATCACCAACTTTTCTAAAGCCTGAAGGACTTTTGGGGTGCTTGGATGTTTAAAAAAATTAAAAACCCAATGTGATGTCTTTGGTGTCTCTTTTCTCCAGCATCACAGCTACAGCCGCCAGCATTGGTGCAGCAGGAATTCCTCAGGCTGGCTTGGTCACTATGGTGATTGTATTGACATCTGTCGGTTTGCCTACAGACGATATCACTCTCATCATTGCAGTGGATTGGTTTTTGTGAGTATTTCTCATGGAGGCAGCAGGAGGGCATGTTATAAAATGGTATAAGCTACAGATATGTTTGAAAACTGAAGTTGCAATTCATTGTAGTGCATTATCCCTGCAATAAGTTGTGTTTCTTTAAAACAATTAACAGGACTCACTTGTATTGAAAAGGATTTGGGGAAACTGTCACTTTATATACAGAAGAAGATAGTGTGGTTTAGTATTCAGGATGGTTACCTGGAGCTCTTTCACAGTACACACTTATAGCACTATGGATCCACTTTAATTACCATAGTTCCATCCTACTGAATTCCTGGACCGCGTAGTTTAGGGAGAGGTGTTTAGAGTTCTCAGCCAGAGACCACCAATACTTCACTAAACTACAGAATCCAAGATTTTATAAGCTTCATCCATGCAAGTTAAAGTGGAATCATACTACTATGATTATGTAGTGTGAAAAGGCCCCTTTCTGAGCAGGTTGTCTGCTCACCCAGGAAACCCACAGAATGGCCTTTCTCTATTACCAAACACATCCTTAACTGTCTCGTCTCATCAGTTGTTGTGATTGAGAAAATGAGGAGAAAGTGATGTCCATATGTCTTTAGAGGGAGGGGGAGCTTATTTAACATGTACAATATATATTTAACCCATACAATAGTTTGTTTGTGTATCCGTGTAACTGTTAAGTTTCTGAACATGTTGCATTTCACAATCTGTGGTGTCAGATTCCACTGGGCAGCACATTTTCAAGCAAGCAAAAATTTATCTTGCCACAGGCATCTTTTACATGATGCATCGGACCATTCCAAATGATACAGCTCCCCAGCAGTGATGTATTTATGTCTTTTATTCCAAGTCTCAAGTCAGTTCTCAAATCTGTACCTTCAAGTCTCAAATTGAGTCTCAAGTCCTTGCAAGATATTTTCAAGTCAAGTCTAGGGGCCAACTTTATAATCTAACTTATATTCCAGAATTTCTGGACAGAGTTGAATAAAGTAAGTAAGTAGAGTCAGGCCTCCACATTTGCAATTTTGCCATCTGCAGCTTCAGAAGTTGGGAATAGGATCCCTCTTACTCCCTCTTCCCTAAGCTGGAGGCTTTTGTATCAATGGGCATAAAAGAGTCTGCGTCTTCTGAGCTGGGGAACAGAATCCTCACTTCCCATTTCCAAAGCTGGAGGCATTTTTGGAAGTGAGGAATAAGATCCTTTTTACTCCCCATTACTGAAGCTTCAAAAGCTTTAGAAGGAAATATCCTTCCTCTTCAAGCCCATTGCCTAACATATTTGCTGTTCTCTGTTGAGATACGCATCCTGCACTCTGGGAGCAAGTCTTGCCTTCTACTCCTAGGAAAAGTTTTAGAGAACTCCTCCAATATGTAGTGGGGGCAGGCTGCTGAGAAGACCTCAACCCTGCCTCAAGCCTGTTGCCTAACCTGTTTGCTGTTTCCCTCCAACAAATATGCCCACACATGATGATCTGTCTCAAGCCCAAAATGTGGGTGCATTTCTTGGAGGGGAACAGCAAACATGTTAGGCAAAGGGTTTGAGGTCTGTAAAAGACTCCAACATCGGGAATGGGGAGTCAGATGGATCCTACTCTCTAATTTCTGAAGCTGCAGACTCTTGTAAACCCATTGACACCCCATGCGCCCCACCACCACCTCTTTTTTTTCTGTTAAATTTGGCTCCCACACTTGAGACTTGACTTGAGACTTGATTTGAAAGTATCTTGCGAGAACTTGAAAATTGACTTGACTCTTGAAGGTAGAGACTTGAGAATTGACTTGAGACTTGAAATAAAAGACTTAAATATATCACTGCACCTTTCTACTAGCATGGGAACCAAAGCAACTTAGAAAAAGGCTAAAGCAAGTTAAAGCTAAAAGCTTGATAGTGAAAAGTTAAAACAAAAACAGATTATCATATTAAAATGCCATGAAATTGTAAAAAATATAAAATCATTCAAAATATAACGACGTTAAAAATAAAAATACTGCCTTCCAGCAATTAATAACTAATACCTGTTTAAATAAGAAGTTGTTTGCCTGCTGGTGAAAGGAGAGCAGGAGTCTCTTGTGAGAAGGAATTCCACTGCCTGGTAGCAGCCAGCAAGAAGACTTTCTCCCGTGTCCTCATCAGATGGGACTGTTGTGGTGGTGGGACTGAAAGACGGCCATCTCACAAGGATGTTAAGACTCTGGAAGGTTCATTTAAGGAGATACAGTCTTTTAGATAGTCTGGACCTGAGTACACAGCTCTATGAGCCAAAATTATCTTGGTGCGCTATGCTATCATAACTATGCAATCTGTGGTGTCAAAAAGATTCCACAGTATAGGTGCTGGAGGAAGGAGGAAAAAGTTTCAAGCACCACAGCCATGATGGAAGTAAGGCATTGTTGAAGTAGGCTGATCAGAGCCGACATGCTGCTGTGCAGTCCTGGACACAGTGCAGCCACTAGCATTGTAGGATCCCAACCATATTCTTTTGACTTTCTGTATCTGCCATTTAATTCTTTAGATTTACTTAAGTGGTTTCTGCATACTGATAAACACAAAAATGGACTATTGTATTGCAAAAACCACCATCTTTTCCTAATTTCAATGCATAAATGGAATGAATATGAACATGTAGTGTGTCAGTTCCTTTTGAAGAGTTTAACAGCTTAACAATTGCAGTTCAAGCAGTTAACTCTGCCTAGTTGATTAAAATTGCAACCTTTTCCATAGGGATCGTCTACGCACTACTACCAATGTCCTGGGAGACTCAATCGGTGCAGGGATTGTAGAACATTTATCACGGCACGAGTTGAGGAGCAAGGATGCTGAGATGGGTAATTCTGTGATAGAAGAGAATGAAATGAAGAAGCCTTACCAGCTGATCTCACAAGAGAATGAGAATGAAAAGCCCTTAGACACTGAAACCAAGATGTAAAGTAGAAGACTCAAGGCAAAGTGCCAGACTACATGGGAAGTGTACACTTTATCCAGTCCTTTCTGTATCTTGTCTGCTTGTCCTTCTCTTTCACTTGCTATACAAACAGAGCACTGAAAAGATTAGGGGTTGCCTAGACATGAGAGACATGGAGTTGTGTCAAACACAAGGGCTCTTTGCCTCTTCCTCTTTTTAACACTAGGTAGGCACAATGCTATAATGTGTGATGTCATCTTTATGTGTGCCTTACCCTGCTCCCACAACTAATGAAGCAAGAGGGGGGCAACAGACATGACATCAAATCAGATGTTGTGTTTGCCTAGATGTTATGCAGAAGAAATAGAAATGAAATGGCAGCAGCTACATTTCTTGCCATGTCTAGTTACCCCTTTTAGTGAAAAATAGTGTAAACTAGTAAAGACTCTGGTATATGATTGTGTCCCATTTAAAAAAAGAAAGAAAGAAAGAAATGGGCATCACACAATGTTGTGGTGAGATATACTTGAGGATAGACAATATTTTAATAAGAGTACCAAGAATGTTCAAGTATACATCTTTCTTATTCCTGAAAATGTGATCGCATTTAATCAAAGCTGAAAGGCAACACAGAGGAGAAATCCTGAAAGGTTTTATTTGTTTAAATGACTCTTAAACCTTTTTAACACCACTAAGGCTCCTATATAGCCTCTTTGCTGGGAGAATGCATCATATTCAATGAAATTGTTGCATATTCTCACTCAAAGTAGACATGTATAAAATTGCAGTATAAAACTGTTTTTAAACCTGATGCTATTCCCCAGAGAAGTGAGTAGCAAGTTTGGTTTCTCTCCTTTAAAATATCCTTATTTTGTTGTTATACAAGCAGTAAAAGTAGGAATACTGATTATTAATTTTGAGGATGAAATACTCTCCACAACTCACTTTTATTACCAGCTAAGTACAAAGGACATACCTTGTTTTCATTGATACCCAATGGGATATTTTTGGATCAGGAAAAGCCTGTTAACTTCCTGGTACTGTGCACCTTCAAGTCCCATTGACTTCCTAGATCATGAACCTACAATTATCTCTGTGTATGTGTGACAATATGTTCCTCTTTGGATTACAATACTGCTATTTAACACAAGTACTGATAACCTATGCACAGAGTCTTTTCAGGATCAGAGATCTAATATATGTATATATATAAATATATACACATGCACTTTGGAAAAGGAATTGTATCTTCAACCCTTCACTGCTGTGAGGGCTATTAAAACTGTGGTTACCACATCAGTGTAGGCTTTTGAAATAGCTACTGAGCATCCATTTCCCTTTGGGAATTATCAAACCACCTGCATAAGTTGGGACCCACCAAGTGTTGAATGTAGTACACCAACCAGGTATCAGGAGCTGAAGAAATTGCCTGCTTTTGCTGTCTGCCAGGGACTAGAAAAATAAGAGAATCAACAAGCATCAGACAGACCAAAATGCGCAGCTAGTGAGCTACGTTCAGCTTCTTCATGGGTTACAAATTGTGTAGGTTGAACTTAGGTTGGACTTAGACCTATATAGTTACATAGTGAGTGAGTTTAAAAGACCATTTAATGTTCATTGCAAATTGGTATCCTAAATGACACTTGAGTGTTTCTCCACACTGCTCATGTATACCTATTTAACTGTTGTGGCTTCTCCCGTGAATCTTGTAAATGGTAGTTTAGTCAGAGTATTGAGAAGTGTATGAAGTATTCCTATCACTTTTCAAATATCCCTGTCACTTTCCCAGAGATATGGAGTTCCCTGGAAGAAAGAGGGTATTATACCAGTTTAAATTGATGTTGCAGATCTAACTGTTCAGTCTCTACTTCTGTAAAATGTCTATTACATTTGGCCAACTAAAGGTGAAGACAGCCATTCTAGAGTGTATTGAAAATGTTTTTATTTTTTTTAAAGACACATTTTTTCTATTTCCAGCCAACTGGTTTTCAGAGCAGAGACTGGACACGTCTGCATATGACATTAGAACATGATTTAGCACTATGTGCATGACCAGAAGAAGAAATAAACTTTTGCTTTAGCAGATTCCTAACCTGTTGTTATGTACAGAGCAGGAACTGTAGATTAAAATAAATTTTGGTTTGTAAAACAAACCAGAAAAAAAAAATTCCACAGTGTGTGTTGTTCACTTGTTGCACAATTGACGAGTGAGAATGAGGCCATGGCTTTGCACAGGCTTCTTTCTACTGAAGCACAGAGGGCTAAGTTATTGTTCAGCGTTAAATGAAAACTCAGCCACTGTGAGGTCAAGCCACTTATGCACAATTAAAATGTCTGTCTGTCTTCATCCTTGACTATTCAACAGAAGACTCCTTTGATAATCTCTGCTACCACCTAAACAAGAAATTATGGATAAAGTGGTAGACAGCAGAACACACAGAGCATCTAGAAGGGTTCAATAACATTTCCACTGTCACATTTCGATTGCAATGTAGAGCAGAAAGAAGCTTTCAAGAAGGATGATCTTCCAATTAATTTGGCCTATTTTTTCTCTAGATTTTTTAAAAAGGGAAATTGTTGCCATGTGAATTTTTAAAAAATATTTTTAGTTAAAAAAGGGAAAAAATTCCACTCTACTTGCAACCTATCTATTCTAGCAAAACCTCCAGTATCAAGAGTAGGTGGATTAGCAGGTAATATATTAGAAGAGTAAAACTAATGTGTTGTTCAATTTCTTTGTACTGGGGAAAGGAAGATATAAACAGCAGAATAGTAAATAAACAGTAAATATTGAAAATATGAAAGAAGATTTTTAAAGAATATTGTAGATGTTCTTAAGGAAGCAAGGCTGGACTAATTTTAAAAATTGGGGTGGGATCCAAATGCTATAGCCCAAATACTTTTGTTTCTCCCAACTAAAAGTAAACCCATTGAATCAGTGGGATTTATGTATGTGTTGAATCATCAGCCAGCAGTTGTTTCAGTTCTAGTTGGGACTAGCCAATAGGAATGAGGCCATGATTTTGTTATTGAGTCTTTCAAGCATATTACCAGATGAAGCACATTGATTAAAAGAAATGAAATAATAGTTTTTATGTATTTTACGTACATTGTCATGAGAGTCAGACTGAGAAGTTTTATGGAACAGACCAGTTAGAGATGAGATGATTTGAGAATACAGATGCACAAACCAATTGTATAGCCTACCTAGAAGGATTCAGAGTTTGACAAAGTTACTTTTCTGAATATAGCTCCCAGCTGGAAGTTATAGTCTGCAAAGTAACTTTTCTAAGCTCCTCAGAAGTATTTCTGTAAGACAGAGATTGTATTATAGCTGCCACTCTAATATTTCAAGGTTCATACTTATAACTTTTGTCCTTATAACTTCTTATAACTTATAACTTCTTTCATTTGGTCACAGATTTTAAAAAATCCTGAAAAACCCAAGGCCTGTGGTTCCAGTGCAGCAGACTCTCAGTAGGCTGAGATGTTCTGTGCTGATGTTTGCTTATACTGTTTCTTTTCAAAAATTGCTTCAAGTCATCTAGCCTAGCCTAACACTGCATTCTTGCACTGACACTCCCTGGTGAAGCAATAAAAGGAAATATTGTTTCAGCAGCCACTTTAGAGATACAGTCTCATAATTAATTTTACTTATTCCTGGCACCATCCAAGCATTAGACACTTTGGGATTTTAAAAAATTTGAATTTCAAAATTTGAATTTGAGTTACACGAAAAATGTACCTTTCAAATGGGGGGACTTTCAGTTCTGAGTGCTTTGATGGTGAAATATTAGAATAAAACTTGAGTTCCTTTGGGCACAGTCTCTCACTCTTGCGCTCTCTCTCTCTCTCACACACACACACACACATTCATGCATAAAGTGTTGTGTGTTGCGTCCCTCTATTATTGATCCCTGGGATATAGCTACACAGAAAGAGGCCAAATTGAGAGTATTAAGAATCCATCCATTCCCCCACCCCCCAAATTTTCCTTCGTCTCCAGATTTCTAGCATTGCAGTAACCTGAAACTTCAGTTGAACTATTAGAAATGCAGTTTAAGTATCCAAAGAAAAGGGGCAGGCAAAATTACTGGGGAATGGGAACACAGCAGATGGAAGAGTTCTAGGCATGAATGGTTTTCAAGGTCTCATTCTCTGGAATGCTGGAAATTTGGAGACTGAAGGAAAATTTCACGGAGGGGAGAGAACTCTTATTTGCTGGCAGTGTCCTCCCTGCACCCCCATAGCTACATTCCTCCTGATCCCCTTTTGCCATAAGTTCCACTCCTATAGACACAGTGCCTTAAAATGGGGATTACTGAGTCATCTCCAAAATGTCCCTAGGGCAGTTTAAAAAAACAATTATATACTGAGCATCACTGCAGTACTATACAGTATTTTAAAAACAGATAAGCAAAAATAGTGTTTCTGTCCTTCATAGTTATGGATAAAGCCTTGGTAACACAAGGACTTCAGAGAGCTTGAAGAACAGTCTCAGAAGCTCTGCAGGTGCTCCAATACATCCAGAGAACCACTGGACATGCTGATTAGGAGATTCTGGGAGTTACAGTCCCCAGAACTAATTTTTCTGAGCTCTGATTGCTTTAGATCACACCATCTGATTTTCCCAGGGTTTTAATACAGTAAATGAGGTGATCTTCTTCTGTATTAGCATAGTTTTTTGGATTAGAGACAAACCAGAGGTTTAGCTGATGCTGGATCATGAAGATCTTCTCTGCAACACAAGTATTCCATGTGCTTGTGTGCACCGTGGATGCAAACCCATGTGCTATTGTGATCATATCAGTGGCACGGGAGGAACATTTGAGTCTATTCTTGTCAAATAATTAAAGGGAATCAAAATTAAAGGGTTACAGTTTTTCTCATTCGTCCATTTCCTTTCCATGTTTCTTTTAATGACAGCCTCTCCAATTATTACATATTTCCACACTACTAAATAAGGTTTAATATGGATTAATCTATACTGCACCACATATACATACAGGATCACAGACCTTGTGGGGAAAAAATTACTTGTATAAAATATAAATCCCAGAATCCACGAAATCCCCAATTCAAAAAAGTAACATTTCCAAACTCTAGAGCTTTCCACCACCAGCATGTTACTTTCACCTTTTTCACATGCAGGACATAATATCAGAAGGCTGAGGTCATGAGAACAGAAGTTGAGATGGACTCCACTCCATGGCAAGTGATACTCTATTCCAAGGAGTATGTAGGAATCTAAGAGTGAGTGATTCCCCCATAGTCCAAAATTTCTAGTTTTTTGTGCAGGAAATTGCCAAACTGGAGGTAACATGAGAACAAGCTATCCAATATATCATGTACCACCATGGATTTTCTGAAGAACATCCATTGCTGTGTCCACACTGCACAGTTACACCTATTCAATACCACATCAACTGTCAACTAACATCCTATGGAATCCTTGGATTTATAGTCTAGTGGGAGAATTCTCCAGTAGAAAATTATGGTTTCCTCTCCTGAACTTCAGCAGGGAGGTGTGAGTCCCACCATACTACCAAACTACAAATCCCAGGATGCCATAGGAGATAATCATGATAGCAAAGTGCAATATTTGTGTAGTACAAATGTGCCCTGGGATCATCTGTTGAAATAAGCCCTGCAGACTTGCACACTTAAAAATGTGAAGTGGAAATGTTTAATACTATTCTGAATGTATCAGAATACTGGATGTGGGCAGGTCCTCTTTTTGGAGTGATACGGCAGACTGTTTATTCCATCATTAGCAAATTTCATTTCCCTAGTTTCTCCTTGATCGCTTCCTTATAGAAAGTGAAACACAGTTAACACAGTGCATTCAGGAATCAGGGATGCAACAATGCAAAGTTCTTAAGTCATCTCTGACTGAATGCAGTAATGGATGCTCCTTTTTCTCTCATTTGTTTCTTATTTTGTGCTAACAGAAAGGAAATCTAGATGACAGGCAGGCATCCTCTGATATGTAACTATAGATATTTTTATAGAGATACTGTATTCAAGTATGTGTGTACAGAAGTTAATATTAGAGTCTATGGAGTAACTTTTTCATTACATTTTTGTTTTTGATTGGATATTGTTTCTGGAAATATGCCACAAAGATTTCATGTAAAAGAGTGTCCTTCCATGACATCTGTGTAAGGAAAAATTATGTTAAAATATGTCAGCTTTTTTATTATTTTTTACACTAACTCTGTTTCTTACAGAATCAGGTACCATAGAACAATCTCTTTCCTGTGCCCTTTCTGGGCAGGCAGCTGGGTGCACCCAGTTGGCCTGAGAAATACTACTTTGTAGGTGTATTTTCAATAAAAAATATAGTTTTTACATTATTATTTTTGAACTGTGTAGTATTTTTCCTTTCTAATGATAACAAGCTTTCAGCAATCATGGATTCAAAATACATGCTAACAAATATTTTTGAGTTTTCTACACACATTGATTCTAATCTAAGGCCATTTCTGCATAACACTGCTATGTGCTATTATTCCACCTTCAACATCCTGTGGAATTCTGGGGTTTGTAGTTTCCAAGGCCAAAGAGCTCTCTGGCTGAGAATTCTAAAGGTCCCTCTCTGAACTACAACCCCCAGGATTCCACAGGATGTTGAAAGTGGAATAACAGCACTACAAAAATGAGTGTGGAAATGGCTGTAGTGATTTCTGCTCTGGAGTAAGTTCCACTGGTTCCAGTGAAGCTAAGAGTAGGTGTAAATGTTACCCTTCTTATCTTGTCAGACACTGAAATCAGAAGTGAAATATATTGCTATTTTGTATGCTGTTTGCTCTAAATGAATCTCATATTTAAGTTATTTATTTGTTTGATTTATTTCTTTGCGTTCTTCCCTTTCAAATAATATTTATTTGTCTTCCTGTCTTCCTCCCAAGATGGGATCCGAGGCAGCTAAGAGAAAATTAAGGCAAGATTAAATTAAAATCTTGTTTTACAAAAAAGTAAAAGAATGAAATAAAAATTATAATGATAGAAATTATAAATATAAATGCAAATATAAATTATATATACAACAATGTAATATGTAGTATTAATTGGTATTGTTATTATCATCATCTTTTTCTGCTTTCTCCAATCAGGGACTCAAGGCAGCTTACAACAGTTAAAACAGATTCAACTTTTGTATAATTCATATCATACGAAAATTAAAAATAGAATTAAGAGAAGTTGAAGGTATAACCATTAAAAAGAATACAATGAATAAACTGTACTGAACATTCTGAAAGGTCTTTTCCCCTTAAGCAATTAACCATCAAATGCCTGTGAAAAGGTCTCTACCGGTCCACAAAGGGACAGTAAAGAGACCACTAGTCTAACCTCTGTAGGATGCAGGTTCCAGAGCTTGGAAACAGTCCCCAAGAAGGGCCTCTCCTGTGTTCTCACCAAAGTAGGGTTGGCAGGGTGAAAACTGCCTGTGGATCTTATACCTTTAATGGTTGTGTAAAAGAGAGAATTTTGGCAAGTGTTGATTGTTAACTGGTTTCATGACAAGCAACACCTGCTGAAATTCCCTCTTGTACATCACCATTAAAAGTACAGGAGCCAGATCCAGTTTTGATTCTTCTAACCCTACACCAGATTTGTTATTTATTCATTTAGTTTATTTGCTTATTTATATTGTACTATCACCATACGTGGTGCTTTACAAGTAAAAGAACAAAACAGTTCCCTATCCTTGGACTTACAATCTAATTAAGACATGACACAAGGAAAAGGGAATGTTGGAAGGGATTAAGTCCAGTAGATATTGCTTCTTCTTCTCTACTTCTGAGGCTACAGCAGTGGCAATTGGGATATAGGGAGGGCTTTCTATCTGCTTCTGTACTTATACCTGTGGGGGTGATGGGGAAAAAGGAGAAGGGCCTCCCCAGAAGATCTCAGAACAAAGGCAGGTTCTTATGGGAGAATATGGTCCTTCAGGTAACCTGGACCTTGAGTAGTGCAGGGAGCTTTATAGCTAGTAACAAGCCCTTTGAATTGTGCTTGGCAACATGCTACCAGTCAATAGAACTGTTGCAAGAAGCCATAATAACAAATAATAATCAATGAAAAGTACAATTAAAACACAAACAACATCAGAGATAAAAACAGAATTAAATAAAAGGCACAATTCAAAATCCAATTTGAAAACACATCAATAAGGAAAATGCAGCATCCATCTGGTAACAAGACCTTTCCTCAGCATCCAGTCAGCGGTCAAAATCTTGTCTTAAACTTTAAAAAAGTATTTGTCTTTTGGTATGACAACAAGGGGTCAATCAGCTTAGCATCCTTTGATAAGGAGTTCCAGAGTTGGTGGGCCATGTATAACATGGCATTTCACCATATTAAGAGTCAGACACAGTCTTTTATATGTGTGTTTTACCACATTGTGGAAACATATCCCATGAGTCATAGGTAGTAGTGTACTGAGACTTTGCTTTCTGTTTTTATGATGTCTAATAAGGCCCCCCTCCTGGAGTGTATTAGTGACTTCCCCTCTTTATGCCAGTAATTTGACCGATAACCATAGAGGAGGAGAAAGAAAGCTAGGTGATCTTGCCAAAAGAGACGGCAGTGGCCACTGCTCAAACTGTCTGACAGACAACTTTCTCTCAAGCTACATCTCATGTAAATTTTTTGTAAATATTATATGTCTTATGTCAGTTGGATAGAATACCACATACCATGGAATGCCAGAGACAAAATTCCTGAAGTCAAAAGTTAGAAACTCAACACATCAACCACACATTAAACACAATACAAACAAGGAAAGACATGCATTATATTTAATGTTTATATCAGTTTAAGAACACAGCTGTTAATTCATTTGCAGAGCCATCCTACGTGTGTTCCCTCAGAATTAAGCTCCACTGTTTTTAAAAGGATGGTACCCAGGTAAGTGTCTATGGCACTATAGTCTCAATGCTATCTAGAGTATCCAGCACATCTTCATACACAAAGATGAAAAAAAATTGGGTATTCCAATCTAGTGCAGGAGATTTGAATCCAAGTGAAGACTTCTACAAATACAAATAACCTAAGTATTGGCGCATGGAGAGGACTGCTCTTTGTTTCTACCATATTTGGAAACTGAAGTGGAATATGATTCCTAGGGGAAAGGGTTCTCCATGAAGTAATTCTCGGCATTATTTGCCAGACAAATGAGAACTAGAGATGTAAAAAAATGATTGCTAATATTCACATCCTTTTTTATTTTTATTGATTATACAGGGGAAAAAAGCAAAACAAAAAAGTAAAACACCATGTGATACACATAATAGTGAAACAAAGAAATTTCATCAAAAGCAAGCTTACATTATTATTTCTCTCTAATACCATTACAATCATAAACTTATTCAGCTTATTCTATATCATACTATTTGTATACTTTTGTTACCTATCTCTAGATCTCATTCTCATTATACTCATTATTATAATAATTTCATTCTTAATTCTATATTTTTCCCTTACATTTAATCTATTGCTATTACTAAATATAATCTTATTACTTAACATATCAAACTATCTCTAAAGGTAAACCCACTCCCCAAAGCCAATCATGTTTCAACTTACTTTTTTTTTTGTTTTACAAAAAAATTAAACAACACAAATCCAATATAAACAATACACCACATAATTATTCACATATTCACATCCTTGACGAGAAAAAGGCAACAAAATACTTAAGACGCCCCAGTGAGGAAACAGTAACTGAGTATTCTCACTTCAAGACTCTTTTCAGGGGGGAAAAAAATCTCTTTTACAAAAATATATAGAAGAGAATATATAGAAATATGTGGGTTTGGGTGTATTTTATGGGGAAAAAAACACTGCTTTGTGCATAAAAACAATTTTTTCTGTCCACTCTCTGCAAAGTGTGGCATACAGAGGACGTATCTGTGGTTTTTTACAGAGCTTTTCCTGAAATGTGTCCTGAAGCAAAAATATTTGTCAAAAATTGCACAGAAACCCTCCTATTCTCACACAGTACGGCAAAAACTGATGACATGATTCATTCTTGCATGAGAGAACCAAATAGGCAAAGGTTTATTTCATCCATGCTGTGAAACCACCCATGAGCAAATTTGTGGATGCCCACAGAAACTTCTTTCTGAACAAGTGCCACATCTTGTTTTGTATCTGAAGAAGGATACAAAATGTTTGGAGGAAGGTGGGACAGAGTACGAAAGGATCATTACTAGCAATTTTACTTTGTACATCAAGCTAAAATAAACTTAATTTTACCAACAGCAGTAGCTCCACATGATGTTTCAAGCTAGTTTCCTTTTCTTTTCTCTAAGTACAAAATATTTTTCCTTCGCAGCAGTATGTCTTTTGACAAGAAAACAGTATTCAGCTCTTGTCTAAATTATCCTTTGAATTCAGCGTGTGAATTTGGAAGAACAGTGATGGACACTTTTTAAACTCGTCGCTCCCTACTGCATGGAAAGATGATTAAATTGTCTTAACATTTAAATCATTTGTGACAGGTGGAAACTCCCTGGCTGTTTTGTAATGGTTTTGGATACTGTTCAAAAAAAGATATCATATTCGCATGCTGGAATGTTAACTGCAAACAAGTGACAATGTATTCACAGGAAACTATATTGAAATCTGCTTAAACGTACACTCATACATGCACACACCCCTTCTTCTCTAAAAAACAAGAAAAAGGAGGCAAATCTCATTCAAACTTTCCCAGGCCATTAGCTCTCTCAGTTTGTCTAGGCTTTGGTGGCTGGTTGTCTGCAACACATATTTTCCAATAGAATTATGATCCACAGTTATAATCATGACTTTTTTTATATAGAATTTGTATCAAATTTTTCAAACTAGGCAGACTACACAAGGTGTGAATAGTACAAACACCGTTACCTATACTACTAACAAGTTCACTTTCTTGTTAGTAAGCAAAATTCATATGAGTGTTTTACATTTAGCTAGAAGCAAGTATATTGGTAGTTGCTCTTTGACTTACAGCAACCCTATGAATGAGAGACCTCTGAACAAGGCATTTTAAAAGAAATTGTTATTGAGTGCCTATTCTTCCATTCCAAAGGTTTATGAGTCCAATACATAATTCCTGATATTCAGGTTGTGTTGAAAATATTTGTTTTAAGGAGCTGCAAACACATTTGCTGTATATAAAGAGCAGCAGTACCTTTGTGCACATCAATATCTTAGATGATGATGATGATGATGATGATGATGATGATGATGATGATTCTCCTGCCCAGCCAAGAAAATATCTGAGTTAAAAAGAAGAAAAATCCCTACAACTCTTATCAAAACTTAGAAAATTTGTTTTTAAAAAACACAACTGATTTGGGATCACAGAAAATATATATTTGGAAATTATTTTTACTTTTGATTTGCCATAATTTGCAGAGCCAGTATAGTGCAGTATTTGAGTATGGCCCTGGAGACCAGCGTTCAGTACCTGCTGGGATCCCATAATTACCTCTCCTCCAGCTGAATCTACCTGCAGATTCTACTTGGACTGGCTGTGCAAACAAAACACATACTGTGGTCAGCACATTGCTAGATAAATGTATTCCAGAGACTCTTTCACATGATACAATTACAGCACTTTGATTGCACTTTAACCACCATCTTATGCAATCCTGGGGTTTGTAATAAGGTGAGGCACTAGAGCTTTCTGCCTGAGAATTCTAAATACCTCTTCCTAAATGACAAACTCCAGGGTTCCATAGGATGAAATCATGGGAGTTAAAGTAGGCCCATAGCACTATGTGCAATGTGAGAGCACTCCAGATTATCACTTTATTTTCCTGTTGTTACCCTGAAAATTGGGGGTATCTTGATGACACCCAAACCAGGCTTCAAAAATTAAGGAATTAGCAGAGCTCCCCAGCAAAACTTGCGAGAGGTCAGGGCAAGGGATCTTCAACCCTATGTCTATGGGGTCAGAACCACGCAAGAGTCAGAGAAATGATCTAAAATGGTTTTTATTAAGAACTGACAAAGGGAGTCACACACACGTTAACAATATTATTGCGTTCATACAAGGGCTACAGAAATAAAGTTGGAAATAAGCGACCAAGTGGGAAAGAGAGGGCATACAGACCTTAGCCTAGACGTCCTGGGAGAAGGAGAAGATTAGCTCAGGCTCAGGGTAAAGCACCAAGGGGAGGCTGGATCCCGGGCTGGACAGATGGTAGCAGCGGGGTCTCGCAGAGGAGTGGGGATGCGAGTCGCATTTGGCTCTCAGCAGCATCTGAGAGGTTTGTATGGGAGGCTTCGGTAGCAGCGAAAGGGCCCTTCTGTCCGGTCTAGGAGGCTCTCCAAAGAGGCTCCAAAAGTGAGGAGTTTTATAGCCAGTTTCTCTCCTCAGGCCAGGTATCAGCTAGCAAAGTATCATTAATAGGCGATAAGTGCGGAATATAATGTTAGGCAAATATCACGACCCCTCCTTGGTATTGTTTCTTACTGGGAAGTCCAGGTGCGTGATAGCTTTAAAATTCTGAATTGATAGGCTTTGATTGTCTGGCTTCGCACAGTTCATCAACGTAGCTTGGGGTGTGACAGTGTCCAGGAGCGAGTCTATTGTCTGCCTAGAGATACATGACTCAGAACAATAGGTCAGTCTTTTAACCTAAAGGACATTGTCTACATTTCCATACAGCAGAGAGAGACGGGTATTGTTTTTAGGGATTTCCCATTCAACACCAATTTTGTTTTTAACTGCAACTGACCTTTGCTAACCAATATCCAGGTTGGGGGAGCCAAGCCAATTTTAAGGGTCCTCTCTTAGGATTACTTTGGGGTGTAACACCGTTACTGTGTCTCAGTCTTTTTAGGTAAGGATGACACATACACGGGCACACACAGATTTTAGCAGCAATGAGTGTGTTTTTGCTTGTAAGCTTGAATGTTAAAATTTGGGGTACAGATACCAACTATAACAAAGTAAGCATTGATTTAACTTTCCCATTAAAATCTACAGAACTTTAAGCATGAAATTCTACAAAAAACTGGGCTTTGCTTGGAAATGAAACCATCAAGGAATACGAGGTGCATCTACATTTCAGAGGAAAGCAATAACAAACCACCTCTGAGCATTCCTGGACTAAGAAGATGTTATAAAGTTCATAAGTTGACTGGTGATTTGAAGGCACATAGACCCAGAACAGTGTTACCAGATTTTCAAATAGCAATAAAGGATGGTTGGAATTCATGCACTCAAAGAACAGGTGGTTAAATGCCTCTTTTTTTTCCTTCCAGAAATTATTTCTTCTACTTCACTTAACATCATTTAGCAGTCCCCACCTCTTCTCTAAACAGAAATGCTAGCTCTCCTGCATTCCTGCTATGCAGTTGCAGTTAAATTAAAGCAGGAGTGGGAAGAACTGGGAGACAGAACATAAGAACTGAAGCCATTTCCAGACTAGACTGTTACAGTGCTATTATTCCACTTTCAACATCCTATGGAATCCTGGGGTTTGCAGTTTAGGTAGCGCTGGCCAGCCCCTCTCAAAACTGCAAACCCCAGGATTCCGTAGGATGTTGAAAGTGGAATAATAGCGCTGTAACAGTCTAGTACGGAAATGGCCTGGGTTTCCATGTACAACCACTGCCATAGGTTCATTACAATGGCCTGTTGTGTGCCTACTATTGGTGAAATGGTGTACATAAACATTTACTATCCTGTATTAAGAGACATGAGGAAGATCCAAACATACAGTCATGGAACATATGTTTCCCCAGATAAGTGTTATTAACAAAAATCTTTTTAAAAAATGTTTTCCAAAAATGCAATGTATGTTGGACTTGATCTGGCTGTTGTTGTATTGTAAAAGTTTTGCCATAGCCAGCAGAAAGAACTATGGGTCGCATCTGGAAGTACTCACTCTAACAGTAATGTGCAGTGATCACAGCCAAGTCCATCCGTCACATCCTGATAAGATACATCACATTGCTTTCTCTCACATTGCTCCGCATGTGCAGAAAGGACCAATACATGTACAATCCTACATTACTCAAATGGAGTTATTACATGGAATTGGATTGGCATTAATCCTGCTGCTTTTAAAGTCAGTGTCAAAGGGTGGTAAAACTTTCAACACACCTCAGTCATTCCTTAGAAATGGGGTTGGTGTCAGCACTTGGCCTGACTTGTGATAATGGAGGTTATCACAAAGACAGGGGGAGGGTAGGTACAGCAGATACAACAAATACGATCGCTCTACCTGTTAAACAGTTAAACTCCTAAACAGTGCCCCTTTCCTGGAATAAAAGGGCTCAAGCAATTCTGCAGTGTTTCAATAGCGCTTTTATGTGAGAGCCGGGGTACATAATGAGCAACCTATTCAGAAACAACAGTTTGTGTCTGTGTAACAGCATGTGGGAAGGATAAAGGAGAGGGCCCATTCATGTGGAAAAATCAATTATGGGCCCAGCAAAGTGCTTCTGTTCCTCTGTTTGAAGGGTTGTACTTTCAAAAAATTCCAGCTTGTGCTCCAATGTAGCTACAAATGCCTGGGAAATCCTACTTTATTCCTCTTGCGCTATACAACATCCCACCACGACAGGAAAGTACAACAGGTTTCTGCCAAACATCTATTCAGCTCTCCCTTGGTTATTTTTTTTCTACCCCCAAGTTCCACAATATTCTCAGCAAGTTGCCCAATATCAACCACACACAGCAGTTCATGTTAGCATCCCTTTGCAGAATGGACAAGTTGTGGAGAAAGCAGTGAAGAAAAAGGAGAACGATGTGTGTGTGTGTGCACATGAGGTTTAAGCTGAGTCTGTATGTTGCTGCTTTTTCCTGAGTATTTCAGCATTTGCAGAACAACTGTCCTTTACCACCGTTGAGTGATGTACAGCTCCTGGGAGAAAGGTTTCCAAAAGAGAAGGTCATTCCTGTCCAGTCGAAAAGAACAGATGATCTCAATTTAGAATAAAAACTGTGCATGCACATGTAATAGAAAGAGAGGGGGGGGGAAACAGACTGACAAAGTTACCTGCTATTTTGTAACTACGGACTAAATCCAGTGTTAGTCCTGACTGGAGTAGACCTATTAAAACAAAACAAATTTATTAATCACTACTTTTGTAAGTCCCATTGATTGCAGTGGGTCTGCTGTTGGAACTACAGTTTATCCTTATCATAGGAATCATTTGGCCCTCCTGTTCTTAGACTGCAAGTCCCACTATCCCTATCCAACATAGCATGCTGGGCTTTGCAGTGCATCAACTTCAGTAGGGCCAGATGATTCCAATCTCCGATTCACTCCTATGCTTTATAAGACCACTTATAAGTTCTATGATGTTTTTAACTATTGGTAGTTATAGAAACAGAACAAAAATATAAAAATAATACCTTTTATGGATATCATCCAATGTCTCTGCAACTCCTCCACAACCTTCTAGAGTAGATTTGGGATATATGCAGAGGGCTTCATCTGGCAAGGAGAATCCATTCTGTCAGAAGTTTGCTTTCTTCTGGTGGCTAGAAAACACAGATGGGAAAAACCCTCTGTATAATATGGACATAATTCAATGTATTCTCTGGGATGCAGGGGAAAACTTGGGTTAAGGTAAAAACAAGTAGTCACATAACCCTATGAATCTTGTAAAGTGCAAACATGTGCCTTGCAAATATCATCATACTTGATGAAGACTATCATAAGGCAACCAACATTTATTCATTTATTGGGCACCTGTTACCAGACTATTACTCATAAAGTGGGATGTGATGATTTAAATTACAAACAGAAACAAAACCAAACATGCCCACACATACAATTTTTCAAAACTATATCCAAACAATGACAAACTCTGGTTGCCTTGTGAAGAAGAAAGATGCATAACAAAGTATGTAATCCAGGAAAAAATAACAAACCATAACCAGTTCGGTGCGGTCTCTGTATCAAGACTAGGCATCCAGTGGCACCTAGTAGCTTCCATGTCAGTGGAGTGAGGAATCCACTCCAGGTTTTATTCCAGCTTTAAAGGATCCCTCCCTACACGCTGAGCCCTCAGCCCTCCAAATAGATATAGCACCTCCACCCCTGATTTATTTATCCATACATATATATCTTACCCTTTCGCCCAAGACTGAGAATGGAATATAGTAAAAACAGTATTGTTGTTATTGTTGTTGTTGCTGTTGTTGTTGTTATTATTATCTCATGCTGATACTGTTGTTTTTGTGAGTCTTCAGACTTATGGCGACCCAAAGTTGAACCTATCATGGGTTTTTTCTGGGGCTGAGTATGTGTGATGCCCCCAAAGTCACCCAGTGGGGAACTGAACCCTCATTTCCAGAGTCATAGTCCAAAGCTCAAACCAGCACACCACACTGGGTCTCATTATTACTACTACTATTCTTTAATTATATTTATAGCTTGCTTTTCTGCTGGGATGGGATCCCAGGCAATTAAATGTGCGTGTTTGTGTGTTTATGAAGTATAGAAAAGATCAATATAAAAATGGAATTCAAGTACCAACATATTTGTATTCACTTTAACATTCAGACTAAAACCCAGAGTGGATTCAATATCCCATCAACCAGCCACCAGCAGCACCAGGGGTAACTGTGGTCACTCAGTTGATGTTGGACTGCACCTCCCATGATCCCCAACCATTGGCTTGGCTAGCTAGGACTGATAGGTGTGGGTCAAGGGCATTTGGAGTGGTCCTGTTGCCCACTAGAGTGTTGGACTTAGACTGATGAGATACAGATTCAGAAATCCCAATTCAGCCATGAAGCTTACTGATTGATCATGGACCACTCATTCTCTTTCAGGCTTATTTATTTCACAGAGTCATTGTGAGGAAAAGGGACTGGAAGGTAACAGTCATTACTATTTTTTAATGCAAGTTAAACTAGCAAAAAAGTATACTTCTAGCTGGTCTGCACATCTATCCATGTTATTCTATTGCTGTACCATGATGGCCTCAAAGAAAAGAAGCAAGTGTCTTACAATTTCTCCATTGTCCTGGTTGGTCACCATGGCCATTTCTGCACTATAGTTTTATAGTGCTATATTCCACTTTCAACATCCTATGGAATCCAGGGGTTGCGGTTTAGGGAGGGACCTTAAAGGTCTCTTCCTAAACAACAAACCCCAAGATTCCATAGGATGTTGAAGGTGGAATAATAGCACTATAAGAGTGTAGTGAGGAAATAGCCCATGATTCATCAGAGGGGGCCCAGCGAGTGGTCCTTTACAAATTTGATCCACATGTACAAACTACTCTCTCTTACGAAAAGTAAACTTGGTTTCTAGTATGCCCTTAACTGAAAAGGGAAACAATTTCCTTAAAGCACACAAACAAACAAGGAAAACAAGAAATCACTAGTAATAAGCAGCTTGGCACTATACAAATATGTGACAAGACCTGGGCCGCTAGGCACTATGCTCATGTAAATGTAGTTCCACAAGGGGTTGCACTTTTTCAGATGTTGCGTGAGTGCAACCAATTATTTCTCAAACAAATATATAGTAAGTAGGAAGCTGATTAATCATGTTCAGTGGGTGAATGCAAGGCTGTAGCAGCATTCATTGCAGAACCAGTTGTGCAACTGTGAGATCCAGTGTGACTATGCTGGTGTATATTTACACTATGCTAAAAGTATACAGGCCAAAACTTGGAAAAGGGAAGGTTGCCTACCATTCATCTATGAAATTGGGATAATAACTTTCAAATGCACTAGTTTACGAAGCCAGTTTATTGGACCCTTGCTCCTGCTTTTCTCTCTTTCACAGAGTTCTGTAAATACAATTTCTTCCTTCTTCCAACTTCCCTCTAACCCCCTTACTAACTGGTGACATTTCTCACTGGAGCATTTATTTGATAAATCCTATCTTGCTCCCAGAAATGGAGCTCAAAGGTTAAAAACAGGTATAAAACCAATGTGGTGTAGTGATCTTAGCACTAGACTACAACGCTGGAGACCAGGGCCATTTCCGCACTAGACTGTTATAGCGCTATTATTCCACTTGCAACATCCTATGGAATCCTGGGGTTTGCAGTTTCTTATGGTGTTACCTTGAGAATTCTGAGTTTCTCAGCAAACTATGGGCTTTTTCGCACTTTGGGAAGAAAACGGGGCATTCTGTTACTCACTGGACTGGCGTGCCCCCTCCGACGATCCACGCTGATCTGGAGCAGTGCGTGGCCGCACTACACACTGCTCCGGGGATGAAAACGGCGGCTTCTGGTTGGTGGAGGCTCTCCACCAACTGGAGAAGCTCGCCAGCCAGAAGCCCGCCCCCAGAAGATCTGCAGCCTCGCGCTGGTGTGAGCCTGCAGATCTACACAGGAGTGCAGCGACAGAATGAGGCACACCGGGCTATTGAAAGACCTGTTTTAAGTGGTCTTTCAATAGCACAGTGATCCTTCCAGAGTGGGCTGAAGTCCGAAACTACAGAAAGTAGTCCCGACCCAGTTCACCCCCAAGTGCAAACATCCTCGCTGGAGGACGCGCTGCCCCGTTGTAAAAACAAAATGCAGAAAAGAATCATAGAAATTCAGAGTTGGAAGAGATCACACAGGCCATCCAGTCCAACCCCCTGCCATGCACGAACACCCTCAAAGCACTCCCGACAGATGGCCATCAAGCCTCTGCTTAAAAACCTCCAAGGAAGAAGACTCCACTACACTCCGAGGCAACAGATTCCACTGCCGGACAGCCCTGACTGTCAGGAAGTTCTTCCTGAGGTTCAGGTGGAATCTCCTTTCCTGCAGCTTGAATCCATTGCTCCTTGTCCTGGTCTCTGGAGCAGCAGAAAACAAGCCTTCTCCCTCCTCTACGTGGCATCCCTTCAAATATTTAAACATGGCTATCATGTCCCCTCTTAACCTCCTCTTCTGCAGACTAAACATACCCAGCTCTCTAAGTCTATCCTCATAGGGCATGGCTTCCAGGCCTCTCACCATTTTGGTCGCCCTCCTCTGGACTTGCTCCAGCTTGTCAATATCCTTCTTGAATTGGGGTGCCCAGAACTGGACACAGTATTCAAGATGGGGTCTAACCAAGGCAGAGTAGAGTGGTACCAGTACCTCCCTCGATCTAGACACCATACTCCTATCGATGCAGCCGAGAATTGCATTGGCTTTCTTGGCTGCCGCATCACACTGCTGACTCATGTTCAGCTTGTGGTCTATGAAGACTCCTAGATCCCTTTCACATGTACTGCTATCCAGCCACGTGTCCCCCATCCTATATTTCTGTATTCCATTATTTCTGCCTAAGTGTAGGACCTTACATTTCTCTCTGTTGAATTTCATTTTGTTCGCCCTGGCCCAGCTCTCCAGGCCTATGACTCCTAGGATTCATAAGAAACAGCCATGTAAGTTAAAGTGGAATCAGACTGCAATAATTATGAAATGTGCATACACCTGAAGTGTAGTATTAAAACACTCTTAAATAAAAACCCAAAACACCATCTTCAGTCCCATCTCAGGAGAAAGGTGGGGTATAAATTCAATAAATAAAATAAATATTAAAAAAATATTTAAAGTCACACTTTTAAAGTAAGTACAACAATTTCACTGCAGCTTCTAAAAGTCTGCCTAAATAGGAAGATCTTTGCCTACCAGCAGAAGGACAACAAGGAAGGAGACAGCCTAGCTTTCCTTGGGAGGGAGTTCAGCAACCTGGGAATAGTAACTAAGAAAGTCCTTGGTTTCATACGCACCCTTCTGTAGTCTTATGAAAGCATCGTCTTCCTGTAATTAATTTATATTTAATATATAAAAGTCAAAGTTTGTGAGTTTACAAGTTGGTTTGGGTCAGGCAGGCGAAGACCTCATATGATTGGCTGCCTGTGAAGATTCTACAGAATCCTAGGGTTTGCAGTTTGGGGAGGGGCCTTTAGAATTCTCAACCAGAGAGCTCTTGGGCCTCAGGCCGGTTGCTATGGAGATGAGGCCTAGCAGCAAGAAGGAGGAGGACAGTGTATTCCCTCAGAAACTGAACCTCTGTATGCTGACAACTTTGAACGCAGATTGGATCGGGGACTATGGGGAAAAGTTACAGGTACTAGACAACACCGTTTGGGGAATTAGGGACATAGGATCTCAAACCTGTGTATTTCAACCACATCTAATTCCTAAAGTAAGGTAAGGTAATTCCTAATGTATTTCTAACAAGTGTTACCTATGAGAAAATAAAATCCTGGGCAATGCCGGGTAAATACGCCAGTACAGCTATGAAAATGAATAAACCTCACTTTCTTTATTGCTCATGGTTCCAGGGTTGCAGTCCAATGCTTAAAACACTACACTGTGCTGGCTCATTTCTCAACCCAGTCTACCTCAAAAGGTTGAGGATAAAATGGGGATGAGCCATATTCACTTCCTCTTTAAGTTCTCTGGAACATAAAAATATGAAATATCCAGTAACCATTACTGCCATCAGAAACAGTCTAAACAGAAGCAAGTGATGCATTTTTTGAAAGAAGCAGAGTTTGTATGGCATCCGCTGAAGTGTTCAGTGAAAGCTTATGCTTTAATAAATATTTTTAGTGTCATGTTTAGGCTGGCAATGAGTTCCTGCCACAAGGTAACCAGCACCTGAGAAAGCTCTAAGTGTGCATCTTGCTCCAACGAGGTCTGAAGTTCAACTGAGGTATTTCATGCCCTTTAGCCTAAACTACTTCTCCCAAACTCCACTCCTTCCCACAGAGGTGAAAGCCCTCAAGGAACAAGCCTTTGGCTGAAAGCCCAGCACCCCTTCCTCTCCCCAGGAACTCACACTGAGCAGAGGGCTGGCACTGGATGTGGTTGTACTGTCCCAGTGCCAGAACTAGGAGGCTTGAGATTGCCAAGGTGTACCCAAGGTGTCATGACAGAGACCTTTGGCCTTTCAGGCTCTGGGTTTTCAGGTTCTCCAGTGGTGCTTGGGCCTGGTGTCTCTACCACTGGCACCACTGACTCCTCAGCCTCTGATTCTGTGGTCAAACCAGTGGTACATTCCTGGGTCATGAGAGTTCATAAGGTGCCACAAAACCCTTTGTTCTTCTTTGCAGATTTTTATATGGTTGCGCCTGTGCTAGATATAGGTTAGATCCCACTAGCGAAAGTTAATTAACATAATACAAGTTGGCCCTCCACATTCACTAGGGTTAGGGGCATAGGACCCTCGCAGAAGTGGAAAAATCACAAATACAAAAATGTGGGTCTTGTGGGATGGAGGCTGAGACATGGTGGGGAGAATGGGCCCCCAAGGTCCAAACCAGATCAGGGAAAGGAGGTGGGTCAGTGTGGTAGCCCTGTACCTCCCCTCTCTCTTGCCCATCTCCTTTCTTGTGTACATGAGGGCATCAGGAGAAGATTTGTGGTGCTGAGAAACTGGATTGCAAGCCATCATTAGCAGGCCAGGCAGTGGCTGGTGGAGGAGGACCAGAAGCTGGACCAGACATAGGTTCAAAGCCTGATCAGAGCCACCGAGAGGGAAGGTTCCCCTGGAAAAGAAGTGCCTCAGGTGGGGGGGACAGGGGAATGAAGAAACTTGCAAATAATCAAATCTGTGAGAGTCAAACCTGCAAAAGTGGAGAGCCAACTATACTTGGACATAAAATTATTGCTATAATTACTACAATTAATTCATTACATAACTTGTGCAGAATTTCTGGGTTGCTATTCAAATTCTTTGGATGAATGTGGAGGCATAGTTGGAGGAAGAAAAAATTATCTCTAAACTGAGGCATGTGGATATTTTCTAAATGACTACTAATGGGGACTCCACACAAGTTTGACTTAAAAGCCATACAGAAACCATTTATCGTGTATGGTCAACACAGTCCCAATTCTGTGCTGAACATTTTATGTTTCCTCCCTGAATGTGGATTACATTCTACTGTTGTTATGCACCCCTGAAACGACAAATAAAACAAGATGGCGAAGGCACCCTGAAGTTTTGTGAACAACATTTGTGCAGGATGAGCTCCGACCTCTTCAGTTCAGTGAGAGAACAGGTGCCACGCACGTTTCCTTCATCCTTCTATGCCATTTTGCATTTATCTTCAACTTTGGCCTCTCAGTCTCTTCTAACCCTGTCTCTGCCAAGCTTCATAGTTATTTCATGAGGGAAATGAATGGAGGAGCTCAGCAGAAAGAGACCACCCATTATGCTGCCATTTATGAGCTAAAGCCAGGATGTAAAAAACCGTGACTCCAGAAAAAAAAAAGGCTATGACACAAAACCACTGTAGCTCCTGTAAAGAGGTCAGGGGTAGGGATGGGGGGAGAAAAACTATTCAGACCTAGCCAGGCTTTCAATTTTTCCCCCTTTTCATAGCCTTCAGCTTTCCAGCCATCTGCTGGCCTTTGCAACAAGTCCCAGACAAATTTCCTGACATGTTGGTTTATACCGCCACCTCATGGCAAAACATGTAAACTTTGGTAAATCAAAAACTGAAGTAAAAAAAAGAGCAAACTTCCATAACCTGTAGGAGGGGGTTTCTTTCAGTGCCAACAAAATGTCAAAAAAGGAAAACAAGTGAAAAGACTCTGGAGAAAAGGGTTGTCCAGAACTCTTCATCAGGCTGAATGTTAAACAAAAGAGGAGATTTTAAAAAGCTGTCTGCTCTGCTCTATTCATGGCAACCATTGGAATTAGACTGTTGGAAATCAGGGGAATATCATGAAACATGTAAAGGTGGGATGGTAAGCAGAAACCATAAGGGCATGTTAGAAAATTGATTGCAATGCAAAATATTAACATGTCAATGAAATAGCAGAAATTGAAATCCAGAGAGGAATGGAAGACAGGTGTAACAATTCATTTAAAGTACAGTGATAATTGTTTATGTGTTGAAATTATAATAAAATTATTATTAAAAAAAGCTGTCTGCCCTTGCTGAAGTTTGATCATTTCCGCACTAGACTGATAAAGTGCTATTATTCGACTTTCAACATTCTGTGGAATTCTAGGGTTTGTAGTTTACTGAGGCCAAAGAGCCCTCTGGCTGAGGGTGCTAAAGGCCCCTCCCGAAACTCCAAACCCCAGGATTCCCTTTGACAAAAGCATTAGTTTCAAGTTGTATTTATATCATGTTAAGAGCGAAGGGCATACTGGGCAAATTCTCCTCAATGGCCATAGCCTAAAGACAAATGTTGCCAAGGAGAGGAGGTGCAAGGGAAAAGGTGGATTTAGAAATGAAAGACCACTTCTGAGTATTCTTTGGATAAGAAAACCCTGTGAAATTCACTGGGTCACTGTAAGTCAACAGGCAACTTGAAGGCACAGGCATATATGCAAGTTCTATCAGTGCCATACCACTTTAACTGCCTTGGTTCACTTTTAAGAAATCCTGGTATTTGTTCCTGGGGTGATACCATAACTCCTCTGCTCTAATCTAGTGGTTCTCATACTTTGGGCCTCCAAATGTTTTGAACTTCAACTTCCAGAAGCCCTAGCGGACATTGCTAATGGCTAGGGATTCTAGGAACTATAATCCAAAACATCTGGAGAGTCAAAGTTCAAGAACCATTGCTCTAGTAATTCCCCTGAACTATAGCTCCCAAATTACAAGTGCCTGCCTGCACTACAGCATTAAACTAATATAATACAATCCAAAAGGAGAGGCATGTTAGAAATTAGTATTAGTATTAGTATCATGGTACCTGTCTAACTACCTTACCAAACTACAAATATAAGAATTCTTTAGGATGGAGCATGACGAAGTGGTATGAAAATGACATAGGCCATTTCCGCACTAGACTGTTCTAGCACTATTATTTCACTTTCAACATCCTATGGAATCCTGGGGTTTGCAGTTTCGGGAGGGGCCAGCTGGAATAATAGCACTAGAACAGTCTAGTGTGGAAATGGCCCCACAGTTGGCCCTCCACATCTGTGGATTTAACTTTCACAGATTTGATTATTTGCAAGTTTCTTCAGTCCTTACCCTCCTGCTTCAGGTGCTTTTTTTCCAGGGGAAACTTCCCTCTCGGAGGCTCCAATCAGGCCAGACAGCCCTTTAAAAACCTCCCTCTGGTCCTCCTCCTCCTACACCAGCCACTGCCTGAAGAGCTAAGGATGGCTCACAGCCCAATTTCTCAGCACCACAAACCCTCTCCCGATGCCCCCACTTCCCTAAGGAAAGAGATGGGTAAGAGAGAGGACGTTTAGTGCCACCATGTTGACCCACACCCTTTCCCTCTCCATTCCCTGAGCTGATTTGGACCCTGAGTGCCTGTTCTCCCACCATGCCTTGGCCCCCTTCTCACACACACACACACACACACACACACACACATTTTGCAATATTTTATATTGTTTTCGCGATGATCCTGCACCCCTAGCCCTAGCAAATGTGAAGTGCCAACTGTAAATGAATAGTGCAGATATACACTGGCTGAGATCCTGCACAGATGAGTGTAGTGTAAAAGTTTAGCATATGGGACAACTCACCACCTCTCCCATGATTTACCATTTTACTGTGATAGCTGCCCCCCTCCAATCACGCTGTTGCTGCTGGAGCACTAGGAAGACTGGAGAAACATCCGGCTGTGTTTCCGTAGGTAGAACTAGTTGATTTGATTCTCTTAAGGACAAACCTTATGTAAAATCTAGTACCGTAAATGCTAATATGACAGTTGCAGAAATGAACTGTCAATCCATGTAGTAGAATTCCAGAATCTACTAATTAGTAGCAGTAGCAGTAGTAGTAATTCCGTACCCATCTTAGTCAAATATTTCTTATGATATGATATACCACTGGATATGTTCTTATGGTGGTTGCTATTAACTATTTTCTCATATTAACAATTTGTATTTGTGATACTCTTTGACTTGCTTGCATGTTCATACCTGTACCTTTTCTGCATAGTCAATCTTTCTATGTGAGATTACCTGTCAATTTAACACCCTTTTTTTTTTGTCATTTTGTACGTATCAGCAAATGGTTGTTGCAGCCACTTAAATAGCACTTCTCTTTTCTCTCATGTTATAAAGATGAAACAGTTACTGCAGGTATGGAAAAAACATAAATATGTTGTGGGAGCTAACTTTTTAACAACAGAGGATCAAGGGACAAGTGGTGGCTTTCGAGATATATTGATTTTTGTTGTTGTTGTCTATTAGTGAATTTATTTTCAAGTAAGAAAATGGCTGCAGAAAGTGTCCTTGAACTTTTATGTCTCTCTCAATCCACCTAAAGGTGTGTTGAAGAGGGAAGTGCTTTTAGTATTATTGCTTCTTCTTCATCTTGACTCAAAAGTAAGTGCTGGGTTCCATATTTAGAAGCCAATCATTCATATATAGTCTATCATTTGGGAAGACACTATTAATGATAAACCAGACTTATCTACAATATACAGTGTAATTAAAGAAGATATTATATTCTTTCTATTATAAGTGATAGTGACACTTTTACATGAGGTCATAAAATGTTGACATCAGTGACTGTGTGCGAATGTATGTGTGGTACATTTACTTCTATTGGTATTAAATCAACAAATGGATAAGAAGTATCCATCTTTTTATTTGTGGTCATATTATGTTCTGTTGTTTTCTTTTTTTCTCTTTTGCCTCAATTCACGTTAATAATTAATATACAACAGCACCAATTTACATTTAAAACAGACAAAAACATTCACCAGGCCATTTCAGACCTCTTAGATGGCTAGTCTAAATTTACACAGCCAGGGAACAGCAACCAGGTAAGCATCTTTTCAACAGCTATCACACTGTGAGTAGTCCACCCATATTTCATGATGGCTTTCATCAAGTTGTGAGAAGTTTTCCACAAGGCAGGTGAGATTAAAACATAGAAAAGGCAAAGTCAGTTGTCAGCTTTAAGAAAATGGGAGCTGTGCTTTTCAACATAAGGAGATGTGACCTGCTTCAGGAATGTGTTTTAAAAGCTGAACTAGCTGAACTAGTTTGCACTAGTTTATCTTTAGCTCTTAAGGGAAAAAAGACCTGGTCTGTCTGTGGGCTCACAATTCTCAGATTCAACCCATCACAAACAGGAGATCCCTGCTAATGAAATGGTGCAGGGAAGCAGCAAAGGGCGGCAGCAAGACCTGGCTACAAGGAGCACCACATGCTGTGCCTTCTTTGGACTCCCCTACTGCCAGGGAGCACACCAGCCACGGTGCCTCTGCTCCTGACAAGAAACAAGTGAAATGGCAGGAAGCATAGTGGTTGGTGCAAATCTATGCTGCCCAACATTTCACAGATCCTCATGGTTTTCTTCTGTCCATCTCAGCAATCCCCATCCCCCATTTAAACAGATTCACTTGTGGGGGACACTCATCCTACTCAAGGCAGCTGGGACTCACTGCCACAGAAGGGCATGAGAAGCATAAAGAAAGAGCCCCATCACTGCTGCATCCCCAGCAGACACCCACTCCTGCTCTTGGCAGCATCATGCCCCAGTCCTTCCTGGTGAAGACCAAGAAGGGTCACGCTAACATCAACCCCAAGCCCCCAGTGGCAAGTACAGCCTCAGCATGGAGAGCATCATGGCTCAGATCACACAGATAAAAGCCCAAAGCTGTCCACACTTGCACATCTCATTGCATTCTTCTCTTTCTTTAGCTGGTGGCACAGACAAGGCTGAAGACAGATGCAAAGATCTGTGAAATGGTTTGTGGCATGGATTGGCACCAGTCACTGTGCTTCGATTCCTGCCATTTCATATGTCTCTCGACACAAGCAGAAGCACCATGGCTGGCCTGGATGTAGCACGGTAGCATGAAAAGGGAATTCCTTGTGGTGCACCTGGTGCCTGTGACTTGCCACTGCTTCTGCTGTTGCTCTGCCCCATTCCTTTAATAGGGACTTGAGCATTCACATTTTTTCTTATCTGTGCAGGGTCCTGGAACCAAACATCCATGAATACTACAGGCCCATTCAACAGATATTGCACAAATACAGCTAACCTCCATATTGCAGCAGGAAAACCTGAGCAGCCATGCAAGCGTAGAGTGGATCTCTCTCTCTCTCTCTCTCTCTCTCTCTTTCTCTCGCTCAATCACACAGAGAAAGAGAGACAGAGAGAGAGAGAGAGAGAGAGAGGGCGCACAGTATCTTGTATCTTCCTAACAGGCATGACCTGCTGGAGGCTGGTATTTGCACCTCAAGGAAAACCACTATTAGCAGCAATAGGAGTTTGGAACTGGGGCTACTTAGGCCTCCCCAGGGCTCCTATTTACAGTATTTATTTACAATAAAAATAGCCAATAAGTGCTCCACCTAAATAACATTGTATCTAGTTTGGGGGGGGCAGAGTCTGAGGCTAAGATCTAGTGTAATAAGTTTCCCAGGACTCTGTACACTAAGTTTTCACAGCCTTCTTCAAGCACAACAAGGAAAAATGAACGCAAAGACACAGATAGTTATGCTGGTCCATGGAAGGAGATGGCCACATTTTATTTTTATTTTTTTGAGTCAGCTAAAATGCCACAAAAATGTGCAGTCTTTCAAGTTATCTGGAATAATAATAATAATAATAATAATAATAATAATAATAATAATAATAATATTTATTTGTATCCCGCCTCCCCACATGGATCGAGGCGGCGAACAACATGAAATACATTATACATTAAAAACGTACCCAATCCTCCCCACCCACCAACCCACCTAAACCCTTAAAATACACAGCAATTAACAATCCATCAACTACTATTAGCAAAGCAGCAAGGCAATAGATGGGAGGCGATGGAAATGCTAGTCTGGGAAGGCCTGTCGGAAGAGATTATAATCCCATTATAATGGGATTAAAAAGATTAGAGGGGTGGGGAAGAATCAGGAAACCCAACAGGTCAGCTGGACATTGTAGCCATGAGGTCTGCTTTCAGACTGGGTCCCCCAGGATAGCAGTTTCAGCCTGAATCTATTGCATTGTGAAAGGCAGGAAGTAAGTGGCCTGGTATTTCCAAATGGAGCCATGTTTAAATCCCAGAAGTTTGGCTAACCCTTCTGCTTGGCCAATGTTCTCCAACATTTTACAGGTAAAAACTGAGACAACTATGACCAAGCAACATCAGAGTGTGGTCAAAATGGCAAAAATTATTATTGAGGAAGATCGCATACACTAAGAGAGGCTGTAGCAGTTGACTTTTGCCTCAGCCTAAAGGGAAAGGCAAGATATCACCTCCTCCTCTCCTTTTCCACCCATGTAAATGGAGTACAAATTGCTGAAAATTTGCAGTAATTGAAGTAAACTGGGGGGGGGATGTGGGGAAGGAAAGAAAAACTGGGACATTTTAAAAAGAACTGGATGAGAGCTGATTAATCAAGACTGTCCTTGCCAAATCAGGGCAGTTGGAGGGTATGTATCCCGCCAACTCCAGCTCTTGCAGATTATCTCAGTGACCTAATTGATCCTAATCCCATCAAAAGCCCTGACCAAACCCTGACATTAACAGGTATAGTCAGGAGGCAAAAGGCAAGGAACTAAGTCAAAGAAGGGCTATAACCCATCTCAGCGTTAATTGTGAGTTCAGACAACCCTATTTTGTCAAAGTCGCTATGCTAACAGCTTAGTGTTGTTGGATTATGTCTCCAGTCATCCTTCACTGTTGGCCATATTGACTAGGACTGGTGGAAGCTAGAGTCTCTACAGAGTCTACACTCATGGTTTAAAGTGTTGGACTACGATTTGGGAGATCCAGGTTCAAGTCCCTGCTCAGTCATGAAACTCATTGGATAACTTTGAGCCAGTCACTATCTCTCAGCCTAGCAGTGAGAAGAGAAGGAGAAGAGCAATGTAAGTCACTTTGAACTCTTGGGTGGAAAGGTGGGATATAACTAACAGGCAAACAAAAACAGACATTTTCACCTGATGTAGAGTTGCATTGTTCTGCAAAAATATATACACAGAAGCAAACAAAAGAAAAGTGAGGGCAACACCCCTCCACATCAAAAAGACATTGTGTCTGCTATGAGAAACCTAGATGTCAGCGCAGTCCTATATCTGTATAATATACAGTGGCAACAGCCCTGCCTTGGTACAAGTATGTAGCTATAGGAAGAGGGCTGGCCATGTCATTGTTCTCTCCCTTGCTCTCTAGCAATTCAGAAATGGCTGTGTTGAGGGGACTGTGTGGCTTAAAAGTTAGGTTGGAGCAGGGGAGATAGTTGCTGTTGTTGCTGTTGTTGTTGTTATCTTTATTTCTATCCCGCTTTTCTCCCTGAGGGGACTCAAAGAGGCTCACAAACATTAAAAAACATAATCAAAAACTGTAATATACAAAAGTTAAAACACAGATTAAACATTAGTAATAATTAAAACAGTGCTAAAATACATATTAAAACAAGATACAAAAAGCAATTAAATAGCAATTAAAATAACCAGCACCATTCTACATAAAGATTATGTTACCCTGATTTCAGGGGTCCCGTGGAGGACACCTTAATGTGCTCCAAATAATGGGGAATGGGAATTAGCCAGAGCACAAGCTATAGCAATGCAAGAGGCAGGGCAACTTAGCAAGATCTTAAACCCAATGTTTACGAGGTCAGGTCAAGTCAAAAACCAAGCAGAATTAAATTATAATTGTTTTCTTTATTTAAAAGACAATCACTGGGGCACAAATGCACTCACTCACACAGACCTAAGAAGATAAAGGTGGGAGATTCAATAAAGGATTTTGAGAGAGATTTTTCAGGGGAAATACTACACCTGATCCTGTAGCCCGGGTAGCAAGAAGACAGTCAGAGCAGAGATTCTCAGCACGTGGAAGCTGAGGGGAAGGCTCAGCAAACAGAGCGGCAGCAAGGCGGGATGGAAGCCAAGAGTGATCCGAGCGATTCGAAGAAGCACTCAAAATCAGAGGTTCTTATACGGGAAAATGTGCCTGTAGGATAGTCCTTTCCCGGGGAAAACAATGGGTTTCAGGTTGGAGACAAAGCCTCCGAAAGGTCAGTATTTAGAATGATTGGATTTTGACAGAGTTGTCAATAGCGCGGACAGTATGCAAATAGGGAGTGCTTGACAGTTGGCTATTCATAAGCGCTAATCTCATCAAACTGGTGGTTCGGGGCAGAGAATCCTTTGTATGGTGGATGCATACTTAATGTAGTTTCAAAGTGTACTTGCCTGGAGGCCTCCTGAAGCTGCATACCAGAAAATTACTGGCCTGCCTGGATTTGTC
Organism: Ctenosaura bakeri; assembly: GCA_948474755.1. NCBI lineage: Eukaryota > Metazoa > Chordata > Lepidosauria > Squamata > Iguanidae > Ctenosaura > Ctenosaura bakeri. The sequence continues at coordinate 137,385 of CAOLHI010000319.1, read as the reverse complement.
TTGTATTTTTCAGCTGGATCGGCCATGTCCGTGTGCGTGCTTGTCCGGGGGCCTCGCAAGCACATAGAGAGGAACAGTTTGGAATGGCCAATCTTGTGATATCAAATTATATTTAGTAAGCCCTGGGCTCGGACTATAAACCACAGTAACAATTACATATTAAATGCCTGCTGGAATAGGAATGTCTTTAACTTTTTCCTGAAGGTAGGCAGGGAGGGTGCCAGTATGATCTCTTTGGGCAGGGAGTTCCAGAGCCTGGGGGCAGCCACTGAGAAGACCCTCTCCCGTGTTCCCACCAAAATGCACCTGTGAGGTGGTGGAACAGAGAGAAAGGTCTCTCCAGCAGATTTTAACGCCTGGGCTGGTTCGTAGGAGAAGACACGGTACTTCAGATAACCTGGACCTGAGCTGTGTAGAGCTTTAAAGGTCATCACCAGCACTTTGAAGATCATTGCAATCATAAAAGTAAATTGTGATGTCTCATACCATGCAGAAACCAATGGGGGAATCTGAGAGTAGTTTTCCAAAAATAATTTTTCCAAAGATCTGTTTTTCTAATTACAGTGTATAACAAGGCTTGCAGGCATGGATAGTAGCCTATCCGATGCACACACCTTCCATCTGATTTTCACAGCACCAGGCAGCCAGCAAAGATGGCAGTTGATTTTGATATCACTTGAGATCACTATGCATGGCTACTAGTCAGTGTTCAGCTTGGGAGGCTGGTCACAAGTGATATAGTCTTGGTGTGTATGAATAACCAGAGAACAATGATTGCTGCAAACTTAGGAAAGCACATTAAACTATTCATACATTTTCTTCAAGACTTATCTGTAAGTATAATTTCCTAATGTTGCTATTAGTACTATTCAACATGATTGCTTGTGACATGGGAATTCATCTTTCTTCCTTGCCACTACTGAGATTCACCTGTGTGTTTTTGCTCATTAAAATCTATATATCTTTTTCTATATCCATATCTGTATTACAAACAAAGTTAAAAAGGAAAAAAGACATGTGAAATACATAGGATATGAATGTGGGTTGGGCATGTACATTAGCACAAACTGACTATATGTCCAAAGATACTTTTTCTTGAAGTTAACATCTGTGAAATACACATTGATGCCTCTATATTATTTTACCAGTGAATCCACTGGGCCAACAGATATTTGCAATTTATAATTTTATTTGAGTGCTCCCTTGTCTTGCTTCATTAATATATTTATTTTCATTTTCTTGTCCCAATTTTACCTTTGGAAATATTGTCCACTCTTTGTAGAAATTACAGCCTAGAAAAGAAGGTCACACTTCCTTGAAATCATGCATTTTGCAAAGTATAACTCATCTTTGTTGTAATTGTGTGAATTATACTGTCCCCTCATAAAATGCTTTGTTATGGCAAAAGATAAAGTGTTATTTTGTTTATAAATTTTCCTTCTTTGACCATCCTCTCTCAAAGGGATGACAAGCTCCCTTGCTATCAGTTTTTTTTAACTCTTCTTGCATCAGTTTACCAGCTTAATCTGCACTCCTATTGACAGAAGCACATGATGAAAGAGGTTGCACTTCTGATGCAAGCAAGGTCTCAGGCCCTTAGTGGCTCCTTTGAGTGAATTCGCTGCTGAGTTCTTTGCAGCTGAATCTGACCCGGTACTCTCCTCTGACACAGGTTTGCAGGTACAGAAAAGGCACTTCCAGGGTCCTTTTGTTGGCTTTCATTTTTCAGCAACAAAGCCTTTTTTATACCATCCCTGCTGAGAGGCTTTAGCAGCAAGCCAACACACACAGGTGTTTTTCTGCCAGCTGTCTCCTTGCTAGAAAAAAAAAGTGTACGCTTCCCCCAGCGGCAGAGTACATGACACCCCGGCAGCACCAGTCCCCCTCCAGACAGATAAAGAGAAATTGTTTCCAATGTCAGGTTACATAAAAAGCAAAAGGCAAAAATTCTGTTTGCAGCAGATTAAGAAGACTGGTTGTTGCTCTTCCCTATCAGCCAAACAAAAGAAAAGTTTACTGCTCATAAAAATGCCCTTGTTTTTAAATGTCAAAAGGATATCCATTCTAGACACAGACACGCTGAAACTGAGATTATATTCTGCCTCTACAGCATTGCTGCTTTTTAATGGCTATGCTTCTGTGTCTTAAACAAGTGATGCTCACACTCCCCCCCCCAGGTGTTTTGGATTTCAACTCCTAGCAGCAAATAGTCAGGGATCCTAAGAGGTGACTTTTAAAACATCAAAAGGGCCAAAGGCCTTTGAACATTATTCCCATATACCAGTATTTAAAAGGGAATGCTTTTTCTGGGAAGAGGATACACGGAAAAGGTTGGGAAAAGTTATCTGCTAAATACCTTGTGCTGCTCTTCAAGTCAGAGAAGTCCCTCAACCCAAACGTCTACAGTGTCTTTTATCTGCTACCAAAGACAATTTCGATACTGCTGCTTCTTCCCAAACTTAATTAATATCAGAAGGGAATAGTTAATTCCAGGTCCAGACAGAAGTCTTATTAAATAAAAATAGTTCATTGGAGAGAAGCAGTAAGAAGAAATTTCATTAAAAGGTAACATATAGAACTATTAAGCAGATGCCTTTCTTAATTGTTTGGCTAGAAGGGAAGTACAAGAAGGCCTCTAAAATATGTGTGTTTCCAAAAGTTCTTTGCTCAAAATATTTCAAAGAGTCCAAAATGGTACTGACTGCATGGTTCTTGGGATATCTTCTAACCCATTATATATAATCTAGTAGAGGTTGCACAAGGATAGTAAAGAGAATGACCAGTCCCAAGGTATCTTGTTGTCATCTTCACTTTGATATCACGAGCAGACCTCTAAGCCCTGGATCAATTAGAAGTTTGTATGTGCTGGGTAACATTGGGCACCCAGAATACCTCAGTTAAGTAACAAACGTTAACGTTTAACTTGGGATTACTCACGGGCCACTCAAACCGAATACACAACCATTTCCTAGAAGGAGCTGCAAAGGGAAAAGGTATGACAGCCAACTCATTCTGGAAGACACACAAAATTAAACAAAGGAAATTAAATGAAAAAACAATCCCGTTAACAAAGATTCAACTTGTTAGCTTCCCAAGTGGAGTTTTGTGACACTTTGAAAAAGCCCCATCAAACTCCAGTTTGCCACATCTAAATAATAATGCAGCTCAACTCTTCCACCACATTTTTCAACCATTTCTTTCAGCTTGGCTGTATTTCCCACCCCTACCCTTCCTATGATGTGACAGAAGAAGTTTGGGTATAGGTATAGTTTGGTATAGGTATAGATATAGTTTGGGTAAGGTATAGACCATCTTGCCCCAACTTTCTCTTCAGATGCATTGGACTACAGCTCATATCATCACCAGCTACATGAGAATGCTATTGGGGGTGTAGGAGTCATAATCTTAAACATCTGGAAAAGATAGTTTTGGGGGAAGCTGGTGTATAATGAAGGGGTTACGGAGAATATAGATCTGGAGAAGGAAGTGATAGACAATTAAAGCTGGACAATTTTTGCAGGCAGGAAATGCTGTATTCCCTCCCTCTGGAAGTGTTTCCTCTCCTTGAATTCTCTGAACACGTCTCCTGAGGCTGTATTGTCATTGCCTAGTTCCTTTGTATTTTGACCTAATCTTGGTGAAATGTTTCTTCAAATGAATGAAGCAGATCTCTAGCTAATTCCAAATATAAAAGCTACCCAGTTTGTAATGGCCTAGAGACATGGACCTTTTCATATCATGAAATTATAGCACTATGATTCTACTTTTATTACTATTGTTGCATTCTATGTATTCTTGGAATTTGCAGTTTGGGGAGGGATGTTTAGAATTCTCAGGTAGTGAGCTCTAGTGCCTCACTCATACTACATATCCCAGGATTCCAAAAGATGCAGCCATAGCAGTTAAAGTGGAATCATAGTGCTCCAGTTGTGAAATATGAAAGGCTTGTGATCAATTCCACCTTGGAAAATGGTTGATTTTCTAATGGCTGGTGTCCACAAATGTTCTGAAAATGCATTATGCGTACCAAGGTCCATACAAAGGTACAAACAAGAACAGGTACAATATTCTGTTTTGTTCTGTCTTTCAAAAGATGACATTGGCTTTCCCTCACTTTTGAAATGCCTTTGTCAGACATTCAAGTCCAGATTTTGATTTAGTTTACATCATAACCCATATAGTCGGCTCCTTTTATGTTTAGCATCTGTCACATGTATCTTTCTTCAGTTAGATGTCTCATTATTTGTCTTTAAAAGAAGAATACAGGCAATACGTATTTAAAGTATTCAAAAACTTTTATCAGGAGGAGAAAGATGCAGTTCAAGATGGCACACATTCTAGTCTGTCAGAACCGTGCATGGGCTGCTTACTCTTAAAACATGAAAGAAGCAATTTACCATGAGTTTGATTCTGCAGAAAATATTGTGCAGTTAAATAAAACAGAGTAAATGCATTTTCCACCATTCATTTCACATATGATACACATTTTTATAAATCCTCAGGATGACATTTGTGTACAAAAGCCAGAAACACAGTGTGTGGACTTTTGTGTTACCCACTCAAGAAGTAGCGAGACATCTGTCATTATAATTTCATCAGTTTAACAGAGCACACTGCATTAGATAAACTTATTACTAAATACATAAGAAAAAATGGGATTTTACTCAAATAAACAACTAACCAGATACTAAGGGATTTTGTACTTGCTTGACAACACCATGAGCAAGTTTCTCTGGCTTTTTCCAAGCCTAAACTTCCAATGTTCATCTTGGAGCTCTCCTCAGAACAAACTAGTCATTTCTGTACACTCTGGCTGTTAGTGTGACCGAACATTCTCCAAGCTTCTGTGTATTATGAACATTTAGTTTTCACTGTCCTCTGGAGGAGGGCTGGGCAACTGCATGGGCCTGGTTTTAGGGGGTTAGAAGGGTTGGTGGGTGGGTTACACTTTAGTGTTTTTAATGTATTTATATACTGTTGTAATGCCACCTCGATCCATTGGGAGAGACGGGATATTATTATTATTATTATTATTATTATTATTATTATTATTATTATTATTATTATTGGCTTCATCCCCCGCTAGCAATTTCAAATACCTCTAGTTTCCTTTGTGCTTCCTCTCAAAATGGCTGTTTTGAGATGGACTACACAGCAAAATTGAGGTAGTTGGAGGTACTACATGTTTCTGATGTGCTTGTGGGGGTGGGAGGTATTTACGTATGTTTTCATTCATTTGTAGGACTTCCTGTGTGATTTTTCCTAAAAATAGAACCATTTTTTTAAAAAAAAAATTGGGGTGGAGAATTTGAGGAGACATACAGAGGGTTTCAGGGACCACAAAAATGGAATCCAGACATTGCATGCACTCTGTGGTCCAGACAAGGCCTATATTTGTTCTAAACCAGTGCTCCAAGTTCCACTGGACTCAAAAAATACCTCATGGGATCCTGGCCTATCTCCTGAAATCAAGGAACATTTCAGTTGGGCATCATGAAGTGAGGGAACTGTGTATCGCTATACAACTTACCCTTATCATTTCTACTCTATGTCATCGTTGTGTGCCTTCAAGTCATTTATGAGTTATGGCAACCCTAAGGTGAACCCATCACAAGATTTTCTGAGGACTCAGAGTGTCTGATGTGCCCAAGGTCACCCAGTGGGTTTCCATAGCCGAGTGAAGAAACTGAACCCCAGTCTGCAGGGTTGTAGGCCAATGCTCAAACCACCACACCAGTTCTGCTCTATCTAGAGCAACAATGAAAAAAGTTTGCACAAGTTAATTTCAAATGAACTAGAAAGATATGTAGGTATATATAAATACAGATATAAATGCATACAGTCATCCCTCTGCATTCGCTTGGGTTAAGGGCACAGGATCTCCATGAAAGTGGAAAAAACGTAAATAACTCTAGGCTCTCCCAAACCATATTTAACACACACACAAAAACTATGATCACCATATTCAACCCACCATGGATTCCTTTGAGGCATCAGGGTTCCTTCATAAGGTAGAAATGGGTGGCCGGTGCAGCTTACTGCCACCTCCACTGCTGCCCTACACCATTTTTAATAGTAGTTCACAATTTCTCAGTCTTACAATATTTGTAGTCCCTATTAAAAATGGCATAGGGAGGCAGCAGAGGTGACAGCAAATAATCTGTGAATAATCAAATCCACAAAAGTAAATGCCTCAAAGGAATCCACAAATGTGGAGCGCTGACTGTATTTGGTTATCAAAATAAAGCACAATTCAACATTCAGTTTTTCCATAGGTCAAATACAGCAAAGAAATAGCAACAATAAATATGGTCAAAGTACACTTCCATTTTGATCTCCAAACAGGGAAATGATGAATAAAATGATCTTTGGAAGCCACAGCCTGCAGGGGCTTCAGGAAGGGAGTCTGCAAGTTCTGTTTATTTATTTCACTGATAATGTTTAGTAGTTTATCCCTTCAAAATGCTTTACAAGCACCCAGGTTACTTCTATTTTGCTGTCTTGTAAATTTCAGAAAGGAGCAAAGAAAATACATAAGAGGACAGTGCAGATACTGGGTAAAGATGGGGGTGGTGACCCTCCAAACAGATACACAGATGATCACTTGCAAAAGATGTTGGAGAAATCACTTGCCTTGCACAACTGTACACAGAGTTCATGAAGTGCATGGCAGAATTATCCAATGTGGAAATTATCTATGCTTCTATTATTTTATGGGTGGAAAATGTGTGATCTTCCAGACATTGTTGGTCTTCAGTTCACATTAGCTCTAGCCTGCACAGACTATGGTGAGAGATGATGGAAGCTGTAATGCAGCAACATCTGGTGAGGTGTAACATGTTCTTCATCTTTGCATTGTATAGAAAGCAATGTAGACTTTCTATTCAATTAAAAAAAACTACAATACTTTTACAATGGCAACCCTAACCCTTAGACAGCTTCTTAAAATGAGACTAATCCTGGCATGCAATCTCCTGTCAATTACCATTTGATCTACATAGTTATGCAAAGCTAAGTTTGTGGGATAATCCTAATTTTTACACTGTTGTCCTCAGTTTACTTCAGTTCAGTGATGTATTTAAGTCTTTTACTCCAAGTCTCAAGTCAAGTCTCAAGTCTCTACCTTCACGTCTCAAATCAAGTCTCAAGTCTGGAAGCCAAGTTTATACCCCAACCAAAATTTCAGAAGTAATGGATAGACTGAAATAAATTCAGTTTTAACAATTTAAGCAGAGTCCGCTCTCCACATTTGCAATTTTGCCATCTGCAGCTTCAGCAGTGGGGAATAGGATCGTATCTTATTCCCCATTACTGAAGATTCAAAAGCTTTAAATGGAAGGAACCTTCCTCCTCAAGCCTGTTTCCTAACACATTTGCTGTTCCCTTCTGAGAAATGCACCCTGCACTCTGGGGGTGAGTCTTGTCTTCTGCTCTTAGGAAAAGTTTTAGGAGACTTTTTTTTGGGGGGGGGATATTCAGCAGAGACAGGCTGCCGAGCGGACCTCAAGCTGGTCTCAAGCCCACTGCCTAACCCATTAGCTGTTCCCCTCTGAGAAATGCACCCACACTTTGGGCTTGAGAGAGATTGTCATGTGACCAGTAGGCAGAAAGAGATGGAGGCATCATTCAAAGTCATAAGGTTTCAGGATGAATGTATTATGTTAACTGAACCAAGGGCATCAAGTCAGCCATTAAAAATGTACAAGTCTCGAATTAAGTCAGTGCATCATTTATGGCCGAGTCGAGTCCAAATCGAGTCACTGAAGTGGCTTAAGTCTGACTCTATCGACTCGAGTCTACATCACTGCTTCAGTTGCTGCAAACTGAATTCAAAGCACAAAGGCAGTTGGCACTCAGTTAATTCAGCGGAGAGGAGAGGGCAGAATCTTGCCTTTCTGAAGTCTCAAGCAAAAGTAAATCACCTCCTAACTTGTGTGTTCGTCTTCGTTAATAACTTTTACAATCTTGACCACACTCTGATGTTGCTTGGTCAAAAGTGTCTTGGTTTTCGTCTGTGAAATACTGAAACGTGTGGGATTTTTATTTTTACAATTTTTCGTTGGAGACATAATGCCTTACCAAACATTTTGTAGACCAAAGATCCATATTTCTTATTGTATAGGCACAATGTTTCCAGGCTTTCCACAACATTTCAGAGTATATTGATCCATTCCCACACTTTGCCCATATATTAACTGAAAAGGCACACATACACACACACACCCCTACAGATTGCACTCAGCCAGAAGTCTTCACTGGAAAACCTGTCTTGCTAATACTGAAAAAGGAACTGGTATGCAGGGGAAATGTTAATTGATTGAGAGAGTTTTATTTACCTGGTTCACTCTGCTTTTCAAGCAAATCCTTTTGCTAAAAAAAATCACTTTCAAGCTACCAACATGCACCACCAGAGGGCAATGGTTAATCTTCATTTTTAATCAAACTATGTTTGAGTTTAACGTCCCCAAAAATGTTTGAATTTCAATATTTCCACAGTTTAATTATAGTTCACCCTTATTTACAACTGAAAAGAGCCAGGGATCACCTTACCAGAAAAATGTAGGTATGTATAGTACAAAAGCCAGAGAATGAACACCAACACACACTTAGTTATGACAAAGACTGCAACACTACAACAATCCTCCTGATATCTGTTTGTATGGGAGTGTGTGCATGTGTGAGTGTGCCTTCCAGTTACCTATCAACTTATGGCAACCCCATGATATTCATAGGGTTTTCTTAGGCAAGGAATATTCAGATTTAAGTTTTTTTAAAATAAATTTTAAGATTTATTTCACTTATTTATTTTCTTATTTATTTAGTTGCCTGTCCACTTATAGGGACCCCATGAATTTTATGTTGATTTCTTAGGCAAGGAGCACTCAGAAGTGGTTTTGCCAGTTCCTTTCTCTGAAATATAGCCTACAGCACCTGGTATTCATTGGCAGTCTCCCATCCAAGTACAAGACCCCGCTAAGCTTCCAATATCAGATGGGATCTGGTACCTTTAGGGTATTTAGGCCAGCTCATTTAATTGATGCTGGATATTATTTGCTATATCCAAGTAGCATATATATATACCACATTCTTTCTTCTTTTTTTTTATCCCTTCTTCTTGTCCTTCAGTCAGCCAGCAGACTTTTTTTATTCTGATTGGCTTATAAAACTGAAAATTTTTAAACAAAGGGCTTTTAGAATTATTTAACTGCAGTGTTTTTAACTGTTTTTAATATATTTAACGGCACATTTCATTGTCCTAATATTGTGAATATTTTATTTCCATTTTAAGTTTGATCCCTTATGTGTTTTAAGTTACGTTGTTTTCAAGGGATTGTGTTTTAAAGAGGTTGTAAACCATCCTGAATCCTATGCTGGGGGGAAAAAAGGAGGATCTGAATTAAATAAATACAAATACTGTGCTTGTTTTAGTTTGTAATCTCCTTTGAGTCCCAGGTACAGAGAATAGACAGATTATAAATAAAGATGATGATTTGTTATAGATGTTACTCCAGTTCTTGCCATTAAATCTCAAGGGGGGCATCTGAGTACCAATATCTATTGAAGGGATGGAGAAACCTGTTGCCATTCATGTGGTGCTGCACTACACCTCCTATCAGCCCCAGTCAGCATGGCCAGTGGTCAGAGGCTATGGGACATATCATACAGCAATATCTGGACATGCTCCCATAGCATTCTGATAACTACTTTATTCCAGGTTAATGTATTCTTTACCTAGCCTAGTATTGTATACTTTGACTGGCAGTGGTCTCTTGAGGTCTTTGGCAAGGGACATTCAAAGGGATCTTTAATCCCTTTTATGAACTAGAGATCTGGGGTGCCAGTGACTGAACTTAGGATCCTGTGGATCCAAAGCATGTACTCTGCCAACACACTATGCTCCCTTCTTAAGTTAGATTTATGCCTCCAAACATCTGTTTTTATACACCACTTTAAAAACAAATGAAAACTGGCATTGGCTGCTTTGTAACAAATCCCACTTCTATCTAGGTGGTAAATTAATATTGCTGAATATATTTTATTTGCAAGTACTCTGTATGAAGTATATCTCAGATTAAATCTATTCAGAAATTAAACATTCCATAACATATCCTTAGATTTAACAACCCAGTTTATGATCCCTTCTATATAAAGCAAGCAAGTGGAAGAGGAGACCTCTGACGTGAACAGTACATTTGAGCTCAAACTATCTTACTTATTTTTGTTTATTTATTCAAAGACTTATATTCTATTGTTTTAATGCATTCATATTACTTGCAGCAACTGATAACAACAGAAATGCAATTATCCACAATAAAACAATAGAAAAATCTAATAATCCAAACAGGTTCAATCAACATAAGGAAAGGCTTGGTGGGAAAAACCAAGAGAGAGCACCATATAAATCTTCATCTTCAAAATAAAAAGGACCTGCATTAGCTCTTAGGGATCACATAGAAGAAGGAATCAGTCCCCTAGGATGTCCCAAACTTAAGCTGTTTAGGGTCATGCAAGAGTATATCTCTTTGTTTGTACGTTTACATCTAGGGCCATTTCCGCACTAGACCGAAACTGCAAATGCCAGGATTCCATAGGATGTTGAAAGTGGGATCATAGCGATATAACAGTCTAGTGCGGAAATAGCCAACGATTCCCAGATCTCAGGGCATGGACCATATTCTTTTACCACGTGCCTCAAATTCATGTGTATTCCTTGCAAGAAAATCCCACTGAATTAAACAGAATTTAACTCTGCAGTTCTGCATACAGGATTGTAACCTTGTTGTTGCTGTTGTGTACCATTAAGTCATTTCTTATAGTGACCCTAAGGAGAATTTAAGACAGGGCTTTCTTGGCGAGATTTATTCAGAGGGGTTTGCCTTTGCCTTCCTCCAAGGCTGAGAGGGTGTTACTTGCCCAGTGTTACCCGGTGGGTTTCCATGGCTGAGCCGAGATTTCAGCCATGGTCTCCTTGAGTCCTAGTCTAACACTGAAATTATGGTATCACTCTGGCTTTCAGTTACTCCCTATTGGCATATAGATAATCGTAAATAGGGTTTTATTCTGTGTTGATTTTGCATTCTTAAAACAGGCAAATTATTTTGGTAATCCGTGGGTTAATTTTTTTAAAGTCTTTGATTCAGATATTTTCTTTATACTATCAGAAAAACACTAAATCATCTAATTGTCATTGCCCTTATTTCCCCAGAAATGGAATTTCAGGGTATTTTAGCCACATACCTCCATTCCCAGGATAAGCCATCTTGCTATAGACTTTCAATAGGAATCCATCTAGTCGTCCAAAAAATAAATCAAGAAAGTCTTCATCTTCAGGAATTTAGCTAGAAAAAAGCCGTATTTTAACACATGTAGTATTATAATCATGCATCTTCTGCTTGAAACATCTGGACTAGCATGTCCATTGTGTTTCATTTTTTTCAGTCATCCATTACTAATGCTGAAAATTAATAGATAAGGCTGAGAGAGTGTGGCTTGCCCATGGTCACCTAGTAAGTTTCCATGACCAAGCAGGGATTTGAACTCTGGCCTCCGGAGTCACACACTGCTATTATTCTACTTTCAACATCCTATGGAATCCTGGGGTTTGTAGTTTCCTGAGGCCAAAAGCTCTCTGGCTGAGAATTCTAAATGCCCCTCCCTAAACTGCAAACCCCAGGATTCCATAGGATATTGAAAGTGAGATAATAGCACTATAACAGCGTAGTGCGGAAAGGCACATAGTCTAACACACAAACCACTGCACCACTCACCTTGTAATCTTAATTATGTTTTATTAATTCTAGAAAGAACATAGGTTTTAATTAGTAAAAAAAAATGTTGAGAACAAGCCCTGTTATTAAAATTAATGTTACAAAAATGGCTTTTTGATGTGTATTTTTCAGTCCCTTGACACACTGCATTCATTAAGATGGAGGAGTAGGCCTACCTTCATTAATATGGGCAGCCACTGAGTACTTTAAACTAATTGTTTAAATTGTTTTAAGCAGTTGAGTTCTGCTGGCTTATATTACCTGGGGGTGGGCAGGGGAAAACTATGTTAAGTGCAAGAAGTAACTATATAAAAAACATTCCACTGCTATAAACATGATAATCATTTTAGGTGGCTGGAACCACCTAATGCCGAATGCCAAATAGAGATCCCCTATGAGACCTTGTGACTATTCTAGAAGCAATGGAACAGAAATTAAATAGCACAAAAATCTCCCTGTATGAAAGCATTTCCAGAGTAGCAGCTCTGAAGAGGCTGACAGCCCAACTGCCTGCATTTTTGCTTAGTTCCTCAAGTAGCACACAAAATGTTAATAATAGCAGAAATACTGGGAGATTTGGGGAGGTGACTGTGGTAGCAAACGAAGCAAGTGACCTCATTTTGCTTTTTAGCGCTGGGCTCTTTGGCCAGTTTGGAACAATTACACCAATGATAATCCAGTTCCAGCAGCACAAATGAGGCCTAAATACCCTAAAGGATCCAAGATCCTGTTTGACCTTGGAAGCTAAGCAGGGTCAGCCTTGGTTAGTGCTTGGATGGGAGACCAACAGTGAATACCAGGACACTGTAGGCTATATTTTAGAAGAAGAAACTGCAGAAAGCACTTCTGAGTATTCCTTGCCTAAGAAAACCCTGTGAAATTCATGGGGTCTCTATAAGTTGACAAGCAACTTGAAGGCACATACATGCAAAGTAGCAATAATATTGAGGTCAGTCTGAATAGTGTAAGGACAACCTTTAATATTGAAGTGATTTGTCAGTACTAGAGGGCAGCCAAGCTGCACAATCATAGAAATTTGATACAACTTGAACTGCCATGACTCCATCATATGGCATCCTGGGATTCACAGCTGGTGACAGGCATCTGTGCTAGACCACTGTAATGTCCCCCCTGAAAGATAGCATTAGGGCTGTCTGGCAGAGTTTAAATATCTCACCCAAATATCCAAGATTTTGTAAGATGGACACCTGGCTGGGAAAACGATATCAGATTGCTACAACTGTGCAGTATGGATATTACCATCTGGTATAGTACACATAGGACTGTCAACTCTTTTAGAAATTCCTGATCGAACAGTAGTTGGCTGTACAGTCAGCCTTCCACATTTGCTAGTTTCACTTTTGCAGATTTGATTATTCACAGATTGTTTGCTGTCACGTCTGCTGCTTCCCTGCCATTTTTAATAGAGACTGAAAGCCTCATGACACTGAGAAACTGTGAACAAGGCTTGTAACTCCCTATTAAAAATGGTGTGGGGCTGCAATGGAGGTGGCAGCAAGCCCCATCAGCCACCCACTTCTGCCTTGTGAAGGAACTCTGATGCCTCAAAGGAATCCATGGTGGGTTGAATATGGTGATCGTACTTTTTTGTGTGTTAAATATGGTTTGGGAGGGCCTAGAGTTATTCACGTTTTTTCCACTTTTACAGGGGTCCTGTGTCCCTAACTCTAGTGAATGCTGAGGGATGACTGTAAAGACATTGGGAATTATTATGTTTGTCTCCATTCTCTGGCTTTACTTTGTGAACACTGAAGATTAAGGCCCTTTCCACACCTGCCTATTAAAATGGTGCAGAGCGACCTCTGACGGAAGTCTTCTGCACCGTGGAGTGAACTGGAGCAGACTACTTTTCGTAGTTCTGCACCTCACTCCGCTCCAGAGCGACCGGAACTGGTTACGTAGACTGCTTTTTAAAAACCTCTTCTTTTAAGAGGTTTTTAAAAAGCATGGAGCGCGTGACCCCGTGTTGCTCCGTCACCACGCTCCGATGCAGATTTGCAGGCACGCACTAGTGCATGCCTGCAGATCCGCTGGTGGCGGGCTTTAGGCTGGCGAGCTTCTCCGGTTGGTGGACAGCCTCCACCAACCGGAAGCCATCATTTTGGACGCCAGAGCAGTGCAGAGCGACAAGCTCGCACTGCTCCTCGTCCCGACGGACTCGCCCGGATGCTGAAGAAGTCTGGTGAGTCCAATTTTTGCGCAATTCCGTTCCCACATGCGGAAAGGGCCTTTGTTACAATTTGAATAAAGAAAAGCAAGTCAGTTGGCCGCTATACTCAAGATTCTTTGCATCATATTACAATATTAAAACCAAAAAGGTCTTATGCTCAGTTAAAGCTTCAGTTAACCTTGGCAGGTAAAATGGCATTAAAATTTGTTCCATTGACCCAGCTCTTCTGCCATTAACGGCAGCCTAATATAGATAAATGAAGGGCAGAGAGTGGGCAACTGGTGAGGCTTCTGGTATTTGCTGAACTGCATCTATCTTCATTCCTCACTCTTGGTTAGGCTGGCTAAAACTGATAGGCATTGTAGTCCAAGAACATCTGAAAACCCCCAAGTTGCCTATCCCTGAAATAGGAGGTGAGGTTGCTGTCCCTTTAATGATAGTGTAGAAGAGGAAATTTCACAGGAAGAGGGCATTGTTAAACAAGCAACACCTGCTGAAATTCAGTCTCCTGTGCCATCATTAATGGGACAGAATCCTGTCCTGTATTTTACCTGCTAACTCTAGTAGGATGTCAAGTGGTCCTGGAACTGGGGTAGGAATAATGTAGGTTTCTTGTTGCTGTTAGACAGCAGCTCTCATTATACGTAGCCAGCATAGCTCATTGTGAGGAATGGTGGGATTTATAGTCTGACTGTAGATGGAGGGACACATGGTTACCACTCCTGTCCCAGAAGGCATACCTGCTAAATTAACTCCTCAGGTTACTTTTAAAAGTACAGTAACATGCATCAGAACAACAGGTGACAACCTCAGATATAACAAGCAAGCTATGTAGTTCTATATGGCCTTAATCCAGTGTAAATTACCCTGATATTGCACAAATAAAATATAAGATAAAACTTCAAAGACACTCTTTTAATCTGCTCCAAACATTAGATCTACTTTTTAAAACATACATAGCACCTGTCACCTAGAATAGCCTGTTCACCTGGTGAGGGACACCCTGTAGTCTGTTGCCTGGGGAAACACACCTGACAGGTGCAGAAGGTTCCCTAATCCTCTTTTTATTTTACCAAGGCAAGCAGGCACCTGACCTGCTGACTTCCTCTTCATCTCCATTGTGATAGCTCTTAATACATTTGACCCTTACCCAGCCCAAACGATTAACACTCCCTGCTCTGTCTTCTCACATTTGAGTACTTTGGAAAGAAAAGCAGTAGCCTGAGGGTGAGGCCACTCAGAGCCGGAAAGAATGAAGAAGGAGTGGATTATATACCTGAGCACCATTTTGTCTGCTCTGCCTTAGAGCCAGCCTTGCAGGCAGCCATGTTTTGCTTGCTGTTTTTGTGTCCTAAGAGGACATACCTGAAAGTGTGAAAGGGAACAGGCATAGGGAGACACTAATTTCCTCCCAACCCACCTCTGTTTCTGAGTGGCTATTTGAATGAATTCCTCAAAAGAAGAAATGCATTACACAACCAATTCATAGAATCATTGAGTTGGAAAAGACCACAACGGCCATTGAATCCAACCCCACACCATGCATCACTCCATCAAAGCACCCCCAGCCTGTTTAAAAACCTCCAAAGAAGGTGAGTCCACCACATTCCAAGGCAGTATATTCCACTGTTGAACAGCTCTTACCATCAGAA
Source organism: Ctenosaura bakeri (assembly GCA_948474755.1). Taxonomy (NCBI): domain Eukaryota; kingdom Metazoa; phylum Chordata; class Lepidosauria; order Squamata; family Iguanidae; genus Ctenosaura; species Ctenosaura bakeri. The sequence goes on along the minus strand of CAOLHI010000319.1, from coordinate 121,774 downwards.
AGTGCTGCCATTCTTTTTAGGATGTGTCCCTACACAATAAATTGGATGAGATACAACCTGATTTCTCCCTTACTGTGTTCCATAGCTTTAGGTCAGACCAACTCAAGACATTTTTCTCCCTGAGGAAAAGAACTAAATGGCATGGACACCCATCATTCCATGTACAAAAAGTGGCTGGACTGGCAGTTTAGTTTTTATTCAACACTAGCGATGGGAGGCCATCCTCCTTCACACCTGAAGGCAGCAGGCTAGCTTAGGGGATACAGAGCACATTGGCATAGCACAGAGTGATCTCCTCCAACTCTTGATGCCACCTCTCAGTATCTACTACCTGAGCCAACTGCTTCAGTCTACCTAATGGCAGAGCAGCCCTAGCTCAAAGAGTGTGACTGAGTGGTTTGGAGGAGGGGTACATCTACATTTTCCATTTTTTTCAGCTGAAAAAATGTGGGGAAGTCCAGAACATGCATACCCCAATGCCCACCGGGTACATAATTACCATGTCTGTAACTGTGGGCATAGGAAAATAAGCACAGAAAAATGTTTGATTTTTTTTTAAATTAGTAACCAAACCTTGTGTTAGGTTAGGGTTCCACTCTGGGAGAAAGGTAGCATATAAACAAAATAAATAAATAAGGTTAAAACAACCTGCATGGCTGGCCATTAGACAAAGTGAGACAACCACCATTCACACAGGCACACTTGTTGGCAAAAAAAGAAAGGGCTTTCTTGGTGACTCCTAGACTCTGAAACTCCTTTCCTAAAGTGGCACCCTCTTTGCTGTCCTATTGTCATCAGATGAAGACTTTTTATTCCAACAGTCTATGGGAACGGACTATTTCCAAGAAAGGGGTTTTTCGTAGTGTGCTGCACTGTTTTTGTCTTTTATTTGTAATGGATATGTTTTAACTGGTGTTAAAACGGGGAGAGTAGAGGACAAGTACAGGCATTGCTGAGTCTACTGGTACAACTAGACAACATCAAAGGGACATTCAGAAGCCCAGAGGAAAGAAAAGTCCAAAGTGGCAACACACACAATAGTAAGAACATGGAATGTGAAAAACATGAAATCATAAAACAAGAAATAAAACACATAGAAATAGCCACTGAATGCAGCAGGGCTTATATGAGAGAAAATACGCTTAGGCTGTAAACTTTTCACTTGGGATCCAACAGAGAATTAAACATTATTCAATCAATCAAATGATCAATCACTTTATTTCATTAAAGTCCTCTTGTTAAGAGCTGGTCCAGTTCCTTCCAGCCCAGTTGCTATGAACTGACTCAAAAAGAGAGCAGACCCTCTATCTATCCACTGCACTAAAGCCTTCCCTCCCTAGTTGTTGTCAGCCTGGTCTTCATACGCTTGGCTTTTATTCTTGGCCCACTTCAAAACATATTCCACTGCATAGCCTCCAACGCTGCACAGAGGACAGCAAGGATATGTGTGACCAAGCAACATCAGAGTGTGATCAAGATGGAAAAAGTAATGATAAAGGATGCACAAGCTAGGAGTTTGCTTTTGCCTGAGTCTACAGGAAAGGACAAGATTCTGCCCTCTCCTCTGCCACCCCAAGTTAATTAAGAGCAAATTATTTCAGCCCTTTGCAGCGAGTGAAGTAAATCAGGGACAAAGGTGAAAGTGGGAAGGAGAAAGAGACTCTGGGGCATTTTAAAAGCAGCTGAAAAAGTGGGATGGCAGAACAATAATTGGGACTGTCCTTGCCATATTGGGGCAGTTGGAAAGTATGGCAGTGGGACAACACATATTATGCAAAGGTTACTGTTTTTTCTTGATCCTCTCACTTCAACAACAAGGAAAAGGCCTAGACTTAGGAAACTCAAGGGATTGTCAGCAGCTCCCTGCTGAAGAATGGGCCTTGCCAGGTGCCAAAATAAAATGATTGCTTCCTTCTGTCAGACCTGTGTAAAGATCAATAGACATTTAAACTACTGTTTTGCTGGAGAAATGGCTACATGCATAGAAGTGTAGGAGCACAAGGTCAACAGAATCAGAGAAGAGTTACCTACTGTCATTAGACTGAGAAAGTTTTGTCATTTAATGGTAAGATTAATCTTAGATCTAATCCTATTGAACAAGCTATTAGCACCAAGCAGGTTGCTTTAAACACTTGGCAATTTCCTTCTTTAACAGGATTATCTATCAAGATTATATTTTATCTCTTTAATTATCTAACTGAACAATTACAACTGAGTTCAGTGAGACATGTTGCTCAATGCTATGCATGTTTACTTTAAACTTTAAATATGCTATTATCATAGCCATGCAATATATATTTACTTTAAAGTTTAAATTAAACCAAACTCAAGGTAACCATGCATAGAAGTACAGCCTTACTCTCTAGTAATTTGCTTAGGACCTCAGCCTTGATATTTGATCCTATGCACATATACTCAGAAGTATATCGTACCATGTTCAGTGTAGTTACTCCTGAATAAATATGCCTAGGATTATTGTAACTTTCTTGGAGATCTATATATGAACAAGTTTTCCTAGAAAAGGATTTTGGTAGGTAATACAGTAAGGCTCTTTGCCAGTTGAATCAATGGACAGCTGTGCTTAAATATGTCAACATAATCAATTGTCTAAATTACAGAGGACTGTATGCAATGAAGGTATTTGTGCTTTGCTGGTAGAACTTAAAAACTACAGCTGATGGAGCATGCATGAAAATAAAACATGTTATTTCCATATGTTGGTATTCCTCCTCCAAGTTATTTCCACAGTTAACTTGATATGTAAACCCTTACTGTATTGATTCAGTTGTGGTAAAGTGCAAGAAGCTCCTAGTGGATAAAATATAGTAAATTACATCCTTAACACAATCTTCTAATACCTCCATTAAGCAAAAGACAAACCAAGCATTAGTGTGTTATGATTTTTTTAAATGGGAGGAATTAAACCTACATTGCAGAAGTACAAATAAGCACAAAAGAACAGATGCTCAGACCAAAAATGATTTGTGGGCACAAGAATATGGGTGCAATCAGCTGCAGGTGCAAAACCAGAGGCCCAGCTGCAAAATTCCTACACTTTTTGCATGGGTATTTATTTATGTTGGTATGCTCAGTTGCATTTAAACCAAAAATGTTGACCTTCACCAAATATTTTTGGGGGTGGTCTGATCCTAGCGTTAAGCCTGTGTTTTATGGTAGTGAGAGATTTCAGGGCCAAAAACCTGAGAATGTGGAATACTTCTGGTGATGTCACAAGAGATGGGCCCTAGTGATGTCCTTAAACCTGATACAGTACACATCAACCACAGTTGTTCAGAGTATATCATTCAATTACCATAGGTAAAAAAAAGATAAGTCTAAAAAATAAGAATAAATCAGCAGACACACATATTTTTCAAGATTCTTCCCCCTTACCCTTAATGTTACCTTGGCTTCTGGAGGTTCCTGGGAGAACACCTGGGTTTTACAAAGGTTGGGGAAATTAGCAGAGCACAACTTGGCAAAACAGAGGGCAAGGCAATGCAGCGAGATCTTTTATCCTATGTTTATGGGGTCAGACTGCATGTAAAAGACAGAAGTCAAATGTCCTTTTAAATGGTCTTTTATTTGATAGAATTAGCAAAGTTTATTCACAGTCACACGCAAACACTACGCATTTACTCACACAAGCACACAAGAGCTACTGAGTTTGAGAGTATTAAGAAAGAGAAAAATTGAGGGGACAAAATGAATATACTGCACTTGATCCTGAAGGCTGGTTGTTGTTTTGGGAAAACATAGGACGGCTTGTCAAACAAAGACACAAAGCATGAGAACGAATATACGAACAGGCCCGAGGAAAAAAAAACGAGAAAATGTCTGCCAAAACTCAAAAACAGAACCCAATCATAGGGCCAAACATCTCTGCGGGGGGCAGACCCTTTTCCTGGGAAAGGACAGAAACTGGATTATACAGATGGACATCAGCTTTGTACTTCCCACAATTTGTGATCGCTAACTTCAGTCAAGAGACCCGTAGTCTCTCAAGGTGTCAAAGTTGCAGTAGGCCCATTTGAAATGTATACATGCCTTTTCCGAGGTCTTCCTCTGGATATGTGACTGGGGCTACTTAGTCTGACCTACACCTCAATGGACATCAAAAGATTCTCTTTCCCCAGATAGGGTCTGTTATTAGTCAATAAATATCTCCCTCCCACTGTCAGAGAATTGGGATCATCAGTCATGGGTTACATGACAACAAAAGAAAAAGAAACAGACCCACAACCTGGAAACCCTAGTGGCCATGCTGTTTGGATGATATGGTTTTGTAGCACAAAAAAAACCAACAACTTTTCCAAGTTCTGGAGGGCAGCATAATGATATACTGATGGAAAGGTCTGCTATGTTCACAAATGACAAATGGTTAGTGTATGATCGTGCTTTCCAAGGGCCTGCTCACATAGAATCATGTGAGGTTTTGCAGGTGTGAGTAAGCAATTAGCGGTGAATTATCACAGAGAGGTCACACATTCTCAATTCCATTTTCAAGCATTTTTATGGAACCATTGGTTGCCATGATGCAAACATCAAGTTTACATGAACTGACACAGCAGTATTTATTAGTTTCAAAATCCATCTCATACGCTGATGAGCAGGAAGCTGAGATGCCAGGGGAAGGGAAAGAGGAAAGTTCTTGAACTCTGTAAGTCAAATCTTCATGCACAGAATAGTCAGTGTTGCACATATGAAGACTTTAAAAAACAGATAAAATCCCACTAAACAAAACCCTAAACTTTTCCCCTCTCATAAACAGCTGACTAATAGAACATTAATTTTTTTTTTAAAATAGATTTCTTTTGCAGTGTAAATTCCCAAATCTTTAATAATAAGGGAGAAGAATTCACATAGAACACATTTACGTATGCAGTTTCCTATCAAACTGGGAATATGCCCCATGGAAGCCAGCTTCCCAGCATGGTGTTCTCTTTGCTGGATTATGACAAAAAAAATGTTTGCTGTTAATGTACCTTTGAGTCACTTCTGAATTATGGGACCCTAAAGTGATCCTATTGTGGGGTTGTCTTGACAAGATTTGTTCACAAGGGTTTGCCATTACTTTCCTCTAAAGTGGGGAGAGTGACTTCCCAACATCACACATGGGGTTTCTGTGGACAAATAGGGATTTAAACACTGGTCCCCCAGTGTCCTGGTCCAACATTCAAACCACCCCACCACACTGGCTCCTATAATGAAAAGATACAGATGCAAATTTTTACTCATTTAATAATAATTGAATAAAGGTAATAATAATGACAAAATCTGGCAGTCCCCCCAAAAAGTTTATTTATTTATTCATAAATATTTATTTATTTATCTTGGCACAAGGTCCAATGTGGCTTACAACTAAACTAAAGCTAAAATCGTATTATGCAAATTTACACAAACTATTAAATAGCAATAAGCAATCCCTGTAAAAGCACAAAGTTAAAAGCATTTAAAACAGTGCATAAAAGACACTAAGATAAAACAATATTGCACTTCTCCCATTAAAAGACCCATATTAAGATCTGTAGAAGAAACTGGAGACACATCTCAAGGTGCCCAACTGATGGATGTTTTTACTGGTAAAAAAAAGCCCAACACAAATTTTCCCTGGTTATGTTCTCAGTGTTTCCCAGTTTCCCAGTTTTTTGCTTTCCACATTAATTAAGAGCCAAATGCCTACTTATATAAAAAAAATTCTTGCCTTCTGGCAGAAAGCAAACAGAGAAGGAGACAACTGAACTTCCCATGTTTTGCAATATTACTGAGTTATATTAAATTATATATTGAATTACATTGTGATCTATTTATAAATACAATTCAATCTGATTCCCCTTTTTCCCCCAGTGGCCAGGACTGCAACCATTTGTGAGCATTCATTTGTGTTAGATTAAGAATGGATTTAATTTGCAGGTATATTTCCTAGTCTAATCTGTGTCCCAGATGATCATATACTGCAATGGGAAACTTCAATGCTTCTGAGGGCCAATTTTCTGCCTCTGGGATATGCTGGCAGAGACAGGGCTCACTAACTTCCAAAGATGAAACATGACACAAAATTGAACATGGACATAAGACCACTTCTGCTTTCAAAAAACAGGTGGTTGTTTTCTTTTACATTGAAAAGTGCAAGCTCTGCACTCTGTTCAAATGGTTAAGAGCTGCTCTCACAGGCTTTCAGAAGAAATAATTCATCCTTGGAGGAAGGATCACAGGGATGATCCAGGGAATCCCCAGGTGCCATGAAAAGCAAGCTTTACTGGGCCACATGTCACACTGGGATGGCACTGTGCCACCTCCTGACTTTTTCTAAAGCAAGGTTGAGTATCATACAGCTTTCCAGATATTCTAGTTCAACAATATCTAGCATCTCCCAGCCATCCTATTAAACAGTGAGGACTGCTAGGAGTTGCAATCTGACTTTAATTGGAAAGCCACATTTTGCCTACCCCTTAAAGCATTCATACCATGTATAGGACAGTGGTGAGAATATTGCACTTCAGTTGGGAATATTGTGAAAATTCCCTGTCAGCCACAAACTGTCAGGCAATCATTATCACAATTCTTTCTGCACAATGACTGCTAGACATTAGCATCTAGAGGTTGAACACAATTTGGTACAACCTTTTGTTTTGTATCCTGCTCATACTGTCATTTAGTAGATTGAAGGCTATATCTTTGAATATATAGCTTTTCCTTCCTGTCTTTAAGTTCTCTATATCCATTTGTCTCAGTATTCATTTAATGATTGGCCTTTTTAAGTCCCTTTTCATTCCTATAATGTTCTTTTAAGTCTTTTCCAATTTTTCTTGATACTTATTCAGTGATGGGTCCCATTACTAAGTTTTAGGGTCTAATTGGCTCAATTAGTTTTCAGGGAAAGAACAATAAAAATGAACTACCATGCTATCAAGAGGATAAGAACACAGTAATCGAAGCTTCCAAGAGGTGATCACTGATCTGTAATGACAATATCTTGTCAGCACCCCAATAACCAAAGAACCTCTTTTCAGATAAGAACAGTTAGCTGTAATGTTTGTCACATATTTATGTCTGTCAAATTATCATCTGGAATTTAGCGGTCCTTGTGTGTACTTTTAATGCAATATTCTTCTTATTCGTCAAATGATTAGCTGTACAAATACCCCATATTGTTTGCACATCCAAATATAACTTTGCTTTGTTCTTATTATCACATGAATGCTTCTCTTCTAGTCTCCATTAAGCGTTCAAATTCACATGACTTTCTTTACACAAAGCTGTGACATACAGATCTATCAATGCTTTTTTTGAGAACTGATTTAATATATTAATAGTGTTGGGTTTTAACAGAGTTTAATATATTCTTTGTCTTTATATACAGGCCTATCAGCGTGTAGCTGCTTCTGCTATAAATATGAACTGTTTCACCCAAACTTGAAAGCAACTCCTTATGTTATAAAAGACAATAATAGTCTATCTAGAACAGGAATGGCTAGTTTCTAGATTCTTGAAAGCAACTCTATGATCCAAACTTGGGGACGTGTGGAAGGCTGAACCAGGAAAACTCTGTAACAGAGTATATTGTATTAGTACGATTACAACAGATATGGTGCATGTTACCCCAAAACATGGGTGACTCAGGGGTCCAGCTGTGATGCCAGTACCTCCACGTGACAAAGGGGAATTAATTAGCTCTATTATGAGGCTTGCAAAAGAGGGGTAACCTAACAAGATCTTCCCCTACTGTTTACAGAGTCCTAGCAGGAAAGAAGCAGCTAGAAATTCCAAAATAAGTTAAAATGTGTTTTATTGAAAGTGCAATCAAGCATGCAAAAATATTCAAGAACTCACACACTTGCACAAATGCTAAACGGGGGATAAAGGGGTGAAAGTTGTTGACAGCAGAGTTTTAGGGAATGAGTGATAATTACTGATCCTGAGAGCAGCAAAGAAAGCAACAATGTGGCTTAGACTTGCACCTAAGGACAGTACTTGTTCAGAAATCAGAGCAACAATATGGTGTTCAGCAAGTGAGATATTACATTGAACTGCTCAAAACAGAGTGGTTTTATACCCAAAATTTGCCTGGAGGGCATGGGTGTGAATGGCTCTCTAGCCAAGCAAACAACAGAAGTTGCAACATGGACAAAGGGGTCCAGTTGGAGTTAATGGTCTTGGTGTTAAGTGACAAAGAGTTAATGGCTGTTGTAATAGCTCTGTAATAGTGGACTGGTAAGGGTACAATGAAGGGAAACATCCAGGTGTTAGGGAGAAGGGCTGAAACAATCAGTGTTTTGGTAGGAACTTCTCTTTGCTATTGTGTAGTATCGGAGATGTTACAGCTTCAGCTTAAGCCTATTATCTCTAGAGTTACATGGTAATCTGCCTGACAGTGACCTTGGCTATACCTAGAGAGGATCTTCTGACCTACTTTGCAGCACACATGTTCAGTCAGTAATTTTCCTCTGCCCAGTTGGATCTTATAGGCACCTCGGGATCCATTTTATATTACTGCCAATTAATGTATTTTGCCAATCAATCATATTTCACCAATTAAACCATATCAGATCTGGGGAGTGGGTGGGCAAGTATCAGTGTAGACTATGTGCTTATGTAAACATCTACAAATTACAGAAATTATTAAAAGAGAGGCATACCATTAAAGTGTATGATTATCTCTGTTTCTTAAACATTGAAAATATTTCTGTCTTTTTTCTTAATGAAAGGGTTGGCATTGGATTTAAAACGAGGAAGATCCCAAATCAGTATTTTTTAAGCACACTAGAATTGGAGGTGATATCCCTTAAACATCTTTTTAGATTCATGTTGAGAAATAATGTTAATATTTGGACTTTGAGAGCCATATAGTGCTATAGTGGTTTGAGCATTGGATTATTGCTCTGGAGACCAGGGTGTGATTTCCCGCTTGGCCATGAAAACCCACTAGTTGACCTTCGGTATCTCTCACACACTCTCAGCCCCAGAAAACCCTATGATAGATTTGCCTTAGGGTCACCTTAAGTCAGAAGGTACACAACAACAACAACAACAAGAATATGGTAAAAGTAAGGGGAATTCACTACAATGTTCACTATTTCTCAGAGTCATTCATAAACATTAGAATTGTTTTAATAGAAGTATATCAGAAGTACTGATATAGATTATTTTACACTAAGAATAAAGACCAAGCAACAACAAAAGTGTAAGTAAACACATTTTTTAAGGCAAAGGATACATAGTGAGTCACTCAACATCCTGAGGGAAAGAAGTTGGGAGAAAGGAAGGGTTGTTAGGAAGGAACAAAGAGCAGCTGTTATGGTAAATTCATATTAATTTTTATTTATTGTAATTATATATTGTATATATTACAAGGGAGTATTGTAATAATTAGCTCAATTTACTTTCATTTCTCTTTTTAAATAAATAATGTTTATTGATTTACTGGTTATCCTGTTTGAACAACTGTTTATTTATATAATAGTTTTATTTTAAATTTAAAAAATAAGGAGAGAATTGTTAATCCTTTCCTTCCTAACACTCTGAAAATTTGGTCTAGTTGGCAAAAGAGGTTAATATTATTTTTTGTTTTTTATTATCTGTATGATCTTTTCTTTATTGATGATGATAAATCTAGATAGATTGTTCAAGGACTATGAATGGAAAGTCTTGTATAATATTTGTGACCTTTACTGTAATAATCTAAATCAGGATAATTTTAAATCAGTCTTAGTTTAAATTTCCCTTTGATTTCTCAGATTTTGTGAAAGAGGTCTTTTCTTCTACCGCTTCTGTTGTCATCTTCAATTTTTTTTTATATTAATTATTATAGTATCTCTCTTTGTCCCTGCACATAAATCACTGAAGAATTGCATTATTGCATTACTTCAGTTGCCTTTTACTTTTGCTTCTCAGCTGTTCTTAACTGCTTGAAGAGTTTCATCTGTCATTCACTGAGGCTTCTCCTTCTTTTTGGATGCAGTGGTGTCATTTCACATTCTTCTCTGGTAATGTCCCTGGCTTTAGTCCAAAGGTCTTCTGGCTTATGATCAATTGGGTTTAATTGTGCAAATCTATTTTCTACATTATCTTTAAATTCTATGGGGATGCACTTCAGGTTATATTTCGGCATGATGGTTAGTTTAGTGTTCTTTTTTAGTTTTACTCTAATCTTTGTCATTAGCAGTCCATGGTCCATGCCACAATATGCTCCTGGTCTTGTTTTTGCAGAGAGAATAGAGTTTCTCCATCTTCCGCTTCCAATTAGGTAGTCTATTTGATTTCTATGTTGGGCATCAGGTGATGTTCATGTATACAATTTGTTACCTCAAAACATAGGTATCACAAGGGCCACCCCACAATGTCAATACCTCCTTGCAAAAGTGGGAAATGAATTAGCTCAAAATTAAGAGGCTAATGAGAAGGGGGCAACTTAGCGAGACCTTTCTACCAATGTTTACAGGCTCATGCAAGCAAGAACCAGCCAGAGATTCAAATGTAAGTTAAAAATGTGTTTATTAAGGGGAATTCACTCATGCATGCACACAAAATATACACAGTCAAACATTCACACAAGAGCTGACTGAAGGATAAGGAAGGAGAAATTATGGATAGAGAGGCTCAGGGTTTAGTGTTATAATTACCAGCCCAAAAGAGTAGTGGAGAAGTTGAAATGTGGCTTAGACTTGTGTCTAAGGGCAGACCAGATCAGGATTCAGGGCAACATAGCGGGGTCCAGCATTTCATCCGACTGCATCTGACTTCTCAAAACCAAGCATTTATATACTCTATTTCCCTCCCTGAAGGGGTGTGAGTTAATTTCTGGCAGGGTTAAGAAAAGGGATCTGGAATAGACTGTTCTGTGTCTTGGTTGAGTGGGGCTTCTGGGCCAGGCTTTGCTAGGAAATGAAAACAGCAGGGGTCCTTGCCTCTGCACCTGGGCACCTTATTGTTTTTGCTGAGAGGATTGGCTTCCTGGCTAATTTCAGTTTACTTTTGACCTGGCCATACTGGGGTTACCTTTTGGCCTGTTTTACAGCAAGGGTCCCTTCTTTCCACATAGCTTCCGGTCACAGTGTATATAATTTATATTTTATGCGAACTAAACATACCTACCATTTAATATATTTTGCCAATTAGACCATATCAAAAATATGGGGGTATATGGCCTGGTAACAAATTGGCTTTTTGGTTGCTTGAAGAATGTGTTTATGATGAACAAAATTCCTCACAAAATTCAGTCAATCATTCTCCTGCTTTGTTTCTTGATCTTTGGCCAAACATATGGGGAAATGTTGAAGGAGCCAGGCATGTTCAGTTTGGTGGAAGGGAGACTGATGGGTAATATGATTGCCTTCTTAAAATATCTCAAGGACTGTCACAGAGAGGATAGTGCAGGTTTGTTCTCTGCTGCCCCAGAGAGTAGGACCAGGAGTAATGGTTGTAAGTTACTGGAGGGTAGATTTTAAGTAACATCAGAAGGAACATCTTGACGGTAAAAGCAGTTTGGCGATGGAATGAATTGCCTATAGAGGTGGTGAAGCATCCTTCTCTGGACTTCTTCAGAAAGAGGTTAGACAGCTACTTGCTGGGGATGCTTAGCTGGAGATCCTGCACTGAGCAGAGGTATGAATTTGATGGCCTATGAGCCCCCTTCCAACTCTATGATGAGTAAACCATAAAAAATAATTTAACTTTATGTGCACAGTTGCATGTTTAGAAATTGCTGCAGCTTAGAAAGGAGCTCATGGTCTATCTCTTGACAGATGAAGAAGTAGATTCTAGAATTCTGCATATATGAAGACATTGACAGCACTGTGTAAAATTCTGAACCTTATCCAAATGTCTGAAAATTTTTATAGTGTCTGGTCACAATACTGAGTAAGTCAATAACAGCTGAGGCACGATTCACCCTCTGATGTCACATGTCAGCTTTTTGTCTTTCTTTTTATTTCTCTTCTGATCCTATATGGTGTAGTTGTTTGCTGATGGATTTTAAATGTAATGTTTTGTACTTCTTGTATTATTGTATTATCTAAATAATTTTTTAAAAATTATATAAAGAGATAAATGCAGTTCCTTGAGGGAATAGATTCAATTCATGGACTATTGGGTGCCATCCTATATGTTGGTAGGCAAGTATCCTTCCTAAAAATTGCCTCTGATTGGTAACGAACCCAAACAGCAATTGACACTGGCATGCAGTTCAAAGAAGCATTAAAATAGTTGTAAAGGTGATAAGACTGCATCCATATCACCCATGAAGTACCCTAACACAAGGCCAGAAGAGATGTGATGGAGCAGATCCATGACCAAGTCTCTCAAGTTTCCATGTTCATGTGAAAGAAGCAGTGAAGGACTCTGATTTTAATGAGAACAGTGGTGCTGGAGTGGTGATTAGCCCTTCTTCCATGATTTTCCAGATCTAAACAATGGTTGATCAGAATAGTGGTGCTAAAGTAGGTTGTAAATCTTTTCTCTGTGCCATTTTCCCTCATACTGTAATGAGCCTTCCAGTAATACAATATACAAGGATGATACAGGCACTCATATTTTTTTTTCACCTTGGAGCTCCTTTCAGCTTTGGGTAAAACTAAAACCCTTCCATGTACATTAAAAAGTGGTAATGTTCAAAAGCAGGGCAAACATTTAAGCTAATATATCCTTTCTCCTGTCATGCTGATTTTTAATACCTAGCAAGGTGTGTGTGTGTGTGTGTGTTTTAACAAACACAAATATTTTCAATTACAAACTGAATCACTACACTTCAGCAACAGATAACACCACCTAAAGCTGTCAATTGTTTATCCAGTTGGTATCCCCGTACAGTTTTTAGCAGAGGTGCTCAGAAAAACAAGAGACCTTCCCCTAATGACTGAGCAGCATTAAGGAAAGAATCAAAGCTAGTTAATAGCCTGCTTTAAGCAGAGTGGTGCCTGACTTGATCTCAAGAGCCAACTCCATCTTTCCTTGCAAAAAGAAAAAAAGAAAGAAAAGAAAAGAAACACCAGAACTACTTTTGGAAGTAGAAGAAGGCGCCCTTCAACATATTTTCCCTTGAAAACTGAGGCTGGAAATTCCAGAATCTCCGAAGGATTTCTGCTTGCGAAGGATTTCTGTTTCTATCAAACACAGAGATATTGCAGTCATGAGTTTCAATATACATTGTCAAAGCTTGCGTCTGACACTTATTGTCTGTGCCTTCTTTGCAACATGGGGAAAAAACCCCAAATGAATGGAAAAGTGCTTGTATGCCTAAACAGATGTTGCTAGAGTAGTATCACAACTATTAAGCAGAATGGAAAAGTAGATGTTCCCCAGTTGATTGCGATAGTATATGGTTAACTTGCTTCTTGTAAAATAATTTTTACACCATTACAACTATGCAAAGCTTTAGTATAGTGATTTTTTTTTAAAGCCACCCTTAATGTTTCAAGTGAAATGCATAGGTCAGATATAAGTACAGATGTCCACAATGGCCAGTCTCCACACTTCCTCTAGTCACTTAATAGGTTTTCTGCTCTAGAAGCCATAATTGATCTCATTATTTGCATTTGTTGACTACTTGTGAGTGCCAAATTGATATTGTGTTCATAGAGCTATGCAAACTGCAGCGATCAATAAATACAACTTTTAAAAGCTTGTCTTATTAAATTCCACTGAAACATTTACAGTGTCACATTGTTTTTAGTATGTGCTATTTGACTTTTTAAAAATTTTATACACAGAAGGTGTAATGCTTGTAGAACTGATTAGCTTCCTCTTGGAGACTTCATAAAATGTGTGATTTAACACCACCCAAATTAATATTTAAAAATAACAATTATATTTCAGATACAATTGCATCATCTTTAATGTAAGTTAAATATTATGAATTATGATTCTAGCAACTTGATATGCTTGGGCAACTGTCAGCCACCTTCTCATTGCAGTGCACCAGCTAATGAACCAGGATAAGAACAGCCTCTTAGGACTTCCAGCAACTAGGGCATAGTCTGAAAGTACATCATACAGCAACTTTATTAAAGCTAAGGAAGTCTATTTGTGGTCAGTGCCAACATCTGAAGACCATCTCTTAAGTTCTGTTGTCATTTAATGTAAATATAATAAACAAATAGCACCTGCAACAAAATATAATAGCATATGATTAGCGTTTAACAGTTACTGTTAAGATTCCAGCCAGCCAGGCCCTCCTCTAGAATACTGTAATGGGGTGGGGATGAACCCAAGCCATTCTGTTATCTTCTCCTGACTTTTCAAGTTTATTTTCAAGCTAACACTCAAGATTCTACAGCCACTATTAAGTTTGTTCATTATTTGCTGGGGGGGGCGTATTTTAAAGGATGTTTATGATGAATGAGAATGGTCTCTTCATTTTTTTTTCATTGTAACTTGTGTAAGCTTCAGGGTTTCCACAAGCATTTACAGTGGCCCCATATTGGCTTCCATCCTGGCAGGTTTACTATTTGTGAAATGTGGCCCCACCTGCTGTTAGTATGCTGTCTCTTGTGTGTTTGCCTCAAGACAATTTGGTACTTGAGCGAAAAATACTTATTAAAGGAAATAATAAATATTCTCAGCCTTAATCAGATTGTAATTATATGTAAAACACACAGAAACACCACACAGTATACACCACTCACAATGAATACAGGGATAAATTTAACAATCAACTTAAACAGTAGATATAGCTCAGATGCTGATTTGTATCACTTTGGATCTTTCCTCTCTTTTTTAGTAGTTGTCCAAACTAAAGGTCTTCTCAGGCCACTTCTGCATTACACTGTTAACAGTGTTATTATTCAACTTTCAACCTCCTGTGGCATTCTGGGGTTTGTCGTTTACTGAGGCCAAAGAACTCTCTGGCTGAGAATTCTAAAGCCCCCCCCCAAACTCTAAACCCCAGGATTCCATAGGATGTTGAAAGTGGAATAATAGCACTATAAGAGTGTAGGGTGGACATGGCTTCAGTATTTTGTCTATTGTACTGCCTTGTCAAAGCTGTAGTGAAAAACAAGTCTGTGCAGTGGCGTAGGGACATGGGGCGGGGGGGCAGTGTGCCCTGGGAAGAACTTTTTTGGGGGTACTACTGCTCCTTGCCTGCCCTCCTGCATGCCATCGCCCCCCATGCGCCACCGCCCCTCCCCACGCTCCATCATCCCCACACACACACACACCATCGCTCCTCCCACATGTGCGTCCCACCCTGCCCCTGCACCTCTGCGCCCCACCCACCCCTGCCTCACTCATGCCAAGCTACGCAACTGAGATTGTGATAGATTCAGGATCACCAGTATTAATGAGGGACTTTCCAAGGATAATAGTTCAGTGTCACTTTATTAAAATTATGCATTTGCACAACTAAAAGGAGTCCCCAAATTATTTCCCAGAAAATAAAACAGAAAAAAGAGAGACAATATACAGTAACATATTTGTTATTCATAATAAGCACAGAAATAAATTTTAACAATTGGTCTAAAATTAAAAGCATAATTGAAGAACAAAGATATCTGAGAGGTATTATTAATACACCCTTTTCAAGTGTGTTTGGTGATGTTTTCTAGAGTACATTATTTAATTACTCTAGAAATCATCACCAAACACACTTGAAAAGGATGTATTAATAATTCTAATCAAGTTAATGTAGGAAGCAACTGTAGCTTAGTGATAGATCTTTCCATACCAAAGATCATAGGTTGAATCCCTGGTATTGCAGGTAGGCTAGGAAAGAGTCCTGCCTGAAAGATATTACAGGTGTTGCAGGTTAGATTTGATCATAATGGCTTAGAATACATGAACTCAGAATAAGAAAGCTTTGTATACTCTTGTTTACATGAAAGTAAAATTGCCTTCTGAACTGATAAACATTTGGTACAGTTAAATGCAACAAATTTTATTAACAAGAATATTATTAATTATTATTATTATTATTATTTCATTTACATCCTATCTTTTCCCCAGTAATGGGGCTCAAGGCAGCTTACAAATTATTAAAAACAGCACAGATTAAAACATACAAAAAGACTCTTGAAAATATACATAAAAGTTACTTTAAAAACAATTAAAGTATCTATAGATTTAAAACCATTTAAAATTCCTTAAAAGACAGAACATAAAAAGTCAATATAACACACCCTTAAAAATCCCTCACATTCAATGCATGGATGTCCAACAGAACAGGAAAGTCTTCACCTGCTGGCTGAAGAATAGCAAGGAGGAAGCCATCCTCACATCTTTCGGGAGGGAGCAGCCACCAAGAAGGCCCTCTCCTTTATTGCCCCCACCAAATGAGAATGGGTAGGTGGTGGGACAGAGAGAAGGGCCTTTCCTAAAGATTGTAGATCTTTCAAACAGCCTACACTCAAGCTATACATGGGTTTATAAGTCATCGCAGCACTTTTACTTGTGTCCAGAAATGTGCTGGCAGGAAATAAAACTGTTGCAACAAGGGAGTTGTATGATCCCTGTAGCCAGCTCCTGTTAAAAAATGTGGATGCTACTGTTGAGACACTGGGCTTTTCCACACTTTGGGGAGGAAATGGGGCAGTCCGTTACTCACCAGACTGGCACGTTCCCCCCCCCGATGATCCATGACAGTCCGGAGCAGCGTGCACCCGCGCTACACACTCTCCGGTGACGAAAATGGAGGCTTCTGGTTGGCGGAGGCTCTCCACCAACCGGAGAAGCTCACCAGCCAGAAGCCCGCCCCCAGAAGATCTGCAGACTCGCACTGGCGCGAGCCTGTAGATCTATACTTTACAGAGCGATGGACTGGGGCGCGCCGCGCTATTGAAAGTCCTCTTTTAATCAGTCTTTCAATAGCACGGGCGACCACCAGTTCTGGGCGTTCCGGAGTGGGCTGAAGTCCGGACAAACGGTAAGTAGTCCGAACTCAGTTCGCCCCAAATGCGAACGTCCTCGCGGGAGGACGCACCGCCCCATTTTAAAAACCAAGTGCGGAAAAGTCCACTGTTTGGAGTAATATCTACCAATACTAAGCATACTTTTATTAGCTCCGGAAATGTCTATGAAAATTCGAGGTAGCTTACCTAAGGCTCCCATTTAGACTCCTAGGATCATTCCAGAGTCTTAGTTTCAACAATGCTACAGTTGTTACTGCTGCGCTTTGGAAGCTGGTCACTATCTTTTTCAAAGGGCTTCATCTCTTTAGAAATAGGTTCAGGAAAAAGGTGTTAGCTATCAAAAATTAAGTTTTATAAATCAGCTCAGAATACTGAGAAAAATATAATTTAATGACCACACATGTATCTAGATACCTCTTGTTAAACAAGTTATTTATAATTCACTAGAATAAAAAAAAAATGCTGTAATATTACTATTTCCACTAGACTTTCAAAATAGTCCTTAGCTTTATATATATATGTGTGCGTTATTTTCACAGTGTAGTCTCTGAACAAATAAAAATCACTGCCAAACAGAGTCACTAAAGGGCTATTACTATTGGAAGTAAGATTGTCAACATTTTATTATCTTCTTTCAACAGATATCACTTTTCCTTAAAGGAATATGAAGTGTAATAGAAACAGCCATTCATCAGAATGTCCAATTATAATGAAAGAAAAGGCAATGAAAATAATAAATGTACCCCTGGACTCATTCTTAAATTTCACTGGGATCCATCACATGTATAGAATAATTTGAAAAGCTTATAAAAATGCAATTTCATTTAACTATTGGGTCTCAGTATGGAAATGCTTAATTAAAAGAATTTTAAGAACCACATAGATTATCAGAGTCTGAGTTACATTGAAATAAGACTTTAAGGAGGACTCATTATCAGTTCATTATATTTTTATTACATTTGTTTTGTTGTAATTCAGCAGATTTAGTTGCAATCAGTGATGGCTTTGCTGCGTTTATTATCTATCCAGTGGTCTATCATTTTCTGTACATAATGCTCAATGCCAGAAATGCCAGACTCTCATTTAGAGTTCAGCTTTTGATGGCACACTATTTGAAAACATATATGAAAGGACAAGCATGCAGCATTTGAGTGAATAGTGAAAAATTCACTGATACAGAAATGGTATATCACAGCTTGTCAAATTAGTGGTTTTCAAACTGTTCCCAGAAGTCATATGATTGCCCAAAATTATTTCATGCAGTTCGCTGTGTGCACCAACTACTACTGTTCCTTCCCATTCACTGCTCTGCCTTAGGGAAGTGCTGAATGCATTTTAGTATATACAGTTTGATTGTAAAATTAGTTAGATCTGATGGCCTCATTTACACTCTAGAATGTGTCTTAGAATATTTTGCAGCACAGATGTATAGGGGATTTAATGCCAGATGAACTGATATGGGAAGGAAATTTGAAAAAAAAAATGTACCTGTTGTATGTGCAAAACCATCCTTTGTTTTTCATATTCATAACTGTTATCCATGGTCTAAATGGATTTTATACTTTGGAAAATTCCTCCTGTCTCATTTCACTCAAATAATTTTTAAAAATGCAACATAAACGTTAATTTACTATTGTTCTAATTATGCATTTATTTAATATGTATATTTTATTATATATCTCCTATAATAACCTATGGCAACCTTCAAGAGTTCTTGTATTGATAAAATTCCAGAGAAATGTTTTCTTCAGCATTGTTATTTAGCTGTACATTTCTTTTTCAACCTTCCTTCAAGAAACACAGTATATCCCGCTTTATCTCAGACTACTGTGTGAAGTAGGCTAGGGAGTGACTTACCTAAAGCCATATCAATGCAGTGGTTTTGTGGCTGAGCAGGCAATCTACCTATCGTCCACTCTTGTCCAATAGTTTTATCCATGTTAGGTCTTCAAAGTTACCATGTCAATAAATGCCAGTCAGCTTTGTAAAAGAGCTGGCAGTGATTCTGAAAGATTCACAACCATCGCCTCTCATCATGGCATTATACTCAGTCACAGAAGGTGGGCAAAGGGTACCCCTTCAGATGTTGCTGCACAGCAGCTCTCAGTATTCTTCACTATTGGCTATACTGGCTAGGGATGATTGGGATTGCAACACAACATCTAGAAAGCTACACTTTGCCCATTCCTGCTGTATCAGAAAAAGGGTATCAATGTAGCACTGAACTAGCATAATTGTTAAGAGTATACAGTCCTCGCTCCACATTCACAGGTTTGATCTTCACAAATTTGATTATTTGTGAGGTGCGCATGCCTTCCCCCCATATTCTTTCTCCCATTCCTTTGCCTTTTGCCTGGGTGCACATGCCTTCCTTCTCCAAACCCCAGCAAAAAGCACGGGAATGGGTAGGAAGGCATGCAAATGTCTCCCTTATCTGGACATGTTGCTCCCCTCTCCCATTCCATTGCCTTTTGCCTAAGTATAGAGAATGTATGCCAAGGCAAAAGGCAAAGGAATAAGAGGAAGGTACATGCACACCTTCTTTCTCTGTTTCGTGTTCCCCCCTTACATTCCTTTGCCTTTTGTTTGGCACAGAGAAGGAAGGAACATGTGCCAGGACAAAGACAAGGGAATGGTGGAGAGCCCTGGAAGGGAAATTGAGGTGGCATAGGGAGGAATTATTTGTGATTTTTCCACTTTTGCAGGGGTTCTGCATTCCAAACTCTCACCAAAGTGAAGGGGCAACTGTAAATGATGAGCTGTGGCATTCCTGCTTCAAGTCCTCTCTAAGCCCTTAATTCATTTTGTTGTTTTGGTTTCAAGTTGGTTCCAACTTATCGTGATCCTATGGTAGGGTTTTCTTAGCAAGATTTCTTCAGAAGTTTGCCATGCCTTCCTCTAAGACTGATAGACACTTGACCAAGGTCATCAGTGGGTTTCTACCCTGGTCTCCTGGAGTCCTAGTCCAACACTCAAAAGTACAGTATTCCAAATTTTCCCTCTCAGCACTTGCCACCCTAAACTCATTAGGTGGCACTAATATCATGCCCTGATGATCTGTAATGTGGAGGCTATAACAGTGATTTATGTAGAACTGTTTCAAGAATAACATATATGAAAGTGTTGTAAATACCTTTAAATATTATATAAATTCTACATTTTATGATTGATAAATGTGCCCTTTGAATATTGGAAAGACAGTTCTTTAATTCTGTCTCAACAAGGGAGAGCATAGGCACAGCGTGGTAACAGAAGGACCCACTTGAAACAACTAGTGTAAGAACAAAATGATAATTTCTATTATTCAATATTTTGTGCATCTTCAAACAGAAGTGAATCATAAGTGTAGAAAGCATATTTTTCTGTGTGACATTATAGCTAGGAAACATTGTGCTCTGAAGATGCTCACTGGCACTGTCTTTGAAACCCATTACCACTTTACTGCCTTAGCTTTCTAAATGTTACATGACAGTTTTTATAATATGCATTTATCACATGGTAATGCAAATGGTTGTACCAAAATAATTAGAAGTCCAAAACACATTTTGTTGCCAAGCAATGGTGATTCAGCCAAATCAAGATCTACAAAACATTATAGAATAGTATATAAGCATATAGCATATGTCTTAAAACTTTTTTTCTTACTGCCACTGCTCATTTGCATTCAGATTGAACTTTTTATGACAGTTGTACAAGTGAAATATTCCAAATTACTGCTACAACAATTGATTATATTTAAACCCATCTTACTATGCTAGATGTATCACTAGATGGAAAAAAATAAATAGTTGGGTCTCTGTTTTGTTTCAGCATAGCAGTTAGAGAGCTGGACAGTGACTCTGGGGAGCGGAGTTCAAATCCTTGTTCAGCCATGGAAACTCACTAGGTGAACCTGGGCAAGTCACACTCTCTCAGTCTCAGAGGAAGGCCATAGCAACCCCCTCGAACAAATCTTGCCAAGAAAACCCCAAGACTGGGTTGTCATAAGTCAGAAACAACTTGAAAGCACACAACAGCACAACATGGTCTTCAGCCCCCATTCTTTCTTTCTGTATCCATCACTGAGGTCAGGAAACTTGGAATTGTTTTTAAGGTGGGAGAGGAGACTCAACATTGGCGAGTGGATTATTAATTTTCCTACTTTCTGGGGAAGGGCAAATTACATTTCACACCCATTATCACTAAACATTCTTAAATATAAACACAAGCAGAACGTGACTTCGATATGTTCAGTGTAGCTTACTCCCAAGTAAATACGCATGCAATAGATTTCAGGGAGCCTTTGTTATTCTTGGGAGAACTCTTCAACAACTGATGACATAATATTTCTTACTGCTTGATTATTTAGTATATTTCTGATTGATAATGTCTGAGGATGCTCAACTATATTGCTACCAGGCCATACATCTCTACTCCCTGATGTGGTTTAACTAACCTTCTCTGCAGGTTATTTAAATATCACCCACTTCACTCTAACTTCTCATTACCCAAGTTTTTCTCCTTTTTCTTTCAGTTAGCCTTGTGTGATTGTGAGACTGCTTGGATCTTCTGTGCATGTGATTGCTAAATTATCCCAATAAAACAAAACATTTTTTTGAATCTCCTACTGGTGTCCCTGCATTAGTACTGGTATACACAGGTGTAAAAGATCCTGCTAGGTAACTCCCTTCTTGCAGGCCTCTCCTTTGAGCTAGTATTCCCCACTGTTTCATGGATGCACTGCATCATGAGTGGAGCCCTGAAGTCACCCATGTTTTGGGATAACAATATAGGAGTCTTTGTGGTCCAATTTTTCTAGATCATTTTGGAGGGCTCAACCGACCTGTTGCATAATGTTACAAGAGCTTGCCCTCTCCATCCCACTATTCTTGGGTACATGACTGAGGCCATCACATCAAGTCATAGGAAAGGGCTTGGCCTTATCTGTTTCTCAAAAGCAGGTCCCTATTGCTGTGTCACAAAACCAATATGGCCTTCATGCCTTGGGAGAAACTCTTTGCCATTCCTAACTATAAGCTTCATTTTAGGTGGAGGTAGGGTTGCCAGGTGTCCCTTTGGGATGTCACCCACTGAGACTTCTCTTTCTTTTCAGCTGCAGATAGTGCCCCTTTGCAGTCCTTTTATCTCTTTTATCTGCAGCCCTCTCAGACAACACCTCTGGCTTCAGTCCAAAGTTCTTCTGGTGCTAGGTGAATTAGGCTTTACAGTGCAAATCTACTTATGCGTGGTTTTTAAATTCTACAGGGAACTTTGTATTTTATTGCCTTATCGGTAGTCTATGGAATTTTAGTGGCTTGTGGCATCTCTCCCATCTAGTCTTATGCGGCTGGGCATGGTACCTCTATTCCCGTACAAGCAGAAGGACAGCTGGGGGGCAGTGATATCAATGTCAAATAAACTTTGTTAATCTTTATGCTACCACAAGACTCTTTTGTTATTTTTCCTGCAAAAGACAAACAGAACTAAGGTCCTGGAAAGTCTCTTTTCCTTTGTCTGAAAATGCACTCACAAGTTCAAAACAAGCACCCTCCCATATTTTATTTCCACTTTTTAAAATAAATTCCTCCATATCCACCTCATAGCGGCTGTTTCTCTGCTACGGAATACATTGCAGTAGGGAATGGAATGGTATCCTGATAAATACAAGTACACAACTCATATGTACTCTAGAGACTGATTTACTGTACGAGTTCATATATCTGACTAAAGGGTTCAAAAGACCATATCATACGCCAGAGACAAGGAAATGTGGAATTAGCTCTTCTCAAAGAGCTTCATTTATTATTTGACGCTACAAGAAAACTAAAACCCATAGTAAACATGTATGCTTTCTCAGTGAGCTTCCATCTGCCTATCTATCTATGTCTAGCTCTCTATCTATCTATGCATCTATCTGTTTTTTTCTCATCTCCTTTCCATCTGGGAGCATCTAATTCAGCTCTCAAGAGGCCTGCTGAAAATACATCAGAGCTTACATTTTTCTGAAAACCCTTTAATGATGGCATTGTCTTTGCACAAGGTTCCCTATGGGTCTCATAGCATAGACCAACTTTGTTCCACTATAAAATTGCAAGATTTACCTGGAATCTTTTGCAAATCAGATACCAGCAAACACATCCTGACTGTGAGGCTAGATTGGCTAGAAACTTACTTTTTTTAAAAAAATGAAAGCTTAGAACACTGGCCAGCTAATAGTCCCACTCTGAAAAAAAGGTGGCATATAAATATATAATGAATAAATAAGTAAATAGTCCTAACAGGTACCAGGTACAATGCCTAAAATGTGGATTTGATCTGGACAGTCCCCTCATATAGGAATCCTACACTCTGTGTCTTGGATAACCCACCTACTCCACTTTAAAATCTCCACTGGACTCACCATTCTGCAGGGAAAAAAAGGCACTGAAGAAGGAAAATTATAACTCACATTTGAGAATAAATGAAAATGGGGGGACCTGCATCCCCCTGAATACTGTTTTATATTTTAGCACGAGCTTTTGTGGATATCAGTCCACTTCTTCAGTCATTGCATTTGAGGAAGTGGACTAATAGCCACAAATCCTCTTGCTAAAATATAAGTCAGTCTTAAAGGGATGCTAGATTCCTCTTTTTTTCTGCAGCAACAGACTAGCCGGGCTTCTTTTGCAAGTGAGAACAGTTTCATTTTCAAAAGGAAGCAGCATGTACTGTTGCCCCACCCCATCTCCTCTCTCCTTTTCTGTCTTACTCATGGAAATTCCAAAGGATGGAGGAGGAGACAGGCTTGACTTGATGCAGATTATGTTAATTCTACAGAGAAGCACATGGCTAAGTTAATATTTTGATTTGGTATTGACAATTCAAATTTCTTTATAGCTGCTTCCTGATTGTCAGTCCTGCATGTCATGTGTTTCAACTACTGCTATTTCGCAAACCTGGCAACCATAAAGGTGGGGAAACAGATGCTAAGCTTTGCCTCCCTTTACTTCCCCAGGTAGTGATCTGTCCATGACAATGGAACTATAAAAAGCTCCACACGGCATCATTACCATTATCCTGCCCGGCACAGAAAACTAGGTCCAATGTGTGTTCTGCACTAGATTATTACTTGGACATATTCATGGTCATCATGGAGTCATATAGTCCTGAGCTGCTCCTGAAATAGTGGTCTCAGCATGGATGTTGAAATCCACCACAATAAGTGAGGGGGGGGGACTCCAACACCACCACTGAGAATGGCTCAGCCAGCTCAGGAAGAGAGAATGTTGAGCAGTGGAGTAGGCAGAGTACCAACAGAATCCCTATTCCTCCACCAACCACCCTCTTTCAAAATAAATATACTCAGATTCAGCACACTGTTGGACAGATGACATGATGAGGGAGCTGGAATCCCCAGAGACCACTGAAACACTGCCACTCTGCCCCCCATCCCCAGGCCTTGCTTGCTGCAGTATGGAGACTCCAGGGGGATAAAGCCAGGAGAGATTAACCCCTCCTCAGCTTCATCCAGCCAGGTCACTTTAGTGCAAGCCAAGTCAGCATGCTCATCCCAGATCAAGTCCTGGATCAAGGATGTTTTTCCATTTACCAATCTGGTATTGAACAGCAGCATTTTTACCCTGGGGGGGGGGCTGTTGACAGAGCTATCCAGACTATTTGAAGTGGGAAGCAACAGTTGGAGGCATATTGGCACCATGTGGCTACCCCTTCTTCCACAATAATAGAATTGTCTCCCTACCCCAAATCTCCCTTTGCCTAGTATTGTCATAATAGCTGCTCCCTGGCCTGCTTCCCCTCCCATACTCTCTGTGTAACACATTTCTTTTGCCAGAAGGCAGATTTTATACATATATATGGTGTTGTGTGTGTACACACACACACACACACACACATACATGTAGCACCATAGCTTCAAATGAGACAGTACAAACCCCATACACTGCTCCCTCTCCCAACAAAGGGGCTGACCCTCACCTTCACTCCACCCCTAAAGCAGCTCCTCCACAGGGAGGGATGGACTCCTTCCTTTGGTGTCATTCCCTTCGGCAGTGACCCTGCCAATGCAACAGACACCCTGATTTTATCTTCTTCCAAAGGGCACAGGTGGTGGTCTATCTTGTTAGCCAGTAACTGGCTTAATACCTGGGGCCTAGTTCTGCAAGAGGTCGCTAGGACAGGTAGTAGCAAGCAGATCACAGCAAGTGGGCAGCAGACATCTCTCTCCCTCTCTTTCTTGGTGGTGTTCTTTCTTCTCTAGTCCCCTAAATACAGCAGTGTACCCATGGCGATAAATTGCTGCCAGCGTATATATGTAGAGAAAGTATCTAGCAGTACTTTTGCTTAGAAGTTTAGCTGGGTTTATTCCCTGTTCCCTGCTAAATGTATGTAAGATTACAACCTTAGAAATTTTTAATTAGATCTCACCTATGAATAAAGTTGTATGTGAGAGAGACAGTGAAACATTTGGGTGCTGAAATTATTACAAATGCTCCAGCCTGGTCAGAAGCCTCAAGACTTGACCTGTATTTATCAATATTTTTAAACTATCCATATAATATCCCTCCTGTCCTAGTTTATTTCTGATGAATTTCCAGGACAGTCACTAGCTGTGACTTTTTAAATCCAGGGCAGGAGAGTGTGTTATGTTTTTGTTTTTCCTGTCCCAGGAGTTTCTGAAACAGGTAAGGATAAATTCTATTGTCTTAAATTTCTCCTGATCAGGCAGTCTCCTTGATGACAGGTTAAACAGGACCCTGACCTTTGCCAGGGGATTTTCCTTGGACCTTGTATGTGTATGTATTATATTCAGAGGTGGTTTTGTTCTGATGACAGTTTTGCCAGTTGTTTCCTCTGAAATATAGCCTGGAGCATTTGGTATGTACTGGCAGTCTCTCATCCAAGTACTAACTAGGGTTGACCCTGCTTGGCTTCCAAGATCAGATGGGATCTGGTGCCTTTATGGTATTTAGGCACAGACCTTATTCCCCCACACTGCTACGTTTGTGGTTAGCAGACTGAACGTTCTTCTCCTTCGCAATTCTCTTGCAGTTATAGTGTACACCTTATAACAAAGACAGGGAAAATGTATATTGGGAGAAGAAATGCAGGGAAAATGTGTTCTTGAAGGGGATGATGGGGAGGGAAGGAAATCTCAGCTGAACCACAATTTATCACACTTCAAACAGAAAAATGAAGTGGATGAAACACTAGATTTTACTGTCCACTTTCACACCTGTTCTCCTTTATAATCTATGTACTGTTTTCAGTGGGCTGAAAATGCCGCAGCCACAATGCTGACTGGGGCCAGTTATAAGGATATAGTTCTCTTGTTACAACAGCATTGCTGACTGCTGGTTTGTTTCCAGGCACAATCCAAAGTGCTGGCCATGAGTTATAAAGCCCTATACAGCTTAGGACTAATTATCTGAAATGCCTTATCTTCCCATACGAACCTGCCAGAGTCTTAAGATCAGCAGCAGAAGGCTTTCTTTTGGTCCCACTACTACCATGGACAGAGACTCATTTGGTGAGGACTTGGGAGAGAGCCTGCCCAGCGGTTGCTCCCACCCACTGAACTCCCTTCCATGGGAGGCTAAGCTGAACTCTCCCTTCTTTTTTTTTTTTTGTCAGTATCATAGAGTTGGAAGAGACTACAGGGGCCACCCAGTCCAATCCCCTGCCATGCAGGAACCCACATCAAAGCACTCCCAACAGATGGCCATCCAGCTTCAGTGGTGGAGCTTGGAATGTGTGGAAGGGAGGCATGTGGGGGCGGGGTCATGGCATGTGGGGGTGTGGCCATGGTACATAGGGGCGTGGCCATGGCACACAGAGGTGTGGCTATGAGGGCAGATGCCCCCCCAAAATTGCCACTGGGGTGACTGCCCCCATTGCCCCCCTGTCCCTACACAACTGTCCAGCCTCCGCTTAAAAATCTTCAAACAAAGAGACTCCACCATGCTCTGAGGCAGCATATTCCACTGCCAAACAGCTCTGACCATCAGGAAGTTCTTCCTGAGATTTAAGTGGAATCTCTTTTCCTGAAGTTTCCTGCCGTTCCTTGCTCCTTGTACTAGCCTAGTAAGCAAAGACAGTTTTGTTTAAGCGGGTTTTTAATGTATAAGCAGGGGAGCTTTTACTGGAATGTTTTGCTTATTTATCTTTTAAACTTTTGTTTGGCTTTTAAATTATTTTCTATTATTTTATATGGGCATTTTAATTGTTTTTAAAATTTCATTGTTCTGGTGTTCAACTGACTCTTCTGGGAGCTGCCTTGGGTACCACTCGGGGGGGAAGTCAGAATACAAACGAAATAAATGAATAAAATAAATACGTATTCTTCTAAAACAAAGTTTTCTAGAGTTTCTACCTCCCTGCTTTCCATTTAATTTGAAGGATTTATTAATACAGTGTTGTGGTCATTTAAATATTACTTAACTCTCATGTACCAGTGTAGGACATTTTAGTCCTCCAAAGTTATGTTTTGATGCAGAATCCAAACAAAACTGGACCTACAGTGTAGGCATTCTATGATGTCATCACCTTCACAGTTGCAAACAGTGTTCCCAAATTTCAACATAGAGGTTCTTTTCTACAAACAACAACAAAAATAAAAACAGCTGGAACCAAAATTGTCTCAATATAATTGTATATTATTTTGTGATTTTGGTGTTTTGTCCCATGTAAATATATACCTTTTTGTTTTAAAAATGCCCCATATTTATTTAGTTGAGCCATGATGCTGCAAAGCAGAGATGACATGCTCTGGGTGGTAGTAGCCTGTCCCATTAAGGGAAAACAAAAATACAATGGAATTCACTGTGGTCAGGAAACATCCCACTGTTCAGGAAGTGATTTTTTTTTAACTTAATTTTATCTGATTTTATTTTACTTTTGTTCCTTCTTGTGCTTTCTAGCTCTGGGTATTTAGTGAAATACACTCTCTCCCTCTCTCTCTTCAGAAATGGTCCATTTTTATTCCCACCATACATTATTTTTCTTTAGAGTTAAAAAATAACCCACAACTCAATGCATTTTTTTTTAACATTAGTGAATGAGAGTTAAAGGAAATAGAGGGTGAAAGCACTATACTTTCAAGAGACTGGAAAATCTGAATTATGAAACATATAACAAGGAGACAGTCAGTTGAATGAAAAATGTATCAAGAGTGTGTTAATCTCCTATAGGAATTATTAGTGGGGATAATTACAAACCACAGATATAATTCCTATAATGTTTATATGACAATGGCCTGCTGCCATTGTTAAATATCTCTTATCTTCTATGACTGAAGTCTCTTTTTTTTAAAAAAACAGTACCTGTAGTTGATCCTTTAGAGGGTACCTCTGAATTTAAATTGTTTCAGATACAGGGTTTGAGCAATACTGTTCAATTGTTCGATTGTATATTTTCTTTAGAAATAAATCCCACTGTTTCTGTAGTGCATAGAATTGCTGTCTGACAGAGCATTCCTATTCATCTCTCTGCTGGCAAGATCCAGTCCATATGGACTGATCAGGTGAATCCAGGGGCTGATGGGTGCCTCACTACGTCAAGGAAAGTGCCTACTGCTTTGAAGGAAGCTCTAAGTCACCGTCTCCTGAAAAGGATGCCATTGGATCCAGAAGTATGTGAGCACTACTACCTCATCATTAATACTCCCTTTCTGGGCAAGGTGCTCATGCATATGGTGGGTGGGCTTCAGACATTCTTGAAGTAAATAGATTATCTGGCTCAGTTTCAGTTTGGGTTCAGGCCAGGGTATGACATTGTAACAGCTTTGGTTGCTTTGACTGATAATTTACTCTGGGTGAAAGATACCAGCTGTATTGCCTTGTTGATCCTCTTGCTTCTCTCTGCAGCTTTTGGTACCAACATCCATGTAATTATACTGGACCCACTCTGAAAGATGGGGGTAGGAGGTAGCTCTGTTCACATTTGCGGCTCTACTCCAAAGAGAGACTTTGGAGCATGCCTCCTCCAAGGCTATCATGTTGTTGGGGTTCACAGAGTTCAACATCATGCCCTATGCTATTTAATATTTATTTGAAGCCATTAGGTGAAATCATTAGGAGTTTGGATGTCAGCAGTATGCTAATAGCAGTCAATTCTACTTGAATCCATGTTATCAAGTCATCTGGAGATGTGCAAGTGCTGGACCAGTCCCTGGATGCTGTAATGGGCTAGATGAGGGTCAGTAAACTGAAGCAATAAAACAGAAGCTCTGAAGTTGTTCCTGAGTCTAGAAATTGGTAAGTGACCTGTTTCATTCCTGCAGAAAGAGCAGGTACATAGCTTGGAAGTACCATTAGGTCCATGTCTCTTACTAGAAGCCCCACTGAACTGTAAGGCTCAAAGTGCCTGGGAACATATTTTAGCAGCCCACCAGCTATGGTCTTCTCTGGAAGGAGATGCCTAGCTGCTGCTCTGGTAACTTCCAGATTAGATTACTGCAATGCATTCTACATGGGTCCTCCAGCAAAGATAGCTTCGAATCTGCAGACAGCGCAACACACATTAGCTAAACTGTTGACAGAAGTATCCAACAGAAATGATTAACACAACTTTTAAAGAAATTATACTGGCTGACAATACACTTCTGGCCTGAATTCAAGGTCACGGTGATGACATTCAAGCACTAAATGTCTTGAGACTTCAATACCTGTGTTTCTCGCCATATATACTGATCCGAAAACAGAGGCCTTACTCTTTGTCCCACCAGTTGCAGCAACACAATGCGTGAGGACATGGAAAAGGACTTTTTCCTGCTGTGGCATCCTGATTTTCCCTAAACCTATATAGCTTTTAAACAGTTTTGATTTAATTAATAAGTTTTAAGGATAAGCAATAAAATTATACATCATTGTTTTCGATTTACATTTTTTCTGAATTGTTTTAGATTGATTTATCTGCATACCTCCCTAAAATCTTTTGACAGAGGGTGGGATATAAACAAACTTATATCTTAGGAGAACTTTATTTATTTACATCCTACCCAATGTCAAAAGATTTCAGGGAGCTATACAAATAAATCAGTATAAAACAATTCGGAAAAAAATATAAATAAATGTGAACTAAGATAAAAGTTCGATCCAGTGTGGTGTTGTGGTTTGAGCATTTCGCTTTGACCTTGGAGACCAGGGTTC
Organism: Ctenosaura bakeri; assembly: GCA_948474755.1. NCBI lineage: Eukaryota > Metazoa > Chordata > Lepidosauria > Squamata > Iguanidae > Ctenosaura > Ctenosaura bakeri. Next base: position 91,809 of record CAOLHI010000319.1, on the reverse strand, counting down.
GATTCCCTGCTCAGCCATGGAAACCTGCTGGGTGACCTTGGGCCCATCACACACTCTCAGCCCCAGAAAACCCCAGATCACCAATGACTTGAAGGGACACAACAACAACAAAGATATAAATTTCCATTAACTCAATATTCATAAATAAGCGCGTACTAGCTGAGAGTAATCTCATAGAGGTATTGCATTTGAGTAATGAAAGACAGGATCAGGCTTTGAATCCTGACATCGTTGCTTAGCATATTTTAAATAATTAACTTATTTAGATCTAAACTTTACAAATTAAAGTGAGGTGAAGTGCAGTCTGCTTAAGGAAAATGGGTCCCAGTGGTGATATTACACAAAATGTATGAAAAATGCTTTTTAGATTAATGCATAAAGCATTAATGGGTATTAATGTCTCATAACTGTGTATATCACATGAAAAAGTGCACACTTTGTTCAGTCTCAGATATATTGCATTTGTATTCTTTAATACTATCTCATTACGCTGTTAAAAATTACATCATGAAGGTGTGTTTAAAATTGTTTAAAAGATGTGTAAGTCTGTAACCTTGAAAGCCAATAATTAGAACTGAATCAAATTGATTCACTAGGCACAGAGCAGAAACAAAGATCAACTTCAACTTCACGATGCGAAGAGGAACTTGACTGGACTGTTCCATTAGCCAGACAAAAAAGGGAGGTCACTTCTGGCTATCCATTCACTGATTAATTATTCTAACCATAATTGTACAAATTAATTCATAATGACGTTGTAAATATTGTAAGGTGTACATATGTGAAATAAAATAGTTAAATCTGAGGTAAACATGTGTTCTTTTCTTGAGTATTTCAGTGGGATGTTCTGGGTGCTGACTGAGGAGAAAAAGGAGGGAAATTCTTCAAATGAAGCAGGCATGTTAAGACATTTTATAGGGGGCAGAAATCACTTCTAGCAGATGTTATGACCTCTGTTAACTATTTTGATGACACGAAGTATCCTGAAGGTGTGTTTGACATAAAAAAAATCTGCTTTGTCTTTAATTCAGACTTTGGTTTTCTTCATGATAGTGAGGGGGGGGGAAGATCAACAGAGGTTGCTTTAAATGTTGTTCAGTAGTTGGGGCATTTTTAATTAACACACTGCTTATATTATAAATATAATTAATGAATATGCCATGATCCCCTAAATATTTAGGCTTCCTAAGAAATACAGATAATTATAACTTGCCATAATTGATGCTTATTGTAATGGTGAAGATATTTTCAAATATATCTAGGTATGATTTGAAGTTCCTAGGCCTCTTTTTATGAAACTGATAAAGTTCTACTCTGAAGTGCTGTGGGGATAAAGTTGTCTGAAATTTATTAGAGACTTCAAATAAGCTCTATAGGACTTTCATTTTCAGGGGTAGGAGACTGCTGGCTACAAACCTGAGGACAGAAATACTGGTGTCACTTTATTTTTTAAAAAGATATCATATTTCTAAGGATATGACTAGTGTCTCCTATGGGCTTTAGTATATGGATAGCTCCCAGACTACAGTGTAATCTTCTAATGTCTACTCAGAAGTAAATTTAAAAGTACTTACTTAGGGGCAAAACAGTGACTATGCCAAGGTAAATGTGTATGATTGCAGCCTTTTAAAAATGTGCTTTTTCTGTTTTACAGTAGTTATTTCTCTTACACATATATGGATATAGACTGCTAACTTAATAATTAAGTACAAGGTTTTCACTGCAGATTAATCATCTCTGTGGGAGACATAGTGATGTTTCCACTTCATTCTCCTTTCATTTAATTGGATGTTTTTCTTTTTTTAAAAAAAAGTGTGTTCGATTGACTAGGACAAGGAGCAATGGATTCAAGCTGCAGGAAAAGAGATTCCACTTGAACCTCAGGAAAAACTCTTGACAGTCAGAGCTGTCCGACAGTGGAATATGCTGCCTCAGAGTGTCGTAGAGTCTCCTTCTTTGGAGGTTTTTAAGCAGAGGCTGGATGGCCATCTGTAGGGAATGCTTTGATGGGTGTTCCTGCATAGCAGGGGGTTGGACTCAATGGCCCCGAGGTCTCTTCCAATTCTATGATTCTATGATTGGTCTCTACTGTAACCGAAATTTTAGTGTAATAGAAATTATTTTCCTTCAGAAGCCTTACCTGTGACATACATACATATATGAAGAGTATTTCAGACTCCCATCTGCAAATCACATTTTTAAAATGCTCCCATATATGAATAAATAAATAAAGCTCTAATCCAGTGCTTAGCTGGGAGTAAGCCGCACTGCACTCAACAGAATTCTTCCTGAGAAGTATAGCATTATGATTTAAGTAAGATCCATAGAAATTTCTGAGGGGGACTGGGTGGGAATCATGTAGCCAATGGCCCGCCTAATTTCCATTCCTAATGACTTCTGCTACTCAGGACACAAAATGGACGGCTTTTTGATATTCCAGAGATGGCTTCTCTTCATCCATGGAGCATCCATCTGGGGCCTAATACAACTGGTAGTAGCTATTTTCCCTTTTGCACACAGGGAGAGACACTGTAGCCATGAAGCCCCCTACCAGTGGTATTAGTCTCTGCTGGTGGGACTTTGCAGAAAGGTATTGTGATGTTATGGACTTTTGTTTAAATTGTTGTGTTTATTAGAGAAATTAAGGTAAAGTATGGTTATATCTGTAATGTATAGTAAGGGGAATAAGGTAAGCAATCTGTTGGGGAGGTGACAGCACAGAATGGTGGGAGTGAGTGGAGATTAACTGAGTGTTTGGATGGGATGTTAAAAAGGCTGCTGTGTGTAACAGGCAGTAAGGAAACAGAGAAAAATGTGACTTAGAGTTAGGGCCTTTCCGCACTACAATGTTATAGTGCTATTATTCCACTTTCAGCATTCTATGGAATCCTGGGGTTTGTAGTTTAGGGAGGGGCCTTTCGAATTCTCAGCCAGAATGCTATTTGGCATCAGTAAACTACAAACCCCAGAATTCCACAGCATGTTGACGGTGAAATAATAGCAATATAACAGTGTAGTGTGGAAAGGCCCTTAGTTAGGGTCAATCAGATGGGTTTAGATTTTTTACTGTACAGTAGGTCCCCCATATCCATGGGGGATACATTCCCAGACTCACTACAGATGGCAAAAAATGTGGATAACAGTGAACACAATTGTTTTGTTTGTCTCCATCTCTTTGGCAATTGCTTTGCTTTCTTGCTCTGGCTGGGTGAGTATCCTGAGGGCCAATCACCAGCTTCTGTATAAACACCTCAGCAAGGAGCCATAACAGGCTACTTGAGCTTAGAGGAGCTGAAGATGTGAGGAAGTAGAGTGGTTGGCCAAGGCGTTCCAGGCCAAAGCCAGCCAAGCTGGCTAATGGGCCACCCATGAGGCCAAGATGGCACCCATGGAGGGTTTGTGGAGTGGACTGCAGGCGCAGAAGGGGAAAGACTGTCCAGGCAGCTAGCAAGAGTGGTGGTGTCAGAGTCAGTAGTTCATCCTTCAGCACTGCTTGGCCTCTGAACAGAATGACTGGGATGAAAGAGATGCAGAGAAAGCAGAGCTGCTCTGGAGGGAGAGTAATGAGCATGTTGCCACTGGTCCACTGTGCGAGGGGGAAGAGGTGAGACTGAGGGAGATGTGGGAAGAAGAAGAGGCAGACACGCTGTGTGTGGGCAGACAATGGTAAACTAAGAAGGCAGAAGGATTTGTATTGCCAAAGGGTTGGGCCAGAGAAAAAACAGAGAGAAAGAAGGGAAGGGGGAGGGGGAGGGAGAGGGGGAGAGAGAGAAGTAAAGTGCAGGAGGGTTGGAGACAGACATAAATAGAGACAAGGGAGACCAGAGAGGAAATCAACTGGAGACAAGGGGACAGGAACTGTCACAAGAACCACTAAGGAAAGAAAGAAAAAGAAAGGAGGACTGTAAGGGGCAAAGAGGGAAAATGGATGGGATTGCATGGCACCATGGATAACTAAAATTGCATATACAGGTCATGCAGTTACGAGGGACCTATTGTATATGGAACTTCTGTTTATTAAATAAATTTTTACGTTATGCTTTGGTGTCTCTAAGAATGCCACTATGTTGTTATTGGAGTGGATACATTTAGAGACATGGTGTGTGGTGCCACCAGTGATTCAAGAGTGATGTCCAAGGTTGAGATTGTACAAATAAAGTCTTGCATATGAGCCACAAGGGCATTTAGAAGATCCCCACATTTGGTGCCATAGCAGTGGAGTAGACAGAGGTCCTCACATGTGGCGGGAGTTGTTGGACAGGTGGATGACCCTCACAGGCATCAACATGCTAACTTAAGCTACTGCAGCTCTCAACATTTTGGGGGAGACTCTGCCATTAGTAAGTAAAAAGCAAATAAATAATAATTGCTTTAAAATATCTCCCCTTGCTCTCCTAGTTTTCAACTTGAAGTTAAAAAAAAACTTAGATGATCAAACTGATATCTCTGATTTACAATTCAAAATGGTGTAGTACCATGTTAAGATCCTCTTATTTCATTCTGCTACCTGTGTAGCATACATTTGATCACTGCAATGTACAAATATGTTTGATTTAAAAAAATTATTGGTGCAAAAAGAGATAGTTAATTACATCTTGAGATCTATACAAATGCTGCATGTGGACATGCATAACTTCTGGGCTGTTTACTGTTCTAACTCCCCACTGTATTTTGAGCTAGGAAGGCATAAAAGTAAACTAAAAACATTAAGTCATATATAATTCCAAGTAACTTTCCCCCCATCTTCTGTGATGGAGTGGAATCAGAGACTTTTTTATTGTTAGGGATGATTATGGTATCTGCCATCTTCCCTTAGGCTCGTATGTTCCCTCTGAGCCTCATTGTTATCCTTGCGGTAGGCTGAGGGAGAAACTGACTTTCTCACCAGCAGTCCATAATTGTGCTTTTGTATTCTGGGACTGTTTGGATTTGAATGAGCAAGTGCTTCTGCCACAATCCTCTGAACACCAACCTACACTTTTGGGAAAGATTTGGTTTTGTGTTATTGATCAAAACAGCTACCTGCATTTTAGATTCTTTTTGGGGTCCTGGCTATGGGGACTGTCAAGATGAGCATCTGCACTTCCGATTTTACAACTGCACTAAGATCCACACTTGTAAATTTAATAGTTTGCTTTTTGTTTTATAGTTAGGAGCCTTAGAGGGAATTTCTTCCCATGCACATACAGCTATGATTCTTTTCTCCAAGCTTAACAGAAAATTATGACAGCTTGGTCAGCAGACTGTGCTATATCTGCCACCTGGATATCCTCATAAATGTTTTGTTCTATGAACTTATATTTTGTTCTATGAACTTATATAGTGTATCTATGAAATGTACTATACATATACATATCGAAACTATACAAAATAAAGGAAATAAAGTACTAAGTTTCAGGACTCTGCTGAAGTAGAACATAAGAAATCACCTTACCCTCTGTTCTCTTCAAAATAATTCAAATGTGCACTGTGGATTTGCTAACTAAAATATGAAACATAACAAAAATCAGAATCCTTATCATGTTGAAAGGTAGCCAATGTAACACCATTCACAAAGGGATTTGGATGGAATCTGAGAATGACAAAGCACTCAGTTCAATGTCTATCTTTGACAAATTGTTAGAACAGCCAATAGCATTTCTCAGTTTTGAAGAAGCAGTATGACTTCTGAAATACTGAAATTTTGATATATCAGCTTTTCATAATTCTGAAAACAGGCAAATATGCATTGCTTTTGACATGTGTTTGACAGAATCCTTTATCAAAAGTCCAACAAAATAGTTTAGTCATAAGATAATAGTTTTCTTAGGAATTGGTAACTGGTTAAAGAAACTGAAAACAGGTATAAATATTGTTGTCTCATACAAACACTTTAAAAATATTCTATTACAGGCAGTATCATTTGAAACGTTTTGCAGTGCAAAACAGAAGAAAGAAGAATCTCAAATCTGTGAAAACGAGAAATTAACAAGGAAAGAAATGGTAAGAAAATATACATATGTATATATGAATATAGCGTTACGTAATTAAAGGACAGAAGAATAAAGGAAATGAACCAAGAAAACACCTATAAATTATGTTACATGTATTAAACTTCCATAGCACTTCAATATGGAAAAAAAAACTTTTGAATATGTCCTGGGTAGACATAGTCTTAAATTTGCAAAAATGTAATGAGTGTAAATTCCAATGGTAGAGGGAAAAATATCTCTTTTATCTATATTCAATTGCCTGTCTGAACAGGAGTGGATCAATGGAAATTTGGTGAGTTCCCTTGATTCAATGAGTCTGCCCTAGTTGTGACTAACAATATTTATGTTACTTTTTTTTTTATTATGCAATAGTTATTTTCAGATATCAATCTTATTATGTTAGTGGCCTATTTTAAGGCAGGAGGAGAGACAGACAGATTGCCAGATATAGAACATGAAGCATAGGGGAGCAGATATACACAGAAGGAATACACTCACAGTCAGTCAGTTTTATGTAGTGATTTGAGTATGAGGCCATTTCCGCACTACAGTGTTAAAGTGCTGCTATTCCACTATCAATCTCCCATTGAATTCTGGGGTTTGTAGTTTAGGGAAGGGCACTTCAAATTCTCAGCCAAAGAGCTCTTTGGTCTCAGTAAACTACAAACCCCAGAATTCCACAGGGCACTGAAAGTGGAATAGCAGCACTTTAACACTGTAGTGCGGAAATGGCCTTGGACTGGGATTCTGGGATATGAGGGCTCAAATCCTCAATAAGCCAGGGAGACCTTAGAAAAGTCATACTCTTTTTAGACTCAGAGGTATGCAACAACAAAATACAGTAGCAAACTGAATAAATCTCCTTATACTTGTAGAAAGTAACCTAAGCAGATATTCTTTGCTGAAAGCACACAACTCTGATAAACCACTTAGAGGACACTTGCACTGAAATGAAGAGGGTTTACATCCAAGTAACTGTTTTAGAAGTGCAGTAGTACTTCAGCTGAAGCCCATACTGCTACACTACCTTACAGAAAAATGAATTTTAGATATGATTTCTATTGTATTAGAAATTATCCCATATTGATTTCCTTAACATTGTCAGCAATGGTTAACATAGATAAATACAGGTCCAGTGTCAAAAGTATGCAGCATGACAGAGCAACTTCTAAGGCCCAAGACTGATGGTGGCTTTTCGTTATGATTAAAAAATAACTTTTTAATAGCCCAGCACTTGAAAAAAGGCAGTGCATCTCATCAGTACTGGCATTTTGCTTCCAGACAGAGTTGTCTAACTCTCTGATCAGTGATACCTTCAGCCTCTTTAATGAATTGTAGCCCACTTCAAATGCATGAAGCACTGCATCATAGGCAGAGTATTATATATATTCTTGGGCAGGAAGAGATAGTCAGTGGTATGAAATTAAATTGAAATCCAAGACGTTCAGACATTGTTCTTTACCTTAACTGGGGTCATTAACAAACAGGAGCTGGATTGTAGAATGGATATCCTAGCACTGATTAACATATTTCATGTAATGACAAATTGAGTAGAACAACAAAGGTTAAACTAGCACACATTAGTTGAAATAAAATGTGTAGTCTATATCTCTGAAGAAAATTATATCTTGTTTTCCCCCCACCCCTGTAATTTCTGCTATTTGCTCTCCCTTTGCTCTGCATTTTTTCCTGTGGAATGGATGACGTCACTTTGTAGGACTTTCCTTGGGATTCTCATATACATGAAATCTAGATGCAAGTTTGCAATTTGGATGTACTCCTGGATTTAGCCATGGGCCTGGAGGCCCAGGTTTCAGAGGTGACCCAGAATGCTCTTGCACAGTTAGTATGCCATCTATCCCTGTTCCTGGAGAATTCTGATATGGCTATGGTAATATTTGCCTTGTTCACATCCCCGTGACAAATTTGCCTTAAGGTCACCATAAATCAGAAATGACTTGAAGGCACAGAACAACAATGCACTTTGAGGATCCCTTTGCCAAGTGCTAAAAAACTACAGTTGGTCCAAAGAGCTGTAGCCTGATTGTTAACTGGGCTTGGTACAGGGAGTACACAACTCCCTTGTAATGACAGTTCCACTGCAGGCAATCTGTTTCTGAACACTATTCAAAAGCCCTATATGACTTGGCTTCAAGTTATTTGATACACCACATCTCCCTTTATGAGCGCATCGCAGTGCTTAAGTATTCTGGACAGGCCATTCTCTCTGTTGCTTTGTTTGGTGGGAACAAGGGAGAGGGCCTTCTTGGTGGCTGCTCTCAGACTTTGGAACTAGAAACTGACTGGGATGGGCTTTGAATGCTGTGATGTTTTTAAGCTTTGTATATATTTATAATGAATTTTAACATTTTCAATGTTTTAACTTCATAAATTGGTTAATTGCTTTTAAAATAACTTCTATATTTATTCTTTTAGTTTTTAATCTGTATTGTTTTTAATATGTCATAAGCCATCTTGAGTCCCATTACTAGGGAAAAGGTGAGATATGAATGAAAATAACAACAGCAACAGACATGTAGATCTATACATATCAGTTTGGCAGTGTGGTGATTGCAAAACATTTGGAACTGTACACAGGGCAACCATTCCCAGTTCATCAGGACTAAAACTAAGTAAAAGTTAAATGTATTTTGATTTGGGCATTTTCCCCTTAGAAGGCTGTCATAATTATGTTTCTCCACACTGGCAGATGGTCATTTAACCCAGAATCCTCTCTTATGCTTATAGAAAGCTCTGTAGATATAGTCTCTAAAATGAATTCCAGGGGTGTACTGGTAACCTGAGGCTCCAGTATTAGGTCTTTTAACTATGCCAGCCTGAATTTACCCTTATCACAAGTCTCTTAGCCTTTTAAGGTACAAAGCCCTATTTGTCTTTCTGGTGATTTCCAGTTTGGCTGGGATGGCAAAGGACTTGCCAGTATTTCAAGTAGTTTCCCCCGAACCTGAGTTTTCTGGATATTCACCCAACACACCTAGCTGTTACACTATGTAATATCTATCCTCCTTATACTTTGCCTCTACCAATTTCAAAGTGCTAGTACCATAGTAACATCAATTTCAACAGGGAAAAAAAGACAATTATTTTAATTATTTTATACCATTGTAAAATTGCTACATCAGGTCTAACAGCTGTGGCTCACCAGCTACAGTCACTCTATAGATAGTACGCACATTTAGATGACAATTTTGTAAATTAGGGTAAGATATGCAACTTTTGATATAATGGCCTACATGATTCTGAGCATTAACTTTGTCTACTGAATTTAGACTCCAAGAATAGTGCTGGTTCCTATTTTTTTTGAGAATAGCACAACAAGAAAATAGTTGTATCTTTTACTAAGTTATAACTATATGAAGAAGGGAATTATACTCATTTTCCACTAAGTCTTTCTAAAAATAACTTAAGAGTTTTCAAGGCCTTTTTATATTTTTTTCCACAGGAGGGCACAATTTGGCTCTTTACATTTATACTTAGCTTGAATATTCTACACTAAAAAGGTTTCCTGACTGCACAAAGAGAAAATATATCAAAGGCAGCTATTTAGATCTGTCAAATTAAACTGCATAATATTTAGATATCTGGGAAAACCCACTCAGATTTTAAATCCCCAAAACATGAAACACATTTAATTAAAGATGTTTTCTCTTATAGATATCAATATGGATATCAATATTGATATCTATATCACTATAAGTATGTATTTCTAATGGTTTCAAGTCTCCTGACAAGTGATCAATCCATTTTGAAGAACAAAAATTTACCAGACTTCATACAGCTTATGGCAGAATATGAATTAAGCTAGCATATAAGCAAAAGATGAAATGTAATATGATTCTTGCCAGTATCAGTAACCATACTTTTATTTGCTTTACTTTTTCTCAGAATTTGGACCATAATGATTTTATACGTGATTTTCCAATATACTTTTTTTATTTTCACCATGCCATAATTTTAAAACATTTATAGTGAAATATTTTATGACACTTTTGAGTAATGTTTTCCTAACCTTTTGTGCAGAAATTGATGACTTGGTATCTAATACCAGTGGCCTGCAATAATATCAGAAAAATAAGATATTTTTAAAAATTAGGCTGACCTGCAATTTATACCTCTTCTCACTATTAGTGGTGCATTTTGCAGGATAAAGGCAATCAAACAATTTTTATTTCAACTCAACTAATGTAATGACTAAGTCCCACTGAAACTCATCTAATAATTTATTTACAACTATATCCTTATCATTTTCTACGGCATGTCCACCCATACCCATGTCTACTCAGAGTAAATTTTTACTGTGTCCAGTAGGATTTTTTCTCAGGTAAGCATCTATAGATTGCACATTTTGTTATAATTAACTGTAGATGGATTTGATTCTTCAGTCAAAACACAAACTATGTATAAAGCATAAGGTATGTATATCTATACTTCCAGGTATCAAAAAACCCACAGCACAGAATTTTGTTAGAAGCCTAATTAAAATCATATCCACACAGAGTATTATGCATATATACTATATATTTATATAATACATAATCTATAAAGGAAGCCTTGGCCCTGAGCTTACAAACCTGAGCAAGAATGTTACTTATTAGATTTCAGGGAGGCCTCTCATTCATAGGGTGGTCATAACTTGATGGGCACTTGATGGCACATAATGACAAAATAAACTCTTCTCACCCCTACATGGCTAATTGACACAGAATAACTGCACTTTCTCAATTCAAAGCCATAGTGCCCAACTTCTGGTTTTCAGTTCTCACTGTTCTTAAGCAGTTTCACAAAGCTGAGTTCTAAACTTTACAGAGAACTGACTCAAACAACTAAGTTAAAAAAATTAGCGCATTCAAAATACTTTTTGGCATGCTTGACTGAGTAACAGAATCTGAAGCACTTAAGGAAACGGCAGGCATTTAAGCAAACTTACCTGAATTACAACTTTCCATTCAGTGGCACTGCACGCAATTTACCTGAAGAGAAAATGGACGAGCTTTCAAGATCGTCATTGTCCCCTTACCCAAAGACCGCTTCGCCTACCCATAATCAGGCTACCTGTGAGCAATCTCTCAACAATCTTCCAATTTCCCAACGAAGCAACCCTCCACCTCACATTATGAATCCCCCCCTTTCACGTTACCTTAACAAACATCGTTTTGGAAAAAAAGAGCATACGACCATCTAGAGAGCAGTCAACTTAGATTTCTCATCAAACCGGAGCTTTAAAACCGGCGACATTCTGATTAGGACACCGGCTTATAAAAACATGCCAACAAGCACCAAAGTGGCATTTAATATTTTTTTTTAAAAAAAGCAGATGCCAAGAGGAGCAGTTCTTCCATGGTTCTTCTGGGAATGAAAGAACGAGACACGTAGTTCTTCTAACCATCACTGGTACACCTTTCTTTTGAAGTTTTTTCCCCCATCTCCAATCTTGCGATGTCGCGTCGATAATTATTTGTAAAAAAAAAGAATTACTTTGAGGAGGAAACAACATCATTTTTAACAAAATTATTTCGGTTTTTGACCATTCGAAGGCGGCTTGATCTTCACAATGACAGGCCTTATCTGCGAACCCCAGCTTTCCCTGCACGCACCAGAAACAGAGATAGGAAACAAGAAAGAAAGAAAGAGAAACGAAGGGGGGAGAAAGAGACAGGAGCCGCCTGGACAGACAACGCGCAACCCGGCCATCAACGTGTCGCTACAGCGAAGCGGACCCAAGACCCACTCCCGGGGCTTCCCGAGCTCGGGCGTCTCGGCGGCGAAGGAGGCAGAGAAGCGAGGCGGGCGGCGGCAGAGCAGAAGAAGGGGGAGGTTGTTGGTGTTTGGCGCCGGCGGAGGGAGTCATTCCTACAGCTGCACTTCCGGTCGGCATTTTGTTCTGAGAAGGAGCGAGAGCGACGCTCGCCCTTACGCAGCCTCCTATTTTTCCGCCCTCCCCTCTTCCCTCCCTCCCCGGTACCGACTCACCGTAGCCCAAGCGATCCCCTCCCCGCCCCGCCCCGCCCGCGTACACACAGGGTGAGGAGGAGGAGGCGGAGGCGGTGACGGCGGCGGAAGAGAAGGACCGAGCCGCGGCGGAGGAGATTCCCCCCTCCCCTCCCTCCAGCTCGCTCCCTTCCTCCCTCCCCTCCCGGGGTCGGTCGGTCGGTCGGTGCGTGAGGTGTTTATCGAATCCGGTTCGGCCCGGCCTGCGTGTGGATGTTGGTGTGAATTAGGCTCGATAGGAGGACGACGGCAAGGAGGAGAAGCAAGAAGAAGAAGAAAAAGAGGAGGAGGAGGAGGAGGAAGAAGAAGACGGCGGCGGCGGCGGCGGCGACGACTTGAGGGATTCGCTTTGGCCGTTCTCCCCCTCCCCGGCTCTACATGTTCGCTGCACTAAGGAGGAGACGGAAGAGGAGCCAGCCCCCCTCCCGGCCCGGATTATTGTTGTTATATATCTCCCCTCCTCCTCCTCCTCCTCCCGCTCCGCGGCGGCCCAGCGGCGGATCCTCTGAGGAGGGAGGGGGGTGGTTTTTCTCCTCCCCCCGGTGTGGCTTTCGTTTGGATTCAAACATCGTTTTGCTCAGGTAAAAGCCCCCTCCCTGCTGTCCCCCCTCTGGGTTTTTTCTCCTCAGTAGAAGGGAAGCGGCGAGTTGGGCCTCCTCTCAGGCTGGGCGGCCCAGTCGGGAAGCAGAGCAGGGATTAGCCTTTTCGGCCGGTGTGGGAAAGGAGGGGGAGAGGAGAGAGAGAGAAATAATGAGTGGCAGCCGGGGGTGTTTCACGTCTCTCTCCGCCTCCTCGGGCTTGGTGGATGAGAATGGTTTCCGCCGAGTTGCTGGAGGAGACCAGGCCCGGAGGAGGGCGCAGGCCCAGCGGACAGCGCTTTCACTCAAGCTCGGGGATTACAGAGGCGAAGTGGCTTCGCTGTGACAGGCCTCAGCGCCCGAGAGCAGGAGTGGGAGGAGGAAACAATACAGTTAAACAGCGCCTGGGCACCGAACCTGTGCCATATTTACAACTTCACGGGCGGCGGGAGGTGGGGAAAGGGAAGGAAAGGTCCCAGATAAATAGGGCAGGAGGCGATAAGGGGGAGAAGAGGGGCGCTCGCTCGCACGCACTCGGTGTGTGTAGTTGGCAGCGACTGCACCGTTTATTTCTCCTCACACAGTATTGCATGTATAGATGGCTGGACAGATTATTGATGCTGCAAGTTGTGAAATCCCTGTGAATTTTGTTGGTAAATAAAACCGGCCCATACAGAATGACTGACAGAACAGAAAACACCTGTGTAACTCAGAAGATATCCATAGTTTCCTGTATGCCACCTTTAATGTTTTTTTTTTCCTTGTATGGGCTCCTGAAAAGATACATAGTAAGCAGTTACTGCTCACACGAAAAGAAAATTCTTTGTAACAACGGATGACCAACCGGCAATAGCATCCTTGTAGTCAGTTAACATTTTAAAGGCCAAAGGTTAATCTGAAATCTAGCAAATTGTGGTAATTAAGGTTGCAATCCTAAACATGGCCATGTAGGGGAAGGTCCCACTGAAGTTGATGATCTAGCCTTACGAATAAACGTGGTTAGAAGTGGGCTGAAAGTGCTTCAGAATCATGCAGAATTAGATTTGGGTGTCCATAATTTCTTGTAAGGATAAATCATTGTCAAAACCATAGGTACTTCTTGTGTCCTTATTGTGTGTGAAACTGGGTGATTGCTCTAACACAGATGCCTAAAATCTGTCTTTTAATGTTAAGTAGTAGAAAGTATAATATTAATTTTTGTGTAAACAATAGTAACTTCTTAAATTGAAACTGCAAGAGATCAGTAAATGTGCTGTCAGGCTGCAGTCCTGGATCTGTTACTTGGGCAGAAGCTTCATTGAACTCACTAGGATTAATTTCTAAGTAGACATGTATAGGATTGTGCTGTCTTGTAGAACAAATTCATTTGTATAAGTTTTACTGTGTTTTATAGCTATTATGTAACTATTTGCCAAAAGAAGGCTTCCAGTTGTGGCTAGATTGTAGTAACCTTTGTCAGTGCTCATCTTTCATGTATATTTTGTAGGTGTCCCAACTTTTTTAAAAGCTAGCTTCTGTTTATTAGTCCTGTTCAGTAAAATAACTTCTGTTGTTGCTTGGAAAGTAGTAGTGTATTTTTTACAGGCTGATATATTTTTAAAATGTGGGGTTAATATAGCTGTCACGTAGGAGGCTTGTTTTTAATGCTGCAAATCCATGTAGTAGTCAGTACTGTGTCTGTGATTTGTATTGGTCAGGCAGCGGTTTGAATTTTAAAAAGCCAGAAGATCCTGCTGAGCCCCAAACCCGGCCTCCCTCCCTCCCACTAATCTGCCATTCCTGTCTTTGTGCTGCCTGGGCCTGTTAGACACTGTTTGCAACAGGGCCTCAGGCCTATATGTACGGGAGAGGAACCATTTTCAGTTTGAAAAAGCAGCTTTTATTTCTGAACTTTATAAATTACAGAGTGAGACATGAGTTGTTTCTGATCGTGTCTGTGTATGGTGACTGAATTTTTGCTTTATTTAAAACTGTTGTGGGTAGGAATGCCAAGCATAGGTCTAATTTACAGAAAGGAAAGGACTGTGCAGAAAATAGTTGTAACAGCATTTTTCATAATCAGAAAGTAGCATTAGATTTCATCTTTCTTTTGTCACTTCAGTTATGTATGTGGTTTTATTTAAATTACATTAAGGCTTATACCCTTGTCCTGTACCTGTATCTTTTAAACTTTAGTTCCATATTTGATCGTGAACTAATTTTATGTAGGCACACATGCTCCTGCCTGTTCCCCTTCTAGATGTTTACAGACTTCATGCCTTTAAAGTTGTTCATTTTATAAATGTTGTACGGAAAATCCAGCATCTTTAAATATTTTCTTCTGAAACTTTTCTAAAATGAATACCTGTGATTTGGACCATTATTTTGACCACCACCATGGCATGTCTGATTTTTAATTTCTGTAAGATAATTAGTGCTGAAGTGGTTTCTTTACAAGTATTGGTCAACCGAAAGAAAACTTCAGAGAGGGATCTGGAAAGATTAAATCACTTGTTGGTTAAATATATGTGGTTAATAAAGGATGATATATTGTTGAACAGAAACAAATTTCCCTTCAATTTATCAATGTAAGTTGCTCCTAATTTGTGATTCAGTCCCCTTGAAGTTATAACATGGTTTAGAAACTTAGTTGTGGTTAGGGTTTTAATTATGTAAGTCTTACATTTATCTGAAAATACTTTTTCTGTAAGAGTAGTGAACATATTTATGCAAAGAGCAGAGGCAGGAGTACATTTTAAATACATGGGTATTAAATACAAGGGTAGCAGAGGCAGGAGTACATTTTAAATACACAAATAATGCTGTGCAGAAAACCTCAAACATCATCAAATGTATTGAATTTGCTGTCAGTTCAGCACAGTTTATTATCTTTAATTTAAGAAAACATTTCACAAATTAGTGTAGGCCTTGGTTTTAATACTGCACCTATAAATGGTGAAGTTTACCATCATGTGCCTACCCACTCAATTTTGGTAAAATGGTATGTATCCTTACTGCATGGATTAAGTGTGGAGCCTTTGCCTTATATGCAATCAATCTAGGTCAAGGACAATGCCCTTTTTCATATCTGGTTCCTAGGACAATGCACCTCAAATTCTGAATGAGCACAGAAAATATGTCCATTCATGTTTTGGATGTTATCTAAATATGACTAGACTAGTTATTGCTCTTTAGGTTAAAGAATTTCCTGTGAATGGGACAAAGGAATGGACTAATTTTCATTAGTGTGTTTTGAGACCAGCAATTTAGTGCAAGCAGTGCCATGCTTTGTGACGAAGTCTGATGTTTATTACGTTATGTTGTCATCTGTCTCTAAGATCATGGACAATGAAAAAAAATCAGGCAGGGTGATCTGTATTTATTTTTGGAAGAGAGCTAGATTCTTGGTTATGCTTTGGGAAGATTGGATTTAAGTCTTCAAGTTAATGAGTCTTTATTATACTTTTAGATTGTGGTCCTAAGCATATTTAATGAGCTCTGTTAAAATTGATGTGACTTACTTCTGTGTGTTCAAGTCAGAATTGGTGTTTTCCATTGTAAAGTAATACTTACATATGGTAGCTATGAGCAGGGCGAGAAAAGTCTTACATGCTTTAGAACTTGAACTGTTTCTTCAGTCCAGTAAAATCCTTATGCTTAGCATTGATCTTGGCTGCTAAATGTCACTCGGATGTAAATGTTAATGGTGTTCTGGAACAGCAACAACAATTTTATTATATTTTTTCTTCATACTTTTGCTACTTATCAGTCTTGTGAGAGGTATTGTTAAACAGTACTACAGCTTTAGAACAGTATGCATTCAGACAACTTTGAAAATGTCTACAAAAGTTACTGTTACATGGAAAAGTTAAAAACTATCATGTTTGCTAAGATATGTTAGCCATTTATGGGCTACTGACTATTTAAAAAGTAAGAAAACTATCTTCCAGTTTAAAAAGCTTCCCTCCCTGATCACCTCTCACAGCTGGCAGTTTTTTTTTTTTTTTTGCTTGTCTGTTAGAAAGCACATTATTCAGCCTGACTGAATGATTATTGGGTAACTGTGAAAGTTAGTGTGTGATCTTTGGTTTAGTGTGAATTGGGTTACAGTGAAAGTTCAAAGCATTTTCTAGTTCGAATTGTTTATTAAAGATGGCAGTAGTTTTCTCATATATCTTGGGTAAGTGTAAGGCTGCTCACTTATCCACGTTTGTCAAGGAGGGAACACCAGAACTTCTGAGTTAGCATTTATAGATTGCTTTGCTAATCAGTCTTGTAAGGTATTACTCAAGGAATGGAGGCTCTCTCTTGCCATTAAAGAGTCATTGGTTGTTTTTCTGGAGTCAGCGTGCACTATGTACTTAGGTTGTTTGTGCCTTATATTGTTATAGTGCTGCTATTCCACTTTCAACATCCTATGGAATCCTGGGGTTTGCAGTTTAAGGAGACGCCTTTAGAATTCTTAGCCAAAGAGGTCTTTGGCCTCGGTAAACGACAAACCCCAGAATTCCACAGGTTGTTGAAAGTGGAATAATAGCACTATAACAGTCTAGTGCGGAAATGGCTTTTGTTTCCACTTAGTGCAGAACTAGTGATCACTCGTTCTTTTGAATATCAGAGCCAGTAAACTAATGAAACAGTTGGGCCAATGAAGATACAGATGCTACTTTCTTGTAATAAGACAGTGTGCCACTCAGTCCTTCCATTGCAGTAGCTTCTGCTAGCATACTAGAAAAATTCACAGCTGGTGTAAATACTTGCTAGAGCTGACATACAGTGTTGAGCATGGAATATGTGAGAATTTGAGTTGTAGACTAGCCTCATCAGCTGGAGTGAGTAGAAGTATACAATTGACCAATTACTGCTTTCATACAGCTCAAGAGAGCTGGGCTTGTATTTATTTATTATATTCGTATTACTATGTTTTCATCTTCATTTTATCTTCACAGTAACCCTGTGGGTGCCAGCATGTTGCAGTGGTTTGAGTGCTGGACTATTATTTATTTATTGTATTTGTATGCAACCATTCTCCCAGAATAGGAAGTAAGACAGCATCCAGAAACAGTCAGTTAAAATATGCTCACAATAAAATTTAAAAACAATTAAAAGCACCACAATAAACAGTGTAAAATAATTTTTAAAATTTACAAAAGTTAAATTTTAAACATCTCAATAAGAAGCTCTCCTGGTTACACATTAAAAGTCTGGTGGAACAAAATGTCTCTGTCTGCTAGCAATAGGAAAGCCAGGAGCGGACCAACGTAGCTTCCTACAAAAGAGAGTTTCAGAGGATGGCATTAGCCACTGAGAAGGCTCTCCTCACCAAGTGAAGTGATGATGGGAGCAGGACTGAGAGAAAAACCTTCCCTTCCAGATCTTAAAACTCTAGCAGGTTTTCTATTGGGAGATAGAGTCTTTCAGATAGTCTGAACATAAGCTGTATAGGGCGTTATAAGTCATGGCCAGCACTTTGAATTGAGCCCAGAAATGAACTGGTAACCAGTGAAGCTGTTTAACAGAGGAGTTTTATGTTCACTGTAACTGGCCCTGGTCAGCATTCTGGCTGCAACATTTTGAACCCGCTGATGTTTCCAAACAGTTTCCGTGGGAGTCTAGACCTATGGCTGTGCGAGGTTCAAATTCCAGCTCAGCCATGGAAACCTGCTGGGGGCTTGGGCAAGTGCCATTCTCTCAGCCTCAGAGGAGGGCAATAGCAAACCTCCTCTGAACATATCTGGCCAAGAAAACTCCATGACGGATTTGCCTTAGGGTTACCATAAATTAGAAACAACTTGAAGGCACACAACAACAAATGTCTGGCCCAAGCATCTAGCCCTGTTCAGCAAGCATCTAGCCCCATTAAGGACTAGAGCCTAGATTTATTGAATCTTGTTGCAAACCCTGAGCATTGTGCCATGTAGTGTGCTCTCATTCTAAGCTATCTGCAAAATTTCCCTCTCCTTATCCTCCTGCTTTCCTTCCCTGACTCACCTTATGCTGAGCAAAAAAAATTGGCTGGTACCCACCAATTTTGTAATTTGTCTATCAGGAGATGGCATTTTTCTGGAGGTAGATGTGCTTTCTCCTCTTCTTTATTGCCAGAAAGCAGAGGGGTGTATAGCATGAAGGGCCCACTATCTTTCTCTGTGTTCTTCTGGCCACAACTTGAAGTCATAGTTCTGCTTCTTCAGTACAGTGCTTTGGACAGAGTAGAGATAGACCTGCACTATCTTACACTACCCTTTGAAGTTTTATGACCAATGTTACAATTTGCATCTTTCCGTATCTCATCACATTCAGATTCTACCCCCTACAACTGTGTAACTGTGCTTAAACACTTGTAACTTGTATGTTGTGTTCTCTCGATGCCGTTAAAGAAGTGAACTGAGATACATGAAAACTCATGCTAACATAAATGAAGTTTGTATTCAGATGTAACTAGGTTTCTTCCTCTGCTCTTTTTTTTTTAATAGTGAAATGTACTAACACAGTTGTCTTGTACCCACTGTACACACAAGATAAAGACCTATTGACAGTTAGCACTGTTTGGAAAATGAAAAAGTTTTGAATAAATTGGACAGAACAATTCAGTACTAATATGATACTCAACTGGGAAATGCTAAAGTCCTTTCTAGGGCAGACAGCTGTGAATAGCAAAGTGAAATGCAGCTCTAGGACTAGGACAAGGAGCAATGGATTCCAGCTTCAGGAAAGGAGATTCCACCTGAACCTCAGGAAGAACTTCCTGGTGGTCAGAGCTGTCCAGCAGTGGAATATACTGCCTCAGAGTGTGGTGGAGTCTCCTCCTTTGGAGGTTTTTATGCAGAGGCTGGATGACCATCTTTTGGGAATGCTTTGATTAATGTTCCTGCGTAGCAGGGAGTTGGACTGGATGGCCCCTGTTGTCTCTTCCAACTCTGTGATTCTTTCTGCACTCTGAAGCACCGGTACTGAATGTCAGGGATGAAGGAAAAGCATTCCTGGGTAGCAATAGGTGCTACTGGATGAATATGTTATTGGAAATACATCAATCAAAAATAACATTATTCACTGTATGAAGCTACTGGAATTGATTCTGTGTGGTGGTGCTTATGCTGTGAGCAGTGCATGGAAACTCATGTGCTATACTAACTAATACTAAACAATAATAACACTAAAAAAAAACCTCTCTGTGTTGGCATGGATCAAAAGGGACATTTACATTTGGCTTTTGAGAGCCTGCTTCTAGTCCTTGTTTCAACATCTGGGCTACTGAAAAAATGGTTCTAGTTGTTAGGGGTAGCGTGAGCATTAGTTGGGTGGAAAAACTGGACTATCTCATTGTTCGCATTAAATGAATGGGGTCTTTGGTTCTCTGTTTTTTGCACTGGCTGATATCTGCCAGAATTTCTTTTAGAAATTTCTAATGTAGCTTCATAATGAATTTTCTGTGATTCAGGACTGTCCAAACGGTGTGCCATGACATGTTAGTGTGTCACCTGAAGTGTGTAGGTGTGTCGCCTACAATCTAGGAAAGTTATGTTATTATTTATAAATCATGTATTTTTAAAAATATATGAATAGTTTTCATGAGATGTTGTGTCCCCATACATTTTGTTATTACAATTTATGTACGTGTCTGTATCTCTTATAAGGGGTCAATTTAACCTCTGGTTTGCTAGTAAAACTGAATTACTGTGTTGGAAATGATGCATGTCTAAAATGCGTGTCACCAACATGAAAAGTTTGGAAAGCTCTGTTACATTTCATAATATGAACACAATATTGAAGAATATTCCTCCTCCCTTTTTGAGACAGCCTTTTGGTACAAATTAGAAGAGATCAGTTGTTTACTTAGGTTATCACTGCTTCCCACATTTTCACAGGCTAATCAACTAGTATTTTCCCATTGTGGAATCTGGAGTGGAATCTATAAATGGACTAAATCCATCTCCCCTTTCAGCCTCTGCTTCCTTCTAAACCTGTGGTGGAGATTTGGGGAAACTAAATGGAGATGGTGAGGTCCTAAATGCCTTAAAGGCACCGGATCCCATCTGATCTTGGGAGGTAAGCAGGATTAGTCCTGGTTAATACTTGAATGGGAGACCATGAATGACTACTGGGTGCTATATTCTATATTTCAGAGGGAGGAACCAGCAAAACCACTTTTGAGTATTCTTTGCCCAAGAAAGCCCTATGAAATTCATGGGGCTACCATGAGTTGACAGGCAGCTTGAAGGGACGCATACACAGTGAAGAGGGGAGGAAGGGAGAGTTCAGTTACAGGAGCAGTTCCTGAGTCAACCTCAGAGGCAGCTACATGTAATTCACCTTGAAGTAGTCTAGTCTGGAATGGAGACGTTGAATTTCTGGAGGGACATAATAAGATTGTGGTATAAACCAGGAGTGGTGGTTTAGCAGACCTTCAAAATCAACACCTGAAGTAGACTTGGAGACAATTCTGATTGCAGTTTTCAACTGATTTGGAGGTAGTGCTATCTGCTAGGGAGCAGAGGGGGAAAAGAATTGGCCTCCATGCCTGCTGCACTTGCCCACTCCTGGCGTGCAGCACATGAAGAAAGCAATATCTATGTACTGCATCAGTACTCTTCCCTCTTGTTCTAAGTCTGCGCTATAGTTCTGTCAGTAGACTAGAATAAATTGGAAGACTTTCAAGTGGGTCCATTCCACATGTCAGAAAATCATATGAAGTTGCCTTGTATTGACCTGGAGTATTTGTCCATCTTGATCCAGACTGATGTAGTAGCTTGAATGTTGGAATAGAACTCTGGGAAACCAAGAAAATCCCTGCTTGACCACGGAAATCCACTAGATGACATTGAGTAAGTTACACTCTCTCACCCTTAGAGGAGGGCAGTGACAAACCCCCTCTGAACAAATCTGGTCAAGAAAAGCCTGTGATGGGGTTCCATATATTGGAAACAATTTTAAGGCACACAACTAAGCAAACATTTGCCCATCTTGCCAAGTATTGTTTGTTTTTTGCAGCAGCACTGAGAT
The DNA here is from genome assembly GCA_948474755.1 of Ctenosaura bakeri. Classification (NCBI taxonomy): domain Eukaryota; kingdom Metazoa; phylum Chordata; class Lepidosauria; order Squamata; family Iguanidae; genus Ctenosaura; species Ctenosaura bakeri. The sequence goes on along the minus strand of CAOLHI010000319.1, from coordinate 70,271 downwards.
GGTCTTGGGCAGAAGTGTTTATCTTGGTTACCCAATTATTCTGACCAGAAATAAGAGTGACTGAATATATGCAAGGTCTGAGCACTATACTGTTTCCATAAGAAAATGTATTGTGTATCAAGTTGAGAGTGTTAAATTGTTCATGTATATTGTACATATTATCTTAGTGTGTTTTACAACGAACCTGAAAGGTTAGGATAAATCCCTAGTAAGAACTTACCTAGTAAGTTCATGGCTGAAATAATATTTGAAACTTGGGTAATGGTATTGATTTAAATTAATACCTTTAAAACTATATGCAAAATGCAAAGAAAAAGAATGGTCTGTAATGCAACAGACAGTACATTTTTGGAGAAAAACCATTATTTAACTACCGTACTTGAGAATCGAAAGGAAGTAGATTTGAAGCTTGATTCACAAAAGTTGAGATGGTTGAATTACTGTATTTGCTGGTGTGTAAGACACACTTTTTTCCTAAAAACACCCTCTGAAAATGGGGTGCATCTTATACACCAGCAAATACAGTAATGCTAAAAACATCGGGAAGAGAGTGGGAGTAAAAGGAGTTTTCCCTGCCCAAGCAAAACAGAAAGGGACAGGATAGAGGAATCCTAGTGTAGCACTCCTTACCTTCCCGTCCTCTCCCCTGCATTTTGACTTTGCTGGGAGTTCTCCCTACCCAAGCAAAACAGGAAGGGAGGAAATGGGGAAGCTTGGTGCAACACTCCTTTCATTTCCCTCCTTTCCTGAACATTTTGCCTCACCAGGGAACTAAAAAAAAATCCTGAAAAATACCCCTTGAAAAGTGGGGTGTATCTTATATGCTGGTGCGTCTAATACACCGGCATATACAGTAAGTAGATATATACTGTACCTAATTCTCTTTGTTCTTGCAAAGGGTTGCTGCCTGTGTACCAGACACTAGTGGGCCTTGGCACTGAGGCATATCATTAATCTTAATATTCCGGTGGAAGCGGACAGAGAAGGGCTTGACGTTGGGGCTGCATGTGTTTCATCATGGTCCTGCACTTTATCTGTTCTGTGCTCTTATGGTCTCTGTGTGAAAACCTGAATGGTGCACTTGTCTTTTGGATCATCATGTTTGCTTCTGTATTACAAAGGAACCCAATGGACTAGTTTGCTGTTGTAACTGGATTCTTAGTTATGCTGACCTGATACCATGTGTAGGATCAGAAGTGGAATGCCATTTGATGGAATATAACAGTTGCGGGGGCAGTTGCCCTTTTATCTTGCTTGTGTACCTCATAGGAGCGTGTGGTTATCTACTGTGGTAAATAGTATGCTGAATTTGAATAGTCTTTGGCCTGATACAAGTGGGTTCTTATGAATGGATGGGATCCCTATAGCAAAATAATTAACAATAATCTGAAAGTGCAGCCTATTGGCTTGTTTCTGAATGAATAAGATTAGAATGATGGACAGTAGTGGTTTTTAGCAAAGACCTTAACTAGTTTGCTGCTAGAGGGATAAAAGAACTGCTGGCTAACTTTAACATATTATAGTAAGCTAGATGTAGGCTGTTTATCTGTCTATTAATTATATATGCTATATAAGGGTGAAGACACAACATTGAATACTGAAGTTAGGATTGTTCATGCCATTGTATTTCCAGTTTCTATGTATGGTTGTGAAAGCTGGACAGTGAAGAAAGCTGATAGGAAGAAAATCAACTCATTTGAAACATGGAGCAGGTGAAGAGTTCGGTGGATGCCCTGGACTGCTGAAAAGACAAATGAATGGATTCTAGAGCAAATCTATCCCGAAGTCTCCTTAGAAGCCAAGATGACTAAATTGAGGCTGTTGTACTTTGGCGATATCATAAGCAGACGTGACTCGCTAGAAAAGACAAGAATGCTTGGTAGGGCAGAAGACAGTAGGAAAAGAGGAAGACCTCATTACAGATGGATAGACTCAATCAAGGAAGACACATCCCTGAATCTGCAGTACTTGAGCAGGGCAGTTGGTGATAGAGTAGCTTGGAGTGTGCTAGGCATTGCTTAGGCACAGGAGTATGTAGAATAATGAGCAACAGTTTTCAGACTTCTTTTTAATAATCTTATTTTGAGATGGGTAGTCTTCAAAATGGTTTATAAAATAAATTATAAAAAATAAAATAAGAATACCACTAATTAAAACAGCAGTATAAAATGCACTAAAAGACCAGCAGTAGTAAAAACAGCTTTGTGTCAAATCTTCTTCCACTCATTTAAAAATAGACTAGAACATACAGGCTATTAAGGCATATTTAAAAACCAGGAGGGAATCAGTTCATATAATAGGCCCATCGTAGAAAAGACCCTAGTTCTCATGCCTGCCATAACTGATCTCAACAGTGGGAATATTAGCAGGCCCTCTGTGCCTGATCTTAGGACTTAGATAGGTTTATACGGAAGCCAATATTTCTCCTAATAAACTCATCCAAAGCAATTTAAAGATGATCACCAGCACTTAATTTGAGACTTAATTAGATCTACGAATCTAATTTAAAAATTCATATCTAATTCATACTATTATGTGCCCATACCATGTAACCATTTCCCACCTTCTTTGCTCTTTCCAACATGAATAATCAGTGGTGCCCTGTTCAGAGAACTCTGATTATTGGGGACAGCTTTGAAATTAATAAACAAATAGGCTGGTTAAGACAGACTATAAAATTATTGTTTAGTATCATGAGGTTGTGTTGAGTACCTCCTTTCATACTCCTCCCTCTCCTCCTCCTTTGAGGAGTTCAGAACCTTTCAATTCCATTTCCAATTAATAGTACCTTTTTATATAACTTGAACTTAGATATACTGTTACTAATTAAGGTTGGCAGAAAAAAATTCAAAGCATATATTCATTTGATGAAGTGTAAAGAATAACCAGAACATAGGGTTTGGACAAATGCTAAACTGTTATTAATCTAAGCAGAGACTTCCATTGTCCTCTCCAGGTCCCTACTGAGGCATGGTTTAAATATCCAAGCTCTGAGGGCTTGTTTTTGTAATTCTAAATGAGGAATGGGCAGTTTGCGACCCTTCAGATGCTGCTGAAGTGCAACAGCCAGCACTTAATCCCCATTGACTATGCTTCTAAGGCTCATGGGTTTGTTATCAAAAACATTTGGAGCGTCACACTTTGCCCATCCCTGTTCTAAACCATGTTTTCCCTTTGCATCTGAATGCAGAAACAGTCTCCGTAAGGCTAAACATTAAACAAGTTAAAACTCATCAAATTAGTGAAATAGTGCTTGGTTTGGTTGTTTTTACATACAGGTATACCTCAGTCAGCAAAGAAGATGTGTTCCTGGGCATTGTTTCTTTAACAGAAAGCTTGGTGTGAGAGGCAGAAATAACATGTGAATAATAAGGATGAGTTCTTACACCAAAGAAAAGAAAATAGCAGTATGTTTCAGAAAACTTTTTTATCACAAAAATTAATAGTGCATATGTGTGAAATGACAGTCAAGTAAGCCTTGCATAAATAGACCAAAAAAAAAAAAAATTGAGCCTTCCACAGACCACTTAAGGACTTTTTCCAAAGTGCATCCACACATGATTTTTTCTTCTTGCATCAGCCTCAAGCTTTTTTAAAACTTCCCTTTTGGTGGCAAGATATATGGATCTTTGCTTTTTTAACATGCTAGACATACTGATGAGGCAGGCTTAATTGTCCCCCCCACAGTTTACCTTGTAGGCAGGTGGACACAGCTACATTAGGATCATCTAGAGTACAATCTCATTCATTCCTAGCTCAAACTTTATTTGCGTTATTTACTGCAGACATGCTTCTGCAGTCTGACAATGAAAGTCTCTGTTTCTCCAGCCCTCTCCTTCACTATCATTTCTATGCCAGTGCTGCTAAGAAACATCCGGAATACAGAAGATTAGGAAGAAAGGGGAGGCTAGGTGGGTGCAAAATGTGTTTGTAAAAAGGAACTTCGTTGTCAGATGCTTTGTTAACTGAGGTGTGCATGTATACAATGGACCATGATGGAATCTTTGAAATATGTGGCAAGCTTCCTGAAAAGACTAGATAGATTTATTTATTTTGCCAGAATGTCAATATTTATATTTTTCTTGGACAATATCTGTCTTCCTCAAATTGTTTAAAGGGCTGCAAGCTTGGATCTAAAATTTATTTCTGTTAGTAGAACCCTGCTCATTTATTTACGATCCACCTCTTTACTGGGATAGAACACTCATAGCATGCTTCCTTTTGAGGAAAAGGGCAGAGACAGTTTTGCTTATTCCTTTTTTTTCTTTATATACCGCTGTGCCTGAAAGCTGTTCTAGAGAGGTGGGGGAGTCTCTGGAATAGTATGGGTGGTAACACAGGGGACTTAAATAGGAAAAAAAATGTCTCTCACTTTCCTCCAGCACGGATCTCAACTGGATCTTAGTCACTTCCACCAACAGAAAGACCTTTTCCATTTGTGGTAGGAATACCCTGGATCTAACTCATTATGGCTGTGATTTGCTTATCTGTAAGTAGTACTTCTTCTCAAAGTGTCTGAGAATGTTATTGTTTCATAGTTGTTCTTATTAGACATTTAGTCTTTGGAATATGGTTAGCTGTCTGTACAGATTTGTGTATTTTGTATTATGTGATTCTTGTCTATGTTAAATTGTAGAGCATTGTTTTGATTCTTTGGAATACGTTACTGTTATAATCTGAGGATGCAGACAGAATATTTGGGGATGACTGCTCACCTTATATTCTTGATTTTTGTCCATCTTAAGTTAATGTCAAGCAAAAAAGGTTGGACAACATGAGTCTGTGAAAGATATTGATACTTCAGTGAGAGAGGGAGTAGTCCAGAGTAACAAGTTGTGAGACAATTATTTCATAAACCTTGGAATGCAGAAATTGTAAAAACTGATATCTAGTGCAGATTTCCACCTTTTTCTGTGTGGTGTCACCCTGACTTTTTAATCTCTTTCCAAGGAAATTATGATTGCATCAGCATTGTTTTTTTTGGTACCTAACAAGAATGTTCATTTTTGGTCAGGCACTTTAAAATCTACATTTTTAGTTGATTTGTTTGCCAGTTGAATAGTGCTTGTACTTCTTATTTTGTAATGTTGTATTTGCCCTTATGTGCTGTTAAATGCACTACTCTTGGATCTCTTGCAGATAAAGGACAGTTTATAAAATTTAAAAATCAATGAATACATAATCTAGGAAAATGGTTAATAATATTGTTTTTAAATAGAATGACTCACTGTTGTGTGAAAGTGCAGCTCATTGGTTGTGCAGCTTGCCCTTGTTTAGGTTGCATGCTCCAAATTTGGCATGAAGTGAATAGAGGTATAGCAAATATATGTTGTATACCGTTCCATTCCATTATTTTTCTGATCCAGACTCTCAAATCCTGGGTTAGAGTTCATACAGCCTGAGGGAAATAGACCTGTTTTAACATGCATAAATTCAGAATTTTGTTCTTGACAAACCCATGAATTTGGCAGGTATTTTGATGTAAGTTATAAGACTGACTTTCCAAGTGAGTTGGCAAAAGTTGCTTAATAAGTCACTGGCAAGCCATAGGCTGTAGCTAATGGGCTGTTTTATGGTTTTCTGCTTTTGTTGCTATCACACATTTGAGTTTCTTTGTAATTGCGGAGCTGGTCACATTTTTCTCACTAAAAATAAATAAATGAAATGTGCATTTCTTTGTGTAGCAATTAGAAAAGACAGATAAAAATGTTAAGTTTGTGTTGCATACTTAAGTTTGATGAGGATGAATGTGTCAGTGTTAATGATTTTTGAGTGCCTCTCTTGATGTTGATGTACAGCAGAGGTGTGAATCGTACCACCCTCCAGATGTTGTTGAGTTGCAGCTTCTACCATCCCTCACTCACATAGCCAATGGCAAGTATAGCTGACATCTGCAATTCAGCAACATCTGGGGGGGCTCATGATTCCCACCCTGATAGTATAATATAACTGTGAGGTTTATGTTTCCTCCCATATCTTATAGATCAGATATACATTTAATGTTGCTGAAAATTTTTGCTTTAACTCTATGCTTTTTCAAAGGTTATATTGTAAAACTGGATTTGCCCCTATTTTAAAAATCTCTATAGCTGAACCTTTACTTCTGTAAAGTTCACTTTTGTTGAAGGTAAATAAAAATTGAGTCAAACAGTTGCAGATGTTTCTACAGGGTCAGATAACAAATCTTGTCCCCCGTTCTCTCTTATAAAGTATATATGCTGTATATTTAGGCTATCAAGAACACATGCTCATTTGTATCCATAATATGTTTCGAGGATAGAAGACACAATTTATTGAATAACATCTTTTACTGTTGTAAAATAAAGTAAAGGAATAGTAGTGTTGGGGTTGATGTAGTGTGGTATCGTAGTGTAAGTCTCCCTAAATCTGGTGTCCAACTCTTAATCCTAAATTGTAACATGGTACCACTTCAAAATTTTATATTCTGTATATGTCTTTTCTCTTAAAAGTGAGCCCGTTTAATGGAGGTTAGAGCTCTATAGTTTTACCATTTATGTAGATGGAATCACTTTATTGGGTACAGTTTATCATGCAGTTGTGGGAAAAAAATTGTCAGACACAATGTCTTGGAAGAAAATAGAGCTGTAGTGTTCTTCCATTTATTCCTTGCCCTTTCATCATTTTTGAGGGTCTTGCCATAGATAGAAGAACTTATTGTGATGGCTTTGCTTTTTGAAGCTTGGCCCTACTGTTTCCCCAAAACTTGATATGATTTTCAGGATTCTTGCCTTTCTGCTTATTTAGTAGAGCAGCATCAGGACAATTGAATATTATGACATCCCCATTTAAGAGCAATCCATGGATTTTCATGATCTGTACAATCAAAGACTTTGCTATAATCTATAAAATACAGGCTGATTTTTTTCTGATATATTTGATGTGCTCGTTATCCAACATAATGTTTGTAAAATGATCCCTAGCGCCTCTTTCTTTCCTGAATCCAACTTGGAATCGTATATTTCTTTCTCCATTAATGGCAAACATCTGTTATAGAATTTTGATCATCACTTTGCTTGCATGGGAAATTAATACAGTGGTCCTAGGGTTACTGCAGTCCCTTATGTACTCTTTTTTTGGATTGTTATATATATTGAACATATTCCATATTTTTGACAGATTTGAGTTTGAAGTAGAGCAGATGCTTTCTCTGTAGCTTGAAGGAACTTCATTGTTATGCTGTCAGGTCCTGTTGATTTATTTCCCTCAAGTGCTCTGAGTGCAGTTTCTACATCAGTTTCTAAAATGTTGGATTCTGGTGATGTTCTTTAGGTTCTTTAGGCATAGTGGTTGACTTAGTGTTCTTCAACTTTCTTCTGATTTTTGATATCAGTAGTTCATGGTCTGTACCACAGTCTGCTCCTGGTCTTGTTCTTGTGCAGAGAATGGAGTTTCTCCGTCTTCTGCTTGTGATTATGTAGTCTATTTGATTGTTATATTGGCCATCAGATGATGCCCATATTTGCAGTCAGCTCTTGGGTTGCTTGAAGAATGTATTTACAATGAACAAACTGCAGGCTTTGCATGATTCGATCTGTCTGTCTCCTGATTCATTTCTGGATCCTAGGCCAAATTACAGTCTTTGATTCTGCTCTGTTCCTGCTTTTGCATTCCAGTCACCTATGATTAACAAGAAGTCTTGTTCTGTTGTGTGATCGATTTCCTCCTGGACTCCAGCATAGTCTTTCAATTTCTTTTCAGTTTTGGGTATTGATAAAATCATGTAATGAATTCTAATGTGTGCTAACAGCTGTGAGTCTTATCAAATGATAAAGCTGTCTCTTTATTAAGTGCTTCATCAGCAGTGTAGTGTTGACTGAGGGAAGTAATAGTACCAATTTGTTCTGCTTTTGGTCAGACCTTACCTGCGATACTCTCCAGTTCTGGGCACTACAGTTCAAGAGGGATATTAATAAACTGGAATATCTCTAGAAGAGAGTTACCAAGGCAATAAGAGATGGTTCAGGGAGCAGAGTATGCTTAACTTGGACAAGAGAGGATTGAGAGAGGTCATGGTAGCCATCTTTAAATTTCTGAGGGTATGTCTTGTAGAAGAAAGAGGGCCAGTGTGGTGTCGTGTTTTGAGCGTTGGACTAAGGCTCTGGAGACCAGCATTTGACTCCCTGCTGAGTCATGGAAACCTATAGGTGACCTTGGGCAAGTCACACTCTCTCAGCCTCAGAGAAAGGTAAAGGCAACCCTGCTGTGAGCAAATCTTGCCAAGAAAACTCTTTGATAGGTGTACCTTAGAGTCACTGTAAGTTGGAAACAGCCTGAAGGCTCACAGTAGCAGTGTTGCAGAAGAGGGTGCAGGTTCATTTTCTGCATAAACCAGTGGAGTCAGATTGCAAGAAAAGAGAATCCACCTAAATATTTGGAAGAACTTCCTAAATAATTGCTATTACAGTTGAATTTACTGCCTTAGAACATGGTGAACTCTCATTTGTTGGGTTTTTTTTTTAATAGAGCTTAGATGGCCACCCCTCAGGAGTGCTTTAGCTGTGTCTGCATGGGAGGGGGGTTGGGTGAGGTGGCCCATACAGTCCTTTCCAACTCTGTGATTCTACCTGATGAGTTGCTTATTTGTATCAACAAACTGTTGATGCAGCTGCAGTTACCAACAGATGACAGAGCTGCATTTGTCTTTTAAGGAACCCCTTTCTCCTTGTCCTCTCCTCTTGATTTTCAGATCTGAAATCCATAGTATAAATTCCATTTCTGTGGCCAAAATCCAGTGTGACTTGAGGACTGAAAACTTAGCATTGTTGCACAAGTCAGAGTTCAGGAGAACATATGATTGCTGATCATGCAGTGGAAAACTGCTGGATTCTTCACTTGTATTGACACTGGATTTTCCTTTCTGTTTGTGCAACAGACTTTATGCTAGTACAGTAACACCGCTGGATGGAGGTCTAAATGTTTGACTCTTTTGAAATGCATGCTGTTAGATAGAGTTGTTTGAAGAGAATGGTGATGCTTTTCTTAGAAGCCATAATGATACACACCAGTGATTCTTGACTCCTTAAGGAACTTCTTTCTTCTTGTGCTTTCCCCTTGATTTTCAGATCTTAAATCCATACTATAAATTCCATTTCTATGGCCAAAATCCAGTGTGACCAAAATCCAAAACTGTGGCCAAAATCCAGTTCGTGGACCCTAGGGCTCCATGGAGCCCTCACAGGAAGTTTACAAAGCTCTGCTGCTGGACACCAACATCAGCAGCAACAGGGATGTGGCAGTGGGGGGCATGCAGGTGTGGTTTGCAAACAAGGAAGCAGTTTGGCTGCATGCACACATACCCTTTCTGTTGCATCCCTGATGAAAAGGGACACAGCAGCAGACGTGTGCACATGCCCAAACTATGACACTGGAGACCAGGATTTGAATCCCCACTCAGCCATGGAAAAACCCACTTGGTGACCTCAGGCAAATCACATTCTCTCAACCTCAGAGAAATGCAAAGGAAACAAATCTTGCCAAGAAAACCCTCATGATAGGTTCAGCATAGGGTTACCATAAGTCAGTTTTCCAATGGAAGAGATGTGATGGCTAGAAAGAACCTCCTGCTCTCAGTGACACTTTGCTGTTTTGTGCCTTCAAGTAACTTCTGACTTATGGCAATGCTAAAGTGAACCTATCACAAGGATTTTTTTGCCAAGATTTGTTCAGAAGGGGATTGCCTTTGTATTCCTCTGAGGCTTAGAGAATGTGACTTAGCCAAGTTCACCCAATGTTTGAGCAAGAATTTGAATCTTAGTCTCTAGAAGCCTTTAATTAATTAATTAATTAATATTTAAATATTTGAATGCTTAAATCTAAATTTAAATATTTAAATCTTGATTTAAGTGTTGGGGTCCCTGGCAACAAATTATATTTGCAGGGGGTCCCTGATAAAGAAACGGTTAAAAATCACGGATGTACGTGGAATCATGGTTCTGCATGTTGTACATTTGCGTAGAGGAATAAAGCAAATGTTTAAAATGATTGATTTTAGAATTTAAACTTAAACGTTATACACCCTCAAATACTTTTCTAGTCATTGAATGGAAGGGGTGTGTTGCTTAGGATTGTGATATTGTTTGGTTGTTACCTGAGTTACATCCATTTTTGAATATTAGTTAAAATAATTAGTGTGAAAATTATTCCTGTTTGTGTGTGGAAACTGATGTGTGGATGAAAGCATGTAAGGTTTCTTTTATTATTATTAGCACCATCAACTATTTATCAGATGTTTAAAACCTACTGATAAAATTTTGAGTTGATTGGTTTCTGAACTGAAACTCCACTCAGAAGTGCCCAGTCCAAGATGATTATACCACAATTCAGGGGTGGGCAACAACTAGGGTCCAAGAATCACTTTGGGCTTCCATAGGACTTTGAAGGGCCATTCTGTGCCTTTGGGTAATTTTGCTGTGTTTTTTTTTCCATAGCCCATTATAGGTCCAGAAAAGTTCTTTTTTAAAAAAAAGAATGCATCAAACAGAAGTCAACCTTTGTTTTACTTCTGTTTTAAAAAGACCCCTTTGTGAACCTAAAAAGTAGCAGACCCCTCATGTGGTGGAATTGCCCCCAGGACAGTAAATTATATGCATTTGTAGCAATTAAAATCAAATTTTGGGGTTGTGGGCTGTAGTGATTCCAGGGGCTTCAAAAATCTTACTGGGAGGCATATGGCCCACAGGCCATATTTTTCCCATCCCAGTGGTGATATGTTCTGTCTTCCCTTATCAGTTCTGAAGTACATTGAGAATATTCAAAATATTTATTTGTAGTGTTGAATGCAAAAAGTTAGTATACTCATGTAGAGGATAGGGACCAGATGAATAGCACATTTAGGAATTGTAAGTAAAGGAGATTAGGAATGTGTACTCTTGGCTGTGCTGAGCATCTTAAATTTTCCTTCTTATAATACTTGTTTGACTACAGCACAACATAAATAATACCTGAATTTGGTGCCTCTACGTAGCCATTCCCATGCTGGAAGTTGCAGCGAGAATATTTGGAAGGAACCACACGAGGGAGGCTGTGCTAAAGAAATCTCTATGATCTACTGGTCCTTTATAGGTTTTATATTTGTTTAAGGAAAAAAAAAGGTTTTCCTGTGTTTATCAGTTTCACAGAATGTGCAAATGTTACCAGTAATTTGTGCATGTTCATATCTTACAGTGCAGACATGTGTATGTCAGTCATAAAAAAAATATATAAAGTAAGTATAAAACATCCAAGGATAGTTTAAAATGACATATAGATGGCATAAGAGGCTTAATTGCTTTTTGAACTCTCTCCTGAGTTTGTTATTAGAGGGAGTGATAGAGTCACAAAACATGCTTATGGTCCAGTGACAGAAGTCAAGGGAATATAGGGCAATTCTTAGAAAGGGCTAATGATGCACCCTCAATTAAAATACAACAAAATCCACAAAACAGTGATATATTTGTAGGGCCTACTAAAAAGCACAAAATACATCATGCAAGCTCTTGAACATCTTCTTGAGGCAAAGATGTTAAAAGTCATACAGGAGGAAAAAAGTGACTGTTAATCAGAGGCCTGCATTTTTTCTCAGACATTACTTCTGTTGTCAGTTAAGATGGTCTAGAGGGCTATCAATGCAGGCAGAGGTCACTCACTTTCTTGGCCATGTGGTGAATGGGGACAAAAGGCAATTTATTGCTTATTGTTTACAATCCCTTTGAAGGTCACATTTGTGGTACATTTGTGGTAGGTATGCAAGATTCACACCAACCTATCAAATTGAAACCTAACTTTCCTCCTGATCAAGTATGATCTCACTAGCGTTGTGTATGTAGTTTACTGTATTTGACAACTATAATTAAATTATAAATGTTCTGTCTATAATTCATCAGTATTTGAAAATGAAACTTAAACTGTAATCTATTGCTTTGTAATTAATGGAACTTATAGACAGTAATGAAAAATGATCCATCTGTTAAATTAGGACTAATCAGATTTATTCTTATGCAGAGAATAACTTATTTCTAGTTCTGAGAAACAAAATAAAATGTCTAGTTTCTTTTTTAATCATGATACGTCTTGATAATTCTTCAAATAAGACTGGGATAAAAGTGAAAAGTGCTCTCTGCTGTTAAACTATGATATAGACCATGTTATATTTAGCATCTAATTCTGTATATGCATCTTAATTACTTGAAAATGCATAGACTTCTTAATAAGATGACTAAAATGCTGAATAGAAAACTGCCCAGTTATTTTTATAAACCTCATTGTAGCACAGTGAAAGTGGTACCAGTATATGTAAATTGGTTAATTAGTAAATGCAGGCTATGCTGAAACTTTAATGATTGTTCTTCCTGGGAGTTCTTGCCGTCTTGTGTGAACTTACAGTTGTATGGCAATGTCAGTTGTCAGTGGTATCTTGAATTAGCCTTGTTAATTATGAACCTCCAAATTTGGGATCCCCTTCAAATCTTTGCCAAAGTTTTTCAAACATTTTGCAACAAAAACTCCGTATTTTGCACCATCTCCAAACTGACAAACAGAAACATCAACTAGGACTTCTTAGTGAACACCTCAAAACCTCACATTGCCTGATTTGCTACAAGTCTGTGTCAAGATTTTGCAATTATTTTGCAACACTATAACAAAAATACTGAGTTTTGCTGTGCCCACTCCAAAATGAGCAATAGGGGTCTCAAACCAGCTATCCTTGTAACCCCATCCAAAACCCCACATGGTCTTATTTGCTCTAAAATGGTGCCAACGTTTTGCAATTGTGCAATATTTTGCAATTAAAAGCCTCTTTGTAAATTTAAGTGTCACTTTCTCACTTTGGGAGGTGTTGCAAAACATTGTGTGTTGTTATTACAAAATAATTGCAAACTCTGGCACAGGTTTGGCTTAGGGATTACAGTTTTCAGGGGTTGTGGCTTGTTAAATTGATATCTCTGAGATATGGGTAGGCTTCTCTCCCCTTGATAGCTTAACACACTCATACAGAAATTTTATCCTTGTGATCACTTTTACATCTGCATGAGGATGTTGGGTGCCCTGCTTCCTTTGCCACCAAGGGACAAGGGGTGGGTCAGCAGCTCTCTCGTACCTGTCTCCTCCTTCAGGATCAGAGGTGGGTTTTTAAAGGACTATGTAGTCTGATCAGAGCTGCTGAGAGGGAAAGTTCCCCTGGAAAAGAGGCACTTGAGTTGCAGAAACTTGCAACTAATCAAATCTCTGAATGTCAGACCCATGAATGCGGAGGGCAGACTACCTGCAGGCTGACTTTTCTTGCACCTTCTTTGAGTAACTGTTGCACCCCAGAGTCCCACCCCACATAGTTCTCCTGGTCGTATCTGTTCAGAATCAGACAGCCTTTTCTTTTTTTACTTACTAATGAAAACTTTTGAGTTTAAATGGATTGTTGAATCCATTGGTTGAAAATAGATTGCTAAAATGTAACTGTCAGCTAGAAAAAGGGCCAAAAATCACTTTTGAAAGATGAATGGTGCAGAAAGGCTGTGGTATTTTAGGGTGGAAGAATAGAGTGGAGAGTGATTTTTATTCAAAACAGAGCATGCTGTGTAGCTGAATGATTCATGTTGCATGAGGCTGTGTGTTTATGTGTCAATATATATGGTAGGATTTTAGAAGCTGTTCATGCCTTACTGCAGCGGGTGATATAATAAAGTCACTTCTCTGGTACCCCTGTGTGAAGTTACTATCTTGTTTCATTTCCATCCTTGCAGATCAGTGTTTAAGTTCCAGTATTCACCCTGTAGGTATTACAACTGGTTGAAGTGTTAGTATGGGAATTGCTTTATATAGCATTAGAACAAGTAGGGTGGGCAGTTAAATTTGTAGGTATAAGAAAACATTTTATTGAATTAGAAAAGGTGTTTGGCCTAAATCTGTTTCTTAATTAATGGTGGAGTAGTTGGAATGTTTGTCTACATCTGTGGAGACCAGGGTTTGAATCCCCACTTGGCCATGTAACCCATTGGATGACTTTGGACAAGTCACGCCCTCTCAGCCTTAGAAGAATGTAGTGGCAAACCTCCTCTGAACAAATCTACCCAAGAAAACTCTATGATAGGGTTGCTATCAGTTAAGAAAAGCTTGAAGGTAACACAACAACAAAGTCTCATTGAACCAACTGACGTGTTGACTTACTGGGTTTCTTTTCATTCAATGAGTTTGTGCTGGTTGTGGCTACCAATTCAGAATTCAGGCACAACCAGCACAAGAATTCAAGTATTGAAATCATTCCAGTTTTTGTTCACTTACCTAGTTGTAACTGATGATCTGAAGTCCATACAGATGCATAGGTAAGTTTTCTCCTGGCAGGTTGCGAGCAGACTGGCAAGGGAGAGAATAAAAATGTGTGATAAGTACTAGTGCATTGTAACCTATTAATAGTTATTTGGAACAAGTGTATGTTTTATATTGAATGTGATAAAATGTTATATAGCTCACTTCAAAGGGAAAGTTTGTGTGTGTGTGTGTGTGTTTGCTTGTGTAAAATACGCAAGAATAAAATCTACTGAAGCTGAAAAACCTCATGTAATTATTCTCCAGAGGTTCATCTCTTTAGAGATCTCTTACTTGAACTGGTAGAAAGGAAGCCTTTCAATGTTCAAAAGTAACAATAGGCTAGATTTAGATTGTCCATTCTGCAGATGAAACAACTTTCCATTTGTGTAAGAGACTGAGATCCTGTAAGTGGAGATCAGGTGATTTTTGGTTAAATTCCCTCCTCCCAATTTCTGTCTCCATTATTGACTATACCCAGAAGGTCCATCCTCTTTTTGACTTTTTAGGGGACAGAGGAACAAAGACATCTCTCCTATCCCTTGATTTAGTGAATTCATTTTACAGGAATTCTGGATCTAACCACTTTATAAATACATCTTTTATTATCCAAAAAGCTTATGTATAATTTATATTGTATTAAATCCTGTACACTGAAAGATACAGGAAATAGCTAGCTCTTAAAGTTTCCTTGTTCACAGCTTGAAAAAGGGCATATATTTGCTCCTTCAAATTATCTGACGACTACCATATATAGGGTATATGGTCTTCAATCCATTCTCCTTTTCTAGGCTGATTTAGTGACTTAGATATCATGAGTGATGCAGTTCTGGAAGAAGTGTGTAGAGCACTATATGATTCAGTTTTATGGAATGAGTTTCAGTTGTTGCTGAACAATTGAAAAGGTACTTGGAAGAAGGAAACAAACCACTCACTCATACTTCTAACCTTTGCCTATTGTGGCACCTTTCCTTAAGCCATGTAACTCCAGGAAGTTTTTAATACTTCAAGGGATGTACTTTCATCACACTGAAGCAAGTGCTTCTGGAACTGCTTTTAAAGAAAGGTGCAGTTCACTGGTTCCAGATGTTCACAACAGTTATTGCCTGCTTTCACTCTCAGTCCTAGCAAAAAAATACTGGTGGGGGGTGCAGAAGAATCTCAGTCTTTAGTAACAACCTAAATCCACCTCTGAAGGTAAGAGCTCCGAGGGTGGCTCTCTGATGAAGAGCTGGCTCTTGGCAGATGAATGAATTCATATGGAAAAAAAATTACTAAAGTGTAATTACAGAATTCATAAATCTTCCCTACTTATTTCTAAACTTCACCATTTTAAAGACACAGGATTGCTTTTGGTTGGGGATAAAATTAATAATAATTTGCCACTTTTTATAATATGACTACGGAAAGAATAAGGGTAATATTTGGAAAAGGAAACTAATGTTTGAAGTCATTTTACATGCTATGATTTTGGCCAATAATGAGAGCGGACAGTTGTCCTTTGACTTAGGATATCTTTTCACAGACTTTGATATATATACAGTTATAGGAACAAAAGCTGTCTCCATTTTTTGCAGAGCAAGTTGCTGGACTTTCAACGCCTTGTCCAAAGGACTCAGTGATTAAATTCTAGTATCACTTATGGGTTTCAAGTTTTTAAAGAACCTTTAGTTCTTTTTTCATATACTTTGCAATTATTAATGACATGATCTGGGTCATGACCCATAAAAATATGTATAGTTCTTGCATGAATGTAACTTGACATAAAGAACTGGGGATGCTTTAGATGGGGATGCCTTACTTGCATGTAGAGGGAAAAAGGTTATTCCCATCCCTTCATATTGAATGTAAGTGTAACTGTGTAACAGTGTTGTATTCAAAATAAGCAAATGTAAAAACTGATACTTTTTCATTTCAGAAAACTGAAGTTTCGCTTGTTGTCAGTAAAGAATTAGGGAGGGCAACTTTAAGATCCCCACTCCGGAAATCTGCATGCTCAATTTCTGCTCTGGCAACCTCCTTTTTTTTTAAAAAAATTTTTTTTATCATAGAAACTGATGGTTTGTGCCCTGGAAGACTTTTGAAGGTGCTCTTAGCCACGTTAGGCCATTTTTACCCCTAATTGATAGAATGCTACAGAAAAGGCATAGAGGTCCATGAATAGTACACACTCTGCACTTTGCTCACTTCTGTTCTTAGTAAAATATCCTAATTCAAAATTAGAGCAGGACTGGCCTACCAATGGACTTCTGATTAATCTCACAACATCAGACCATTTTTCATTCCATTAAATTTGCAGTGTACTCATTGTGGAATCTGGAAATTGTTATTTACCGATTCTTAACAGTCAGGTGGAAGGTGTATGGTAACATTTGTGCAGTGGAAATGGACACTTGAATGAGAGAAATATGTATGGTGGCAGAATTGGTTGTGGAAGCTGTTCTGGTTGTTGGCTGTGTTGGAGAGAAAGTAGAAAACATGCTAAGAGAACATGAAGATGAGGAGTTGAAGCTGAGAGACTATATTGCATGAAGAGTTGGCAAGTTGGGGGAAATGGTAATGGCAAGATTAGTACCTTGGGTTGGGATGTTGAGATTTTTTGAAGCTAAGTAGTGATTAGTGATGTTCTATCTTCAACTCTTAAGTTAATTTTGATAGGAACATTGTTTAGAGAGTTTCGTTTTTCAGTACATTCTGATGAATTGCTATGGTAGTGTTTTATGCACATATTACTATGTAGTGTTTAGTAAAGGACATTACGCTGCTTCAGTTTTCATTTATCTGCAGCTAGTGAGATGAGGTATTGGATTTTAACTGGAAGAATCTGAAGTTAGTGAGTGATCTTAAATCACTTGTTTCTACACTCAGTTAAGAATCTTCTTGTGAAGATAAAAATGGAGATAGGACATTATGGAGATTCATTGTGGTGTAGTTGTTTGAGTATTGAGCTATGACTCTGGAGACCAGGGTTCAGTTTCTTGTTTGGCCATGGGAAACCATTGGGTGACTTTGGGCATATCACGCACTCTCATCCCCAGACAACTGAGTGATAGATTCTCCTTAGGGTTGCCATAAGTCAGAAACAACTTGAAGGCACAGAACAAAAAAGACGATATATCTATCTATCTATCTATTGGGAGTGGTTTGGAGGAAAGTCATTGGAGACAATATAGCTTCAGTCACTACATGAATTGCCATCTTGAAACTGCAGTGTATTATTGAGAAAATGCTTCCCTTTTAAGGATTTTTTTTCCCTTCTCCCATCCTCTTTTGCTTCTTTTTTGTGGTCTGTCTCAATTATATTATGGGTCTTTTACCTGTGTACAACTACATTTAAGATATTCTAGAGCTGAGTAGCTTTATGTGGGAACCTTGCCCCTAACTCATAGGTGCGCCCAGTCCCAGGCACATGTGCTTAAGTGTCTTTTCGTCAATTACTTTTCAGGTACTGTGAAAGAAGTAGTGTAAAGAATATTCTCTGTAGTTCAGTATTTTTTTTAGCTAACAATGCAAAGTTCTTATTAGTCTCAAGTATAGTGATTTAGTAAAATTATGTCCAAGAATTAAAAGGTCACTTATATTATGGACTTATTCTGGACACTTCATTGGCCAATTAATTTAAAAACACTAGTTTGCTTCTCCCATGAGCAAGAATGGGTACACCGGGAATTCAAATCTTACTGTGTTGTGGGAACATTCCTTTTCAAATCAGGGTTGCAATATCCCTTACGAAGCCAAGAGTTTTAAATTGAGAACAAAACTTGGCTTGCAGTTCTAACTCATATGAGGTGCAACAAACCAGAATCCCGAAATCAGATCACATGAAACCATAGGATTTGAAAAGTCCCAGTGGCCATTATTTCAACCACTTGTCAAGACAGGAATCAAATCATCCCTGAGAGGTAGCTATCTGATTTCAGTTTAAAAACTTGTCACCATCTTTTGAGTTAGTCTCTTCTCCTGTTAAATGGTTCTTAGTGTCAGGAAGTATGTCTAGCTCTTTCTTATAAATTGAATCTTCTGGTAGAAAATGAGCTTGCTTTGTCTTATACATTACAGACCTTCTTAAACAGTGGTTTGAGAAGTATGAGGCCTAACTAATGCAGAAAAGAGTGATGCTGTTAACTTCCTTTGATCTGAGCCCTGTCATTCTGTTGATGCAGCCTAGAAGTATGTTACCGGTAGCTTTTTTGCCACACTATCTGGTGGCTTATCTTAAACTTGTTGTCTATATCTTTTTGCTTCTTCTTCGTGGTCTCTGTGCCTTCATACACTAGGAGCTTTAGCGCCTGCGCGGTAGCGTTCGGAAACTTCTAGAGCTTGTTCGCTTGGCGGGAACCCCTCCCCCACGCCGGTACTGCGCATGCTCCTCCCGCCGAGCAACGGTCTCTCCTCAGTTCTTTCTCGTCCGCCGCCGCGTACGGAAGGTTCTTTAGTTTGTTCCTCTCACGTCGTGCTTGGCTTGCTGTTTTTTTCACGGTTTTACGGACTTTCGGACTGTCTTTGACCTCTCTTTCGGACTCCCCCTTCGGTTTTCGTCTTTTTGGATTTCGGAGTTTGGCGTTTCTTCGTCTTATGTCCGCGCTCTTTAAGAAGTGCGTGTCCTGCGGCCGCAAGGTTGCCCTCAACGACGGCCATAAGGAGTGTCTCTTCTGTTTGGGCGAGTCCCACAACATCCGGACTTGCCCAATTTGCAGGGATTTTACTCCCCAAACTCTTCGCAACCGCTCCGCGAGACTCAAATCTTATTGTTGGGAACAGTCTCTGCGGGCGATAGACGAGACCTCCACTTCCAAGATGGCCGACAAGAAGACGACCACGCCATCGACGGTATCGGCGGCTGCCGTTCCGTCCACCTCGTCGGTATCGGGCTCGGTACCGGCGAAAACGCCGATCTCGGCGTTACCGAGGATCCCGAAGCTGTCGGCGGCTGCCAAGTCAGCGAAAGGATCCTCGACGGCGAGGAAGGCTGAGGCTCCCCTTACGGAGACGCCTGCAAAAAAGCGCCCTGCTCCGGACGGAGGTAAGGGCAAGGAGAAGGAGAAGAAGAAGAAGAAGAAGGAAAAGAAG
Source organism: Ctenosaura bakeri (assembly GCA_948474755.1). Lineage (NCBI taxonomy): Eukaryota > Metazoa > Chordata > Lepidosauria > Squamata > Iguanidae > Ctenosaura > Ctenosaura bakeri. Next base: position 50,903 of record CAOLHI010000319.1, on the reverse strand, counting down.
CGCTCCCCGGCTGGGGACGCTCAACCTCCTACTCCTCCTCCTACTCAGCAGCCTTCCAAAGGGCGAGGCGAGTCCGTCGACCTCTCGGAGGATGAGATCGAGGACGTTCCCCAACAGCGCCCAGACTCGCCTGTGGCAGACCCTCCAACCCTGGTGGAGGAGCGCCACCGCCCTCTTAGCCGTCGCAGGTCGGCCGACCTGCAGCAGAGAGAGCCCTCTGCTTCTCCGGAGCGGCGTTCGACCTCCTTCAGGTCCCGGTCCCGCTCTTCCGAGCGTCCGGTGGCCTCGCCGCCTCCGAGGGAGACAAGAGAGGAACAACCTCGCTCGTCTGCCTCCAGATACACCTCGGCGTCCTACGTGGCCAGGTACGCGAGGGAATCTGAATGGAGAGAGCGCCCGGCCTCCTATCGGTCGCATTCGCCATCGTACCGGGATCGGTACCATCGTGGCCCGAGTCGCTGGGGACCTTCCGGAGGTCCCGGTCACCTCGTCGACAGCGCGAATCGCGCTCGCCTAGAGGGGACGAGGCTCGGTACCGTCGACGCCGAAGCCGATCTCCGTCGGACCGCCGCTCCTTCAGCCGCTCTCCCTCCCCTCGATATCATAGGGCGAGGGAGCCTTCACCACGGTATCGGGCGATATCGCCACCTCCTAGGGTCACGGCAACGGCGACGCGCCCTACGGAGTCGGTGGTGACTGAGCGGGCTACGACGACGTCAGCCTGCCAGACTACCCCGGTCACCACCAAGAGGGTGAAGTCAGTGGTCAGCCATCCCAAGCGGGACGCTGCTGCTACCACCGCCCCGGCTGCGGAGAAGCCTAGGAAGGCAACACCTGCGGCGACTACGAAGGAGCCGGAAAGCGAGCGGCGAGAGGACTCACCGAGCTCGGAGTCGTACGACTCGAGTGCGGAGTCTGAGGTGTCTGAGGCGGCCTCCCAGGAGTCTCCTCCGTTGGGATTCGGGGACCCGATCCCAGATTCTGCTCCAGAGGACGTCCACCAGTTCTCTGCGATGCTGCTCCGCATGGCCACTACCCTCGGCCTTAAGATCGCCGATGCGGAGCCGGAGGATGACGATCCAGCCTTCTCCGTTTTCGAGGAGAAGCGACCTTCCACGGCCCCGCTGCCTCTCCTGCCCCGGGTATCCAGACTGGTGAAGGCCGCCTGGGATAGACCGGCCTCGGCTCAGCCGATACCGCAGCGGTTAGAACACCTCTACAGGGTGCAGAAGGATAACGCCGGTTATCTATTTAATCACCCTGCACCGAACTCTGTGGTCGTCGAGTCCGCGCAGACGAAGGGCTCCGGCAGGCAACACACCACTCCGCCGGACAAAGAGGGCAGGAAGTTGGACACCTACGCAAGGAGGTTCTATTCAGCTGCCTCCTTGCAGATCAGGCTGTCCAACACTCAGGCTTGCCTCGCGGCATACCTGAAGAAAGTGCTCGATCGCCTGCAACCGGCGATGGAAGCGGTACCGGAGGACATCCGCCAAGCCTCCTCCGTGATCTTCAATGAGGCTATCTCCATCGCTCGGCACCAGATGGCCTCCTCCCGGCACGCAGTGGAGATCGCCTCCCGGGTCATGGCGGGATCCGTCGGCCTCCGCCGCCATGCTTGGCTGCGACCGGCCGACATCCAGGAGGACACCAGAAGGAGGATTGAAGATCTCCCCTTCGACGGTGAAGGCCTATTCAATTCGTCCACAGACGAAGCTTTGGACAATCTCGTCAAGGCGAGACTGACCGCAAAAAAGATCGGGGTGCAGCCGGCCACGCAGGCCCGCAGGGCCTCCACCTTCCGCCCATCCTGGCGACGATCTTCCACCTCGTCGTTCCAGCGTTCGGCCCAGTCTGGACAGTCGAGACCGTCCTCCGGCTCATCGGCCAGACGCACGATTAGGCGGCGCCCGCCTTCGTCGAAGAAGTCCTCCTCCGAGACAAAGTCTCGGTTTTGACGTGCCTGGCAGGACCCACCAATACCCACTCTTCAGCCTACCATCAGCGCTCGGAGACCGACCGACTCTCGCTCGACACCTAGCGGAGTGGCAGTATGTCACTACGGACTCTTGGGTGCTTTCCATCGTCCGTCTTGGCTACGCCATCGAGTTTCTCGATATTCCTCCTCGCGGCGTTTACGACTCCACGCCGTCGAGTCCGGCCCTCCTGGAAGAGATCCAATCCCTCCTCCAGAAAGGGGCGATCGAGCAGCTCCCGCAAGAGGCCAAGACCACCGGCTTCTTCTCCAGGTACTTCACGGTACCGAAAGCCGACGGTACCCTCCGGCCGATCCTAGACCTCAGAGGGGTGAACTACTACATCCGCCCCAAAAGGTTCAAGATGGTCACGATACCGTCGATCCTACCCTTCCTACATCGAGGGGACTGGTTCGCCTCCATCGATCTCCGAGACGCATACTTCCATATCGCCATTCGCCCGCAGCACAGACGGTACCTCCGCTTCGCAGTCGACGACACCTGTTACCAGTACAAGGTGCTGCCGTTCGGACTCTCGACTGCCCCAAGGGTCTTCACCAAGTGCATGGCCCCGGTGGTATCCTACCTGCGGACGAAGGGCGCTTCCGTCTTCCCCTACCTCGACGATTGGCTGTTGGTGGCGTCCTGCAAACAGAGACTTTACCACGACGTCCACATGACGTTGTCACTCCTGACCCGCCTTGGTCTACGAGTGAATCCGAAGAAGTCCCACCTCGAGCCGGCGAGGATCTTGGACTTCATCGGGGCGACGCTCGACTCGACCTCCGCCAGGGCGTACCTTCCAGAGTCTCGAGCACGAACCTTGATCCGGGCCGCCGCTCACGCTCGTACGGCCCCGACGTTATCTGCGAGAAGCGTCCAGCAGCTCTTGGGCTACATGGCTGCGACGACCGCTGTGACATATCTCGCCAGGCTGAGAGCAAGACCTCTTCAACACTGGTTCGTCCGCATATTCGACCCCCTGCGAGACGAACAGACACTCCGACTGCAGCTGCCGGGAGACGTCCGCTCATCCCTCCGATGGTGGCAGTCGCGATGCAATCTCATGTCAGGGATGCCTTTCCAACAGCCGACACCGAAGGTGACGGTAACGACCGACGCCTCCCTGTATGGATGGGGTGCCCACTGCGGCGATCTCAGAGTCCGCGACAGATGGACCGACGACGAGACCGCTCTCCATATCAACGCGCTGGAGCTGCTCGCCGTCTGGAAAGCCCTATGGGCGTTCCGCCATGCCGTGGCGGGGCGCACGGTCCTGATTCTGACGGACAACACCACCGCCGTCTGCTACATCAACAGACAAGGTGGGACTCATTCCACGACCCTGCTCGACATCGCGCTCGACCTGTGGGAATGGTGCATTCGCCTGCACACGCATCCCGTGGCGGTTCACCTGGCCGGGCAGGAGAACACCACGGCAGACGCCCTCAGCAGGGACACCTCATCCCATCACGAATGGTCTCTCTCCGGAGAGGCGTTCAGACTGATTCGGGACCGCTGGGGCGAACCATCGATCGACCTCTTCGCGACCAGGGAAAACGCGAAGTGTCGCCGATTCTGTTCCAGAGCGGGCCACGATCGTGCCTCCATCGGGGACGCTTTCCAGCTTCCGTGGACCGGGGAACTCCTCTACGCGTTCCCGCCGTTCCCGCTGCTCGGCCGGACGATATCGAAGATCCTCGCCGATCGAGCCGACGCGATCCTGGTAGCCCCGTACTGGCCGAGGCAACATTGGTTCGCACCCCTGCTACAAGCCGCGCGAGACGACCTGCTCCGGTTGCCACCGACACCGGACCTGCTCTCCCACTCCGGCGGCCGAGTCCTCCATCCGGACCTGCCACGCCTGGCCCTCCATGCCTGGAGGATATCGCACTAGACGATCCCGTGCTCGGTACCGTCCTCGTCGCGGCCAGGAAGGAATCCACCCGTCGCAACTATCAATACAAGTGGCGACGCTTCCTGACCTTCGCTAACGAGAGGAGTGAGCCGGTATCGCCCGCGGGGCTCTCGACCGTCCTGCACTTCCTCCTGCACCTCCGGCAACAGGGCCTGGCGTTTCCATCCCTGAAGGTGTATCTCTCCGCGATCGTGGCATACCAACCGCCACGATCTGCTGCCTCGGCCTTCTTCAGGAACGATACCGTTAAGCGGTTCCTGAAAGGACTTCATCATCTCTACCCGCCGGTATCGCCGCCGCTACCGCCGTGGTCCCTCTCGCTGGTGCTCTCGCAGCTGACGAAGCCGCCCTTCGAGCCAATGGCGACCTCGGATGACAGGCTCCTGACAATGAAAACTGCCTTCCTGGTAGCGGTGACCTCAGCGAGGCGAGCGGGTGAGATCACAGCTCTTCTTTCTGATGAGCCCTTCACGGTCTTCCACAGGGACAGGGTGGTCCTGAGACCTGACATCTCGTTCCTGCCAAAGGTGGTGTCCAGTTTCCATCTCAACCAGGACATCATCCTGCCTGCCTTCTTCCCGAACCCGACGACACCGTTGGAGCGGTCCCTCCACTCCCTGGATGTGCGTCGGGCATTGGCTTTCTACAAGGACAGGACTGCTTCCTTCCGACAGACGCCGCATCTCTTTGTTTGCTATGGGCGACGTCGGAAGGGCCTAAAAGTGTCCACCCAGCGCTTCTCCAAGTGGGTGGTGAGGACTATTGAACTGGCGTATGAGCTCGCGAGGAAGCCTCCGCCAGTCCTGCTTCGAGCCCACTCCACCAGAGCTGTGGCTACTTCTGCGGCCCTCCTGCGAGGAGTTGACCTGCATGAACTTTGCCGTGTGGCGACCTGGTCCCAACCATCGACCTTCGTGCGCCACTACAGGCTCGACTGCCGGTCGCGCAGAGATGCCCGGTTTGGACGTGAGGTGTTGGCTTCCGTGCTGTAGGACCTGACCCGCCGTCCGACCGGTAAGCTACACAGTCTCCTAGTGTATGAAGGCACAGAGACCACGAAGAAGAAGAACAGGTTGCTTACCTGTAACTGTGGTTCTTCGAGTGGTCATCTGTGCCATCATACACACCCGCCCTTCCTCCCCTCTTTCTCAGGTCCCTGTAGGTTCTACGGCGGACGACAGAACTGAGGAGAGACCGTTGCTCGGCGGGAGGAGCATGCGCAGTACCGGCGTGGGGGAGGGGTTCCCGCCAAGCGAACAAGCTCTAGAAGTTTCCGAACGCTACCGCGCAGGCGCTAAAGCTCCTAGTGTATGATGGCACAGATGACCACTCGAAGAACCACAGTTACAGGTAAGCAACCTGTTCATCTGTTGCTTTGAATTCCTGGTTGGTTTAGTTATTCCCATTGGTAAGAAAAACCAAATGGGGACAAATGGTTTGTCTATATGAGCATATAGCTGTTGAAATACAAGCAAAATTCCCTGGAGTTCCAGTTATTGTAGCATGCAAATGTGGCCAAAGTGTATCCGGAACTGAGTTTTTCATTTAACTTGGCCACGATAGATATATCTGTGTATTATTTCTAATGCCTAGAGTAATGTACCTTGTAGTAAACAATTCTGATGGCTTTCCATTTTAGCTTTGTTTCTTTCTCTCCCTATTTTTCAGGTGACATAATATGATGAAGCACCCATCAAGTATTGGATACATATTTTATAATGACTGTATTAGTTAAAATTAAATTAATGAAAATTTAAAACTATACCTATACTTTCCCAATATGTTATCAAATATGTGAGGTTTGGTGTACTAAACATTGTATACTTCATTTTTTTTCAAAATACTTGCTTTCTGCAGAAAACAAAAAACTCAATAAATATAAAAATGTTCCCCATATGTGAAAAACAGGGAGCTGACTTGGCAGCTTTATTATGAATTTTTTTTATGAATTTAGGCTTTATTAGGAATTGTACTTTCTATCACTTAGGTATGACTGTTCCTTGTATTTGGGTATTCCATGTCCAGTTTCAGCATTATCACTGGGGATGGCATAGTGAGCTAACAGTTCTTAAGGACCAGTAATTAGAAACAGTGATGTTTTCTAAAACACATGTATCTTAATTGCTGTTGTCAGTATCAAAGATATTTACTCCTGGTCTTGAAGAGGCCAAAATTGCCCTTATACTGTACTTGACAGAGGGTGGGTATGTTTTGGCTGAATTTTCCCAGTTTGGGTTTTTTGTGATGGTGCTGGTCCCATGGCATCCTTTAAAAAAAATTGCCTTGGGGGCTGCATATTCCCCATCCCAGTTCTACATCTTGGGTCACTTTACCTTTGTTTTTTTAAACAGATGCTTGTGATGTTTGGTTATTGTTTTCCCTGCATAGACTTTAACACTGAGCCCCATCAGAGAGTGGTCCAGAATCCACGTTTCCCAGTTTTCACTTTGAGAAATGCCTTCTCATTGATGAGGCATGATTCTTTGTCCTTTGCTGTTCATTCAAGGCGTTCCAAATTTCACTGCTCATTTTTGTTGTGAAAATACATACCTTGCTTTCCCTTTCTTCAGTTAAAACTCCATATATATATTCTTTGTCTTGTTTCTATTCTGATCATTTTCCACTTTGGTTACTATAAATCTCTCTTGTTATTCTTTATAGTTTCTGTGACTCACACATATGGGTGGTCTGCATTTGCGCAGTGCATTGTTTGGAATCTTCTAGAGCTCTGAAGCAAGCATTTTGGCTGTAGTCCCTCTTCCACTGGTACATGTGACCAGTGTGATTCTCAGTCAGTTCCTTTTTGTCTGCCACAGCAGTGGCATCTGATGTCCTACCCAGGGACCAGTTTTTATGTTGTCTTTGATAGGGACTTGGATGTGGTACTTGCCAGTGTGTAACACAGTGCATTGATTTAAATCAGGATGAACAGTTATGAATTTAAATCAGATTTCCAACGGATAGGCCAGTATATTTCCTAAACCACCAATGCATATCTGACCACTAAACCATGATAATATACAACTAAGTCAAATATTATTTATGCTGCTTCACTCTTAAAACTAGAACTTGCTTCTTTTGGTTGTGCTGTATATATTTTCTTTATTTTTTTAATTATTTGCCTTAATATTTAGAGAATATGTAATTAAAATATTACGCTACATTACAAGTCAGCAATCTAGTGAACTCCACATGGTTTGGCCTATAGTTTTCATTATTCCAAATTGGTATAGTTAGTGAGTATGTATTGTGGGCAAAACATCTGGAAGGTACCATGTTGCCTGTCTCTGCCTTATATGGTGTTTCTTATGACTAGACAATTCTACTTTCTTTACAGTTTTTTTACTTGCTTGCTCAGTCTGCTTGGAACTTCGCTGCTATTGGAAAAAATAGTGATAAGCAATATTAAATTTTTATAACCAATAATATTCATATTCATTGGGCAGACAAGTGCAGTTGATTTTCGTGACACAAACATTAAATGTCTATGCCGTATGAGTAAATGTCCACATTTTAGAAAAAAACTGAATTGGTATTTTTAATTAGAAAAGCCTTTTTCTTTTACAGTGTATCAATTTAATCATTCTGTTTTGAGAATAACTACAAAACTATCACCCATATTTTCAGATTAACATTAACAGTTATTCAAGATAAATTAAAAAAATAAAAATTTAATTTTCACTCAAACAGCCTAACTGGTTTTGACTTAAAAATCTGTTTGTTTTTGGTCTAGAGCTGTAAAAGTCTGGAAAAATCCAGAAAGCAGATCTCCTCATTTCTTTCGATGAGGTATAAAATGGGATATGGTGGGGAATATGAGTGGAATATTCTAGAAAATAATGTTTGAAAATGTTTTTGAACTTTTGCAGTTTGTGAATTCAGGAAGAAAGCATAGCAATATCTAGTCATGGTAGCACTCTTTCAACTTCTGCATTTGACAGAGTTATTAGTAATTAATATCAAATACATCTTGAGATTGCAAAAGTATTTTCAAATGTTGCAGGGTACAAATCATCTTCAGGCATTTGGTGCAAGTTGCTGTCTGGGGGTCATTCAGCTGCTTTTCTTACATCTTGCTGTGGCAAAGGATCTGTATAGAATACTTCCTCTCTGTTCTCTTACCATGTACTCCTTTCATTTTGTCTGCATCAAGTGAAAGAACAGATGAATGTTGCATAATATGCAGATGATAAAAACACAATTTTCTAAGCAAGAATTGAAAATCTTTCTAAAATTCATATGAACCTTCAGTTTTCTAGAGTCTCATGATCTATAAGTAAAAATTAAGGACCAAACAATTCCTCTTTCAAACACTATTCTTGGTTAGTGAAATTATTTCTTTTGTATTTCTTTTCAAGATTATACTTAGGGGGTAAAGTATGGAAAACAAAGGATATGTATATTACAGTTAGGGGCTGCAGTTATGAGTTTTGCAGCCTGACACTTTGCACATCTTCTTTGTTGCAAGTCTCACAGATTTCAAGTTGGTTATTCCTAGATAAGTGTGTGTAGGACTGCATCTGCACCATATGTTGTGATGTTGAGTTCATCAGGCTAGGGGATGATTTGTTATCCCGTCTCCTCCCCCCTTCCCCTTCCCCTCTCCCCATCCCCTCCTCCTTCTCCTCCTCCTTTTTTTTTAAAGGCTCTTTTTGTTTCTGTGTGATGATGCTGAACTCTGACTGTGATTCATTGACAGTCTTAGCAGTGCCCAACTGGCTGGCCATACCCAGCAGAAAAAAATAGTCAGCTTTCAAAATGTCCCTTGGTTTCAGAAAAGGTTTCCTATGTGTAAGTGAGGCTAATGTTCAAGAAGGAAGGATGTCCCACTGACCATGAAGAACTAATTCCAAGGGTCTCTGAATCTAGCCTTCTCTTTCTAGGCCTAGGTAATAACATCTGTTCTTTTAATGCAGTACAGGTAATTTCTGTTTTCGTTCCCCCAACTGACCTAACCTGAGATATTTTGAATACTGTATGGACCAACAGCATACAGTTTCATTTTGACTACTTGGTATATTTATTTGTATAAAATAAATACACTTACAGTTTTAAAATTGCAAAATTACTCTGAATAGTACAGTAAGGTTTGGGAAAGTTTATATCAGAGCTTTCCAAACTTTTCATGTTGGTGACACATTTTTTAGAGATACATTATTTTGCAACACAGCAATTCAGTTTTACTAGCAAACAGAAGTTAAGCTAACCCCTTATAAGAAATACAGACACATACATAAATTGTAATAAAATTACAAAACATGAAATTTTTAACTAGAAACTTAGCATTTTAGAGGTAATTCAGCTGCAATTTAAGTAAGTAAATATGAAAATAACAGCACCGGCACTCCACTCCCACAGTGATAAAGTGAGAGAAGAAGCCCATGTGGCACACACCTACAGATAGGCAGCTTTTCATCGAGTGGCCGTACCTTTTCACATTTACTTCCACTGTTTCAACCAATTACACATGCACAGTACCCAGAGGTACATCTAATGTAGGGTGGGCCCACTGCTGCCCTCATCAGGGTGTGTCTTGCCCTGGGGCAGCAGTGGCAGGAGACATAGCCCCTCCACTCAAGCCTGGCCCGCTGCTGCTGCCCTTGGCAGGGTCTTTCTCGTCCCGGGGTAGTGGTGGCGGAAGACATAGCCCCTCCACCTGATCCTGGCCCGCTGCCACCCTTGCCAGAGTCTTTCTTGGCCTGGGGTGGCAGCAGTGGCGACACACCTACACGCTGCAGCCGACACACTAATGTGTCACAACACAGCGTTTGGAAAGTTCTGCTTTATATATTCAGCATCCTTTATACATTTTATAAAGTTAGTATCCTTTGAAGTATTTACCTGAATATTGCAGTTCCCCTGAAAAATCTATTTGGAGGGGGGCATAACTTTGTTTTTAATTATTTCATAATTTCTGAAAAGTAATCCAAGCCTGTTGATTTATAAAGAAGCCCCTCATAACCACCTTACTTGTTTCCCATACAATTTGCTCCGATTGGCCCTTATTCAGATTAGCTTCTAAAAAACTTTTAAGTTCTTTCTTTGCTTTTTCCACAACTATATCATTTTTTAACAAATTATCATTCATTCTCCAGTTATAACTTTTCCCCCCGGTTAATAATTATTAAAACTGGACAATGATCGGAGACAGTTCTAGGCAATATCTCCAACTTCTTTATATCTTTTATCAATTCTGGGGATAGGAAAAACATATCTATTCTCGACCAGGATTTAAATTGCTCAGAGAAATAGGTGTATTCTTCTTTTCCGCCTTTTACCTGTCTCCATGCTTCTACCAATGATAATTGATCAAGTAAATCAAAGAAAGATTTAGGGAGTTTCCCTTGACTTTTCTTTTTATCGTTTTTTTTATTTTTGACACTAGATCTATCTAAGAGTGGGTTTAATACCCCATTCCAATCACCCATCATAATAATCCTGTAGTTGTCTTTCTCTAATTCTAACAGCCTTTCTAATAATTTTAAATAAAATTTACTTTTACTTTCTAGGGGACCGTATACTCCAATTACCATTAATTTAAAGTTATTTTTAGATACTTCAACTACAATATAATGCCCTAAATCATCACAGAAAATTTGTCTTGCTTCATATTTATTGCTAACATATATGGTTACTCCTTTTTTCTTCTTGTCTATTGATGCAGAGAAAGATTGACCCAATTTAGGATTTCTAAGATATTTTAGATCCTTATTCTTAATGTGAGTTTCTTGTATGGCAACTATATCTAAATTTAATTTTTCTAACTGATGAAAAATGCACTTTCTTTTATAAGGGGAATTTACTCCACGTACATTCCAGGTTAAAATTTTTAAATTCATTTCTAACCTGGCAAGTCACTTTCAATCCTAAATTTCTTCTATTTCTTCTATTATTTCTTCTTCTTCAATTTCAGGATCTATAGAAGTTTCTTCTCCCGCAGTCTTCCCTTCTTCTTCAGATTCTTCCTCTTGTTCAGCTCCTACTTCTTCCTTCTGGTTTTTATCTTTTGACTCCTGTCTCTCTCTTGACCCCTCTCTTTGTTGTCTCTTCACTTTCTCCGTTCTTTGAGTGGAAATCAGATTACCTTTAATATTTTCTTCCTCTTGTTCTTGTTCTTTTAGATCCTCAACCGATTTGTTCAATTCTTCCTTATTTTTCCTCCAAAACTCCTTTGCCTTTATCAAAGAATTCAGTATTACTTTCCTTTGCTTTCAAATGAAAGAGATCCCTTCTGTCTTTTCCCAGGTGTAGCGGATTTCCTGTTTTCTTAAAGCTTGGGTTACAAAGCTATATTCTCTCCGTCGCTTCAACAGTGTTGGGTGGACATCTTTAAAAATCTTAAGTTCACTTCCATTTATCATCAATTTTTTCGTATAGCTTTGTTGTAACACCAGGTCTTTAACTCTTTCCCGGAGAAAATAGATTACAATGTCGCGTGGAACATTTCTTCTTTTAGCAATTTTGAGTAAGCTAATAAAGAAAAGGCACTTAAGACTCGCTAACAGTTAAATTCTTTTTTAATTGTTATTATAATAAAATATATAAGAAATATGCAATAAGCAGTTAGAAGTTAGAGTATAGGGTAAAGGGCTATAAAGATTAGAGTAAGTTAAATTTAGATAGCTGGATAGAAGATAAGATTTAGAAGATGTTCCTCAATGGTCTAAGAAAGAAGTCAAGATTGTAGAAGATTGAATGTAATTTTATGTAAGTATGTAAGTATGTTTAATTTAATTTCTTCTCTTTTTTTTTGTCTTTTTTGTTATTTGATTATTTGTTAGATTGATAATTAGCTAGCTAAATGTATGTTTGTCTAGTAAAGTAAGGTAGTATGTAATGTATGTGTGATTAGATATGTCACTGTGTTCTTTTTAGTGTTTTTTTTTGTTTGTGTTTTTGTTTTAATGTAATTCAAATAAAATATATTTTTAATAAATAAAAAAATAATAATTTCTGAAAAGTACTTGGTATACTTCTTATTTACAATTAAATATACCGGCAGCTAGATATGTAAACATATGTAGGAAAGAACAACTTGTGCCCATTGCTTACAGTTTGGCATGATTTTGAAAATACTATTAGAGCTTTTCATATGTTCTGTTAATCTCTGAAGTAAATCTGTCTCTGAGATGAACAACGGTGTCATCTTGATGTTGTACAATAATAAGAAAACAAATATGAAACCTCTCTCTTTGTAGATTTCGTAGTTTTGGATAGCTGTTATATGGTAGCTGACATTTTAAGCAGTTTACTGCTGGATCTGCTGTCCAGTCAGCTGTAAATTGGCATCCATGCTGTGGAACTGCTGGATTCAGGTGTGGCTGAATGTTAGAAGAACCACAGAAATACTGTTTTGCATTCTGAACTAGAGCAATTCAAGCTTCTAATTGAAAGAAGTTAGACACAGTCATTGAAGTTCTTTAGTAGTTTATACAGTACATTCTTTGAAATTCTGTAGTGCTTTAAGTTTAACTATATTAAAGTAAATACTAGCACATCATTTGGACTTCCAAAATACATAAACAATTAGTGCATATAATAAATTGCTGAAGAAAACACACTATGTCATGCTGATATTTAAAGAAGTTTGGTGGCTAGCCATTTCTCAGATTGTTCTCAGCTGTATTTTCCTACTGTCTCTTTCTGGGTTATTTTTCCTTCCTCAGAATAATTTAGATAACCTCAATCTTCTGATTCTTGTTCGGTCAATTTGAAGTTAGATTGTCAGAGAATGTGTTCATCATTCTGTCATTGGTTTGATGGACAGTATCAGGGTACTTCTATTAAAATATGAATGAGCATTGACTTTGTCACAAAATTGAGTTTGTTGTGCGATACTGCATGATAATTCCTCCTTCGCTCATTTATGCAACCATATGCAAGTCCATACATGTTACTGATTGTATAGATGCTACTGCAGATAGCTTCCAGCAATTAGAAATGTCTGTAACTTTCACATTTTGAGACTTTGGAGTGCTAGATTTTTGGCTAATATAGAATGACTTCAACTAGTGGTTCTTAACCTGGGGTGCATGTAGGGTTGCCATTCATCCTGGAAAATGGGGAAGGTCCTAGGTTTAAGGGACTGCAAAATGTCCCAGCTGGTTGCGGCCAGTTGATGCAGCATGTCTCAGATTCCTCAAAGGAAGTAGTGATGATGGCAGCAGCAGTGGCAAGAGACTCCAGAAGAGAGAGAAGATGCCAAGCCCAGGCCTTGTGTAGTGAGTGTGGCAGTGCTGCTTGAGCCCAGGGCTAGGCAGTGTGGGGTTTTCTTTGCCTGTGCATTGCATCATTCAGAATGTTATAGAGCTGTTACGTGTTTTGGTAGTAGCTCCTTCTCCCTGATCCATGTTACTGGACTGATTCCTGCTCAAACTCTCAGTTGAAATGTCTTTGTAAGACCCAGGCATTATGGATGGTTACATGAGGCCTGCCCTGTTAGAGCTGAAGAGTCACTATTCTGTTGAACTTATGTTCTATCAACCTTGGGTTGCTTTGTTGAACTGGGGGCTTCTTCTTTTAAATGTGGATCGGAGAAGAGATGACATAAGAAAAAGAAGGCAAAGGATGTTTCAAGGCCTAGGTTGTTTTCTTCACCATCATGTATGTCCAACCATTCTGTTTAGCCTGCTTATTTGGAGCAGGTGCAAGGAAGTGAAGTATCAAAACCAGTGTTGATAGAGTCTCAAAATTCACCTCCAGTTTGAGAAGCATGTGCTGATCCTTCTACACAGGATTCTCATCAGGTGGTACAGGTTGGCAAGGCCTCTGAGGGAGAGATAGTTGAATCACCTCCTGAGGCCCCACATCTCCTGGGTTCCCATGCACAGATCCTGCTGTTTGTTCTCCCTCACCACTGGCTCCATTGCAAAAGGACCCTTCCCCATGTCCTCTGCCTCATGGGTCAGTTCGACACTGGTGCTTGACCTCTTCTTTGTCTTCAGAGATGTCTTGAACAAATTTGTCTACATCTAGGTCTGGAATTTGTTACTCTTGATCTCTGCACTGTTGATGCCATCACCAATCTAACAGTTGATGAGACGGACATAATTTTGGAGTTGTAACTGTAGGAATTACAAATGGTAGCAACCTCACTGTGGATACTTTCCAGCTACTTTGGAAAAACACAAGTCAGTCTCACCTACTGATGATGTACACACCTTCATAGAACAGATGATGAGGGTGATGTGAGTGCTACAAGTCTTATCTGCAGCCATACCAGACTGTCATTCATCAGTGTCATTCTAGACTCCTGTGTCTCAGCTCTCTACCTGCTGGATGAAGAGTCAAGAATCTGACAGAAGCTGTCCTACAGTGCTGACACACTTGTAGGGTAAGTGCCAAGGATATTCAGTTGCTGCTTAGGTTCGTGGTCTCCATGACATCAGTTATGCTTTGGATGTGTTCTCTATAGGCCTGGTTCCTGTTCTTCTTCAACCCACTTCAGCTCTCCCCAGATGCACCTCACCGTACCAGGGGCCATCCATCGATCCTAGAATGGTGGCTTGATCCCAAGAACATCCAGGTTGGCATGCCATTCCTTCTTTGTCAGTCTGCAACATCAGTGATGACAGATGCTTCCATGGAAATATAGGGAGCTCTCATGGAAGGGTTCTTGGTCAGTAGTTGCTGGACAGAGGAAGAGAGTGATCTCTAGATCAGTGCTCTCAAGATGTTGACTGTGGAGAAGGCCTTCAGGGCCTTGGAAGTTCTTCTGTGAGGCAAGGTTGTTCAGGTAGTCTCCAACAATACCACAACGGGATACTACCTGAAATGTCTTACAATATTGAGCACTCTGCTGCATCTCACACTTCGTCTGTGGGACTGTTGCCTTAACAGGGGTGTCTCCATCTTCAAGGATGGAGAATGCCTTAGCCAATGCTCTCAGAAGAACACCAACAACTTGACACAGTTGAAGATTACATCCCAACCTACTTCATATTGTGTTCAGGAAGTGGAACACTCCAGAAGTAGATCTCTTCCTTTCTAAGAGGGAATGTCATATCTGCTCCAGGGCACACTGGGGGAATGGCTGTCTTGGCAATGCCTTTCTGTTTCATTGGGGAGGTCCCATTGTGTATAGTTTTCCTCTGTTTCTGTTTGTAACCAGAGTGATTGCCCAAATTCAAAGAGACAAGGTGAACTGCATCCTGATCACTCTGTGGTGGCCCAGACAGCCTTGATTGCCCCTCTTCTTCACCTTGCTCAGGGGTCCTCCCTCAGGCTGCCAGAGAGGTGAGATCTCCTGACACCGCATGACAAAAAAGTGAGACATCCAGACCTGGACACACTCAGGCTGACTGCTTGGAGGATGTTTTTCTAGACTCTTTTTGGGCTGTGATTGGGCAAATTATTGCAGCTGTACTTAGACCTGCTATCCAGTGCTCCTAAATGGAACAAATTCTTGTCTTTTTTGTGATGCAGAGAGGTCTTTCTGGATTAAGCACAAATTCATCACATGGTAGAATTTTTGCTGTTGCTATCCTACAAAGGTCTCTCTCTCTCTTCCATCAAATGGTACCTGGTGGGAATTTAAACCAATTTTCAAATCATTGGTAAAACTTCCTGCTTCCGCTGCTCATTGGTGAAGTGGTTTCCAAAGGGCTATAAGAATGCATTATTTATTTATTTATTATATTTATATACCACCTTTCTCCTGATGTGGGACCCAGTCTTTATCCACCAGGGCTGAGACTACACCTCAGTGGTTTGAGCCAATAGTCATCTATGGCATTCGTCTACTTACCTAGAAGGCAGCCTTTTTGGTGGCAATTTACATCTGCCTGGTGAGCAGAAAAGCTGTTTGCCCTTCATGTTAATCTTCCATATCTGAAGTTGCACAAGGACAAACTGGCCCTTAGACTTGACATTTTCTCCTTACTGGAAGTGATTTCTGCATTTCCCTTGAACCAAGATGTTGTCTTACCTGTATTCATGCAGAACCCAACATCTCATATGCTGCCTTATTTAGATGTCAGGCATGTCCTGGTTTTTTACATTAGTAGGACTGCTGACTTTCATCTGTCTCAGAGATTCTGTGCTACTCCAAGTAGGGTCTACCCATATCATCTCAAAGTCTCTGTTATATGAGTCTCTTCAACCATCCATCTGGTCTATGAACTGACAAAGATGCCAGTTCATGTGCATAGAATACCAGAACTATGGCTACATCATTGGCCTTTGTTAAGAGTTTGTCTCTGGAGGACATTTTCAAGGTGGCTACTTGGTCTCAACACCTGAGCTTCATTACTCATTATAGGGTGGGTGCCAGATCTAGGACTGACTCCACCTTTGGGACAATAATTCTGTTTTCTTGTGTCGCTTGACTCTCCCACCCCTTATGGTGAATAGCTTGCTAGTTCCCCATTTTTGTGAGTCACAGAGACCATGAAGGAAGATGGGTTGCTTACTTGTAACCATAATTCTTTGGGTCGTCATCTGTGAACTCACACAGCATCTGCCCTTCCTCCCTTCTGTGTGTCATGCTCTCTCATTTGCTCCTTGGCTGCTGCTTTGCCATCCAGGGAACTGAGGGTTTGAGTGAAAATTGGGCTGGTTACATGGACTGGGGTGGAGGGTGCACTGCCAAAATGCTTACATAACACTCCCCACCATACCATCAATGTAATTAATAACATCAGTTACATTTGGTTTCACAACCATCTCATTCTGCATTGAGGCTATTGCTTTCAGTACTGCACAGAGCCCAGTCTCAACAGAAACAGTGGGAAAGGAACTCTTCCTGCACATGCACTGCTCCTCCAGCTCAACCTTCTGTTCAGCCTTTGGGTTCAGCTTAGCCCTTGGAAGCCATTGGCTCTTGTACACCTCCACTGGTGCCAGAGCCTCCACAATGGGCTCAGTCTCTTATTTCAAGACCCCTTTGGGTTTCTCTTTTTCCACTCCCATACTAGCAAGCGTTACTCCATATCATCTTTGTTCTCAGGTACCAACATTCCATGCAGCAGGGAAGGTTGAAGATTCTTTGACTGCATCTGCCACTCTAATAGCAATAGTTACTAGTAAACATGGATTTTAAAAAATACTTGACAATTTTTCTGAGTGATTTAAAGCTGTATAGTTTCAAAACTTTTTCTTTTTTGGCTTTTTGAGCTTTCTTCATTGTTAGAAAAATATTAGAAAGGCTACCTCCACAGATTTGGCAAAGATGCTGAAAAACCCAGCATGATTATTGAGTTGGACTACCTTAGATATGTGAACTGTGTTTTCTATGGTTCTATCTTATCCCAATGGACTGTGACAAGACACATTTTCTTGGTAAGGATATTCCTTAAAAAGATATTTGGAATAATAGTAGGTACTGGTGTGCCTTTGCTGTTGTTTTGGTAGTAAATCCATTCTGAGAGAACATACTATTAACCGGAATAAGATTTGTTTGTGATAGTTTTTGGTCATCTTGTTTGTAACCATTGGAAACAAATTACTCTAAATGAGATACAACTTAAAGTATTAAGTGGAAATTTGAGTTTAAAAGGAATAATTGCAGTCCAGTTCTTTTTGCTATTTTGTTAAAGCACTTCTAAAATAGAAATACAGTTCCCTTGCTTGTACTGTATGCTTAAAAACTGATGTGTTTAAGTGAAAGGCTTAATTTGTCAGCATATGTAAATCAAGAGAATTGAATATATTTGTATAATTTCTTTCACATAAATCTTCTTATATTCCATAGTTTACTTTTGCTAGTCATGGAGAAGGCAAGATTCAGGATAAGGGAAGCGCACTTCTCAGATGGAAGTTCTCATTTATTTAATAAATTTGTACTGTATTCTTTAATTTACACATTTCTGGAGCAGTGTATAGAAGAAGTGATGAGAATTCTAAGCAATTGAAAAACAATATAATAATAAAACAGTAGAAAACACTTTTTAACTGAGATTAAACAAATGCAGAATGATGAAATGGAAAACCTAGATAAATTAAAACGTTTACCTGCTTGCTGGAAAGGCTTTGGCTAACAGCAGGTCTGCCTACCTGAGGATAGCATTTGACATGTGAAGCAGAATAACTACAACAACAATAGTAATAATATGATTGGTCATCAGATTGTAAGTCCACTTCAGGAACATAACAGATGGAGGAATGTCATCTTAATAGTTAAAAACAAATATGTATTGTGGAATAATTGTAAAATCCTATAAGCTAACATACGAGTGCTTTACAGTGGAAATACTCTGTCTTGGAAAACATGCAGTCTGTGACATAGAAATTCCTTTCAGTGCTCAGTTGCGTATATACAGTAATTTTCTTCATACAGAGGTTTTTTTCCCCAATTTGAAGTATTTTAGTATTTTGATTCAGATGAAGACTGACCGTTTAAGTAGTGCTTGTGATCAGGATGCGTCATAGAATGACACAGCTCTTTAAAAAATAGTGGTACTTCAAAATGTTGGATTTTGTTTATAGAAACTTGAAGGAAGTCTGAGGATATACTTATTGGTAACTAGTTTCAGTAATAATCTGGTTTAGAAGATAGTATTCTGTAGATGGGCTTATTCTGTCTCTTGAGTGTCCTTCTCCCACCTGAATCTCTTACATATATAGAATGATGAGCTTAGATGAGCTCAGCAGAAAATAGAGTGAAAATATCTAATTTTTGGCTGCTGTCTGTATGTGATAGGTATAAATAAGTTGTATGTATGTGGAGCATAACTATAAGGTCCAAGATTTTGTTTGTACAGGATGTTGAGACATGAGTCTCAGCAAAACTGGTGTACAAGAAAAAAAATCTCACATTCATCTCATTTATCTGTAGCAAACTAATTCTGCTTTAAAGACTAACAAGTTTTATTTGACATAAGTTTTCATGGACTGCAGCCCACTTCACCAGATGCCATGTGTCATAGTAGAGAGTGTATTGTGTGAAGGTTTATGCCAAATAAAACTTGTTAGTGTTTGAACTACAGTGGCACTTCTGCTTTTGTGAGGGTTCGGGGCCCAGGACTCTCATGAAAGTGGAAAAACCGCAAATAACTCCCTCCCGCGATCCCCCGCTATTCCCTGTCAGTGTTCCTCCCTCCCATTCCCTTTCCTTTTGCGTGCCAGGGCCAGAAACCTTACTTCCCCACTCCAGAGCTCCCCCTCCCATTGCCTTGCCTCTGGCTCCAGTGTGCAAACGGCAAGGAAATAGGAGGGAGAACTCTGGATGGGAGAAGGAGGGCTTGTGAGAGCTTCCCCCATTAATTCCCTTGCCCGTTGCCTTGCTGCGAGTCCTCAGCGCCAGGGCCGGAGGCAAGGGGATGGGATGGGGAGCTCCAGAGGGAAGAAGGAAGGCTCATGCATGCCTCTCCCTCCCCATTTCATTGCCTGTTGTCCAGGCGCTTGTCTTCCTTCTCCATGTCCAACAAAATGCAAAGGAATGGGAGGAGGAAGGCATGTGTGCCTCTTGCAAATAATCACATTTGGACAGGTCAAACCTGCAAATGTGAAGGGAGGACTGTATATTCCTTGTTATTTTTGCTGTAAGAGACTAATACAGCTACCTTCCTGGAAGAATCAGGGCTAAGCAGTTGTATTTGTGCTTGAAAAAAGATGTTGAGAATATTAACGGTGATGGAAACTTTTTTTTAAAATTGTGTGGTAGAGATCATTTAGGGAGATGTGTCTGAATATCCTGAATTCATTGTGATTTCCCAAACAGTGGAAGTAGAGCATGAGTAGTCCCATAGACCTCTGAGGGACTTATATGATGCATGAGATGACTTGCATAATTTCCATATATCTGTAGCTTCCACTTGCTCTTTGCCCTGGTAGTCATTTGGTCCTAACTAGTTAAGGGCCTAAATCATTCTGCATGTTAGAGGGGAACAAAAGCAAAAAGTGAAGTAGTTTTGATCTAAGCTCCTGTTTAGAGTGGTTTCCTAGTTAACTTCCTGCAGGATTGATATTCGTGCTGTCTCCATGCTGAAATAATAACTGGTATTATTCTAGTACCATATGTTGCAAGTTTTATGGGGAACAGTCAGAGTTACTGCTTCAACTTTACAGCCTTCTAAATGATAGCTTAATTTAGGAGAATAAGAGAGACCATATGAGGTTACTTTTCAGTCATCTGATAAATTCCCACATTGCTTTCTACTACCTTTGTCAGAATAGACACAATGTACAACTAAAGAATCAGCAGTAGTAGCGGCTAAATAAACAGTAGCTGTCAAGAAGGGTCTCAATATGACTTTGTGTAGCCAAGATAAGAGGGTTTTTTTTATTCTGTTCTTGTTCTGCTTTAGTTGATGGCCTTTTTAAAGGATTTTGGTTGTGTGGTGACAGTTTGAGCTGTACATATGTGGATTCAGTTGAAGACTAAATAACATTTGGGACTTTTTTTAGGGGGGTCCTTGTTTTCAATCCATGAAAGATGTTCTTACACTCTAATCTCATAAATACAGAGAGAATTGCATCATACCTCCAAACTAGTGGCCATTGCACCAGTATCCTCTACTAAAACCTACAGTAGCAACTAATCTGGGATGGTAGTACTAATGTTATTTGACCAGAACTGAAGAGTACATTAGTTTAGCCATTTCTATCCTATTCAAGCAGTTGGCTTCCTTCTTGTCATCCCACTGTTTTTAAAATGTGAATGCCACGGCTTTTCATGTGTACCATCTCTCTGATAGCTAATCATTTGTTACCATTCAGGGTGTGATGTCAAAGAAGTAGGAATCTGTCAAGATTGAATTGCAAATACAGTAACCCCTCCACATTTGCAAGAGTTCAGGGCACAGAGCCCTCATGAAAGTGGAAAAACCACGAATAACTCTCCCTTGCAATTCCCCTCCCGTTCCCCTCTGGAGCGTCTTCTTTCCTATTCCTTTGCCTCTGGCCTCGGTGTGGGATGGGGAGAAAAAAAAACTAAAAGACTGACTGGTACTTCCCCCACAGATAGAGAAAAGGGGAGTTCTGGAGTTCTGATTACTTCCAGAGGCCATCTTGAGAAAGGAGCACCTGACCAATCAGCAGTCAATACACAGCAGAATATGCAGTCACATGGCAGAGAGGCCACACTGTCAGCAGTGGAAGGAGACTTTGCTCACCAAAAAGGGAAAAAACGTCTGTTTTTAGAAAAGTCTTCCAAGCCTGGAGTGAGGAATGCAAGAGATGGGAGGAGGCAAATGGAGGGGAGGGAGACAAACACGTGCCTCATGAATAATCACATTTGCAAAGATCAAACCCACAAGGAGGGAGGGCTGTATATAGAAGCAGTTATTGGTAAAAAGAATGTAGGGCGTATCATTTTCCTAAGGCCACCCCTTTCTGTAGGATAGAGCAAAGCAGTACTGAGGTTGAATAAACAAAGATTATAGTACAAAGTTAGTATGTGCAACTTACTGTCATGTTATGATATGGTTACAGCTGGTATAAACTGTTTTTAAGTGGTTAGAGTACTGCTAATTATGATAGCCAAAACACAGTCTGTTTTCACAGAGGCTGAATAATATTGGATAATACAACGTATATACAAAATATGAGATACGTCCAAGTATCTTTCTTTGTAGCGTGTATCTAAATACTGTGTGTGTGTGCAGTAGCATCCTTGGTGACTTATTTTAAATAGAGAGTGTATTATTAATTAAGCAGTGTTGTCTTCACACAATATTACCTTAGGTGCTAGTTGGACAGAACTGTTGCTATTCACAAGTTTGTGGAAGGTGTTGAAAAAGCTGTACCACTTGGGACTGAGTTGTTGAAAACCTCAATAAACACAAAAGAGGTATCAGGGTTATTAGAAAAGTATATGAACCTTGACCAGACTGAGTCATAGACAAACTGCTCTTCGTTTTGGATTATGTGTACCAATAGACTAATACTCATTTTTTCCCCACTGCGACCAAATCACAGTATTTGTAATACAATCATATACATTTAATTGCTGCATTCTGAGACATGTGCAATATTGGAACTCCTTTTATAAAATAGAAATACTTGGAAATATATGTTGCATAGCATTGTGTATACTGGATTTTATCACAAACTGGTGGAAACGAAGTGAACTGTTGATGTGACTTATAAAGAACAACTTTAGGGTCACCATAAGTTGGAAATGACTTGAAGCGACATAACAACAACAACAACAACAACAACAGCGAACAATCTGTTACATGTTATTTAATAAATGTTTGTTCTTGCCAGGAAAGCCTTCTAGTTATTTGTTTTGAAAGAGATAAACTGTCATTCTTGTTTTACTGCTTTGAATCCAACCAGTTTAGAAGTTTATGCAAAAATGCAAAAGAAAATTGATTTGTGTTACAATTCTCTGATTTGAAATTTTGTTAAATTGGCAGCCAGTGTAGTCTCTCATAAGAAACTGATGATTCAGAAAAGTTGACAAGACCTCTGAGAAATAATTTTAAAAGAAACAAAATGTTATTCACTGGACTATAGGGGGAAAAAACTGCAAGATGTGTGTAGGGGAACTGCCATCTGTTTTGATGGTTAGGAATAAACATTTGGTGTACAAAGAATGAACAGCAATAAAGAATATGTAGCTTAGTGTTAGTGCAGGACTTTGGGATAGTAGGGATGTATTCTGCAAGATCTTGGGCAAGCAGTGCTAGGGAATGATCAGTGGAAATGGCAGTCCAAATCTTTTAAAAATATTGTGGCTCCGTGCCTTCAAGTCAGCTTCGGCTTAAGGCAATCCTATCTGTTCCCTCTCAAATGAAGAACCAACTGATTATTTAAATGGTCTATAATAAACATTGATTATATTATTTTGATTTGTGAAGAATTAAAGAAATAGGCCAGAATTCTTTGATGTCTAACGTGTGTAGGAAGTAATTCAACACATTTGGTTGTTCATTCAGTTGCACAATGTTGCCGTTCAGCACCATGGTTGTTTAGCACAATCAGTATGCTCACTCCTGTGGAGATTTATGCTCTCCATCCTCATTGTGGAATGTCAGCTGTAGATGGTAAAGGGCTGACAATATGCTGCACCGCAGGCCAATACTGACTGGAGTTCTGATCAACTGTTAAGGGTCCAAATCAGGAGTGGGCAGCTGAACTGGAGAATGAGGTGAGCTCATTTTAATCTACTTCTTGTTAATAGCTGTCAAGATGACTTTGACTTATAGTGATCCTGTGAGTGAGAAATTTCCAAGTCACCCTATTATCCCATTACCTTGCTTGGCTTTCACAACCATACATAGAAATTGAGTATACAATAGCATAGACAATCGTGACTTTAGTATTCAGTGGTGTAGCTTTGCACTTGAGGATCTTTCCTAGTTGTTTCATAGGTACCCTTCCACATCCTAGCCTTATTTCTTGACTACTGTCTCCATTCTGATTAATGACTGAGCTAAGGTATGGAAAGTCTTGAACTATTTCACTGTCTTCATTATCTGGTTTAAAGTGATGTAAATCATCTGTGGTCATTATTTCAGTTTTCTTAATGTTCAGGTGTAATCCTGTTCTTGCACTTTCTTCCTTGAGTTTCTTCAGTAATTTTTCCAAGATTTTGCTATTTATTGCTAGTATGATATCATCTGCATATCTTAAATTGTTCTTGTTCCTTCTTCCAGTTTTCATACCTCCATCTTCCAAGTCTAATCCTGCTTTATGTATGATGTTCAGTATATTACAAAATGGAAACCATTCTGTTTTTTCATATTCTGTCATGACAGTAGTTTCTTGTCCTGCATACAGGTTATGCATCAGGGCAATCAAATGTTGTCACACACCTGTCTTTAAAAGCAATCCATAGTTCTTCTTTGTGGTCTCTGTGCCTCACACAGTGGGAATCTTTGCACATGCGCAGTAGCATTTCAGAAAGTTCCAGAGCTGAGCAGCTTGGCAGGAACCCCTCCCCCACTCGGTACTGAGCATGCTCAGTCCTGTCAAGCTAACGGTCTTCCCTCAGTTTCTTTTCATCCACCGATCAGTTAGCAGCTTGGAAGCTTTCCTCTGCTGAGCAGTTCTGTTCCTCGGATTTTCTCTCGCTTTCTTCTTCCAGGAAAAAACTGTAAGGGCCCCTTCTCCTTCTTATGTCTTCTCTCTTCAAATTGTGCGTTACTTTCGGCTGCAAGCTTTTGCTGTCCAGCGCCCACTCTGAGTGCTTGTTTTGCCTCAGAGAGGGCCATAATGTTCGGGCCTGTTCTGTTTGCAAAGATTTCACCTCGCAAACGCTCAAGAACAGGGCCTCTCGTTTGAAGTCTTACTGTTGGGAGCAGGCTTTTCGGTTGAAATATTAGGCAGCTTCCAATATGGCTCTTTTTACTACCTCTGTGTCAGTGCAACCATCGCGAGGTCCCTCGACATCAAAATCCTTGATTACGACCATGGCGGTATCGACTTCATCCTCGGTACCGACAACCTCGGTATCGACATCCACCCTGTCGGCCTTGCCGCCTGTCTCCTCCTTCCCGAGGATTCCAAAACTCAGTGGTACCATCTTCTAGCTCTGGAGATGCCTCCTCTAGCTCACAGCTGACGTCGACCCAGCAGCCTCGCACTATCCCTACTTTGGCAGAGCGAAAACGGGTCTCATTGCATCATTCTTCTGTGGCTCCTAAGAAGAAGGACAAACACCGTTCTCCTTCTCCTGTTACCCATCCGTCGGCCACCCGACCGACCTCTCTCGGGCCTCTAGCGATGCCTCCGCCGACACAACCTCAGGCTGCCACTGTGGAAGAGGCTGAGGCTCCCACCTTTCACCAGTACATGATCCGTTCCAGCTGCTGGTACTGTCAGTTTTGGTTACCATCGACCTCACATTGGATTCTGACCGTCTGCTCACCCCAACTGTTTCTGCACCCGTTACCTCGAGCCAGCCCGAAGAGAAACCCTCCCAAACTCCACTTCCTCTAGCTGTGTCTTTTGGCCACCATGAGATGGACCATCTGTCTATATCAGACACTTCTCAGGCTCCTTCCCAAGATCGACCTCAACCAAACATGGCCCACTGTCTGGGACGTGGTGATATAGGTAGATCACCTCGCTGTCAGGATCACAGCTACCATGGTGCTTGTGATGTTGCATCGGCCAGAGCGGACTCACCCTTTTCATTGGCATCTTATGTAGCCCATTATGATCATGAGCATCTTTGGAGAGAGCAGTCCAGCTTGTACTATTCTTATTTGCCAGCTCATCGTGACGGATACCATCCCGACATTCTCTGCTGGTCTCCATATTGGCCTCGATGCTCTTGGTCTCTGTCGTGTTCCCCTTCAGGACCGCGCTACTGTCATTCATCTTGGTACCGGCCTTCTCGGTCTCAGTCTGCATACCACTGACACTCTCCATCTCGTTCCTGCCATCGGTCCTGTGATCGATTCCCTTGCTATTAGTGTTTTGCCTTCAGGTGACTGCGATGGTGTCTTGGCCTCCGCCGGATGACCAACTGACATCTCTTCTCTGTCCATTTCAGCAGCCTCTCTTTTGACACAGTCCCTCGTTGTGCCAATTTCTGCTGTTCTGCCGGTCTCACTGGCACCGGTACTGACTTTGGTATTTAGCTCGGTACCTGCTCCATCTGCCGTGCTGGGCACCTCCTTGGCTACTCCAGCCTAGCAATCTAGGTCGCCTCTGTCTTCTCCATCATCTCAGTCTTGTGATTCTGATGAGGATTCTACCGAGTCTACTCTGCAGTCTCACACCTCTCCCCCGCTCGCGTTCGGGGAACCAACTCTGGACTCTGCTCCCAAGGATGTGAAACAGTTTTCCGACATCCTCATCAAGATGGCCAATGCCCTGGGCCTTGATATCTCTGGCCCTGCTCCAATGGTACAGGACCCGGTCTTCCACTACGTCGATGCACATCCTGCTACAACAGCACTGATTCCATTCCTGCCAGCCTTGCAGGAGGTACTCAAGCACCCATGGTCGCAGCCAGCCTCCTTCCAGCCGATTCCTCATTGTTTAGGACATCTCTACCGGACTGGACGGAAAGAAGTCGACTTTCTTTTCAATCATCCTACTCCAAACTTTATTGTTGTTGAATCTTTTCAAACAAAAGGAGGTAAGAGAGTCCATACAACTCCCCCCAATCGTGAGGGTTGTCGTCTTGATATATTTGGCCACTGGTTTTATTCAGCTTCTTTTTTGATCACCAGGATTTCTAATACCCAGGCCTGCCTGGCTGCGTGTCAAAGAAACATATAGGATAGATTTTTCCCTCTAATCTCCCATTTGCCAGATGACTACTGGGCCACTGCCATCCAGTTCTATAATGCATCTGTCGCGCTCACAAACAAGCAAATCCAATCTTCCTGACACGCTGTTGAGGGTGATGGTGGGTGCAGTCGGGCTTTGCTGGTTTGCCTGGCTTCAATACACTGGCCTGACCAAAGATAATTGAAAGAAGATTGAAGATCTTCCCCTTTATGGTCAGGGCTTCTTCCATGCCAGGATGGATGATGCCGTGGACCACCTGATGAAAATTCGTCTGATGGCGAAGAAGATGGGTCTTCATTCATCGACCCAGTCTAGGATGCCCTCCTCATTCAGCTCCTCTTGGAGACGCTCTTCCTACTCCTACAGGTCGCATTCTCTACGGTGGTCCTCCCAACAGTCTTCTCTGCTGGCCTCTTCATCTTGCCACCTCTACCACTCTTCTATCTCCCAAACCATCTGTCCAAGACCCCAGGGCTGGCTCACCATTTCAACACCTGGTTCACCATCACTTTGGACTCCTGGATATTAATCATTGTCCGTCTTGGCTATGTCATCAAGTTTCTAAATATTCCTCCTCTGGACATCTTCTCCACACCTTCCAGCCACACTCTTCTCGAGAAGATTGACACACTCCTTCACAAAGGGACCATAGAACGACTCCCGTCTTCGGCCAAATCCAGTGGCTTCTTCTCCCTGTACTTCACCGTACTGAAGGCAGATGGCACTCTCCGATCCATTCTGGACCTCCAGGCAGTCAACTCCTTCATCTCTCCCCGGAAGTTCAAGATGGTCACTCTATCATTCAACCTCCCTCTCCTCAAGTGTTAGGACTGGTTTGCATCCATAGATCTGCAAGATGCCTACTTCCATATCGCCTTTGGCCCCCAGCAGAGGAGGTACCTCTGGTTTGCAGTCGATGGCATGTGTTACCAGTACAAGATTCTTCCTTTCGGCCTGTCCACTGCCCCCAGGGTCTTCACCAAGTGCTTGGCCCCTGTGGTGTCTTACATCCGTATGGATCGTGTCATGGTGTATCCCTACATGGACAATTGGTTATTGGTGACACCCTGCAAGCAAAAGTTATATGAGGACATTCATCTTTCTCTTTCCCTGCTTTCTGATCTCGGCCTCAGGGTGAATCCCAAGAAGTCTCACTTGAAACCTACATACACCTTAGATTTCATCGAGGCCACTCTGGACTCCACTTCCGCCATGACATTCGTGCCGATGAAATGCATGCAGGTACTGCACCGAGCTACAGAACCTATTCTGTGCAGTCCTTCCGTTTCCGCTCATTGGATTCAACAGCTTCTCGGCTACATTGCGGCCACAACCACGGTCACTTACCTGTCTCATCTCCATGCCCACTCCCTACAACTCTGGTTCCTCAGGCATTTCGATCCTCTCCTCGATGACCAGTGTTGAATCCTGCGGATTCCTCCTCCTGTCGGGGATTCCCTGTGCTGGTGGCTGTTTCCTCACCATCTGCTGTCTGGAATGTCCTTTGCCAAACCCCATCTATCCCTCACCATCTCCACCGATGCATCCTTCCTCGGTTGGGGAGCCCACTGCAGTTGCCTCTCCGTCCAGGATCATTGGACCAGACTGGAGAAATATCTGCATATCAGTGCCTTGGAGCTCCTGGCAATCTTCAAAGCCCTCCAGGTCTGGAATCTCATCATAGGACAGTCTGTCCAGATCCTGTCCGACAACACGGCAGCTGTCTGTTACGTCAACTGCCAGGGAGGCACTCGCTTGTCCTTCCTGCTCTACCTGGCGTTACAGATATGGGATTGGTGTGTTCTGTTGCAGATCCACCCGATAGCAGTTCATCTAGCGAAACGAGACAACGCTACAATGGACACGCTGAGAAGAGACACAGCATGCCATCACGAGTGGTCCCTCTCCGGTGCCACCTTTTGCCGGATAGTGTCCCGATGGGGCACTCCATCTGTCAACCTCTTTGCCACTTACTGGAACAGGAAGTGCCCCTGTTATTGCTCCAGAGCTGGTGTAGAACGTCACTCTCTTCAGAGACGCATTCCATTTTCCTTGGGACAAGGGGTTCTTTTACATCTTCCCCCCCATTTCCTCTCCTGGGCTGAGTGGCGGGCAAGATTGCTGCAGACAGGGCAGACACCGTTCTCATAGCCCCTTACTGGCTGAGACAACATTGGTTCAGGCCCCTTCTCACCAACTCCTGGGGCTGTCAGATGCTGCTTCTGTGCATGTCCAACCTCCTCTCGCACTTGGACAATCACGTCCTTCACCCAGACTTCCCTCACCTCCATTTCCATGCATGGAGGATAACCTTCTAGACTCTCCTGCCATCCAGGCAGTCCTCACAGCTGCTAGGAAGGAATCCACTCGTAGATCCTATGACTACAAGTGGTGCAAGTTCACTTCCTTCGCGGATGCCTGTGGTGAGGCTCCTTCTCCAGCCTCCCTATCAACAGTACTCCATTTCCTCCTATCTCTATGGTAACAAGGACTGGCTTTCTCCTCGCATAAATTCTATTTCTCTACAATTGTTGCCCACCAACCATGTGGTTCTCCTTCTTTGGCTCTTTTCAGGAATGCTACAGTCAAGCAGTTCCTCAAAGGCCTTCAACACCACTACCCTCCTGTCTCTCTGCCTCTTTCTCCATGGTTGCTGTCTCCCCCCCTTTCCCCGCTCATGTGTCATCTATTTGAACCTATGGCCATGTCTTACAACCTTACTCTCAAGACAGCATTCTTGGTCGCTGTTACATCAGCGAGAAGGGCGGGGGAACTGACTGCGCTACACTCAGACAAACCCTTCTTGGTGTTTCATAGGGACAAGGTGGTCCTATGCCCGGACCTTTCCTTCCTCCCTAAAGTTGCCTCTGATTTCCACCTGAACCAGGATATCATTTTGCCAACTTTCTATCCTGAACTGTCTTCGTCTCTTGAGCGCTTTCTCCACTCACTCGACATGCGCCGGGTGCTAACCTTCTATTTACAACGAACTTCGACCTTTCGCCTCACTCCCCACCTTTTTGTTTACTACGGTGGACATCAGAAAGATCATAAAGTTTCCACTCAACATTTTTCTAAGTGGGTTGTCCAGACAATTCACTTTGTCTATGAACTTGCCAGGCAACCACCTCCATCTCCGCTTCACACCCACTCTACCAGGGCCATGGCTTCTTCAGCAGCTCTTCTCAAAGGGGTTGACCTGCAGAAACTTTGTCGGGTGGCTACGTGGTCACAGCCTTTGACGTTTGTCCGCCACTACCGCCTTGATTGCAGAGCCTGACATGATGCCCGCTTTGGTCGTGCAGTGCTGTCTTGTATTGTCTAGGACCTGACCCACTGTCCAACGGTAAGCTACTTAATCTCCTATTGTGTGAGGCACAGAGACCACAAAGAAGAAGAACAGGTTGCTTACCTGTAACTGTGGTTCTTCAAGTGGTCATCTGTGCCCTTACACACACACACCCAGCTTCCCCTCTTTCAGGTCCCTTCCTCAGCGGACTTTGAAACTGAGGGAAGACCCTTAGCTTGATGGGACTGAGCATGCTCAGTACCAAGTGGGGGAGGGGTTTCTGCCAAGCTGCTCAACTCTGGAACTTTCCGAAATGCTATTGCACATGTGCGAAGATTCCCATTGTGTGAGGGCACAGATGACCACTTGAAGAACCACAGTTACAGGCAAGCAAACCTGTTCTTTTTAATGATCACATGATTAAAGGCTTTCCTATAATCTATAAAGCACAGGCTGACTTTCCCCTGAAATTCTTTGGTGCGCATGATTAGCCAATGTATGTTTGCAGTGGACCATTCTTTTGTTTTCCATATTTGTTGATAGAGTTTACTTAGAACTAGGATATTTCTTTCTCTGTAGCTTGAAGCAGCTCTCTTGGCATGCCATCTGCTCCTGGTGATTTATGTCTCAATAGTTCTATTGGTAGGTTTTCCCTGAAATCTTATTGATATTATTTGGTCAGACTTTGCATTATATCCTTTAACTGCTTTTGCTGCATCTCTTCTCATTATTACTGCCATCCCATTTCTTCCTAGATTTTCATTTCCTGAGTAAAACACTATGTAATTATCCGACTCAAACTTTCCCGTTCCTGTCCCAAGTATTGCAGTGTTTGTATGTTCCATTTCATATTTTTCTGTGTCTAGCTTCCTCTGATTTATGCTTCTCACATTCCATGTTACTGGTATATGTGTTGTACTCTTTGAGCTTTCCTTTCACCTCTGAGCGCATCAGCTGAATGTTCTTCTGGCCTGGGTCCAGCTACATCATTAGCCACAGTGTTTCTTGTAGTTGACCTCTGCTGTACCATAGTAGCTTTGTGAGTGCCATGTGATCTGAGAATGTTATCTTCTGGCATATTTTGGATTGTCTTACCATAGGCTTTGGTAAAGGGCATCCAAAAGGGGTTTACTGTGCCTCTTCCTCTACCAATGTCACATCTGCTACTGCTGCTGCCCAGTAGCTGTTTGGCACCTTTAGTCTAACTCCTCAGCAAAAGCCTGTCTTTTCATGGGAGATCCTACCAACAGTACTGCTAATGTCAGCATAGCCTCTTGCCCAGAAGAGCATGCAGTCCTGCAAGCCTGGAAAAATAGCTCCATGGTGGGTTTACCCCCTGCTCTGCTCCAAAATAATGTGATGTCACTTCCAGTTTGTTTTTAGGCATATATTTCACCCTTTATGGCAGGTGTTAGGAGGTTGGGTAGTCAGTAAAATAAGACAAACTGTTGTATTTTGAGGAAGTTAAGCAGTGTTTTTTGTGATTTTTTAGGGGGAGGTTACTTGAATCTGATGGCTTTAGCAGTGTCCTGGACATTGCAAAAGAAAAGAAAAAGGAAGGGGGGAAGATACAGGAAGCCATGCATGCAGCCTGTGAGATGATTCTTTTGCATCTGTGGTCTAAACATAAAAGATAGTAGAGATCTCTGGATTGCAATCTTATGCCAAAGATAGTTTTAAGATGTTATTTGTGTATGTGTCCATGTATCTTCAAGTTGCCTGTTGAGTTCATGTATTTCATAGTATTTTCTTAGGCAAGGAATACTCAGAAGGAGTTTTGCCAGTTTTTCCTCTGAAGTGTATTCTACAGTGCCCAGTCTTTGTTGGCATTCTCCCATCTGAGTACTAACCAGGACTGACCCTTCTTAGCTTCCAAATTCACACAGGATCTGGTGTGTGCAGTGGTTTAATTCTACAGCTCAATATACCACATTTGGAATTCAGTGTATTATACTGTGAAAATTTGGATATTTTTAAATTTTAGAGTTGCTGAATAGTAAGTGAAATTAAGTTAGATATTTGCAACAGGCATTATATTGGTCAAAGTTTAAATTGTTTTGTTGTGCTTTAAGGGCCTACCAAACTCTTAACTAATTTTATAGACCTTCTTGTAAGGCTATTTAAATATCTGAATACAGAATATATTAATATTGCTATAAATAGAAAATTGTAGTAATTTGGTCCTTGGTCTTCTAAATTTAGTCCTGGATACATGCCAAAGTAAGTAATGCTAACTCCAGAGGCAGTTCTTAAATATGATGATACTTTGAAAAGTGGTTTCTAAGGCACTGTTCATTTTAATAGCCTGCCAGCTTTTCCTAGTTTTGTAGTGATATGCAATGTTAACACAGTTGCAAAAGATTTGGGATTTAGAGATATGTGTGTTTAGAGATACGTGCATTTTTAAAAGATGTGTATTTGACATCACTGAGCATGCTTACCTAAAGCACTAGTTGGATTAGGTTCCAGGTAAAAGTGCAGAGGGTTGCAGCCTCAGACTGAGCTCAACCTACATTTTGTGTGTAAAATTCACTGAATATGAGACATACATAAATATAAAGGAAACATTCTGGAACCTTGTTAGAGTTAGCTGACAAACTGTTGTAGCAGGCAAGGTGATAAAATTACACTATAAATGGAAAAAAAGGTTAGGAGTGTAAAAGGAAATTTTGTTTGTAGTGTATTTTCCCTTACTGTAAATATCCACACTTAACACTCATCAAACAAAGAAGTGAATAAATAAATAAATGCTTTTCTTATATAATTTATGTTGTGTGTTGATAGGACTTTTTACACTGAAGCATCCTGAAAGCAGTTTTAGTAGCACAGTCCTCTGGAGCCAGTGTGGTGTAGTGGTTTGAATGCTGGACTGTGACCCTAGAGACCAGGGCTCAGTTCCCCACTCAGTCATAGAAACCTAGTTGATGATCTTGGGTGGGTCACACACTTGCAGGCCCCCAAAAATCCCATGATAGGTTTGCCTTTGGGTCACCATAAGTCAGAAACAATTTGAAGGCACACCACCATCACCACAACAACAGTAAATCCCATTTTGTTCAATGGTGCTTATTCCAAGTGTGTTTCACATTGTAGCTGTAGGTTATATATACGTATATTTAATTGAATAGGCTTTGTTTTACTTATTCACAGGTACACTTCCCTATTTCCTTCTTTTTTATTATGCAGTACAATATTTTGCATTCTACAAAAATAGCCTCAGAACAGTTCATTCTGTTCTTACTATGGCTTCCCCACTTCCTTCAACTGTATCTTAGATACAGGCATTCCTACCCAGTTTCCATTTTATCTGACTTACTCCTGTTTATCCTTACGTCATCCTTTTCTCTTACATTAATTTACCAGAAATTCACACTACCTTGCTGTAGTGTAGCTCATCTGTTCCTGGTTTATCTGAATAAGCTTGGTTCCTCTTCCACAAGGGGGCAGATTTCTCTCTCTGTTCAGAAGAGCCTTGAAAACAGGTATAGTGCTTGTGAGTTGTAAGGATGCTCTTCCTGCTCAAAAAAACAAAGGAAATGTTACAGAAGGGTTCAAGATAAGAATCTTGCTTAATTGTGCTTTCTTATAAAGACCATGCTCACAATAACTGACTAAAGTCTTTAGTTCAAATTTAAAACTAGAATTACTCTGTCCAGATATCTGGTAAAACTAGAGTTCATCGATCCAGATATGTGATAAAACTAGAGGTCATCTGTTTAGGATTCATCTATCCAGACATGTGAAGGTCTGGAAACCCCACCAATCAGAAAAATATGGGGACAAAGATTTTTCCTGATTTCTTTTTCTTCCTCAAGAACCATTTTTAAAGTGTTGCTTTTAGTAACTTCGGAGAAACAGACTGATGAAATTTTTCTTTCTTTCTTTCAGACTTAGCGAAATGCTTGTTAAGACAAAGTTTTACATACACACAATACAAGAATCAAAGTAATATAAATGTTTTTCTGTAAGACAGTCTATGGAATTGTTGTGTGCTTTGAAGTCATTTCTGCCTTATGGCAATGCTCCCCGGGTGTTCTTGCCAGAGGAGGTTTTGCCTTTGCCTTCCTCTGAGGCTGAGAGAATGTGACTTGCCTAAGGTCACCCAGTGGGTTACAATGGCAAAGTGGGGACTCTGATCTCCAGCATCATAGCCCAATGCTTAAACCATTTCACCGTGCTGGCTCTCTTTATTTGCAGTATATTATGTAATAAATAAGCTTATATGAAAATAAGTATTACGTATATTTTTATCCCTTCCCCCAAATTTCCTTTCTCCCTTGGGGAAAAGTGGTTTTATTCTGGATTCAAAATTTTCTGAAATTTTGCTGTCCAGATGCATAGCTCCTAGTTTGGGTCTATGTGCATTGAAATAATGAATTTTAACCATTGTAGAAGTAGATGCTGTAAGCGTCAATAAACGTATCTATAACTGCTACAAAGTATCCAATGTTAATTAATGATTGCGACAGTGTATCTGTACTGGAGCCTATCTGGATTGTTGCAAGATATCAGTGGCTTACTGCTTCATTGCCTAGTGCTACAATGTATCCAGTGTGAGGGGTAGAAGAACAGAGGAGAGTAAAAATGAAAGAGTAGTCAGAAGAGGCTTGTGTTGGGAACCTGGTGTCCGTAAGATAAGGGGCAGGAAATACGCGCTTGAGTCAACCTGGTCAAGGATGGAGAAAAGTGGGAAACAGCCTTGAATCGGGAAACTTTCTAAGAAGTGGTATGATGCTTGGATTTATGGCCCTCAAAATCAAAGCTTTGCATGCCTAAATTTTGGAACTGTCACCCAGAAATCTACATGCTGATTTCCTGCTCCCTCTGCCATGACACAACACTTAGGAATTTGTTTCCTTATCTTCTTCATTGACATTTAATCCTGATCTACCTTACTTCAGATTTTAGCTTTAATCAGAGCTCTTAATGTTAAGTATAAAAATTAATTCACTAATGTTAGATGTTAGAAATTGTAGGATTAACTAACAGTCACTAGTACTAATAATTGGAGTAGAAATTCCAATTGGGATTATTAATTCATTACCTAAAATTCAAAGATATGACTCTAAGAGTCTGGATCAGTAGGCAAAGGGATATAGTGGCACCTCTGAGACTAACTGAGAGACTAACTGCTACAACTGTCTTCCCCTCAGTCTTGAAGGTGCCACAGTATTGCTTTGCATTACTTAAAATATTAGTATCAGAACAAGCAAAAGAATTTTCAGAGAATTGTGTGGAAGTGTCACTGTTGACCCCTAGGGGCACATTTTATTGCTGGCTCCTTTGAAAAATGCATGGTTTTTGCCTCCTCACTCTCAGCTGAGAAGTGTGGTCTGCAAAGAGCAGTGATAAAACATGTGTTTTGCATGCAGTGAGGCCCACCCTGTTATAAGCTCTTTGTTCAGTCCTGGCTTTAAAAACTAGATTGGCTGAAGTGTGCAAGGGAAAGAATATGCCTTAGACACTGAAGAATTTATCTGATAATCAGGAAAACTTAATTTATTAGAAGTAGATGCAGCAATCCTGTATGTGCTTACTTAGTAGTAAGCTGGCTGGAACTTAATCTGAGGCGGGGAAGGGTATGGATTTTGCTAGCTGAATCTTTCTGTTTCAAAGGAGTAGCTCCAACTGTACCAAACTCCTCATCTCGGGTAACCTGTTGAATTAGGTGGTGAGTGAAAATGGAAATGGGAAGGGGGAGAGGAAACAGAGTGCTGGATGAGGAAACATTTTCATTTATTTGTTGAAGTCACCAGCACTGTGTGAGCAATAAACACCCTTAATGACTACAGACAGGCACATTGCAGCTCACCCAAAATGATATACAAAGACCATTTCCACACTAGATTGTTATATGCGTGAAGATTCCCATTGTGTGAGGGCACAAATGACCACTTGAAAAACCACAGTTACAGGTAAGCAACCTGTTCTTCCACTTTCAGCATCCTCAAAAGCCCATAAACTGTAAACTCCAGGATTCCATAAGATGTTGAAAGTGGAATAATAGTGGTACAATAGTCTTGCATGGAAATGGCCGAAATCAGAAAAGACTAAACAGAAATCAGAAGAGAATTGAAAATATTCAGTGCACACAGAAACATACACATATGACTTCAGCAACTTCCATACAGGCCAATAAGTTGGGAGGGGGAGAATATGAAATATAGAAAGTATGAAAAGTGTGACATTCTGAAAGGATTATGGCTGCATGAATGTCTGCTGAATAAGCAAATCACTCTCCTTCTGAAGACACACATACACACTCCATGTTTGGGAAAACCTTGCCATTTTCTTGCAGCAGGTAAGAACAAACCAGTCAGGACAGAGCCATATGGTACATTTCCTCCTTCATTGCCCTCTTTAAGACCCTCTTGAGGAGCCCTGGTGGCACAGTGGTTAAATGCTGGTACTGTAGCCACAACGTTATGAGTTTGATCCTGCAGGGCTCCAGGTTGACTCAGACTTCCATCCTTCCCTTGGTCAGTAAAATGAGTACCCAGCTTGTTGCGGGCAATTAGCTAAAACACATTGTAAACTGCTTAGGGAGTGCTTATAGAAATGTAGAGGTATAGAAATGTAACTGCCATTGCTATTGCTCTTCCTCTCTGGACACTCCTACTTTAGTGAATCAAGAGGAAAAAGAGCAATCTACCCCATAACAAAATCTATTCACCTAAAACGATTAATCCTCTAAAGTGTAAGCTCAACTTTGGCATTAATCAGGATATCAGTAGAGTTCACTCACATTACTGGGAGAAAAAAAATCAGCCATGCAACAAATTAATTATTATATTCCAAGTGCTTTTTTAAAATGTCCTTTCTTACTTTGAAGTAAATCTAATTGAAGTAAGGTAGGTATATATCTAGATCAGTCTTCCCTGACCTGGTGCCCTGCAGGGATAATGGAAATTCTAGCTAAAACATCTGGAGAGCAGCAGGTCTGGGGTGTGTGGTCCAAATAAACATTAAAGAATTAGACTATAGCTGTTTACAATGTAACTTTAAATAAAAGGCCTCTAAATAGAAAAACAAGATTATTAAGCAGTGTTATATTACTGTTACATACTGACCCATATGTCCCTTTGGAATAAGTTTCATTTGTAAATCTGAGAGTTCTAAAAATTATGTTGGGTTCTTGGTAGCTACCTATTTAGATAATTCTGAGTGAGTCCCACCTTCAAGTGTTCCACCTTCAAGTTATCTGTATAGTCAATGTATTTTGGCTTTCTTTGGGGCTTTCTAGTATACATATTCCATATAACACAGCAAAACAGTTGCTATCTTATTTCAAGGTTTTTACAGAATTTCGTTATGCTGACAGAATAGAAATTACCTTTCTAGTCAAATATTTTTATAGAGATTTCATGTCTCATACTGTGATAATGGTTGTCTTATTTATAACACCAGGCATTATATCCTGTGTTCTATAGATTCTTCTGTTAGTAAATAAATACTTTATGGTGGAAACTTCTGCTTTCTCAGATTTGACCAAATTTAAAGTGAAGTTGCTCAAAATGATTCTTATTTTACACAAACAAGCTAAGTATTTTGGCATAACCAGGTGATTTAGTTGTCCTGAGAAAATTCTCCAGTTTGTATAGTTAAGTCTTGCAAATTAAGAGAATGTAGAAGTTGTATCATTCAGTGCAATTATGGAAATACTTCGTGTATTGAAAAATCCTGAAACTGAGTTGGCCTCTTAGCAGGAAAGAGGAACTGGGATGGTCAGAACCTGGATTCTTTCACTCAAAGCCCTCTGTGGACTGGATGATGTTGGAGGCATGGACAGATAAAAGACCCAGAAGAGTGTATATATTTTCAGTGTTGTATTTATAATAAGCCTCACACTCAGGGAGTTATAGCCAGATACTGTAAACTGTCAGCAAGTCTGAGCTGTGGACAGTGGTCCAGATGAATGGGAAGTGTGAGCAAAAATCCATGTCTTCAGAAGTTTCTTGTTTCTAGCATATATTGATGATGTGGCCTAAGGTGAGCTGAGGGTTGTATGGCCCTCTAAATGTTGTTGGACCACAACACCAGTGTTCTGTTACACTGAGTGTGTTGATTATGGGAGTTGCAATTTAGCAGCATCTGGAATTAGTGTATTGTATGCAAAGATATAAAGGAACAATTAATTTACTGTTCGTCAGAGAAACTGTAAAGGAGTTGTCAGAGTTTAAAACAGAGCTTGCCAAACTTTTCATGTTGTGACACACTTTTTAGACATGCATCATTTTGCAACACAGCAATTCAGTAAGTGGAGGCAGCCCCTCCACCTGAGCCTGGCCTGCCACCGCTGCCACCCTCGCCATGGTTTTCCTTGGCCCGGGGTGGTGGCAGCGGGACAGGCAGTCCCTTCACTTGGATTTGCCCCTCCGCAACAGTGGGAGAGGCAGCCCCTCCACCCATTACGTTTGCATGACATACCTACACACTGCAGCCAGCACACTGACGTGTCACAACGCACAGTTTGGAAAGCTCTGGTTTAAAGAAACCACTTTAAGTTAGATGTAATAGAGAATAGGTTTTGGTGACATAATTAGCTGACGCTGGTGGGCAATGAAACAACTACTGCTGTGTGGCAAGATGAGCACCCTGATATTAGAGAAGTCACGTGATGGAGTAAGGAGTTGAAGCAGTGATGCAGACCGTGTGCTCTGTATGCTCTTGGATTACAACTCCCAAAATATCTGACCATTGACTTTGCTGCCTGGCATTGATGGAACCTGGCGCCCAGTGATGTTTGGAAAGCCACAGGTCGTGTGTCCCTGGTGTAAATGATTGGTGTGCACAAAGATGTGAAAATTCCAGAAATGTTGAACCTATGAGGAAAACAAGCCCTTTCCCCTTTGTATTTGCAAAAAAAAAAAAGTGAAAGTGATTTTTTCCCCAGAAAATTGAAAAATAAAAGCAACACTACACCTTTACAGATGGAAAGCCACTTTATTACTTTAGGAATAAAATATATGTAACCTGATTTGGTGTAATATCATCAGTTTTGATATATTAGAAGCACAATTTACTCAGAAAATAATTACAGATTGTGTTACCTTTGTTATGTTACATTTAATTTTTTTTAAAATGGAAGTACTGAGTCCTCCTCTGTAAGAAATACTTTGCACTATAAGGAATTTATTTTTTCCAATTTATGAGGAGCAAGCCAAAGGGGGGTGGGAGTGAGAGCGAGAGCGAGAGAGATCTATATTAATAACACTCAGATTTTTATTTATTTTATTTATTTATTTATTTTGGTCTCCTTTGGTTCCCCATAATGCCAAGCTAAAATAAAGCACTCATTCTCATAAAAAGAAAGGAGAAAAAGAAACCAAGACCAGGAATTACAATTATGTGAGATGCTATACATAATCTTACCATTATCTTTTTTTTTAGAAACCATGTGGACTGAGTAAATAAGAATACTTTCCCTTAAAATATTTTGTTTATCATTCTAAATTTTTTTTGCCATGATGTTTTTTCAGTTTTTCCAGAAAAAAATGGCTTTTGAATAAAACAGAAAAAAAAAACATTTCTGTCTCTGATTTTTTCCCCAAATTCTTCCCTCTCATGCCTTTACATTTTTTAGATATGCAAAGGCAACTTGGAAAATGCCTGCCAATGGAGTAATTACTGGTACATGGAACAGTAGCTTGGCTGTCTTGACAGTGGCCCAGTGTGTTCCTGTCTCTCCTCTCACAAATTTTATACTTACTTATATTCTGTCATTTTTTGTCAAAAAAAGGATCCATTGTATACTTTCAGATGTAACTGCTGTTCATTTTAATCAGTTTTCTGGATAGCTTATAAACTTACTTAAATGAGTAGGGTTTTTAATGGTATTTGCATTTGTTAGATATTAGCAGGACTTTGCATCTGTGCATTTAAAAAACATATTCTGTTGCAGTGTAATATGAATTCCTTGATTTATATAATTTATGAACATTAAACAGATTTCTATATTTTCAGTCATTCTAGTGTTGCTTTTCTTAACAAGGAGCAAGAATTCCTTTTTGGAAGGATGTTTGAGAAGGTGCTGTCATGTGCTGTCATATGCTGATACTGCTATATGCTGGCCATTGGGGTTCTACCATGCCCCCAGTGATATTTAACATACACATGGAATGGCTGGGAGTGTGCCTTAAAAGTATGTACATCAGTATGCTGACCCTCTTTCTTTTCCATTTCAATCTGAGGTGTAACTAAATAGTGAAGATTAGGGTGAGGTAAGCAAATTGACACTTCATTCAGATAAGGTAGAAATGCTCCTGGTCTGTTGAAAGTTATATCAGGAAAGAAGAATTCTCTCCATGAAGATGACAGCTGTGGCTACAGGCATGCATGCTTAAATTGCATGTTTTCTGGACTACTTCAGCATAGTCTGCACAGAGTTACCTTAAATGAATACATCTAACTTTTAAAAATTATGGGCATGTATGTAATTGATGTTGCCCAGGCTCAACATACCTTTGTCCATTTTGACAACCATGGTAAAAAGATTTAGATTCCTCTTAATTATTTTGAATTTCTTGGGAGTTCTTCAGAGCATATACAGGCATCCTCCATGGCCTGTTGAATTACTGGGATGCTCCCAGAGATACCAGGATTTTTGCTGTTTTCGATTTCTTCCGTGATAGATTCTGTTATTATATGAATCACTGTGTGATTCAAGAATGGCAAGAGTCTGGTACATTTCTTCAAAACAGTATGTGACTTACACTTTCTTGGTTAAGGTTTTCCGCTGTCTTTGTTTAATCTCTGCTGACTGAAAGTAAGGTTCTTTTGAATAATGCAAACAAACTAAAAATGACATATGGATGTGTCAGTATTTGTAACTCAATTTAGCTTTTAGTGGAATTACAAGTTGCTTTGTTTTTCATAAAGATTTTATATAATTCTGGAAATGTAATTGGGCATTTTCTTTACTTTGACCTCATTGAGAAGTCCTCACTGACTGACTCCTCCCTGATGAAATTCCCTGCCTGAGGACCATTGTGTCTCCTTCAACACTACTGAGTCATCTTTTCCTATATTCTGTCACCTGCTTCTTTCATGATCTCC
Organism: Ctenosaura bakeri; assembly: GCA_948474755.1. Lineage (NCBI taxonomy): Eukaryota > Metazoa > Chordata > Lepidosauria > Squamata > Iguanidae > Ctenosaura > Ctenosaura bakeri. Next base: position 10,534 of record CAOLHI010000319.1, on the reverse strand, counting down.
AGCATGTTGATTACACAGTCTTTTCCTAAACATTGGTTCTATATGGCGGTCTCTGTGCCTTGCACAATTGGGTCTTAACACTTATGCAGATCTGTCCATCGAATGTTCCAGAGCTGAGTAGATTTTGGTAAGTACCCTGCCCTTTCCATTTCATTTCACCCCTGTCACCTCCTCTTGACGCGTTTTCTTTATCCTCTCAATTAATAGGTTTCATCCTCATCACCAGCCTTGGCTCATCCCATTCGGTATTCTTATTGCTGCTCTTCTGTAGCTATATTTCTTTAGAGTCCTCCTCATGATCTGCCAGCAATTTGGCCAAAACCAGTATTACACCTGTCTAATACTTGGTGCCTCTTTTTATAGTTTAATTTTCTGCTGATTTGTGTTTTGATTTCCTGCCTAGCCTCTCACTGATATCTCTTCAAGACTTGGTTGGGTTTTTTTCCATTGCTATAATATAAACAGCCTGTTCTCATCTCTTTGTCTCCCTCCACACCTGTATGTTTTCTGTACTTCTTTCAACCATTTTCTCTTCTCCCCTGTTTGATTTAATGAATTGCTTACCTTATTATCATTGAGGCATTTGCCCCTTTGATACCAACTCTATCCACACTTCTTGTCTGTCAATACTATATTATCTCTTCTCATATAATCAACCCTTCTCGCTTGTCTACCTCCTTCTCTTAATTCAAACATGGCACTATTTTTTTTCCATGAAGCAATCTCTTGACCGCCATGCTTCCTGCTTCGATTGTGTTTACTCTTCCTCCCACTTTTAAACATTCTCTGTACTCCACAGAAAATGTCCTCACAAAAATCACAGATGTTCTAAGTATGAATCTAAAGATTTTTGTAGAGTCATTTTTCTTGATCTGTCTGTTGCCTTAATGACACACAGTTATAATATTCTTAATTTCCTTTCTGTTCTAGGTCTTTGTGATTCCATATTCAGATTATTTTTTTCTACTTTGCCAATTGTTCTTACAGCAGTTCTACAGGGATGAGCTTTGCTCCTACTTTGTATCTCTCTCTATTGAGGCTTCTCAGCAGTTTTTTCTTGGCCATCTGCTCTTCTTTCTCTGGGTGCAGTCTCAGGGTGAGCTTTTCAAATCCAATACATTGTAGTACTGTGTAGCTGCCATCTCTCTACCCTCCCATTCTACATCTACTGAGATTCTGATATTTAACTCAGTGCACTGTGGCAGAGATTCCAGTTGAAGAGCTTTCTTTGAGAAGAAGAAGACTTCTGGATGGACTCTGAAATGTCTAAAACTGAACATCTTTAACTTCACCTCAATCCTTCCTCTCCTTATGTATGGTACACTATTTCTCTTTTGAGATGATCATGTCCGTCCCAGTGACCAGACCGAAAGCCTTTAACACATCACTTTCTTCTCTATATTCAGTTGGTTACCACATTTTGTCAGTTCTCTTTACAATATTGAGGTAATCTGACCTTTCCTCTGTACTTTTAAACAAATAAACCTCTTGAGTCATCTCCCATCTTAATTATGACAACCTTATGATCTCAGTTTCTGTTTTTGAGTTCTTTCTTTCTTTCTTTCTTTCTTTCTTTCTTTCTTTCTTTTTGAATTTGCTGCTGAAATTATTCACCCTTTCATTGTTCTTTCTTATTATGGCATCTCTTCTTAAATCTGTACTCTTACTTTCTCTCCATCTTCAGTAGTAGTAGTAGTAGTAGTTGTAGTAGTGACAATAATAATAGTGATGATGATGATGGAGGAGGAGGAGGAGTGATACCATGTTTTTCCCCAAAACTGGGACCTAAAGTAGCTCACAGCTTAAAACAATTCAAAAATATATAAATAGAGCATATTAAAATAAGATTAAACTGTTTACAGAATTAAAACAACTCAATAAGGAATAAAAATGTAATTAAAAGTGATAAAAAGGTATTAAAAACAACTAAAATTAAAACAATAGCCTGTTCTTTAAAAATTTCCTGTATTAAAAGCCTGCCTGAATAAAAAAAAAGTTTTAGCCTATTGCCCTAAGAACAAGAAGAAGGGGGGCATTTTGGCCTCCCTAGGAAGGAAATTCCAGAGTCTAGGGGCAGCCATCAAAAAGCCCTCTCATATACCCACAAATGTGCTTATGATGATGGTGGGACTGAGAGAATGATCTCTGATGATCTCAGAGCCTGGACCAGTTAACACAGGGATATGTGGTCTGCCAAATAGCTTGGACCTGAGTCATATAGGGCTTTGTAGGTCATAACCATCACTTTGGATTGTACTCCGAAGCAAACTGACAGCCATTGAAGCTGTTTCAATAGGGGTGTAGTATGGTCTCTGTAACCTACCCCAGTTAACAATCCGGCTGCACCTCTTTGGACCAGGTGAAGTTTCTGAACGTTCTTTAAAGGTAGCTACAAGTAGACTGCATTACAGTAGTCTAAATGGGATGTAACTAAGACATGTATCACTGTTGCTGTATCTGACTTCTCAGGGAATGGGTGCAGCTGGCACACAAGCTTTAAATGTGCAAAAGCACTCCTGGCCACAAGAGCAATCTGGGCCTCCAAGTTCAAAGCTGAATCCAAGAGTACGCTCAAATTGCCATCCTGTGTCTACATGGGGAGTATAACCTCATCTAACAGGCGGAATTCCTATTCTCTGATTTGCCTTCCGACCGATCAGAAACACCTTTGTCTTGTCTGGATTAATTCTGATGACAGGCACTGTTTTAGGACCAGGAAAGCCTTGTTGGGTTGGGCGGAAAGGATTAGTGGAGTTGGGTGTCATCTGCATTTTGGTTGTACTGCACCCCAAAACTCTGTGTGATCTCTCCCAGCAGTTTCATGTATTTGTTAAATAGCATGGGGGACAAAAAAGAACTTTGGGCATTCCACAGGCTAGTGGCCAACAACATGAGTCATCCAGTACCATCTTCTGGGTTCGCCCCTGCAGAAAGAAATGGAGCCACTGTAGAACAGAAAAAAACAGTGCCTCCAAGTCTCATCCCAGCAAGGTGACCCAGAAGGATACTATAATCAAGTTGCTGAGAGATCCAGCAGAACCAACAGGGACACACTTCCAGTTCCATGTGTAGGTGAGCCACCAAGGTGACTGCAACTGTCTTTTGTCTCATAGCCAGCTCTGAAACCAGACTGAAATAGATGTAGAGAATCTATTTGATCCAGAAATCCCTGGAATTGAGGGGCCATGACATGCTCCAATATCTTGCCCAAAAATGATAGGTTGGACACTGGCCAATAGTTATTGCATATGGGGGGATTTTTTTTTTTCAACAAGCACCTTGCAGTTGTCTCTTTTAAGCAAGTTGGAATTCTGCCTTGTTGGAAGGAGGCATTGACTACCCCCGTCACCTGCTCAGCCAGTTCACCTCTGGCCTGTTTGATAAAAAAGGAAGAGCAAGAGGCTAGCACACATGTAATGACTCTCACCTCACTAAGGATCTTGTCCACATCCTCAGGCTGTATAAATTGGAAAATATCCAGTAACACTGGACAAACAGGAGCCAAGGTTACATCCACTGGAATTGTATCAACTAGAGCATCCAAGTCGGAGCATTTCTGAGTAACTTTATCTGCAAACTGCTGTACAAATTCTTTGCAGTGGGCTGTCAAGTGATCTACATTTTCTGCTTGAGGACCAGTGTGTAATAGACATGTGATCCCTCAAAACAGCTCTGCTGGACAGCTTCTCATAGATGCAGTGGTGGTAGCAAAAAATAATTTCTTCACTGCCCACATTGCAACTGAGTAGGCCTTCAAATAGGCTTGTTTGTTAGTCCATGTTTGATCATCTCCCTGGAAAACCAGGGAGTCAGTTTGGTTCTACCCCATAAAGAGGGGGTACTCAGGAAGCCTTCTGCTCCTAGCCTTTCTCATTTCTTTATTATATCCAAATTCATCTGCGTTCTCTTCCTTTGCCTCATTTGAGGCTATTTACTCTGTATGCACAATAATTTATACAGTGGGCCTTCTGTATATGCAGGGGTTCCATTGTAGGAAAGCCTGTGTAAAACAAAAAATGTGAAGCATTGAGTCCCATTATAGCCAACAGATGCGATGTGCATGTACCCTGCAGCAGCATGGGCACCTGCTGCAACCACTGACTGTAATGGGATGTGATGCTTTGCGCATTTTTACATTTGTGTGTGGATGTTGTGATAAGGGAGAGGCCATGGTATTTGACAGGATATACTTAAATTAGCTGATAAAGGAGAATGTATAAAATGCACATTGGGCTAAGTTCTATTTGATCTGGGCAGAATATGGCTGGATTTGAAGTTTCTGGTTGGAAGAGGATGGAAGAAAGAGGGAGGTTTAAATTTAACTACTGTTTATTCTTTTAATTCCAGATCATCATTTAGAATTATGTCTGAGTAGGCCTAGAGTTTATTCACCAAATCAGGCTTTGGTGATCATAGTAATTCAAGAAGCTGGAACAGATGTTCTGTTATAAATTAATGGTAGGTCCAGTATTGTTCTTACTAAAGTGCTGCTGTTTTTAGAAGAGATCTGAACGATCTCTGTTGAAATCGTTGAAAGCTACCTTTGTAGTTCTTCTATTGACTGAGAGACTTGAATGAAAGATAAAAATGCTTTATATAATGATAGTTTTATGAGATTACCTCCATGCTAAGACAGTCACTACCTCTGTACAATTTGATAGTGTAGATATGACTAAACCTCAAGCTGTTTGCAGATGCTACAGCTTCATATGAGGGTAAGATAGATGGTACATTCTTTATATGAAAGTTCTTTGGTAATGTGTTACATACACTGTGTGCTTCTGGTATAGATGGTTGTACTCTACCACTAACTTCTGGCCTTCCAAAGGGGATATTATCAAATTTGGAAGTCACAGACGTACAGGTAATTATTGAAGCAAGGATAATTTCTTTTCTTCATTGAAATAAAGTGTTAGCTAGATTTGCAAATAATAAAATGAAACCCTTACCAAATCCCAAAGAAATGTACAAGATAATAGTAGTTTGATATTGTTGTGTAATAGAATAATTACTATAATGAATTATAATACTAATCAATATCTTATTAAACGGTATGGTATGATAATTATTATCAAATTGTAAGACTGTATTAATGCACAGGAAAAGTTGACATAAGAAATACAAATCTAAAGCCTGAACCCTGTGGAACTTGGCAAGAAGAAATGGGAAAGATTGGGGAAAGAACATAAAGGAGAGGAACATGCCTTGAAAATTGTAGTAAGTTTAGGGATATTTATAGGGTAGACAAGTCAGGAAATATTAGGACTACGAGAGCTAACAGTGTAGCGATTTGAACATTGGACTAGACTCTGGAAACCAGAATTTGAATCCCTGCTCAGCCTTGGAAACCCACTGCATGACCTTGGGCAAATCACACATTTTTGGCCTCAGAGGAAGGCAAAGGCAAAACCCTGAACAAATCTTGTTAAGAAAATGTATGATAGGCTTCCCTTAGGGTTGCCGTAAGTTGACTTGAAGATACACAACAACAGAGATCTGTAGCTTAGTCTACAGTTTCAACTCTTGCTTTTTAAGGGCAACTTAAATAAAATAAGTTTTATACCAATTTGTGAAGAGACTTAGGATTGGAGACAATGTGAATATCTTAATTTGCAAAAAATCAGATTTAACAACATTGGATGCATGTTTTTTTCCAGAGAAGCAGTGAGGATGACACCCATATTAATGAAACAACTTATCCAAGATTTATCCAAGCTATTAGTGTTGTCAATGGATAGATTTGAAGAACTTTTTTTCCTCTAGTGCCAGAGTAAAGGATGAAGCTGAAGTAGTTATTCCAAGTTAATATCAAATATAAGTGTGTGACACAGATTTCATAAACAGAGAAAATTAGTTTCCCTTCAGTTGGTTTTACTCTTGGGTCATATGATAGCATTACATAGAATCTGTGTGTTGCATTAGGAATATTGTGGGGTTTTTGTGATAATTCTTTTTGCTGAATATGTGTGCACAGCTTTCTGTCGTTTGTGACTGAAATTATTTTTGTCCCTTGCTCCATCCCATAAAACGCATACTATTAATCTGTCTCTTTCTCTGCCATTTTGTGATTATGTAAGTCAGTCTAGAGAAGTGGTTCCTAATTTTGAGTCCTCAGATGTTTTTGGATTACAGCTCCTAGACTCCATTTCTAATGGATTGCCTGGGCTTCTTGGGATTAAAGAGTTGTTGTTACATTTATTGATATGCCTCCCTTTCCCTAAGATTGAGAATCACTGATGTAGAGACTGAAAGGTATAAAATTTGAAGCGTTTAGATTTGATAGCAAAGAAAGTAAAACTCATGGGAGCTTTCTGTTCTAACCATTCGGGCAGTGGAGAGAAGCATATTGTGCAGAAGAACAAAATGCAGAACGTAGTTAAATAGATTTTCAACACTATTCTGGAGTGTGTCTGATTGTTTTTCTGAATAGGTATAAATGAAAGAACTCCATGGACTACCTTAGAACTTGCATTGGAGGGATGTGTTTTATTTTGCACTCGTGCTTTGCAGATAATATGACATTTTAAACCTCTGAGGAAAGATGAGGTGTATTCCTAGACCACAAGAAGCCAAGCATTTACACTCTCCACCCCAACATGGTTTATCGTGAAAGTCATTGCTTTTACTTGCAGTGGAAGCAGGAAAACAAACCATAAAGTTTGAATCTGTGGTTGGTTTATTATGCTAGTGGTGGTGGGTAGTTTCCTGTATAGCTATTCTTGCTGTTTAATTTTTAGGTATTCTTGCTGTTTAATTTTTGAGACCCCATTTTTGTGCCTCAATCCTTTTGTCCATCTTGTCTATCAGAATGTAGTCATCTACTGCCTGAATTCTTAGATGTAGGAGGAAAATATTATAACCCTTTCCCTAGTAAGTGTATTACGTGATCTGCTTATTAGAGGTTTTAAAGATTTGTCAACCAAATGCATATTGGCCATTTATGGACATATAACAGTACTGAAGTATGGAAGTATGAAGTATATAATTTCTTGTTTATTTCGAACTAGTGAAGATTGCTGAAAGATTAAAATAATTGACATTCTCACTATTCCTAGTAATCAGGTTCTAAATTTGGTTACATATATTCTAGGTTTTTTTTAATGCATCTTATTTTTAAAATTACTAAGTTGTTGCTGGGCTCCATCTCCGCCTCCTTGTAACTTTAGTAAAAGTCCAACCAAAAGGCAGCAGTACCTTTTCTTTATGAGCAATAACTTTAGTATTTTAAACTGTCAAGTTTCTTGCAGGCTATGTTAGCAGCAGTGTCATTTCCATGTGAATATGTACTAACTACTCTACCTTTTGACTTAATTCAGACAGTTCATGAAGCTACAGAGCTAAACATTTATGACAACTGCAATAATTATTAAAGTACATGTGGGTAATTGGTACAGTAAGAGAGTACAGAGTTTTTACTGAACATTTTGGGCATAAAGAAGGAATCTTGGTAGTGATGTGAAGTGTGAATATTTTGAAGATGAGAATATTCTCTGAATAGTCTCTGAAAGCTTACTCTCTGAGAATGTTTAGGAATTTTGTATTTTTTAATTCATTTAAATAATATATTCAACTTTTACATCATTCTAGAATATTGAAGAGGTTTCTTCAGCAGTCCAACTTTGTAGAAGATTCCAGAATGTTGTTGAACTTTTACCGTAGCCCTGAAATGCATCTTTCTCTGTTTTTCTTATCTTCCATCTCCCTTCCTACTTCAGCTGCCTTTCTCCATTTCTTCCATATTGCTGCTGCCATCTTCCATACCCCTCCCTGCCATTGTCCATTCCTCTTTCTCCCCTCGTGGCCATCCCCCATTCCCCCCTCTCATTTCCCACCTCTTTGAAGTGGGGTAGTCTGAACAGAATAGAAAGTCTGTTGAAATAAATTCTACCTTGCTGCTCAACAGCATCCGTTCCTGACCTGCTTTCAGGAGCAGTGCTGTAATCTCATCAGTTTATTGTGCTGTGGGACTTTAGCATACTTGCAGAATAAACTAAATTGGGAACAACTGAGGAGTTTCCTGTGACCAGAATGGATATATTCTAAGTGGTCTCTGGCCCCAAGTATGTTGCAAGCCACACTGTAGATTGGGGTGGCCAATTGTAGAAGGTCTGGGGGTTGTTTTCTGAGTTAATCAAGTGTTTAAGAGCTGTGTTTTTTATTTCTTTTTTGTTGCTTTAAGCTTTTTTTTTATATTACATAAAATACCAACGGTAAAAATCAGCATTTACGTTTACTCAGTTGTTCTAATTCTGATATATCTATTTTTATTTCTGTCTATTTTTATTTCACTAAATGTGCTTACTTAGTTAATTGAAATAAATTCTTAAACAAGATGAACACCCTCTCACTGTGCTTCTAAGGCAGCAGCCTTACAATGACCATTTAAGAAGACTTTCTTTGATGGTCTTCCCTGGAATTTCCACACTATTGTCCAGTTTAAAACAGCTTCCCTTTCTAGCTCTCTGAATGTAATAATCAGAACTAAAAGCATGAATTTCTAAATAAATATTATCCCACTGTAATTCTTTCTCTCTTTACTGCTTCCACCACTTTCAAAAGGCAGTCTTCGTTTTTCTGTGTAGTTTCCCCTAAGTTGTTACCCCCGTCCCCTCAGTTAACATGGCTAAAGGAAGAGAGAGACACTAATTTTAATTCCAACATAAATTCTTCCCAACATAGTTTCCCCTGCTTAGAGTTTTCTTGTTTTAAGATAGAGACCTATATGTTTCTTTGTCTTCCTCACCTTTCATTTTTGCCACTTCATCATCTCTGCAGAACTTAGGTGCAAAGTGTGGGAGAGGAAGGAAAAAGGAATAAAGAGAAGTCTTAGGGATGGTCTTTAAGAATAATAAAGAGAGAGGAATCATCTTTATGAGGGATGAAGCAAGTGTGTAGGCTCCAAAAAGCCTATCAATGCAAGTTGCAGTCCAGTGCTGAAATTTGGTGGCAGACTGTGTTTCTTTAATCAGGATTTTATTTAATCAGCAGGTGCTTAGAGATGTATGTGGTCATTCTATCTATAGACTTAGTTTTTGTTCCAGATTGGAGAACATCAAAAGTTTAATTTGTAGAATTCAGATGGCTAACTTATTGTATGCTTGCTCCTGATGGCCAGTGACTCCCCGCTGCAGCATGGTGGCTTAAAAAAAAAGTACTTCTCGGTGCTCAAGAAAGAAACAAAACTGCCACAGACTCTGGAGAATTTTTTCTTGACTTTTTTGGGAAAGAGAGAAAATAGCTTTTGAGTTCACATATCATGCTACACAAACCATGAATGGAATTTGTTCAAATATTCCCTGTTAGAAACAGCCGGACAGTATGCTCCAGCATGCTTCTTGTACATAGGCAGCATTCTTCTGAAATTATGGCTTGCTGTGATGTGTGAACAAATCCATTATGTAGAACAGAAGTGGGTAACTGAATTCTAGGGGCCGTACTTCCCTCTCCCACAGCTAGGAGGGATGTGCGTTCCCTCGCCCATTTTCATTTTCTTTTTTCAACTGGAAAAGTTTTCTTCATACCCTCTAGGAGACAGGGGAAACTTAGCCAGGATTTTTCTCATCTCAACTGTTTTAGACCAGGAAGGGTAACTAGTTGAAGAAGAGCGAACTGGGCCTAGAACAACTGGCAAGGGGAAAACTAGGCTCAAAAACCTGCAGGAATTGCACCACAGCCCCCCTTGGGGTTGGGAGGGGCTGCACTGGGTAGAGTTATGAAATTCATGATTCTTCTATTTTTATGCCCTAGAAGTGACTTAGATCACTGAATGATATTGTAGAATATAGAGGACAGAATTTCTAAACTGAAAAAACACGATTCTCTTTTAAATTTGAGAACAACTGCATAAATGGATAAGATGTTTCTTATCTACTTGTTCTGCAGGTTCTAGCATAACTTTTGTTGCTGCTTTTCAGGTGTATTTTTACATTATCACTGATTGAGTTTTTCTTGTGGGGGTTGGATATCAACACAGTAAGTTAAACTTTTGTAATATGTATGAAATAACATGTCATTTGCTTCTATATTTCAAAGCAATATATTGAATTCTTTCAACCTTAATCATTGTTGCTGTTTACCTTCAAGTCACTTCCAACTTATGGTGACCCCAAGGCAAACCTATCATGGGTTTTTCTGGGGCTGGGAATGTGTGATGTGCCCAAGGTTACCCAGTTTTCTTCCAGACTGACCAGGGAATTGAATCGTGGGCTCTAGGGTTGCAGGCCAGTGCTCAAACCACCAGACCACACTGGCGCTCAATCATAATCATGATCATAATCATAATCAAAAGCTTAAGCCTGTGTTGTCTGTCTACACAGAATCTCTAACTTTAGCATTTCTGCTACTGGAAACTTCAGGAATAGTAGCTGGGTTGTTGTTTTTTTCCAAAAAGCTATCATACTAAAATATAAGTGGATCATGACATTTTCTTTCTAGTATTGGAAATCAGTGGCACTGGTGTGAGTCTTCATCAAGGAAGAGTACAGTGCTCCCTCCACATTTGTGGGTTCGTCTTCTACAAATTTGATTATTTACA